>CM076281.1:0-600000 GCA_038380795.1 Pyrocephalus nanus
CTAACCCTAACCCTAACCCTAACCCTAACCCTAACCCTAACCCTAACCCTAACCCTAACCCTAACCCTAACCCTAACCCTAACCCTAACCCTAACCCTAACCCTAACCCTAACCCTAACCCTAACCCTAACCCTAACCCTAACCCTAACCCTAACCCTAACCCTAACCCTAACCCTAACCCTAACCCTAACCCTAACCCTAACCCTAACCCTAACCCTAACCCTAACCCTAACCCTAACCCTAACCCTAACCCTAACCCTAACCCTAACCCTAACCCTAACCCTAACCCTAACCCTAACCCTAACCCTAACCCTAACCCTAACCCTAACCCTAACCCTAACCCTAACCCTAACCCTAACCCTAACCCTAACCCTAACCCTAACCCTAACCCTAACCCTAACCCTAACCCTAACCCTAACCCTAACCCTAACCCTAACCCTAACCCTAACCCTAACCCTAACCCTAACCCTAACCCTAACCCTAACCCTAACCCTAACCCTAACCCTAACCCTAACCCTAACCCTAACCCTAACCCTAACCCTAACCCTAACCCTAACCCTAACCCTAACCCTAACCCTAACCCTAACCCTAACCCTAACCCTAACCCTAACCCTAACCCTAACCCTAACCCTAACCCTAACCCTAACCCTAACCCTAACCCTAACCCTAACCCTAACCCTAACCCTAACCCTAACCCTAACCCTAACCCTAACCCTAACCCTAACCCTAACCCTAACCCTAACCCTAACCCTAACCCTAACCCTAACCCTAACCCTAACCCTAACCCTAACCCTAACCCTAACCCTAACCCTAACCCTAACCCTAACCCTAACCCTAACCCTAACCCTAACCCTAACCCTAACCCTAACCCTAACCCTAACCCTAACCCTAACCCTAACCCTAACCCTAACCCTAACCCTAACCCTAACCCTAACCCTAACCCTAACCCTAACCCTAACCCTAACCCTAACCCTAACCCTAACCCTAACCCTAACCCTAACCCTAACCCTAACCCTAACCCTAACCCTAACCCTAACCCTAACCCTAACCCTAACCCTAACCCTAACCCTAACCCTAACCCTAACCCTAACCCTAACCCTAACCCTAACCCTAACCCTAACCCTAACCCTAACCCTAACCCTAACCCTAACCCTAACCCTAACCCTAACCCTAACCCTAACCCTAACCCTAACCCTAACCCTAACCCTAACCCTAACCCTAACCCTAACCCTAACCCTAACCCTAACCCTAACCCTAACCCTAACCCTAACCCTAACCCTAACCCTAACCCTAACCCTAACCCTAACCCTAACCCTAACCCTAACCCTAACCCTAACCCTAACCCTAACCCTAACCCTAACCCTAACCCTAACCCTAACCCTAACCCTAACCCTAACCCTAACCCTAACCCTAACCCTAACCCTAACCCTAACCCTAACCCTAACCCTAACCCTAACCCTAACCCTAACCCTAACCCTAACCCTAACCCTAACCCTAACCCTAACCCTAACCCTAACCCTAACCCTAACCCTAACCCTAACCCTAACCCTAACCCTAACCCTAACCCTAACCCTAACCCTAACCCTAACCCTAACCCTAACCCTAACCCTAACCCTAACCCTAACCCTAACCCTAACCCTAACCCTAACCCTAACCCTAACCCTAACCCTAACCCTAACCCTAACCCTAACCCTAACCCTAACCCTAACCCTAACCCTAACCCTAACCCTAACCCTAACCCTAACCCTAACCCTAACCCTAACCCTAACCCTAACCCTAACCCTAACCCTAACCCTAACCCTAACCCTAACCCTAACCCTAACCCTAACCCTAACCCTAACCCTAACCCTAACCCTAACCCTAACCCTAACCCTAACCCTAACCCTAACCCTAACCCTAACCCTAACCCTAACCCTAACCCTAACCCTAACCCTAACCCTAACCCTAACCCTAACCCTAACCCTAACCCTAACCCTAACCCTAACCCTAACCCTAACCCTAACCCTAACCCTAACCCTAACCCTAACCCTAACCCTAACCCTAACCCTAACCCTAACCCTAACCCTAACCCTAACCCTAACCCTAACCCTAACCCTAACCCTAACCCTAACCCTAACCCTAACCCTAACCCTAACCCTAACCCTAACCCTAACCCTAACCCTAACCCTAACCCTAACCCTAACCCTAACCCTAACCCTAACCCTAACCCTAACCCTAACCCTAACCCTAACCCTAACCCTAACCCTAACCCTAACCCTAACCCTAACCCTAACCCTAACCCTAACCCTAACCCTAACCCTAACCCTAACCCTAACCCTAACCCTAACCCTAACCCTAACCCTAACCCTAACCCTAACCCTAACCCTAACCCTAACCCTAACCCTAACCCTAACCCTAACCCTAACCCTAACCCTAACCCTAACCCTAACCCTAACCCTAACCCTAACCCTAACCCTAACCCTAACCCTAACCCTAACCCTAACCCTAACCCTAACCCTAACCCTAACCCTAACCCTAACCCTAACCCTAACCCTAACCCTAACCCTAACCCTAACCCTAACCCTAACCCTAACCCTAACCCTAACCCTAACCCTAACCCTAACCCTAACCCTAACCCTAACCCTAACCCTAACCCTAACCCTAACCCTAACCCTAACCCTAACCCTAACCCTAACCCTAACCCTAACCCTAACCCTAACCCTAACCCTAACCCTAACCCTAACCCTAACCCTAACCCTAACCCTAACCCTAACCCTAACCCTAACCCTAACCCTAACCCTAACCCTAACCCTAACCCTAACCCTAACCCTAACCCTAACCCTAACCCTAACCCTAACCCTAACCCTAACCCTAACCCTAACCCTAACCCTAACCCTAACCCTAACCCTAACCCTAACCCTAACCCTAACCCTAACCCTAACCCTAACCCTAACCCTAACCCTAACCCTAACCCTAACCCTAACCCTAACCCTAACCCTAACCCTAACCCTAACCCTAACCCTAACCCTAACCCTAACCCTAACCCTAACCCTAACCCTAACCCTAACCCTAACCCTAACCCTAACCCTAACCCTAACCCTAACCCTAACCCTAACCCTAACCCTAACCCTAACCCTAACCCTAACCCTAACCCTAACCCTAACCCTAACCCTAACCCTAACCCTAACCCTAACCCTAACCCTAACCCTAACCCTAACCCTAACCCTAACCCTAACCCTAACCCTAACCCTAACCCTAACCCTAACCCTAACCCTAACCCTAACCCTAACCCTAACCCTAACCCTAACCCTAACCCTAACCCTAACCCTAACCCTAACCCTAACCCTAACCCTAACCCTAACCCTAACCCTAACCCTAACCCTAACCCTAACCCTAACCCTAACCCTAACCCTAACCCTAACCCTAACCCTAACCCTAACCCTAACCCTAACCCTAACCCTAACCCTAACCCTAACCCTAACCCTAACCCTAACCCTAACCCTAACCCTAACCCTAACCCTAACCCTAACCCTAACCCTAACCCTAACCCTAACCCTAACCCTAACCCTAACCCTAACCCTAACCCTAACCCTAACCCTAACCCTAACCCTAACCCTAACCCTAACCCTAACCCTAACCCTAACCCTAACCCTAACCCTAACCCTAACCCTAACCCTAACCCTAACCCTAACCCTAACCCTAACCCTAACCCTAACCCTAACCCTAACCCTAACCCTAACCCTAACCCTAACCCTAACCCTAACCCTAACCCTAACCCTAACCCTAACCCTAACCCTAACCCTAACCCTAACCCTAACCCTAACCCTAACCCTAACCCTAACCCTAACCCTAACCCTAACCCTAACCCTAACCCTAACCCTAACCCTAACCCTAACCCTAACCCTAACCCTAACCCTAACCCTAACCCTAACCCTAACCCTAACCCTAACCCTAACCCTAACCCTAACCCTAACCCTAACCCTAACCCTAACCCTAACCCTAACCCTAACCCTAACCCTAACCCTAACCCTAACCCTAACCCTAACCCTAACCCTAACCCTAACCCTAACCCTAACCCTAACCCTAACCCTAACCCTAACCCTAACCCTAACCCTAACCCTAACCCTAACCCTAACCCTAACCCTAACCCTAACCCTAACCCTAACCCTAACCCTAACCCTAACCCTAACCCTAACCCTAACCCTAACCCTAACCCTAACCCTAACCCTAACCCTAACCCTAACCCTAACCCTAACCCTAACCCTAACCCTAACCCTAACCCTAACCCTAACCCTAACCCTAACCCTAACCCTAACCCTAACCCTAACCCTAACCCTAACCCTAACCCTAACCCTAACCCTAACCCTAACCCTAACCCTAACCCTAACCCTAACCCTAACCCTAACCCTAACCCTAACCCTAACCCTAACCCTAACCCTAACCCTAACCCTAACCCTAACCCTAACCCTAACCCTAACCCTAACCCTAACCCTAACCCTAACCCTAACCCTAACCCTAACCCTAACCCTAACCCTAACCCTAACCCTAACCCTAACCCTAACCCTAACCCTAACCCTAACCCTAACCCTAACCCTAACCCTAACCCTAACCCTAACCCTAACCCTAACCCTAACCCTAACCCTAACCCTAACCCTAACCCTAACCCTAACCCTAACCCTAACCCTAACCCTAACCCTAACCCTAACCCTAACCCTAACCCTAACCCTAACCCTAACCCTAACCCTAACCCTAACCCTAACCCTAACCCTAACCCTAACCCTAACCCTAACCCTAACCCTAACCCTAACCCTAACCCTAACCCTAACCCTAACCCTAACCCTAACCCTAACCCTAACCCTAACCCTAACCCTAACCCTAACCCTAACCCTAACCCTAACCCTAACCCTAACCCTAACCCTAACCCTAACCCTAACCCTAACCCTAACCCTAACCCTAACCCTAACCCTAACCCTAACCCTAACCCTAACCCTAACCCTAACCCTAACCCTAACCCTAACCCTAACCCTAACCCTAACCCTAACCCTAACCCTAACCCTAACCCTAACCCTAACCCTAACCCTAACCCTAACCCTAACCCTAACCCTAACCCTAACCCTAACCCTAACCCTAACCCTAACCCTAACCCTAACCCTAACCCTAACCCTAACCCTAACCCTAACCCTAACCCTAACCCTAACCCTAACCCTAACCCTAACCCTAACCCTAACCCTAACCCTAACCCTAACCCTAACCCTAACCCTAACCCTAACCCTAACCCTAACCCTAACCCTAACCCTAACCCTAACCCTAACCCTAACCCTAACCCTAACCCTAACCCTAACCCTAACCCTAACCCTAACCCTAACCCTAACCCTAACCCTAACCCTAACCCTAACCCTAACCCTAACCCTAACCCTAACCCTAACCCTAACCCTAACCCTAACCCTAACCCTAACCCTAACCCTAACCCTAACCCTAACCCTAACCCTAACCCTAACCCTAACCCTAACCCTAACCCTAACCCTAACCCTAACCCTAACCCTAACCCTAACCCTAACCCTAACCCTAACCCTAACCCTAACCCTAACCCTAACCCTAACCCTAACCCTAACCCTAACCCTAACCCTAACCCTAACCCTAACCCTAACCCTAACCCTAACCCTAACCCTAACCCTAACCCTAACCCTAACCCTAACCCTAACCCTAACCCTAACCCTAACCCTAACCCTAACCCTAACCCTAACCCTAACCCTAACCCTAACCCTAACCCTAACCCTAACCCTAACCCTAACCCTAACCCTAACCCTAACCCTAACCCTAACCCTAACCCTAACCCTAACCCTAACCCTAACCCTAACCCTAACCCTAACCCTAACCCTAACCCTAACCCTAACCCTAACCCTAACCCTAACCCTAACCCTAACCCTAACCCTAACCCTAACCCTAACCCTAACCCTAACCCTAACCCTAACCCTAACCCTAACCCTAACCCTAACCCTAACCCTAACCCTAACCCTAACCCTAACCCTAACCCTAACCCTAACCCTAACCCTAACCCTAACCCTAACCCTAACCCTAACCCTAACCCTAACCCTAACCCTAACCCTAACCCTAACCCTAACCCTAACCCTAACCCTAACCCTAACCCTAACCCTAACCCTAACCCTAACCCTAACCCTAACCCTAACCCTAACCCTAACCCTAACCCTAACCCTAACCCTAACCCTAACCCTAACCCTAACCCTAACCCTAACCCTAACCCTAACCCTAACCCTAACCCTAACCCTAACCCTAACCCTAACCCTAACCCTAACCCTAACCCTAACCCTAACCCTAACCCTAACCCTAACCCTAACCCTAACCCTAACCCTAACCCTAACCCTAACCCTAACCCTAACCCTAACCCTAACCCTAACCCTAACCCTAACCCTAACCCTAACCCTAACCCTAACCCTAACCCTAACCCTAACCCTAACCCTAACCCTAACCCTAACCCTAACCCTAACCCTAACCCTAACCCTAACCCTAACCCTAACCCTAACCCTAACCCTAACCCTAACCCTAACCCTAACCCTAACCCTAACCCTAACCCTAACCCTAACCCTAACCCTAACCCTAACCCTAACCCTAACCCTAACCCTAACCCTAACCCTAACCCTAACCCTAACCCTAACCCTAACCCTAACCCTAACCCTAACCCTAACCCTAACCCTAACCCTAACCCTAACCCTAACCCTAACCCTAACCCTAACCCTAACCCTAACCCTAACCCTAACCCTAACCCTAACCCTAACCCTAACCCTAACCCTAACCCTAACCCTAACCCTAACCCTAACCCTAACCCTAACCCTAACCCTAACCCTAACCCTAACCCTAACCCTAACCCTAACCCTAACCCTAACCCTAACCCTAACCCTAACCCTAACCCTAACCCTAACCCTAACCCTAACCCTAACCCTAACCCTAACCCTAACCCTAACCCTAACCCTAACCCTAACCCTAACCCTAACCCTAACCCTAACCCTAACCCTAACCCTAACCCTAACCCTAACCCTAACCCTAACCCTAACCCTAACCCTAACCCTAACCCTAACCCTAACCCTAACCCTAACCCTAACCCTAACCCTAACCCTAACCCTAACCCTAACCCTAACCCTAACCCTAACCCTAACCCTAACCCTAACCCTAACCCTAACCCTAACCCTAACCCTAACCCTAACCCTAACCCTAACCCTAACCCTAACCCTAACCCTAACCCTAACCCTAACCCTAACCCTAACCCTAACCCTAACCCTAACCCTAACCCTAACCCTAACCCTAACCCTAACCCTAACCCTAACCCTAACCCTAACCCTAACCCTAACCCTAACCCTAACCCTAACCCTAACCCTAACCCTAACCCTAACCCTAACCCTAACCCTAACCCTAACCCTAACCCTAACCCTAACCCTAACCCTAACCCTAACCCTAACCCTAACCCTAACCCTAACCCTAACCCTAACCCTAACCCTAACCCTAACCCTAACCCTAACCCTAACCCTAACCCTAACCCTAACCCTAACCCTAACCCTAACCCTAACCCTAACCCTAACCCTAACCCTAACCCTAACCCTAACCCTAACCCTAACCCTAACCCTAACCCTAACCCTAACCCTAACCCTAACCCTAACCCTAACCCTAACCCTAACCCTAACCCTAACCCTAACCCTAACCCTAACCCTAACCCTAACCCTAACCCTAACCCTAACCCTAACCCTAACCCTAACCCTAACCCTAACCCTAACCCTAACCCTAACCCTAACCCTAACCCTAACCCTAACCCTAACCCTAACCCTAACCCTAACCCTAACCCTAACCCTAACCCTAACCCTAACCCTAACCCTAACCCTAACCCTAACCCTAACCCTAACCCTAACCCTAACCCTAACCCTAACCCTAACCCTAACCCTAACCCTAACCCTAACCCTAACCCTAACCCTAACCCTAACCCTAACCCTAACCCTAACCCTAACCCTAACCCTAACCCTAACCCTAACCCTAACCCTAACCCTAACCCTAACCCTAACCCTAACCCTAACCCTAACCCTAACCCTAACCCTAACCCTAACCCTAACCCTAACCCTAACCCTAACCCTAACCCTAACCCTAACCCTAACCCTAACCCTAACCCTAACCCTAACCCTAACCCTAACCCTAACCCTAACCCTAACCCTAACCCTAACCCTAACCCTAACCCTAACCCTAACCCTAACCCTAACCCTAACCCTAACCCTAACCCTAACCCTAACCCTAACCCTAACCCTAACCCTAACCCTAACCCTAACCCTAACCCTAACCCTAACCCTAACCCTAACCCTAACCCTAACCCTAACCCTAACCCTAACCCTAACCCTAACCCTAACCCTAACCCTAACCCTAACCCTAACCCTAACCCTAACCCTAACCCTAACCCTAACCCTAACCCTAACCCTAACCCTAACCCTAACCCTAACCCTAACCCTAACCCTAACCCTAACCCTAACCCTAACCCTAACCCTAACCCTAACCCTAACCCTAACCCTAACCCTAACCCTAACCCTAACCCTAACCCTAACCCTAACCCTAACCCTAACCCTAACCCTAACCCTAACCCTAACCCTAACCCTAACCCTAACCCTAACCCTAACCCTAACCCTAACCCTAACCCTAACCCTAACCCTAACCCTAACCCTAACCCTAACCCTAACCCTAACCCTAACCCTAACCCTAACCCTAACCCTAACCCTAACCCTAACCCTAACCCTAACCCTAACCCTAACCCTAACCCTAACCCTAACCCTAACCCTAACCCTAACCCTAACCCTAACCCTAACCCTAACCCTAACCCTAACCCTAACCCTAACCCTAACCCTAACCCTAACCCTAACCCTAACCCTAACCCTAACCCTAACCCTAACCCTAACCCTAACCCTAACCCTAACCCTAACCCTAACCCTAACCCTAACCCTAACCCTAACCCTAACCCTAACCCTAACCCTAACCCTAACCCTAACCCTAACCCTAACCCTAACCCTAACCCTAACCCTAACCCTAACCCTAACCCTAACCCTAACCCTAACCCTAACCCTAACCCTAACCCTAACCCTAACCCTAACCCTAACCCTAACCCTAACCCTAACCCTAACCCTAACCCTAACCCTAACCCTAACCCTAACCCTAACCCTAACCCTAACCCTAACCCTAACCCTAACCCTAACCCTAACCCTAACCCTAACCCTAACCCTAACCCTAACCCTAACCCTAACCCTAACCCTAACCCTAACCCTAACCCTAACCCTAACCCTAACCCTAACCCTAACCCTAACCCTAACCCTAACCCTAACCCTAACCCTAACCCTAACCCTAACCCTAACCCTAACCCTAACCCTAACCCTAACCCTAACCCTAACCCTAACCCTAACCCTAACCCTAACCCTAACCCTAACCCTAACCCTAACCCTAACCCTAACCCTAACCCTAACCCTAACCCTAACCCTAACCCTAACCCTAACCCTAACCCTAACCCTAACCCTAACCCTAACCCTAACCCTAACCCTAACCCTAACCCTAACCCTAACCCTAACCCTAACCCTAACCCTAACCCTAACCCTAACCCTAACCCTAACCCTAACCCTAACCCTAACCCTAACCCTAACCCTAACCCTAACCCTAACCCTAACCCTAACCCTAACCCTAACCCTAACCCTAACCCTAACCCTAACCCTAACCCTAACCCTAACCCTAACCCTAACCCTAACCCTAACCCTAACCCTAACCCTAACCCTAACCCTAACCCTAACCCTAACCCTAACCCTAACCCTAACCCTAACCCTAACCCTAACCCTAACCCTAACCCTAACCCTAACCCTAACCCTAACCCTAACCCTAACCCTAACCCTAACCCTAACCCTAACCCTAACCCTAACCCTAACCCTAACCCTAACCCTAACCCTAACCCTAACCCTAACCCTAACCCTAACCCTAACCCTAACCCTAACCCTAACCCTAACCCTAACCCTAACCCTAACCCTAACCCTAACCCTAACCCTAACCCTAACCCTAACCCTAACCCTAACCCTAACCCTAACCCTAACCCTAACCCTAACCCTAACCCTAACCCTAACCCTAACCCTAACCCTAACCCTAACCCTAACCCTAACCCTAACCCTAACCCTAACCCTAACCCTAACCCTAACCCTAACCCTAACCCTAACCCTAACCCTAACCCTAACCCTAACCCTAACCCTAACCCTAACCCTAACCCTAACCCTAACCCTAACCCTAACCCTAACCCTAACCCTAACCCTAACCCTAACCCTAACCCTAACCCTAACCCTAACCCTAACCCTAACCCTAACCCTAACCCTAACCCTAACCCTAACCCTAACCCTAACCCTAACCCTAACCCTAACCCTAACCCTAACCCTAACCCTAACCCTAACCCTAACCCTAACCCTAACCCTAACCCTAACCCTAACCCTAACCCTAACCCTAACCCTAACCCTAACCCTAACCCTAACCCTAACCCTAACCCTAACCCTAACCCTAACCCTAACCCTAACCCTAACCCTAACCCTAACCCTAACCCTAACCCTAACCCTAACCCTAACCCTAACCCTAACCCTAACCCTAACCCTAACCCTAACCCTAACCCTAACCCTAACCCTAACCCTAACCCTAACCCTAACCCTAACCCTAACCCTAACCCTAACCCTAACCCTAACCCTAACCCTAACCCTAACCCTAACCCTAACCCTAACCCTAACCCTAACCCTAACCCTAACCCTAACCCTAACCCTAACCCTAACCCTAACCCTAACCCTAACCCTAACCCTAACCCTAACCCTAACCCTAACCCTAACCCTAACCCTAACCCTAACCCTAACCCTAACCCTAACCCTAACCCTAACCCTAACCCTAACCCTAACCCTAACCCTAACCCTAACCCTAACCCTAACCCTAACCCTAACCCTAACCCTAACCCTAACCCTAACCCTAACCCTAACCCTAACCCTAACCCTAACCCTAACCCTAACCCTAACCCTAACCCTAACCCTAACCCTAACCCTAACCCTAACCCTAACCCTAACCCATAACCCTAACCCTAAAAATAACCCTAACCCTAAAAATAACCCTAACCCTAACCCTAACCCTAACCCTAAAAATAACCCTAACCCTAAAAATAACCCTAACCCTAAAAATAACCCTAACCCTAAAAATAACCCTAACCCTAAAAATAACCCTAACCCTAAAAATAACCCTAACCCTAACCCTAACCCTAACCCTAAAAATAACCCTAACCCTAAAAATAACCCTAACCCTAAAAATAACCCTAACCCTAAAAATAACCCTAACCCTAAAAATAACCCTAACCCTAACCCTAACCCTAAAAATAACCCTAACCCTAAAAATAACCCTAACCCTAAAAATAACCCTAACCCTAACCCTAACCCTAAAAATAACCCTAACCCTAACCCTAAAAATAACCCTAACCCTAAAAATAACCCTAACCCTAACCCTAAAAATAACCCTAACCCTAAAAATAACCCTAACCCTAAAAATAACCCTAACCCTAACCCTAACCCTAACCCTAACCCTAAAAATAACCCTAAAAATAACCCTAAAAATAACCCTAAAAATAACCCTAAAAATAACCCTAAAAATAACCCTAAAAATAACCCTAACCCTAAAAATAACCCTAAAAATAACCCTAACCCTAAAAATAACCCTAACCCTAAAAATAACCCTAACCCTAAAAATAACCCTAACCCTAAAAATAACCCTAACCCTAACCCTAACCCTAAAAATAACCCTAACCCTAAAAATAACCCTAACCCTAAAAATAACCCTAACCCTAACCCTAAAAATAACCCTAACCCTACAAATAACCCTAAAAATAACCCTAAAAATAACCTTAAAAATAATTCTAAAAATAACCCTAAAAATAACCCTAACCCTAAAAATACCTCTAAAAATAACCCTAAAAATAACCCTAAAAATAACCCTAAAAATAACCCTAAAAATAACCCTAAAAATACCTCTAAAAATAACCCTAAAAATAACCCTAACCCTAAAAATAACTCTAACCCTAAAAATAACCCTAACCCTAAAAATAACCCTAAAAATAACCCTAAAAATAACCTTAAAAATAATTCTAAAAATAACCCTAAAAATAACCCTAACCCTAAAAATACCTCTAAAAATAACCCTAAAAATAACCCTAACCCTAAAAATAACCCTAACCCTAACCCAAAAAATAACCCTAAAAATAACCCTAAAAGTAACCCTAATCCTAAAAATAACTCTAACCCTAAAAATAACCCTAAAAATAACCCTAATCCTAAAAATAACTCTAACCCTAAAAATAACCCTAAAAATAACCCTAAAAATATCTCTAAAAATAACCCTAAAAATAACCCTAACCCTAAAAAACCCTCTAAAAATAACCCTAAAAATAACCCTAACCCTAAAAAACCCTCTAAAAATAACCCTAAAAATAACCCTAAAAATAACCCTAAAAATAACCCTAAAAGTAACCCTAACCCTAACCCTAAAAATAACCCTAAAAATAACCCTAACCCTAAAAATAACCCTAACCCTAAAAATAACTCTAAAAGTAACCCTAACCCTAACCCTTAAAATAACCCTAAAAATAACCATAACCCTAAAAATAACCCTAACCCTAAAAATAACCCTAAAAATAACCCTAAAAATAACCTTAAAAATAATTCTAAAAATAACCCTAAAAATAACCCTAAAAATAACCCTAAAAATAACCATAACCCTAAAAATAACCCTAAAAATAACCTTAAAAATAATTATAAAAATAACCCTAAAAATAACCCTAACCCTAAAAAACCCTCTAAAAATAACCCTAAAAATAACCCTAAAAATAACCCTAAAAATAACCCTAAAAATAACCCTAAAAATAACCCTAGCCCTAAAAAAAACCCTAACCCTAACCAGAAAAATAACCCTAAATATAACCCTAAAAATAACCATAACCCTAAAAATAACCCTAACCCTACAAATAACCCTAAAAATAACCCTAAAAATAACCTTAAAAATAATTCTAAAAATAACCCTAAAAATAACCCTAACCCTAAAAATACCTCTAAAAATAACCCTAAAAATAACCCTAAAAATAACCCTAAAAATAACCCTAAAAATAACCCTAAAAATACCTCTAAAAATAACCCTAAAAATAACCCTAACCCTAAAAATAACTCTAACCCTAAAAATAACCCTAACCCTAAAAATAACCCTAACCCTAAAAGTAACCCCAAACCTAACCCTAAAAATAACCCTCACCCTAACCTTAACCCTAAAAAAAAAAAACAAAAAATAACCCTAAAAATAACCCTAAAAGTAACCCTAACCCTAACCCTAAAAATAACCCTAAAAATAACCCTAACCATAAAAATAACCCTAACCCTAAAAGTAACCCCAACCCTAACCCTAAAAATAACCCTAACCCTAACCTTAACCCTAAAGAAAACCTAAAAATAACCCTAAAAATAACCCTAAAAATAACCCTAGCCCTAAAAAAAACCCTAACCCTAACCAGAAAAATAACCCTAAATATAACCCTAAAAATAACCATAACCCTAAAAATAACCCTAACCCTACAAATAACCCTAAAAATAACCCTAAAAATAACCTTAAAAATAATTCTAAAAATAACCCTAAAAATAACCCTAACCCTAAAAATACCTCTAAAAATAACCCTAAAAATAACCCTAAAAATAACCCTAAAAATAACCCTAAAAATAACCCTAAAAATACCTCTAAAAATAACCCTAAAAATAACCCTAACCCTAAAAATAACTCTAACCCTAAAAATAACCCTAACCCTAAAAATAACCCTAAAAATAACCCTAAAAATAACCTTAAAAATAATTCTAAAAATAACCCTAAAAATAACCCTAACCCTAAAAATACCTCTAAAAATAACCCTAAAAATAACCCTAACCCTAAAAATAACCCTAACCCTAACCCAAAAAATAACCCTAAAAATAACCCTAAAAGTAACCCTAATCCTAAAAATAACTCTAACCCTAAAAATAACCCTAAAAATAACCCTAATCCTAAAAATAACTCTAACCCTAAAAATAACCCTAAAAATAACCCTAAAAATATCTCTAAAAATAACCCTAAAAATAACCCTAACCCTAAAAAACCCTCTAAAAATAACCCTAAAAATAACCCTAACCCTAAAAAACCCTCTAAAAATAACCCTAAAAATAACCCTAAAAATAACCCTAAAAATAACCCTAAAAGTAACCCTAACCCTAACCCTAAAAATAACCCTAAAAATAACCCTAACCCTAAAAATAACCCTAACCCTAAAAATAACTCTAAAAGTAACCCTAACCCTAACCCTTAAAATAACCCTAAAAATAACCATAACCCTAAAAATAACCCTAACCCTAAAAATAACCCTAAAAATAACCCTAAAAATAACCTTAAAAATAATTCTAAAAATAACCCTAAAAATAACCCTAAAAATAACCCTAAAAATAACCATAACCCTAAAAATAACCCTAAAAATAACCTTAAAAATAATTATAAAAATAACCCTAAAAATAACCCTAACCCTAAAAAACCCTCTAAAAATAACCCTAAAAATAACCCTAAAAATAACCCTAAAAATAACCCTAAAAATAACCCTAAAAATAACCCTAGCCCTAAAAAAAACCCTAACCCTAACCAGAAAAATAACCCTAAATATAACCCTAAAAATAACCATAACCCTAAAAATAACCCTAACCCTACAAATAACCCTAAAAATAACCCTAAAAATAACCTTAAAAATAATTCTAAAAATAACCCTAAAAATAACCCTAACCCTAAAAATACCTCTAAAAATAACCCTAAAAATAACCCTAAAAATAACCCTAAAAATAACCCTAAAAATAACCCTAAAAATACCTCTAAAAATAACCCTAAAAATAACCCTAACCCTAAAAATAACTCTAACCCTAAAAATAACCCTAACCCTAAAAATAACCCTAACCCTAAAAGTAACCCCAAACCTAACCCTAAAAATAACCCTCACCCTAACCTTAACCCTAAAAAAAAAAAACAAAAAATAACCCTAAAAATAACCCTAAAAGTAACCCTAACCCTAACCCTAAAAATAACCCTAAAAATAACCCTAACCATAAAAATAACCCTAACCCTAAAAGTAACCCCAACCCTAACCCTAAAAATAACCCTAACCCTAACCTTAACCCTAAAGAAAACCTAAAAATAACCCTAAAAATAACCCTAAAAATAACCCTAGCCCTAAAAAAAACCCTAACCCTAACCAGAAAAATAACCCTAAATATAACCCTAAAAATAACCATAACCCTAAAAATAACCCTAACCCTACAAATAACCCTAAAAATAACCCTAAAAATAACCTTAAAAATAATTCTAAAAATAACCCTAAAAATAACCCTAACCCTAAAAATACCTCTAAAAATAACCCTAAAAATAACCCTAAAAATAACCCTAAAAATAACCCTAAAAATAACCCTAAAAATAACCCTAAAAATACCTCTAAAAATAACCCTAAAAATAACCCTAACCCTAAAAATAACTCTAACCCTAAAAATAACCCTAACCCTAAAAATAACCCTAACCCTAAAAGTAACCCCAAACCTAACCCTAAAAATAACCCTCACCCTAACCTTAACGCTAAAAAAAAAAACAAAAAATAACCCTAAAAATAACCCTAAAAGTAACCCTAACCCTAACCCTAAAAATAACCCTAAAAATAACCCTAACCATAAAAATAACCCTAACCCTAAAAGTAACCCCAACCCTAACCCTAAAAATAACCCTAACCCTAACCTTAACCCTAAAGAAAACCTAAAAATAACCCTAAAAATAACCCTAAAAGTAACCCTAACCCTAACCCTAAAAATAACCCTAAAAATAACCATAACCCTAAAAATAACCCTAACCCTAACCCTAAAAATAACCCTAACCCTAACCCTAAAAATAACCCTAAAAATACCTCTAAAAATAACCCTAAAAATAACCCGAACCCTAAAAAACCCTCTAAAAATAACCCTAAAAATAACCCTAACCCTAAAAAACCCTCTAAAAATAACCCTAAAAATAACCCTAAAAATAACCCTAAAAATAATTCTAAAAATAACCCTAAAAATAACCCTAAAAATAACCCTAACCCTAAAAATAACCCTAACCCTAACCCAAAAAATAACCCTAAATATAACCCTAAAAATAACCCTAATCCTAAAAATAACTCTAACCCTAAAAATAACCCTAAAAATAACCTTAAAAATAATTCTAAAAATAACCCTAAAAACAACCCTAACCCTAAAAATACCTCTAAAAATAACCCTAAAAATAACCCTAAAAATAACCCTAAAAATAACCCTAAAAATAACCCTAAAAATACCTCTAAAAATAACCCTAAAAATAACCCTAACCCTAAAAATAACTCTAACCCTAAAAATAACCCTAACCCTAAAAATAACCCTAACCCTAAAAGTAACCCCAAACCTAACCCTAAAAATAACCCTCACCCTAACCTTAACCCTAAAAAAAAAAAACAAAAAATAACCCTAAAAATAACCCTAAAAGTAACCCTAACCCTAACCCTAAAAATAACCCTAAAAATAACCCTAACCATAAAAATAACCCTAACCCTAAAAGTAACCCCAACCCTAACCCTAAAAATAACCCTAACCCTAACCTTAACCCTAAAGAAAACCTAAAAATAACCCTAAAAATAACCCTAAAAGTAACCCTAACCCTAACCCTAAAAATAACCCTAAAAATAACCATAACCCTAAAAATAACCCTAACCCTAACCCTAAAAATAACCCTAACCCTAACCCTAAAAATAACCCTAAAAATACCTCTAAAAATAACCCTAAAAATAACCCGAACCCTAAAAAACCCTCTAAAAATAACCCTAAAAATAACCCTAACCCTAAAAAACCCTCTAAAAATAACCCTAAAAATAACCCTAAAAATAACCCTAAAAATAATTCTAAAAATAACCCTAAAAATAACCCTAAAAATAACCCTAACCCTAAAAATAACCCTAACCCTAACCCAAAAAATAACCCTAAATATAACCCTAAAAATAACCCTAATCCTAAAAATAACTCTAACCCTAAAAAGAACCCTAAAAATAACCCTAAAAATAACCCTAAAAATAACCCTAAAAGTAACCCTAACCCTAAAAGTAACCCTAAAAATAACCATAACCCTAAAAATAACCCTAACCCTAAAAATAACCCTAAAAGTAACCCTAACCCTAACCCTAAAAATAACCCTAAAAATAACCATAACCCTAAAAATAACCCTAACCCTAAAAATAACCCTAAAAATAACCTTAAAAATAATTCTAAAAATAACCCTAAAAATAACCCTAACCCTAAAAATACCTCTAAAAATAACCCTAAAAATAACCCTAAAAATAACCCTAAAAATAACCCTAACCCTAAAAATAACCCTAACTCTAAAAGTAACCCCAACCCTAACCCCAAAAATAACCCTAACCCTAACTGTAACCCTAAAAAAAACCCTAAAAATAACCCTAAAAATAACCCTAACCCTAACCCTAAAAATAACCCTAAAAATAACCATAACCCTAAAAATAACCATAACCCTAAAAAAAACCCAAAAAATAACCCTAAAAATAACCCTAAAAATAACCTTAAAAATAATTCTAAAAATAACCCTAAAAATAACCCTAACCCTAAAAATACCTCTAAAAATAACCCTAAAAATAACCCTAAAAATAACCCTAAAAATAACCCTAAAAATAACCCTAACCCTTAAAATAACCCTAACCCTAAAAATAACTCTAACCCTAAAAATAACCCTAACCCTTAAAATAACCCTAACCCTAAAAGTAACCTGAATCCTTACCCTAAAAATAACCCTAACCCTAACCTTAACCCTAAAAAAAAACCAAAAATATCCCTAAAAATAACCCTAAAAGTAACCCTAACCCTAAAAATAACCCTAAAAATAACCCTAACCCTAAAAATAACCCTAACCCTAAAAGTAACCCTAACCCTAAAAATAACCCTAAAAATACCTCTAAAAATAACCCTAAAAATAACCCTAACCCTAAAAATACCTCTAAAAATAACCCTAAAAATAACCCTAACCCTAAAAATAACTCTAACCCTAAAAATAACCCTAACCCTAAAAATAACCCCAACCCTAAAAGTAACCTGAACCCTTACCCTAAAAATAACCCTCACCCTAACCTTAACCCTAAAAAAAAACCAAAAAATAACCCTAAAAATAACCCTAAAAGTAACCCTAACCCTAACCCTAAAAATAACCCTAAAAATAACCCTAACCCTAAAAATAACCCTAACCCTAAAAGTAACCCTAACCCTAAAAGTAACCCTAACCCTAAAAATAACCCTAAAAATACCTCTAAAAACAAACCTAAAAATAACCCTAACCCTAAAAAACCCTCTAAAAATAACCCTAAAAATAACCCTAAAAATAATTCTAAAAATAACCCTAAAAATAACCCTAAAAATAACCCTAACCCTAAAAATAACCCTAACCCTAACCCAAAAAATAACCCTAAATATAACCCTAAAAAAACCCCTAATCCTAAAAATAACTCTAACCCTAAAAATAACCCTAAAAATAACCCTAGAAATAACCCTAAAGGTAACCCTAACCCTAACCCTAAAAATAACCCTAAAAATAACCATAACCCTAAAAATAACCCTAACCCTAAAAATAACCCTAAAAATAACCCTAAAAATAACCTTAAAAATAATTCTAAAAATAACCCTAAAAATAACCCTAACCCTAAAAATACCTCTAAAAATAACCCTAAAAATAACCCTAAAAATAACCCTAAAAATAACCCTAAAAATAACCCTAAAAGTAACCCTAACCCTAAAAATAACCCTAAAAATAACCATAACCCTAAAAATAACCCTAACCCTAACCCTAAAAATAACCCTAACCCTAAAAATAACCCTAACCCTAAAAATAACCCTAAAAATATCTCTAAAAATAACCCTAAAAATAACCCTAACCCTAAAAAACCCTCTAAAAATAACCCTAAAAATAACCCTAACCCTAAAAAACCCTCTAAAAATAACCCTAAAAATAACCCTAAAAATAACCCTAAAAATAACCCTAAAAGTAACCCTAACCCTAACCCTAAAAATAACCCTAAAAATAACCCTAACCCTAAAAATAACCCTAACCCTAAAAATAACTCTAAAAGTAACCCTAACCCTAAAAATAACCCTAAAAATAACCATAACCCTAAAAATAACCCTAACCCTAAAAATAACCCTAAAAATAACCCTAAAAAAAACCTTAAAAATAATTCTAAAAATAACCCTAAAAATAACCCTAAAAATAACCCTAAAAATAACCATAACCCTAAAAATAACCCTAAAAATAACCTTAAAAATAATTATAAAAATAACCCTAAAAATAACCCTAACCCTAAAAAACCCTCTAAAAATAACCCTAAAAATAACCCTAAAAATAACCCTAAAAATAACCCTAAAAATAACCCTAAAAATAACCCTAACCCTAAAAAAAACTCTAACCCTAACCAGAAAAATAACCCTAAATATAACCCTAAAAATAACCATAACCCTAAAAATAACCCTAACCCTACAAATAACCCTAAAAATAACCTTAAAAATAATTCTAAAAATAACCCTAAAAATAACCCTAACCCTAAAAATACCTCTAAAAATAACCCTAAAAATAACCCTAAAAATAACCCTAAAAATAACCCTAAAAATAACCCTAAAAATAACCCTAAAAATACCTCTAAAAATACCCCTAAAAATAACCCTAACCCTAAAAATAACTCTAACCCTAAAAATAACCCTAACCCTAAAAATAACCCTAACCCTAAAAGTAACCCCAAACCTAAACCTAAAAATAACCCTCACCCTAACCTTAACCCTAAAAAAAAAAAACAAAAAATAACCCTAAAAATAACCCTAAAAGTAACCCTAACCCTAACCCTAAAAATAACCCTAAAAATAACCCTAACCATAAAAATAACCCTAACCCTAAAAGTAACCCCAACCCTAACCCTAAAAATAACCCTAACCCTAACCTTAACCCTAAAGAAAACCTAAAAATAACCCTAAAAATAACCCTAAAAGTAACCCTAACCCTAACCCTAAAAATAACCCTAAAAATAACCATAACCCTAAAAATAACCCTAACCCTAACCCTAAAAATAACCCTAACCCTAACCCTAAAAATAACCCTAAAAATACCTCTAAAAATAACCCTAAAAATAACCCTAACCCTAAAAAACCCTCTAAAAATAACCCTAAAAATAACCCTAAAAATAACCCTAAAAATAATTCCAAAAATAACCCTAAAAATAACCCTAACCCTAAAAATAACCCTAACCCTAACCCAAAAAATAACCCTAAATATAACCCTAAAAATAACCCTAATCCTAAAAATAACTCTAACCCTAAAAATAACCCTAAAAATAACCCTAAAAATAACCCTAAAAATAACCCTAAAAATAACCCTAAAAATAACCCTAACCCTAAAAATAACCCTAAAAATAACCTTAAAAATAATTCTAAAAATAACCCTAAAAATAACCCTAACCCTAAAAATACCTCTAAAAATAACCCTAAAAATAACCCTAAAAATAACCCTAACCCTAAAAATAACCCTAACTCTAAAAGTAACCCCAACCCTAACCCCAAAAATAACCCTAACCCTAACTGTAACCCTAAAAAAAACCCTAAAAATAACCCTAAAAATAACCCTAACCCTAACCCTAAAAATAACCCTAAAAATAACCATAACCCTAAAAATAACCATAACCCTAAAAAAAACCCAAAAAATAACCCTAAAAATAACCCTAAAAATACCCTTAAAAATAATTCTAAAAATAACCCTAAAAATAACCCTAACCCTAAAAATACCTCTAAAAAAAACCCTAAAAATAACCCTAAAAATAACCCTAAAAATAACCCTAAAAATAACCCTAACCCTTAAAATAACCCTAACCCTAAAAATAACTCTAACCCTAAAAATAACCCTAACCCTTAAAATAACCCTAACCCTAAAAGTAACCTGAATCCTTACCCTAAAAATAACCCTAACCCTAACCTTAACCCTAAAAAAAAACCAAAAAATATCCCTAAAAATAACCCTAAAAGTAACCCTAACCCTAAAAATAACCCTAAAAATAACCCTAACCCTAAAAATAACCCTAACCCTAACCCTAAAAATAACCCTAACCCGAAAAATAACCCTCACCCTAAAAATAACCCTAACCCTAAAAATAACCCTAAAAATACCTCTAAAAATAACCCTAAAAATAACCCTAACCCTAAAAATAACCCTAACCCTAACCCAAAAAGAACCCTAAAAATAACCCTAATCCTAAAAATAACTCTAACCCTAAAAATAACCCTAAAAATAACCCTAAAAATAACCCTAAAAATAACCCTAACCCTAAAAATAACCCTAACCCTAACCAGTACCCTAACCCTAACCAGTACCATAACCCTAATCAGTACCCTAACCCTAACCAGTACCCTAACCATTACCCTAACCCTAATCAGTACCCTAACCATAACCAATATCCTAACCCTAACCCTAACCAGTACCCTAACCTGTACCCTAACCAGTGCCCTAACCCGTACCCTAACCCTGACCAGTACCCTAACCCTAACCAGTACCCTAACCCGTACCCTAAGCAGTACCCTAACCCATACCCTAACCAGTACCCTAACCCTAACCAGTACCCTAAGCAGTACCCTAACCCATACCCTAACCAGTACCCTAACCCTACCCAGTACCCTAATCCTAACCAGTACCCTAACCCGTACCCTAATCAGTACCCTAACTCGTACCCTAACCAGTACCCTAACCCTAACCAGTACCCTAACCCTAACCAGTACCCTAACCCTAACCAGTACCCTAACCCTAACCAATACCCTACCCAGTACCCTAACCCTAACCAGTACCCTAACCCGTACCCTAACCAGTACCCGTACCCTAACCCGTACCCTAACCCTAACCAGTACCCTAACCCTACCCAGTACCCTAACCCTACCCCGTACCCTCTTTCCAAAGCTTACCTGGGCAGCATCTGCAAATAGAAAAGGCACACGCTCCATCGCTGAGCCCTGTAATACTTTGGCATTACTCACAAGGCCAGCCCGAAACCCCCAGCCCAGCACATGCGGCCCCACGCTCAGCTCTCCCATTCCACGAGCACAGAGGACATGGCGCTCTCCCCCCAGCACAGCACAGCACGGCCTCAAACAAGCCCCAGCTCCCCCATTCCATGAGCACAGAGGACACGGCGCTGTCCCATTCCCCCCAGCCCGGACAGCACCGCGCAATCAAACACCGCCCCAGCTTCCCCGTTTCACAAGCACAAAGGGCACGGCGCTCTCCCCCCACGCAGCCCCAGACACGGCCCAGCTCCCCCGTTCCACAAGCACAGAGGACACGGCGCTGCCCCCTCCACAGCCCCAGACATGGCCCAGCTCCCCCATTCCACAAGCACAGAGGACACGGCACTCTCCCCACCTCAGCCCAGCACAGTGTAGCCAAACACCCCCCAGCTTGAATGTCACAGATCTCCTTTCCTACATCTGTGCAGATGCCACACATGGGTACCTATCCACGTTTTCTCAAGCCTACACAGAACCAAGATTTCCTCACCCTCCATATCCCGAGGTGAGTATTCTGGTTAGTTAGTACAGCGAGCCCCCTCCCCTTGCAAACAAGGGACCATTTTCCCTGGCAAATTCTCTAAGGGTTAGGATTTCTTAAAACGGCTGTTGTGCCACCAAACCTACTTGAGATCTTTCCCAGCTTTTGGCTGTCCGTGGATTTAAAAAGCACACACTCTCTTCCATCTTCCAACAGCAAAACCACAAAATGCTCCTGACCCACAGTATAACCCTAAGGATGGGCACCCCCACCTCATCATTCTGACAGAGCCGTCCAGCACCCCCAACCCACACGTCGGATCTGAGTAGAGCAGCACAGATATGGCAACACCAAGAGTGGAAACAGCAGCCCCACTGATGGGATTCCCGCAGCAGGAGACACGCACAGAGGGACACCTTTGGCCTCATACAACCAATACTGATTTTCCTCCCAATCTGTTCCCCAAAACCATCCGCTCACAACACTGTGCCAAACAGCATGTGGCAATAAAACTTTGATGCCTTCAAAACAGCCAAGTTGTTGGGTGCTTGCTATTTGCTTCCCCTTGCTATTGTTAGTCCCCCAGAAACTCTGCTCATAGCCCGGTTACCACTACTGCCTCAAGCATTTCCCTCCGTGGTATTACCAGCGCATTTACACAGGCAAGGAACTTAACAGCTCTTCTAAAGTTATCCAGCTGCCAATTACAGCCACAAAAGAAAAGCAACAGGAAAAGAGGGCCCTGGCAGCCAGAGAGCTCTGCAGGTGGCACCAGGCAACATCACACTTGCTGAAACACATCCTTTTGCACAGAGGAGGAGACAGGTCTATATTATGGCAGGTTGTGCCCTTCCCACAGTGCCAAAAAAAATCACACGCAGAACCAAGTAAGACTCATAGATAAGCTGAGGGGAAAAAAATGGCAAAAGCACACAGCCCAGGACATTCTCTTGCTTCCAAACCAAGACCAATCATTCCTCTAGGAAAAGAGGCAAGGGTTTATCAAGCAATGCACAACTTAGCAAGTCAGTTTACCTAGTACCAGCAGGTTTTGTGCACAGAGAAAACAAAACTCCCTAGTTTTAGTAGCAAAAATATCAGTGGAAACTACAGTCTGGTTACAGCAGTAAGCTTCCCACAGCAGTTTCAGGTACCTTCCTTTGTAGCTCAGCCCCAAAGTAGAAACTCCTCTCGACTGCTCCTGAGAGAGGCAATTAATTGGAACTTTTGGTGCTCAGGAAAGCTAGTCCCTCCTCTAAGTCCTGGCTCACCTGCCCGAGCACCTAGAGTGCTTATATTCCACCTCGCTCCCTGCTTTGCATGTTCATATCCAGAAAAGAAACCTCCAAGCTCTTCCTCCAGTCCGAGCTGCATCTTCCCTGCAACCGTCCCCGTCCCTTACCTGTTCATGTGCACTGCTCCCCGGCACATCCCTCGGCCCCGTCCTTGAGCGATGATCCAGGTACCTCAGATGCTTGGCCCAGCCCCGGCGAGACACCCTCACTGTCACTGCTGGAGAGACTCCTTGAAATCGACTGCTCCTCTGCAGAAAATCCCCATCTAAAAAAGCACCCTTTCCAAAAGCCCCAGATAACCACCCAGCAGGGCCCGCCCCTCATCATCCTCACTGGCCACACCTGAGGCTGTCCCGCCCCTCGTCATCCTCAGTGGCCACACCTGAGGCTGTCCCGCCCCTCGTCATCCTCACTGCCCACTCATGGGACTGTCCTGCCCCTGGTCATCCTCACTGCCCACACCTGAGGCTGTCCTGCCCCTCGTCATCCTCACTGCCCACACCTGAGGCTGTCCCGCCCCTCATCATCCTCACTGGCCACACCTGAGGCTGTCCCGCCCCTCGTCATCCTCAAAGTCCACTCATAGGGCTGTCCCGCCCATCGTCATCCTCACTGGCCCCACCTGAGGGGAGAAAAAGGGGGGGCGAGAAAAAAGGGGGGGAAGAAAAGGGGGGGCGAGAAAAAGGGGGGGCGAGAAAAAGGGGGGAGGAGAAAAAGGGGGGAAGAGAAAAGGGGGGACGAGAAAAGGGGGGACGAGAAAAAGGGGGAAGGAGAACAAGAGGGGACGAGAAGAAGAGGGGACGAGAAGAAGGGGGGACGAGAAGAAGGGGGGACGAGAAAAAGGGGGGACGAGAAAAAGAGGGGACGAGAAAAAGGAGGGACAAGAAAAAGGGGGGACGAGAAGAAGGGGGACGAGAAGAAGGGGGGACGAGAAAAAGGGGGGACGAGAAAAAGGGGGGGCAAGAAAAAGGAGGGACAAGAAAAAGGGGGGAAGAGAAAAGGGGGGACGAGAAAAGGGGGGACGAGAAAAAGGGGGAAGGAGAACAAGAGGGGACGAGAAGAAGAGGGGACGAGAAGAAGGGGGGACGAGAAGAAGGGGGGACGAGAAAAAGGGAGGACGAGAAAAGCGGGGACGAGAAAATGAGGGAAAAGAAGATGGGGGGACGAGAAGAAGGGGGGACGCGAAAAAGGGGGGACGCAAAAAAGGGGGGACGCAAAAAAGGGGGGACGTGAACAAGGGGGGACACGAAAAAGGGGGGACGCGAAAAAGGGGGGACGCGAAAAAGGGGGGACGAGAAGAAGGGGGACGAGAAGAAGGGGGACGAAAAAAGGGGGGACGAGAAAAGGGGGGACGAGAAAAGGGGGGACGAGAAAAGGGGGACGAGAAAAGCGGGGACGAGAAAAGAGGGGAAAAGAAGAAGAGGGGACGAGAAGAAGGGGGGACGAGAAGAAGGGGGGACAAGAAGAAGGGGGGAAGAGAAGAAGGGGGGACGAGAAAAAGGGGGGACGAGAAAAAGGGGGGACAAGAAAAAGGGGGACGAGAAAAAGGGGGATGCGAAAAAGGGGGGACGAGAAAAATGGGGGACGAGAAAAAAGGGGGGTGAGAGAAAGGAGGGACAAGAAAAAGGGGGGACGAAAAGAAGGGGGACGAGAAGAAGGGGGACGAGAAGAATGGGGACGAGAAAAGGGGGACGAGAAAAGGGGAGACGAGAAAAGCGGGGATGAGAAAATGAGGGAAAAGAAGACGGGGGACGAGAAGAAGGGGGGACGAGAAAAAGGAGGAAAGAGAAAAAGGGGGGACGCGAAAAAGGGGGGACGCGAAAAAGGGGGGACGAGAAAAAGGGGGGACGAGAAAAAGGGGGGACGAGAAGAAGGGGGACGAGAAGAAGGGGGACGAGAAGAAGGGGGACGAGAAGAAGGGGGACGAGAAAAGGGGGGACGAGAAAAGCGGGACAAGAAAAGGGGGGAAAGAAGTAGGGGGACGAGAAGAAGGGGGGACAAGAAGAAGGGGGGACGAGAAGAAGGGGGGACGAGAAAAAGGGGGGACGAGAAAAAGGGGGACGAGAAAAACAGGGGACGAGAAAAAGGGGGACGAGAAAAAGGGGGGACGAGAAAAAGGGGGGACGAGAAAAAGGGGGGACGAGAAAAGCGGGGACGAGAAAATGAGGGAAAAGAAGACGGGGGGACGAGAAGAAGGGGGGACGAGAAAAAGGAGGGAAGAGAAAAAGGGGGGACGCGAAAAAGGGGGGACGAGAAAAAGGGGGGACGAGAAAAAGGGGGGACGCGAGAAAGGGGGGACGCGAGAAAGGGGGGACGCGAAAAATAAGGGACGAGAAAAAGGTGGGACGAGAAAAGGGGGGATGAGAAAAGGGGGGGCGAGAAAAGCGGGGACGAGAAAAGGAGGGAAAAGAAGAAGGGGGGACGAGAAGAAGGGGGGACGAGAAAAAGGGGGGACGAGAAAAAGGGTGGACGAGAAAAAGGGAGTACGCGAAAAAGGGGGGCCGCGAGAAAGGGGGGACAAGAAAAAGGGGGAACGCGAGAATGGGGGTACGCGAAAAAGGGGGGACGCGAGAAAGGGGGGACGCGAGAAAGGGGGGACGCGAGAAAGGGGGGACACGAAAAAGGGGGGACACGAAAAAGTGGGGACGAGAAGAAGGGGGACGAGAAGAAGGGGGACAAGAAGAACGGGAACGAGAAGAAGGGGGACAAGAAAAGGGGGGACGAGAAAAGGGGGGACGAGAAAAGGGGGGTCGAGAAAAGGGGGGACGAGAAAAGGGGGGACGAGAAAAGGGGGGACGAGAAAAGGGGGGACGAGAAAAGGGGGGACGAGAAAAGGGGGGGCGAGAAAAGCGGGGACGAGAAAAGGAGGGAAAAGAAGAAGGGGGGACGAGAAGAAGGGGGGACGAGAAAAAGGGGGGACGAGAAAAAGGGTGGACGAGAAAAAGAGGGGAAGGGGAAAAAGGGGGGGCGAGAAAAAGGAGGGACAAGAAAAAGGGGGGATGAGAAGAAGGGGGACGAGAAGAAGGGGGACGAGAAGAAGGGGGACGAGAAGAAGGGGGAAGAGAAAAGGGGGGACGAGAAAAAGGGGTGACGAGAAAAGCGGGGACGAGAAAATGAGGGAAAAGAAGACGGGGGGACGACAAGAAGGGGGGACGCGAAAAAGGGGGGACGCAAAAAAGGGAGGACTAGAAAAAGGGGGGACGCGAAAAAGGGGAGATGAGAAAAAGGGGGACAAGAAGAATGGGACGAGAAGAAGGGGGACGAGAAAAGGGGGGACGAGAAAAGGGGGGACGAGAAAAGGCGGACGAGAAAAGCGGGGACGAGAAAAGGGGGGAAAATAAGAAGAGGGGACGAGAAGAAGGGGGGACGAGAAGAAGGGGGGACGAGAAGAAGGGGGGAAAAGAAGAAGGGGGGACGGGAAGAAGGGGGGACGAGAAAAAGGGGGGACGAGAAAAAGGGGGGACGAGAAAAAGGGGGGACGAGAAAAAGGAGGGATGAGAAAAAGGGGGGCGAGAGAAAGGAGGGACAAGAAAAAGGGGGGACGAGAAGAAGGGGGACGAGAAGTAGGGTGACGAGAAGAATGGGGACGAGAAAAGGGGGACGAGAAAAAGGGGGGACGAGAAAAGCGGGGGACGAGAAAAAGGGGGGACGCGAAAAAGGGGGGACGCGAAAAAGGGGGGACGAGAAGAAGGGGGACGAGAAGAAGGGGGACGAGAAGAAGGGGGACGAGAAGAAGGGGGACGATAAAAGGGGGGACGAGAAAAGGGGGGACGAGAAAAGGGGGGACGAGAAAAGGGGGGACGAGGAAAGGGACGGCGAGAAAAGCGGGGACGAGAAAAGGAGGGAAAAGAAGAAGGGGGGAAGAGAAGAAGGGGGGAAGAGAAAAAGGGGGGACGAGAAAAAGGGGGGACGCGAAAAAAGGGTACGAGAAAAAGGGGGGACGAGAAAAAGGGGGGACGCGAGAATGGGGGTACGCGAAAAAGGGGCGCCGCGAGAAAGGGGGGACGAGAAAAAGGGGGAACGCGAGAATGGGGGTACGCGAAAAAGGGGGGACGCGAGAAAGGGGGGACGCGAGAAAGGGGGGACGCGAAAAATGAAGGACGAGAAGAAGGGGGGACGAGAAAAAGGGGGGACACGAAAAAGGGGGGACACGAGAAAGGGGGGACGCGAAAAAGTGGGGACGAGAAGAAGGGGGACGAGAAGAAGAGGGACAAGAAGAACGGGAACGAGAAGAAGGGGGACAAGAAAAGGGGGGACGAGAAAAGGGGGGACGAGAAAAGGGGGGTCGAGAAAAGGGGGGACGAGAAAAGGGGGGACGAGAAAAGGGGGGACGAGAAAAGGGGGGGCGAGAAAAGCGGGGACGAGAAAAGGAGGGAAAAGAAGAAGGGGGGACGAGAAGAAGGGGGGACGAGAAAAAGGGGGGACGAGAAAAAGGGGGGACGAGAAAAAGGGTGGACGAGAAAAAGAGGGGAAGGGGAAAAAGGGGGGGGCAAGAAAAAGGAGGGACAAGAAAAAGGGGGGACGAGAAGAAGGGGGACGAGAAGAAGGGGGACGAGGAGAAGGGGGGACGAGAAAATGGGGTGACGAGAAAAAGGGGGGACGAGAAAAAGAGGGGAAGGGGAAAAAGGGGGGGCAAGAAAAAGGAGGGACAAGAAAAAGGGGGGACGAGAAGAAGGGGGACGAGAAGAAGGGGGGACAACAAGAAGGGGTACGAGAAGAAGGGGGACGAGAAAAAAGGGGAACGAGAAAAGCGGGGACGAGAAAATGAGGGAAAAGACGACGAGGGGACGAGAAGAAGGGGGGACGCGAAAAAGGGGGGACGCGAAAACGGGGAGACGAGTAAAAGGGGGACGAAAAGAATGGGGACGAGAAGAATGGGGACGAGAAGAAGGGGGACGAGAAAAGCGGGGACGAGAAAAGGGGGGAAAATAAGAAGAGGGGACGAGAAGAAGGGGGGACGAGAAGAAGGGGGGAAGAGAAGAAGGGGGGACGAGAAGAAGGGGAGACGAGAAAAAGGGGGGACGAGAAAAAGGGGGGACGAGAAAAAGGAGGGATGAGAAAAAGGGGGGCGAGAAGAAGGGGGACGAAAAGAATGGGGACGAGAAAAGGGGGACGAGAAAAGGGGGGACGAGAAAAAGGGGGGACGAGAAAAGCGGGGACGAGAAAATGAGGGAAAAGATGACGGGGGGACGAGAAGAAGGGGGGACAAGAAAAAGGAGGGACAAGAAAAAGGGGGGACGCGAAAAAGGGGGGACGCGAAAAAGGGGGGACGCGAAAAAGGGGGGACGAGAAGAAGGGGGACGAGAAGAAGGGGGACGAGAAGAAGGGGGACGAGAAAAGGGGGGACGAGAAAAGCGGGGACAAGAAAAGGGGGGAAAAGAAGAAGGGGGGAAGAGAAGAAGGGGGGACAAGAAGAAGGAGGGACGAGAAGAAGGGGGGACGAGAAAAAGGGGGAACGAGAAAAAGGGGAAACGAGAAAAATGGGGGACGAGAAAAAGGGGGGACGAGAAAAAAAATGGACGAGAAAAAGGGGGGACAAGAAAAAGGGGGGACGAGAAAAGCGGGGACGAGAAAATGAGGGAAAAGAAGACGGGGGGACGAGAAGAAGGGGGGACGAGAAAAAGGAGGGACGAGAAAAAGGGGGGACGCGAAAAAGAAGGGATGAGAAAAAGGGGGGCGAGAGAAAGGAGGGACAAGAAAAAGGGGGGACGAGAAGAAGGGGGACGAGAAGAAGGGGGACGAAAAGAATGGGGACGAGAAAAGGGGGACGAGAAAAGGGGGGACGAGAAAAAGGGGGGACGAGAAAAGCGGGGACGAGAAAATGAGGGAAAAGAAGACGGGGGGACGAGAAAAAGGGGGACGAGAAAAAGGGGGTATGAGAAAAATGGGAGACGCGAAAAAGGGGGGACGCGAAAAAGGGGGGACGAGAAGAAGGGGGACGAGAAGAAGGGGGACGAGAAGAAGGGGGACGAGAAAAGGGGGGACGAGAAAAGCGGGGACAAGAAAAGGGGGGAAAAGAAGAAGGGGGGACGAGAAGAAGGGGGGACAAGAAGAAGGGGGGACGAGAAGAAGGGGGGACGAGAAAAAGGGGGGACGAGAAAAAGGGGGGACGAGAAAAAAAATGGACGAGAAAAAGGGGGGACGAGAAAAAGGGGGGACGAGAAAAGCGGGGACGAGAAAATGAGGGAAAAGAAGACGGGGGGACGAGAAGAAGGGGGGCCGAGAAAAAGGAGGGACGAGAAAAAGGGGGGACGCGAAAAAGGGGGGACGCGAAAAAGGGGGGACGCGAAAAAGGGGGGACGAGAAGAAGGGGGACGAGAAGAAGGGGGACGAGAAGAAGGGGGACGAGAAGAAGGGGGACGAGAAAAGGGGGGACGAGAAAAGCGGGGACAAGAAAAGGGGGGAAAAGAAGAAGAGGGGACGAGAAGAAGGGGGGACGAGAAAAAGGGGGGACGAGGAAAAGGGGGACGAGAAAAACAGGGGACGAGAAAAAGGGGGGGGCGAGAAAAAGGACGGACAAGAAAAAGGAGGGACGAGAAAAAGGGGGACGAGAAAAAGGGGGGACGAGAAAAAGGGGAAACGAGAAAAATGGGGGACGAGAAAAAGGGGGGACGAGAAAAAAAATGGATGAGAAAAAGGGGGGACGAGAAAAAGGGGGACGAGAAGAAGAGGGACGAGAAGAAGCTGGACGAGAAAAGGGGGGACTAGAAAAGGGGGACGAAAAACGGGGGGACGAGAAAAGGGGGGAGTAGAAAAGGGGGGACGAGAAAAGGGGGGGCGAGAAAAGCGGGGACGAGAAAAGGAGGGAAAAGAAGAAGGGGGGACGAGAAAAAGGGAGGACGAGAAAGAGGGGGGACGCGAAAAAAGGGGACGAGAAAAAGGGGGGAAGAGAAAAAGGGGGGACGCGAGAATGGGGGTACGAGAAAAAGGGTGGACGCGAGAAAGGGGGGACGAGAAAAAGGGGTGACACAAGAATGGGGGTACGCGAAAAAGGGGGGACGAGAGAAAGGGGGGACGCGAGAAAGGGGGGACGCGAGAAAGGGGGGACGCGAAAAATGAGGGACGAGAAGAAGGGGGACGAGAAAAGGGGGGACGAGAAAAGGGGGGACGAGAAAAGGGGGGACGAGAAAAGGAGGGTCGAGAAAAGGGGGGACGAGAAAAAGGGGGGACGAGAAAAGAAGGGGCGAGAAAAGCGGGGACGAGAAAAGGAGGGAAAAGAAGAAGGGGGGACGAGAAGAAGGGGGGACGGGAAAAATAGGGGATGAGAAAAAGGGGGGACGAGAAAAAGAGGGGAAGGGGAAAAAGGGGGGGCGAGAAAAAGGAGGGACAAGAAAAAGGGGGGACGAGAAGAAGAGGGACGAGAAGAAGGGGGACGAGAAGAAGGGGGACGAGAAAAGGGGGGACGAGAAAAAGGGGGAACGAGAAAAGCGGGGAGGAGAAAATAAAGGAAAAGAAGACGGGGGGACGAGAAGAAGGGGGGACGAGAAAAAGGGGGGACGAGAAAATGGGGGGACGTGAATAAGGGGGACGCGAAAAAGGGGAGATGCGAAAAAGGGGAGACGAGAAAAAGGGGGACGAGAAGAATGGGGACGAGAAGAAGGGGGACGAGAAAAGGGGGGACGAGAAAAGGGGGGACGAGAAAAGGGGGGACGAGAAAAGAGGGGACGAGAAAAGGAGGGAAAAGAAGAAGGGGGGACGAGAAGAAGGGGGGACGAGAAAAAGGGGGGACGAGAAAAAGGGGGGACACGAAAAAGGTGGGACGCGAAAAAGGGGGGACGCGAAAAAGGGGGGACGCGAAAAAGGGGGGACGCGAAAAAGGAAGGACGAGAAGAAGGGGGACGAGAAGAAGGGGGACGAGAAGAAGGGGGACGAGAAAAGGGGGGACGAGAAAAGCAGGGACGAGAAAAGCATGGATGACAAAAGGGGGGAAAAGAAGAAGGGGGGACGAGAAGAAGGGGGGACGAGAAGAAGGGGGGACGATAAAAAAGGGGGACGCGAAAAAAGGAGGGACGAGAAAAAAGGGGGACGTGAAAAAGGGGGGACGCTAAAAAGGGGGGACGAGAAGAAGGGGGACGAAAAGAAGGGGGACGAGAAGAAGGGGGACGATAAAAGGGGGGACGAGAAAAGGGGGGACGAGAAAAGGGGGGTCGAGAAAAGGGGGGACGAGAAAAGGGGGGACGAGAAAAGGGGGACGAGAAAAGGGGGGGCGAGAAAAGCGGGGACGAGAAAAGGAGGGAAAAGAAGAAGAGGGGGACGAGAAGAAGGGGGGACGAAAAAAAGGGGGGACGAGAAAAAGGGGGGGCCAGAAAAAGGGGGGGCGAGAAAAAGGAGGGACAAGAAAAAGGGGGGACGAGAAGAAGGGGGACGAGAAGAAGGGGGACGAGAAGAAGGGGGACGAGAAGAAGGGGGACGAGAAAAGGGGGGACGAGAAAAAGGAAGGACGAGAAAGCGGGGACGAGAAAATGAGGGTAAAGAAGACGGGGGGACGAGAAGAAGGGGGGACGAGAAAAAGGGGGGATGCGAAAAAGGGGGGACGAGAAGAAGGGGGACGAGAAGAAGGGGGACGAGAAGAAGGGGGACAAGAAGAAGGGGAACGAGAAGAAGGGGGACAAGAAAAGGGGGGACGAGAAAAGGGGGGACGAGAAAAGGGAGGTGGAGAAAAGGGGGGACGAGAAAAGGGGGGACGAGAAAAGGGGGGACGAGAAAAGGGGGGACGAGAAAAGGGGGGACGAGAAAAGGAGGGAAATGAAGAAGGGGGTACAAGAAGAAGGGGGGACGAGAAAAAGAGGGGACGAGAAAAAGGGGGGACGAGAAAAAGGGGGGACGAGAAAATGAGGGAAAAGAAGACGGGGGGACGAGAAAAGGGGGGACGAGAAAAGCGGGGACGAGAAAAGGGGGGAAAAGAAGAAGGGGGGACGAGAAGAAGGGAGGACGAGAAGAAGGGGGGACAAGAAGAAGGGGGGACGAGAAAAGGGGGGACGAGAAGAAGGGAGGACGAGAAAAAGGGGGGACGAGAAAAAGGGGGAGGAGAAAAACAGGGGACGAGAAAAAGGGGGGGTGAGAAAAAGGAGGGACAAGAAAAAGGGGGGACGAGAAAAATGGGGACGAGAAAAAGGGGGGACGAGAAAAAGGGGAGACGAGAAAAAGGGGGGACGCGAAAAAGGGGGGACGCGAAAAAGGGGGGACGCGAAAAAGGGGGGACGAGAAAAGGGGGGACGAGAAAAGGGGGGACGAGAAAAGCGGGGACGAGAAAATGAGGGAAAAGAAGACGGGGGGACGAGAAGAAGGGGGGGTGAGAAAAAGGGGGGACGAGAAAAAGGGGGGACGAGAAAAAGGGGGGACGAGAAAAAGGGGGGACGTGAAAAAGGGGGGACGCGAAAAAGGGGGGACGAGAAAAAGGGGGAGGAGAAAAACAGGGGACGAGAAAAAGGGGGGGCAAGAAAAAGGAGGGACAAGAAAAAGGGGGGACGAGAAAAAGGGGGACGAGAAAAAGGGGGGACGAGAAAAATGGGGGACAAGAAAAAGGGGGACGAGAAAAAGGGGGACGAGAAAAAGGGGGGATGAGAAAAATGGGGGACGAGAAAAAGGGGGGACGAGAAAAATGGGATGAGAAGAAGGGGGACGAGAAAAAGAGGGGACGAGAAAAAGGGGGGACGAGAAAAAGGGGGGACGAGAAAAAGGGGGGACGAGAAAAAGGGGGGACGAGAAAAAGGGGGGACGAGAAAAGGGAGGTGGAGAAAAGGGGGGACGAGAAAAGGGGGGACGAGAAAAGGGGGGACGAGAAAAGGGGGGACGAGAAAAGGGGGGACGAGAAAAGGAGGGAAATGAAGAAGGGGGTACAAGAAGAAGGGGGGACGAGAAAAAGAGGGGACGAGAAAAAGGGGGGACGAGAAAAAGGGGGGACGAGAAAATGAGGGAAAAGAAGACGGGGGGACGAGAAAAGGGGGGACGAGAAAAGCGGGGACGAGAAAAGGGGGGAAAAGAAGAAGGGGGGACGAGAAGAAGGGAGGACGAGAAGAAGGGGGGACAAGAAGAAGGGGGGACGAGAAAAGGGGGGACGAGAAGAAGGGAGGACGAGAAAAAGGGGGGACGAGAAAAAGGGGGAGGAGAAAAACAGGGGACGAGAAAAAGGGGGGGTGAGAAAAAGGAGGGACAAGAAAAAGGGGGGACGAGAAAAATGGGGACGAGAAAAAGGGGGGACGAGAAAAAGGGGAGACGAGAAAAAGGGGGGACGCGAAAAAGGGGGGACGCGAAAAAGGGGGGACGCGAAAAAGGGGGGACGAGAAAAGGGGGGACGAGAAAAGGGGGGACGAGAAAAGCGGGGACGAGAAAATGAGGGAAAAGAAGACGGGGGGACGAGAAGAAGGGGGGGTGAGAAAAAGGGGGGACGAGAAAAAGGGGGGACGAGAAAAAGGGGGGACGAGAAAAAGGGGGGACGAGAAAAAGGGGGGACGTGAAAAAGGGGGGACGCGAAAAAGGGGGGACGAGAAAAAGGGGGAGGAGAAAAACAGGGGACGAGAAAAAGGGGGGGCGAGAAAAAGGAGGGACAAGAAAAAGGGGGGACGAGAAAAAGGGGGACGAGAAAAAGGGGGGACGAGAAAAAGGGGGGACGAGAAAAAGGGGGGAAGAGAAAAATGGGGGACAAGAAAAAGGGGGACGAGAAAAAGGGGGACGAGAAAAAGGGGGGATGAGAAAAATGGGGGACGAGAAAAAGGGGGGACGAGAAAAATGGGATGAGAAGAAGGGGGACGAGAAAAAGAGGGGACGAGAAAAAGGGGGACGAGAAAAAGGGGGACGAGAAAAAGGGGGGACGAGAAAAAGGGGGGACGAGAAAATGGGGGGACGAGCAAAAGGGAGGACGAGAAAAAGGGGGGGAAGAAAAAAAGGGGGGAAGAAAAAAAGGGGGGAAGAAAAAAAGGGGGGAAGAAAAAAAGGGGGGAAGAAAAAAAGGGGGGAAGAAAAAAAGGGGGGAAGAAAAAAAGGGGGGAAGAAAAAAAGGGGGGAAGAAAAACCTCCTAAACAGCCCAGCAGGTTTCTGGGGGAACCCGAATTATTTCTGCAGTTCACAAGCTGCACGTCCCTAAAGCATTCCCTTGGGAACACTCAGCTTTCCACAAGCATTTCCTACTTCAGTTTGGACTTCCAGCACATTTAAAGACAATTTAAATCAGAATGAAGGGACTTGATGACAACACAGCATTGGGTCAGGGACATCAGGACACTCAAACCATACTCACTGTGGACTCTCCAGCCCCAGCACTCCTGGAGCCTCCTCATTTCTCACAGAGACTCACTTCTGTTTCAAGGACTCCCATCAGGAAATGGATCCCTGTTCCCAGAAGCAAATTTCAAGGGTCTTCTTACAACCTGCAAACCACAAGAATGACCAAGGGCAGCTTCTGGCAGAGGACACAAAGAGGATTGTGGGGATCACACACCTTGACCTGGGAGGGCTCCAGCTTTCACCTGCCATCCCCAAGCAGTTCTAGATTTTCATGCTGCTTTGCTTCACAGGCCTTTTCTGCCAAGCTCGCTGCTGGAGGATTTTGTCTGGTCTTGAGACGTGTCTTACAAAGCTGAGCTTTATGAGAACTGAGGCACTTTTCATTATTCCTGACTCTTCCAGGGCTGCACTTGCCAGGATCCTTTGGGCACAAGGGAGCTTCCAGACTGCCCCAAACCTTCACAGCCCACTTGCTCTTCTTACCACAGCTGGACCTGGTGAGTGTCCCTTCAGAAAGAGAAGGCAATGAACCTTTCTGAAACCAGAACCTCCCCAGCTTTGCTTTCCCATTCCATGTTTTGTTCCCTACACAACTGAGGCCCTTTCAGGCCTTGCCCAGTGGCAGCCAAGGAATCCAACCCAAGAACCTGCCAGGGAGCAGCGTCTGTGCCACAGCAGCAGCATTCCAGGCCTGGCACTGCCGACCCTCCGCTTCTCCCAACAGCTCCAGTGGCATCACAACTTGTCCCCAAGGCAGAAAGGCTCCTTTTGGGAGCACCATGAGCCATCTATACTGTAGCGCTGGAATTCCATCTCCTGAACAAGCTGGGAGAAGCAGGGAACAAACCAGGACCTTACAGGTCAATTAGGGACACCAAACAGCAGCTCCAAGAAAGGTACTGAGTCAACACCTCACCAAAGACACACGACAGCAAGGCCTAACACCTAGACAATCATTTCAGTTTTCAATTTATAAAGTCAAACTAAAGTAAAGCTTTTCAGACACTTGGGAAGACTCAATCCCATTGTAACCAGTTTGTGGGACTCGTTCCCAGCCTCCTGAGGTTCATTTCCCACCTCACTCGTGGCTGCACTAGACCTGGCTACACACACACACACATAAAAGGAGCTGCTGCAACTTGTCCAGTTTCCTGCTTCTCCTTGAAACTCCTCCAGCTGTTTACCCAGCTCTCCAGGGTCCATTCCTTTGCCCACTGGACTTGTTCCCAGGGCTGCCAGGGCCACCCTGGGCTCTCACCTGCCCTCACACTGAGTGACCTTTCCCAGCCCCGAGTCCATCCAGCACTGACCGAGCTGCTGGAGGCTGCAGTTCTCTCTGCTCCTTCCCTTCCTCTGCCTGGAGAACACCCCTTCCAGCTCCTGCACCCCCACCTCTTACCTCCCAGAAAAGCAGAGCTGCGTCCTCCTGGATCCTCCAGCTGGACGCTGCTGGCTCTGTGCAGCTCCCACCCTGCAGCAGGGATGGCAAAGGGAGCTGGGACACCACTGCCCCCAAACCTGCCCAGTCTCCAGCTGCTGCACACACCTGCTGTTGTGCCCACGGGCAAGGCACTTGAGGAAACAACTCCTCACAAGTCACAGGATAATAGGAACAGTTGAAACAAACCCAATCCAACACATCAGATACAGATTTATGGGATCTGATAAATGAGCAAGGTATCAAATCCTGACTGCCTCGAGAGACAGAACTGTGGCTAAGCAGTAATCTCTCCCCCACGGCCCCCTCACGCTCCACCCCCAGCCCACAGGGCAGCTGGGCAGCCCCGGCGCAGCCGATCCCGCAGTCTCCGGGAACTGCCACAATTCCTATGGGTGCGTCCACCCGCAGGGGAGGCTGCGGGGCGGCTACAAGAGGCTCCTGCTGGCCAGACTCTGACCAACAGAGCTGGCTTTAGGCCAGGCCTGGCACTATCCGGCTGTGGGTATGGGCAGCTTCTCGGGAGCTCCAAGTTGGCCACCCCTGGAGCGCTGGCCGGGTGCCCCAGCAGGGCCAAGGGTGGAGGGCACGGAACAGCTGCACACACCTGGCCTGCCTTTCTCCAGCAACACTCACACCAACTGCACACTTCAGCCAGGGCACCTGAGCACAGGCAGCCTTCACCCTGTTCCTCAGGGGCAGCAGCCCCTGGGCAGCAACTCTCGGGGAACTTCTCATCCTTTCCCTTCGCTCCTTTGATCCCTGGTCAGGATAGACACATGCAAGAAACAACTTCTTGGAGGAGATGCCATAGACAACAACTCCCTATTGTTCATAAAATCAGTGTAATTACTATGATTAGTGGATGAAATAAAGTCTTCAAAAACTTCCTATCCGATGGTGAGAATGCTGTAAATATATCCCCCCAGGAGTGAGCAGTGAGTTGTTCTACCTGATGCCCAAAGGTCACCAATGGACCTCCTCTATTTACTGTTTGCATTTGGTGATCAAGTCTCATCCAGCCACCCTCCAGGGGGGCAGGTAAACCTGCCCTGCCTGCCCTGCCCAGGGAAAGGGAACTGACCCCAGTGTTCCTCAGCACAAGGCAGCCCTTGGAAATATCCACTGCCATTCCACAGTCAGGGAAAGCAACAAGCACTCCACAAGGCTGCTGTGGCACAGGACCAATCTGAAGCTCAGCTTTTCTCTTTACCACTTCACCTTGTTTGCCACCTCGTTCTATCATCAAAACTTGCTGTCCTTGCACCTTTTTAGGCTGACCATGAGTTGAAGAGGCCTCCGCTCCAGCACCCACATGGGCCTGAGCCCTTTGACAAGATCCATTTTTCCAAGGAATTCAAAGCTCCACCTGAGGGCCATGGGCTTTTCTCACCCACCCTTGTGCTGGAGCTTGGCCTTCATCTCACTCTGCCTTCACTTCTTGCAGTGGCTGCACCATTTCCTGCCCTGCCTTGGCTGGAGCTCAGCATCCTGATCCCATCCCTGCCAGCCCCCGGAACCGCTGACTCAGCAATGGGGGGCCCTCCATTGCCAAGTGCACGCTCCCGTCGGGGCTCATGGGGGGAGCAGGAGGTCAAAGGCTCCAGCCCTCCTGGGACAACCTTCCACCACTACAACCAACAAAGGAGCCTCTCCAGCCCTGCCTCCAAAAGCATCCTGAACAAACCCAGTCCAGCTCCACGGGACAAACTGCTCCCTGTCTGCCCAGTCCAATCTGATCCCAGAGGCTCCCAGCTCATGCAGCCCAACTGCCCAGGAGATCACAGACTCCCTGGTCTTTGCTTTAAACCTCTCCAGAACACCAGCAAGTTCAGGCTGAGTAAAATCCTCCACCACATCAGGCCTGACCGGATAACCATCGGGGTCACCTTCCACTTTCCCTCCTGTTATTTGCTGTGCTTCAGCAAACACTTCACCCTCTGAAACACGCTCTAAAGCAGTTAAATCACAAGCATCTCCACCCCAGTTTTTTTGGATCCCAACCTATCCCAGCCTCTGCAGTCACAGCATGCACTGGTTTACTTGACCACTTTGCTTCTCATATTTATATTGGGCTACCTGGAGAGTCACTTCTGCTACTGTTTGACAACTGTCTAACCTGGCCCTTCATAGGCCACACTGTTTTTCACTGGCCCACACCACAGGAACAACTGCATCTGCCGCTTCAGTTGGGACGGTGCTGCTGACGGGAGTTACTTCCTGCACAAGAAGAGCTGCTGCTCTCACACATTTAGTTTCAGCAACTACAGTTTCCATCTCCCCATTTTCCAAGTTGATTTCTGCCTCAACTTGTCCAACCAATCTCTTCCGAGCAAAGGTTTAGGGGAGCTTGCAAATTAACCAACCGAGGAATTACCCAGTGTTTTCCCAGTTTAACCCCTGTCACACCAATCACCTTCACAGTGCCATCCCTTAATTCTCCCTCCGGTGTGTTAAGGGCTGAGGAAGCTTGACCTTTGTCTGACCAGGACACGTGCAAACCAAATGCCGGGGACTGGAACCCACACCTTGCACTCCTGCAGCTCTCACAAATCCAGTCAAGAGAAAACAGCCAACGGTACCATCACCACTCCTTCCTTAATTCCAATCCCACACTCCTTTTGCCGTTAGAGCACCACTTTTAGAACCCAGTTCCAAGTCCATTCCAGAGCTGCATGGCCAGGACGGACAGCTATACCTCTGATACTCTCAGGAATGCCTGAATCCATTCCAGGGACCTTGCTTTGAGCTCCCCAGCTTGGGGCACTCGGAGGAGCTCCCCGAAGAACCCTTTCGGTGCGCGCCAGAGTCCTCCGAGTGTCCCCGAGCCTGGGGTGCACCAACAGCACTGTCCCTCCAGGGGGGCCCAATCTGCTCCCGAAATGCAGCGGGACCTTGCCCGTGTCCCAGACTGCTCCGGGGATCTGAGGGCCTTCCCGAGAACATCTCGGTGCCGGCATGAAGGTCCAGAGATCCCTGGGAACCACGGGAGAGCAGGCACAGAGTCCCTGCCGGGGGGCCAATTTGGCTGCCTGAAAGCAGCTTGGCAAAGAAGCCTCTAAGACTCAGCTGGTGAGTTTTAGAAGCCAGGCATTCCTTGCTGACAACACCCTGCAGTGATCCCAGCCCACCGGGGGTCCTGGCCATCAGCTCCCGCATACAGAGGGGTCTCCACTGCAGCTGAAGGGAGGGCTTAGCATTCCAGGAGGGTTCATTTGGTTCCCTGCATTCCTGTTCCACGCTCAGGACATTCCCCAGCACTTACAACCATACACACCTACCCTGATAAGGTTTCTGAGGGGCTTCATCAAGGGGCCTCCGAGGTCTTCTCTGTCTGGAGCCCCCAAAGTCCCAAGTGCCTGCCTTAGGAACCTCAAAAGACAACTCGCCTGCTGACAGAGGAACTTGGGTGCTGCTTGGCTGCTGCCTCAGTTCCCGTCTTCCTTGTTTCTTCACCTCGCTGGCTTAGTTCCTTTCAATCCCCTGGCTCAGCTCTGTGCACTTTCCACGCCACAGCCCACTGCAAAAAGTATCAGCTCTCGTTACACCTCAAAACTCGGACAGCATCCCCCCTTTTTTCCTGACACTTGGCCATTAGGCCAAGGTCTCCTTATTGAAAGCACAGCTGGACTCCTGAGTGACTACAAGAGCTACAGCCCTGAATCGTAACACAGGCTGAGGGACAAACACGGATGATAACTTGGAAGGATCCAGTTTGTTCCGCTGGAATCCAAAGGAGCTTTCCCAACTCAAAAATAAGGTGCCCAAGGTCCCTCTTCTGCAACTTGAACTGCTAGAAATGGGATCAACCAGGCCTGCAAAGGCCCTTTCCACTTCACCTGGAGAGGCTGGGAGTCCCACCGCCTGACAGGGACCCAACGGCTGGGCAGGAACGGACGGGCTGGGGTGTCCGATCCATCGGCCGAGGCGTCCCCGTCAATTTCGGGAGTTTCTGCAGGGCAGATCCTAAAGCCAGCAAAGAATGATGAGGATCGCTTTTTGCTTTCGTGGGAATATCTCCTGCAATATGGGGAGCTTGATAAGGCCTCCTGGTGCAACAAGGACACACTTATGGCCATCTCTTCAGAGGATCTACTAGCACTGAGAAGGTATCACTGCCCTCCTTCCAGGGCTAACTCAGCAAACCCTGTTTACAAAGAGTCTCCAGGAGGATTTCCAGCTTTTGGGGCTCTCTGTTAACTCTTTTCCCACAGTGGTAGCTGGGACTATCACCTGCCCTACAGGGGTAACAGCCCAGAAAGTTAACTGGGAGGGATGCCAGTCACTCCAAGTCCCTCCTCAGGGCTGCTCTCTGCACACCTTCTCCTTCGTTTTCCCTCCCGAGCAAAGGGGCTTCAAAGGGTTTGGAGAGATGCGGCAGAGCCAGAGCTCTCCTTGGGGAATGCCTGAGGTACCTAAAGGCTGCCCTTGCACCATCTATTCAAGACAGGAAACTTACAGGGGATTTCAAAAGTTTGCATCGGTCTTACCGCATATGCGTAGAAAGTCATCCAGAGTCCTCACCGTCCTACCATTGCCAGGAAGGCGCTTCATGGACTGCCTGTGGCTCAGGGAGGACTCCGGTGGCTTCGTTTCCTCCTTTGCAATTTCCAGAGTTTCTCCTTAAAAAGCAAAGGTTTCTTGGCTGGCCTTGATCCAGGACACAGAGCAAAAGGCATCTTTTAAATCTACTGCTGGCATTCTGATTTTCAAGGATACTGGGCTTGCCTTACCCGTACAGATCCCAGCTTAGGGCTAATACCTACAGGCTCTGCCCTCTTCCATTTTCCTGGAATTCCACTGGCCCACACCACAGGAACAACTGCATCTGCCACTCCAGTCGGGACGGCGCTGCTGACGGGAGTTACATCCTGCACAAGAAGAGCTGCTGCTCTCACACATTTAGTTTCAGCAACTACAGTTTCCATCTCCCCATTTTCCAAGTTCCTCCTCCAGCCGAGGAATTACCCAGTGTATTCCCAGTTTAACCCCTGTCACAACAACCACCTTCACAGTGCCATCGCTTAATTCTTAAGAAAGGGGGGGAGAGAAAAAGGAGGGACGAGAAAAAGGGGGGACGAGAAAAAGGGGGGACGAGAAAAAGGGGGGACGAGAAAAAGGGGGGACGAGAAAAAAAATGGACGAGAAAAAGGGGGGACGAGAAAAAGGGGGGACGAGAAGAAGGGGGGCCGGGAAGAAAAGGGGCCGAGAAGAAGGGGGGCAGAGAAAAGGGGGGGCCGAGAAAAGGGGGGGCCGAGAAAAGGGGGGGCCGAGAAGAAGGGGGGCCGGGAAGAAAAGGGGCCGAGAAGAAGGGGGGCCGGGAAGAAAAGGGGCCGAGAAGAAGGGGGACCGAGAAAAAGGGGGGCCGAGAAAAGGGGGGGCCGAGAAAAAGGGGGGACGAGAAAAAGGGGGGACGAGAAAAAGGGGGGAGGAGAACAAGGGGGGAGGAGAACAAGAGGGGACACGAGAAAGAGGGGACGCGAAAAAGGGGGGACGCGAAAAAGGGGGACGCGAAAAAGGGGGACGCGAAAAAGGGGGACGCGAGAAAGGGGGACGGGAGAAAGGGGGACGCGAGAAAGGGGGGACGCGAGAAAGGGGGGACGCGAGAAAGGGGGGACGCGAAAAAAGGGGGACGCGAAAAAGGGGGGACGCGAAAAAGGGGGGACGCGAAAAAGAGGGGACGCGAAAAAGAGGGGACGCGAAAAAAAAGAGGGGACGCGAAAAAAAAGAGGGGACGCGAAAAAGAGGGGACGCGAAAAAAGTGGGACGCGAAAAAGGGGGGACGCAAAAAGGGGGGACGCGAAAAAGGGGGTCGCGAAAAAGGGGGGACGCGAAAAAGGGGGGACGCGAAAAAGGGGGGACGCGAAAAAGAGGGGACGAGAAGAAAGGGGAAGAGAAGAAGGGGGACGAGAAGAAGGGGGACGAGAAGAAGGGGGACGAGAAGAAGGGGGACGAGAAGAAGGGGGACGAGAAGAAGGGGGACGAGAAGAAGGGGGACGAGAAAAGGGGGGACGAGAAAAGGGGGGAAAGAAGAAGGGGGGAAAAGAAGAAGGGGGGAAAAGAAGAAGGGGGGAAAAGAAGAAGGGGGGAAAAAAAGAAGGGGGGAAAAGAAGAAGGGGAGAAAAGAAGAAGGGGGGAAAAGAAGAAGGGGGGACGAGAAGAAGGGGAGAAAAGAAGAAGGGGGGAAAAGAAGAAGGGGGGACGAGAAGAAGGGGGGACGAGAAGAAGGGGGGACGAGAAGAAGGGGGGACGAGAAGAAGGGGGGACGAGAAGAAGAGGGACGCGAGAAAAAGGGGGGGCGAGAAAAAGGGGGGGCGAGAAAAATGGGGGGCGAGAAAAAGGGGGGGGCGAGAAAAAGGGGGGGCGAGAAAAAGGGGGGGCGAGAAAAAGGGGGGACGAGAAAAAGGGGGGACGAGAAAAAGGGGGGACGAGAAAAAGGGGGACGAGAAAAAGGGGGACGAGAAAAAGGGGGACGAGAAAAAGGGGGACGAGAAAAAGGGGGACGAGAAAAAGGGGGACGAGAAAAAGAGGGGGCGAGAAAAAGAGGGGGCGAGAAAAAGGGCGGATGAGAAAAAAGGGGGACGAAAAAAAGGGGGACGAAAAAAAGGGGGACGAAAAAAAGGGGGACGAAAAAAAGGGGGACGAAAAAAGGGGGGATGAAAAAAAGGGGGGACGAGAAGAAGTGGGGAAGAAAAAAAGGGGGAACGAGAAAAAGGAAAAAACCTCCACAACAGCCCAGCAGGTTTCTGGGGGAACCCGAATTATTTCTGCAGTTCACAAGCTGCACATCCCTAAAGCATTCCCTTGGGAACACTCAGCTTTCCACAAGCATTTCCTACTTCAGTTTGGACTTCCAGCACATTTAAAGACAATTTAAATCAGAATGAAGGGACTTGATGACAACACAGCATTGGGTCAGGGACATCAGGACACTCAAACCATACTCACTGTGGACTCTCCAGCCCCAGCACTCCTGGAGCCTCCTCATTTCTCACAGAGACTCACTTCTGTTTCAAGGACTCCCATCAGGAAATGGATCCCTGTTCCCAGAAGCAAATTTCAAGGGTCTTCTTACAACCTGCAAACCACAAGAATGACCAAGGGCAGCTTCTGGCAGAGGACACAAAGAGGATTGTGGGGATCACACACCTTGACCTGGGAGGGCTCCAGCTTTCACCTGCCATCCCCAAGCAGTTCTAGATTTTCATGCTGCTTTGCTTCACAGGCCTTTTCTGCCAAGCTCGCTGCTGGAGGATTTTGTCTGGTCTTGAGACGTGTCTTACAAAGCTGAGCTTTATGAGAACTGAGGCACTTTTCATTATTCCTGACTCTTCCAGGGCTGCACTTGCCAGGATCCTTTGGGCACAAGGGAGCTTCCAGACTGCCCCAAACCTTCACAGCCCACTTGCTCTTCTTACCACAGCTGGACCTGGTGAGTGTCCCTTCAGAAAGAGAAGGCAATGAACCTTTCTGAAACCAGAACCTCCCCAGCTTTGCTTTCCCATTCCATGTTTTGTTCCCTACACAACTGAGGCCCTTTCAGGCCTTGCCCAGTGGCAGCCAAGGAATCCAACCCAAGAACCTGCCAGGGAGCAGCGTCTGTGCCACAGCAGCAGCATTCCAGGCCTGGCACTGCCGACCCTCCGCTTCTCCCAACAGCTCCAGTGGCATCACAACTTGTCCCCAAGGCAGAAAGGCTCCTTTTGGGAGCACCATGAGCCATCTATACTGTAGCGCTGGAATTCCATCTCCTGAACAAGCTGGGAGAAGCAGGGAACAAACCAGGACCTTACAGGTCAATTAGGGACACCAAACAGCAGCTCCAAGAAAGGTACTGAGTCAACACCTCACCAAAGACACACGACAGCAAGGCCTAACACCTAGACAATCATTTCAGTTTTCAATTTATAAAGTCAAACTAAAGTAAAGCTTTTCAGACACTTGGGAAGACTCAATCCTATTGTAACCAGTTTGTGGGACTCGTTCCCAGCCTCCTGAGGTTCATTTCCCACCTCACTCGTGGCTGCACTAGACCTGGCTACACACACACACATAAAAGGAGCTGCTGCAACTTGTCCAGTTTCCTGCTTCTCCTTGAAACTCCTCCAGCTGTTTACCCAGCTCTCCAGGGTCCATTCCTTTGCCCACTGGACTTGTTCCCAGGGCTGCCAGGGCCACCCTGGGCTCTCACCTGCCCTCACACTGAGTGACCTTTCCCAGCCCCGAGTCCATCCAGCACTGACCGAGCTGCTGGAGGCTGCAGTTCTCTCTGCTCCTTCCCTTCCTCTGCCTGGAGAACACCCCTTCCAGCTCCTGCACCCCCACCTCTTACCTCCCAGAAAAGCAGAGCTGCGTCCTCCTGGATCCTCCAGCTGGACGCTGCTGGCTCTGTGCAGCTCCCACCCTGCAGCAGGGATGGCAAAGGGAGCTGGGACACCACTGCCCCCAAACCTGCCCAGTCTCCAGCTGCTGCACACACCTGCTGTTGTGCCCACGGGCAAGGCACTTGAGGAAACAACTCCTCACAAGTCACAGGATAATAGGAACAGTTGAAACAAACCCAATCCAACACATCAGATACAGATTTATGGGATCTGATAAATGAGCAAGGTATCAAATCCTGACTGCCTCGAGAGACAGAACTGTGGCTAAGCAGTAATCTCTCCCCCACGGCCCCCTCACGCTCCACCCCCAGCCCACAGGGCAGCTGGGCAGCCCCGGCGCAGCCGATCCCGCAGTCTCCGGGAACTGCCACAATTCCTATGGGTGCGTCCACCCGCAGGGGAGGCTGCGGGGCGGCTACAAGAGGCTCCTGCTGGCCAGACTCTGACCAACAGAGCCGGCTTTAGGCCAGGCCTGGCACTATCCGGCTGTGGGTATGGGCAGCTTCTCGGGAGCTCCAAGTTGGCCACCCCTGGAGCGCTGGCCGGGTGCCCCAGCAGGGCCAAGGGTGGAGGGCACGGAACAGCTGCACACACCTGGCCTGCCTTTCTCCAGCAACACTCACACCAACTGCACACTTCAGCCAGGGCACCTGAGCACAGGCAGCCTTCACCCTGTTCCTCAGGGGCAGCAGCCCCTGGGCAGCAACTCTCGGGGAACTTCTCATCCTTTCCCTTCGCTCCTTTGATCCCTGGTCAGGATAGACACATGCAAGAAACAACTTCTTGGAGGAGATGCCATAGACAACAACTCCCTATTGTTCATAAAATCAGTGTAATTACTATGATTAGTGGATGAAATAAAGTCTTCAAAAACTTCCTATCCGATGGTGAGAATGCTGTAAATATATCCCCCCAGGAGTGAGCAGTGAGTTGTTCTACCTGATGCCCAAAGGTCACCAATGGACCTCCTCTATTTACTGTTTGCATTTGGTGATCAAGTCTCATCCAGCCACCCTCCAGGGGGGCAGGTAAACCTGCCCTGCCTGCCCTGCCCAGGGAAAGGGAACTGACCCCAGTGTTCCTCAGCACAAGGCAGCCCTTGGAAATATCCACTGCCATTCCACAGTCAGGGAAAGCAACAAGCACTCCACAAGGCTGCTGTGGCACAGGACCAATCTGAAGCTCAGCTTTTCTCTTTACCACTTCACCTTGTTTGCCACCTCGTTCTATCATCAAAACTTGCTGTCCTTGCACCTTTTTAGGCTGACCATGAGTTGAAGAGGCCTCCGCTCCAGCACCCACATGGGCCTGAGCCCTTTGACAAGATCCATTTTTCCAAGGAATTCAAAGCTCCACCTGAGGGCCATGGGCTTTTCTCACCCACCCTTGTGCTGGAGCTTGGCCTTCATCTCACTCTGCCTTCACTTCTTGCAGTGGCTGCACCATTTCCTGCCCTGCCTTGGCTGGAGCTCAGCATCCTGATCCCATCCCTGCCAGCCCCCGGAACCGCTGACTCAGCAATGGGGGGCCCTCCATTGCCAAGTGCACGCTCCCGTCGGGGCTCATGGGGGGAGCAGGAGGTCAAAGGCTCCAGCCCTCCTGGGACAACCTTCCACCACTACAACCAACAAAGGAGCCTCTCCAGCCCTGCCTCCAAAAGCATCCTGAACAAACCCAGTCCAGCTCCACGGGACAAACTGCTCCCTGTCTGCCCAGTCCAATCTGATCCCAGAGGCTCCCAGCTCATGCAGCCCAACTGCCCAGGAGATCACAGACTCCCTGGTCTTTGCTTTAAACCTCTCCAGAACACCAGCAAGTTCAGGCTGAGTAAAATCCTCCACCACATCAGGCCTGACCGGATAACCATCGGGGTCACCTTCCACTTTCCCTCCTGTTATTTGCTGTGCTTCAGCAAACACTTCACCCTCTGAAACACGCTCTAAAGCAGTTAAATCACAAGCATCTCCACCCCAGTTTTTTTGGATCCCAACCTATCCCAGCCTCTGCAGTCACAGCATGCACTGGTTTACTTGACCACTTTGCTTCTCATATTTATATTGGGCTACCTGGAGAGTCACTTCTGCTACTGTTTGACAACTGTCTAACCTGGCCCTTCATAGGCCACACTGTTTTTCACTGGCCCACACCACAGGAACAACTGCATCTGCCGCTTCAGTTGGGACGGTGCTGCTGACGGGAGTTACTTCCTGCACAAGAAGAGCTGCTGCTCTCACACATTTAGTTTCAGCAACTACAGTTTCCATCTCCCCATTTTCCAAGTTGATTTCTGCCTCAACTTGTCCAACCAATCTCTTCCGAGCAAAGGTTTAGGGGAGCTTGCAAATTAACCAACCGAGGAATTACCCAGTGTTTTCCCAGTTTAACCCCTGTCACACCAATCACCTTCACAGTGCCATCCCTTAATTCTCCCTCCGGTGTGTTAAGGGCTGAGGAAGCTTGACCTTTGTCTGACCAGGACACGTGCAAACCAAATGCCGGGGACTGGAACCCACACCTTGCACTCCTGCAGCTCTCACAAATCCAGTCAAGAGAAAACAGCCAACGGTACCATCACCACTCCTTCCTTAATTCCAATCCCACACTCCTTTTGCCGTTAGAGCACCACTTTTAGAACCCAGTTCCAAGTCCATTCCAGAGCTGCATGGCCAGGACGGACAGCTATACCTCTGATACTCTCAGGAATGCCTGAATCCATTCCAGGGACCTTGCTTTGAGCTCCCCAGCTTGGGGCACTCGGAGGAGCTCCCCGAAGAACCCTTTCGGTGCGCGCCAGAGTCCTCCGAGTGTCCCCGAGCCTGGGGTGCACCAACAGCACTGTCCCTCCAGGGGGGCCCAATCTGCTCCCGAAATGCAGCGGGACCTTGCCCGTGTCCCAGACTGCTCCGGGGATCTGAGGGCCTTCCCGAGAACATCTCGGTGCCGGCATGAAGGTCCAGAGATCCCTGGGAACCACGGGAGAGCAGGCACAGAGTCCCTGCCGGGGGGCCAATTTGGCTGCCTGAAAGCAGCTTGGCAAAGAAGCCTCTAAGACTCAGCTGGTGAGTTTTAGAAGCCAGGCATTCCTTGCTGACAACACCCTGCAGTGATCCCAGCCCACCGGGGGTCCTGGCCATCAGCTCCCGCATACAGAGGGGTCTCCACTGCAGCTGAAGGGAGGGCTTAGCATTCCAGGAGGGTTCATTTGGTTCCCTGCATTCCTGTTCCACGCTCAGGACATTCCCCAGCACTTACAACCATACACACCTACCCTGATAAGGTTTCTGAGGGGCTTCATCAAGGGGCCTCCGAGGTCTTCTCTGTCTGGAGCCCCCAAAGTCCCAAGTGCCTGCCTTAGGAACCTCAAAAGACAACTCGCCTGCTGACAGAGGAACTTGGGTGCTGCTTGGCTGCTGCCTCAGTTCCCGTCTTCCTTGTTTCTTCACCTCGCTGGCTTAGTTCCTTTCAATCCCCTGGCTCAGCTCTGTGCACTTTCCACGCCACAGCCCACTGCAAAAAGTATCAGCTCTCGTTACACCTCAAAACTCGGACAGCATCCCCCCTTTTTTCCTGACACTTGGCCATTAGGCCAAGGTCTCCTTATTGAAAGCACAGCTGGACTCCTGAGTGACTACAAGAGCTACAGCCCTGAATCGTAACACAGGCTGAGGGACAAACACGGATGATAACTTGGAAGGATCCAGTTTGTTCCGCTGGAATCCAAAGGAGCTTTCCCAACTCAAAAATAAGGTGCCCAAGGTCCCTCTTCTGCAACTTGAACTGCTAGAAATGGGATCAACCAGGCCTGCAAAGGCCCTTTCCACTTCACCTGGAGAGGCTGGGAGTCCCACCGCCTGACAGGGACCCAACGGCTGGGCAGGAACGGACGGGCTGGGGTGTCCGATCCATCGGCCGAGGCGTCCCCGTCAATTTCGGGAGTTTCTGCAGGGCAGATCCTAAAGCCAGCAAAGAATGATGAGGATCGCTTTTTGCTTTCGTGGGAATATCTCCTGCAATATGGGGAGCTTGATAAGGCCTCCTGGTGCAACAAGGACACACTTATGGCCATCTCTTCAGAGGATCTACTAGCACTGAGAAGGTATCACTGCCCTCCTTCCAGGGCTAACTCAGCAAACCCTGTTTACAAAGAGTCTCCAGGAGGATTTCCAGCTTTTGGGGCTCTCTGTTAACTCTTTTCCCACAGTGGTAGCTGGGACTATCACCTGCCCTACAGGGGTAACAGCCCAGAAAGTTAACTGGGAGGGATGCCAGTCACTCCAAGTCCCTCCTCAGGGCTGCTCTCTGCACACCTTCTCCTTCGTTTTCCCTCCCGAGCAAAGGGGCTTCAAAGGGTTTGGAGAGATGCGGCAGAGCCAGAGCTCTCCTTGGGGAATGCCTGAGGTACCTAAAGGCTGCCCTTGCACCATCTATTCAAGACAGGAAACTTACAGGGGATTTCAAAAGTTTGCATCGGTCTTACCGCATATGCGTAGAAAGTCATCCAGAGTCCTCACCGTCCTACCATTGCCAGGAAGGCGCTTCATGGACTGCCTGTGGCTCAGGGAGGACTCCGGTGGCTTCGTTTCCTCCTTTGCAATTTCCAGAGTTTCTCCTTAAAAAGCAAAGGTTTCTTGGCTGGCCTTGATCCAGGACACAGAGCAAAAGGCATCTTTTAAATCTACTGCTGGCATTCTGATTTTCAAGGATACTGGGCTTGCCTTACCCGTACAGATCCCAGCTTAGGGCTAATACCTACAGGCTCTGCCCTCTTCCATTTTCCTGGAATTCCACTGGCCCACACCACAGGAACAACCGCATCTGCCACTCCAGTCGGGACGGCGCTGCTGACGGGAGTTACATCCTGCACAAGAAGAGCTGCTGCTCTCACACATTTAGTTTCAGCAACTACAGTTTCCATCTCCCCATTTTCCAAGTTCCTCCTCCAGCCGAGGAATTACCCAGTGTATTCCCAGTTTAACCCCTGTCACAACAACCACCTTCACAGTGCCATCGCTTAATTCTTAAGAAAGGGGGGGAGAGAAAAAGGAGGGACGAGAAAAAGGGGGGACGAGAAAAAGGGGGGACGAGAAAAAAAATGGACGAGAAAAAGGGGGGACGAGAAAAAGGGGGGACGAGAAAAAGGGGGGACGAGAAGAAGGGGGGCCGGGAAGAAAAGGGGCCGAGAAGAAGGGGGGCCGAGAAAAGGGGGGGCCGAGAAAAGGGGGGGCCGAGAAAAGGGGGGGCCGAGAAGAAGGGGGGCCGGGAAGAAAAGGGGCCGAGAAGAAGGGGGGCCGGGAAGAAAAGGGGCCGAGAAGAAGGGGGACCGAGAAAAAGGGGGGCCGAGAAAAAGGGGGGACGAGAAAAAGGGGGGACGAGAAAAAGGGGGGACGAGAAAAAGGGGGGACGAGAAAAGAGGGGGGACGAGAACAAGGGGGACGAGAAAAAGGGGGGACGAGAAAAAGGGGGGACGAGAAAAAGGGGGGACGAGAAAAAGGGGGGACGAGAAAAGAGGGGGGACGAGAACAAGGGGGGGGACGAGAACAAGGGGGACGAGAACAAGGGGGACGAGAAAAAGGGGGGAGGAGAACAAGGGGGGAGGAGAACAAGAGGGGACACGAGAAAGGGGGGACGCGAAAAAGGGGGGACGCGAAAAAGGGGGGACGCGAAAAAGGGGGACGCGAAAAAGGGGGACGCGAAAAAGGGGGACGCGAGAAAGGGGGACGCGAGAAAGGGGGACGCGAGAAAGGGGGACGCGAGAAAGGGGGACGCGAGAAAGGGGGGACGCGAGAAAGGGGGGACGCGAAAAAAGGGGGACGCGAAAAAGGGGGGACACGAAAAAGGGGGGACGCGAAAAAGAGGGGACGCGAAAAAGAGGGGACGCGAAAAAAAAGAGGGGACGCGAAAAAGAGGGGACGCGAAAAAAGTGGGACGCGAAAAAGGGGGGACGCAAAAAGGGGGGACGCGAAAAAGGGGGTCGCGAAAAAGGGGGGACGCGAAAAAGGGGGGACGCGAAAAAGAGGGGACGAGAAGAAAGGGGAAGAGAAGAAGGGGGACGAGAAGAAGGGGGACGAGAAGAAGGGGGACGAGAAGAAGGGGGACGAGAAGAAGGGGGACGAGAAGAAGGGGGACGAGAAGAAGGGGGACGAGAAGAAGGGGGACGAGAAAAGGGGGGACGAGAAAAGGGGGGAAAGAAGAAGGGGGGAAAAGAAGAAGGGGGGAAAAGAAGAAGGGGGGAAAAGAAGAAGGGGGGAAAAGAAGAAGGGGGGAAAAGAAGAAGGGGGGAAAAGAAGAAGGGGAGAAAAGAAGAAGGGGGGAAAAGAAGAAGGGGGGACGAGAAGAAGGGGAGAAAAGAAGAAGGGGGGACGAGAAGAAGGGGGGACGAGAAGAAGGGGGGACGAGAAGAAGGGGGGACGAGAAGAAGAGGGACGCGAGAAAAAGGGGGGGCAAGAAAAAGGGGGGGCGAGAAAAATGGGGGGCGAGAAAAAGGGGGTCGAGAAAAAGGGGGGGCGAGAAAAAGGGGGGGCGAGAAAAAGGGGGGGCGAGAAAAAGGGGGGACGAGAAAAAGGGGGGACGAGAAAAAGGGGGGACGAGAAAAAGGGGGACGAGAAAAAGGGGGACGAGAAAAAGGGGGACGAGAAAAAGGGGGACGAGAAAAAGAGGGGGCGAGAAAAAGAGGGGGCGAGAAAAAGGGCGGACGAGAAAAAAGGGGGACGAAAAAAAGGGGGACGAAAAAAGGGGGACGAAAAAAGGGGGGATGAAAAAAAGGGGGGACGAGAAGAAGTGGGGAAGAAAAAAAGGGGGAACGAGAAAAAGGAAAAAACCTCCACAACAGCCCAGCAGGTTTCTGGGGGAACCCGAATTATTTCTGCAGTTCACAAGCTGCACATCCCTAAAGCATTCCCTTGGGAACACTCAGCTTTCCACAAGCATTTCCTACTTCAGTTTGGACTTCCAGCACATTTAAAGACAATTTAAATCAGAATGAAGGGACTTGATGACAACACAGCATTGGGTCAGGGACATCAGGACACTCAAACCATACTCACTGTGGACTCTCCAGCCCCAGCACTCCTGGAGCCTCCTCATTTCTCACAGAGACTCACTTCTGTTTCAAGGACTCCCATCAGGAAATGGATCCCTGTTCCCAGAAGCAAATTTCAAGGGTCTTCTTACAACCTGCAAACCACAAGAATGACCAAGGGCAGCTTCTGGCAGAGGACACAAAGAGGATTGTGGGGATCACACACCTTGACCTGGGAGGGCTCCAGCTTTCACCTGCCATCCCCAAGCAGTTCTAGATTTTCATGCTGCTTTGCTTCACAGGCCTTTTCTGCCAAGCTCGCTGCTGGAGGATTTTGTCTGGTCTTGAGACGTGTCTTACAAAGCTGAGCTTTATGAGAACTGAGGCACTTTTCATTATTCCTGACTCTTCCAGGGCTGCACTTGCCAGGATCCTTTGGGCACAAGGGAGCTTCCAGACTGCCCCAAACCTTCACAGCCCACTTGCTCTTCTTACCACAGCTGGACCTGGTGAGTGTCCCTTCAGAAAGAGAAGGCAATGAACCTTTCTGAAACCAGAACCTCCCCAGCTTTGCTTTCCCATTCCATGTTTTGTTCCCTACACAACTGAGGCCCTTTCAGGCCTTGCCCAGTGGCAGCCAAGGAATCCAACCCAAGAACCTGCCAGGGAGCAGCGTCTGTGCCACAGCAGCAGCATTCCAGGCCTGGCACTGCCGACCCTCCGCTTCTCCCAACAGCTCCAGTGGCATCACAACTTGTCCCCAAGGCAGAAAGGCTCCTTTTGGGAGCACCATGAGCCATCTATACTGTAGCGCTGGAATTCCATCTCCTGAACAAGCTGGGAGAAGCAGGGAACAAACCAGGACCTTACAGGTCAATTAGGGACACCAAACAGCAGCTCCAAGAAAGGTACTGAGTCAACACCTCACCAAAGACACACGACAGCAAGGCCTAACACCTAGACAATCATTTCAGTTTTCAATTTATAAAGTCAAACTAAAGTAAAGCTTTTCAGACACTTGGGAAGACTCAATCCCATTGTAACCAGTTTGTGGGACTCGTTCCCAGCCTCCTGAGGTTCATTTCCCACCTCACTCGTGGCTGCACTAGACCTGGCTACACACACACACACATAAAAGGAGCTGCTGCAACTTGTCCAGTTTCCTGCTTCTCCTTGAAACTCCTCCAGCTGTTTACCCAGCTCTCCAGGGTCCATTCCTTTGCCCACTGGACTTGTTCCCAGGGCTGCCAGGGCCACCCTGGGCTCTCACCTGCCCTCACACTGAGTGACCTTTCCCAGCCCCGAGTCCATCCAGCACTGACCGAGCTGCTGGAGGCTGCAGTTCTCTCTGCTCCTTCCCTTCCTCTGCCTGGAGAACACCCCTTCCAGCTCCTGCACCCCCACCTCTTACCTCCCAGAAAAGCAGAGCTGCGTCCTCCTGGATCCTCCAGCTGGACGCTGCTGGCTCTGTGCAGCTCCCACCCTGCAGCAGGGATGGCAAAGGGAGCTGGGACACCACTGCCCCCAAACCTGCCCAGTCTCCAGCTGCTGCACACACCTGCTGTTGTGCCCACGGGCAAGGCACTTGAGGAAACAACTCCTCACAAGTCACAGGATAATAGGAACAGTTGAAACAAACCCAATCCAACACATCAGATACAGATTTATGGGATCTGATAAATGAGCAAGGTATCAAATCCTGACTGCCTCGAGAGACAGAACTGTGGCTAAGCAGTAATCTCTCCCCCACGGCCCCCTCACGCTCCACCCCCAGCCCACAGGGCAGCTGGGCAGCCCCGGCGCAGCCGATCCCGCAGTCTCCGGGAACTGCCACAATTCCTATGGGTGCGTCCACCCGCAGGGGAGGCTGCGGGGCGGCTACAAGAGGCTCCTGCTGGCCAGACTCTGACCAACAGAGCCGGCTTTAGGCCAGGCCTGGCACTATCCGGCTGTGGGTATGGGCAGCTTCTCGGGAGCTCCAAGTTGGCCACCCCTGGAGCGCTGGCCGGGTGCCCCAGCAGGGCCAAGGGTGGAGGGCACGGAACAGCTGCACACACCTGGCCTGCCTTTCTCCAGCAACACTCACACCAACTGCACACTTCAGCCAGGGCACCTGAGCACAGGCAGCCTTCACCCTGTTCCTCAGGGGCAGCAGCCCCTGGGCAGCAACTCTCGGGGAACTTCTCATCCTTTCCCTTCGCTCCTTTGATCCCTGGTCAGGATAGACACATGCAAGAAACAACTTCTTGGAGGAGATGCCATAGACAACAACTCCCTATTGTTCATAAAATCAGTGTAATTACTATGATTAGTGGATGAAATAAAGTCTTCAAAAACTTCCTATCCGATGGTGAGAATGCTGTAAATATATCCCCCCAGGAGTGAGCAGTGAGTTGTTCTACCTGATGCCCAAAGGTCACCAATGGACCTCCTCTATTTACTGTTTGCATTTGGTGATCAAGTCTCATCCAGCCACCCTCCAGGGGGGCAGGTAAACCTGCCCTGCCTGCCCTGCCCAGGGAAAGGGAACTGACCCCAGTGTTCCTCAGCACAAGGCAGCCCTTGGAAATATCCACTGCCATTCCACAGTCAGGGAAAGCAACAAGCACTCCACAAGGCTGCTGTGGCACAGGACCAATCTGAAGCTCAGCTTTTCTCTTTACCACTTCACCTTGTTTGCCACCTCGTTCTATCATCAAAACTTGCTGTCCTTGCACCTTTTTAGGCTGACCATGAGTTGAAGAGGCCTCCGCTCCAGCACCCACATGGGCCTGAGCCCTTTGACAAGATCCATTTTTCCAAGGAATTCAAAGCTCCACCTGAGGGCCATGGGCTTTTCTCACCCACCCTTGTGCTGGAGCTTGGCCTTCATCTCACTCTGCCTTCACTTCTTGCAGTGGCTGCACCATTTCCTGCCCTGCCTTGGCTGGAGCTCAGCATCCTGATCCCATCCCTGCCAGCCCCCGGAACCGCTGACTCAGCAATGGGGGGCCCTCCATTGCCAAGTGCACGCTCCCGTCGGGGCTCATGGGGGGAGCAGGAGGTCAAAGGCTCCAGCCCTCCTGGGACAACCTTCCACCACTACAACCAACAAAGGAGCCTCTCCAGCCCTGCCTCCAAAAGCATCCTGAACAAACCCAGTCCAGCTCCACGGGACAAACTGCTCCCTGTCTGCCCAGTCCAATCTGATCCCAGAGGCTCCCAGCTCATGCAGCCCAACTGCCCAGGAGATCACAGACTCCCTGGTCTTTGCTTTAAACCTCTCCAGAACACCAGCAAGTTCAGGCTGAGTAAAATCCTCCACCACATCAGGCCTGACCGGATAACCATCGGGGTCACCTTCCACTTTCCCTCCTGTTATTTGCTGTGCTTCAGCAAACACTTCACCCTCTGAAACACGCTCTAAAGCAGTCACAAGCATCTCCACCCCAGTTTTTTTGGATCCCAACCTATCCCAGCCTCTGCAGTCACAGCATGCACTGGTTTACTTGACCACTTTGCTTCTCATATTTATACTGGGCTACCTGGAGAGTCACTTCTGCTACTGTTTGACAACTGTCTAACCTGGCCCTTCATAGGCCACACTGTTTTCCACTGGCCCACACCACAGGAACAACTGCATCTGCCGCTTCAGTTGGGACGGTGCTGCTGACGGGAGTTACTTCCTGCACAAGAAGAGCTGCTGCTCTCACACATTTAGTTTCAGCAACTACAGTTTCCATCTCCCCATTTTCCAAGTTGATTTCTGCCTCAACTTGTCCAACCAATCTCTTCCGAGCAAAGGTTTAGGGGAGCTTGCAAATTAACCAACCGAGGAATTACCCAGTGTTTTCCCAGTTTAACCCCTGTCACACCAATCACCTTCACAGTGCCATCCCTTAATTCTCCCTCCGGTGTGTTAAGGGCTGAGGAAGCTTGACCTTTGTCTGACCAGGACACGTGCAAACCAAATGCCGGGGACTGGAACCCACACCCTGCACTCCTGCAGCTCTCACAAATCCAGTCAAGAGAAAACAGCCAACGGTACCATCACCACTCCTTCCTTAATTCCAATCCCACACTCCTTTTGCCGTTAGAGCACCACTTTTAGAACCCAGTTCCAAGTCCATTCCAGAGCTGCATGGCCAGGACGGACAGCTATACCTCTGATACTCTCAGGAATGCCTGAATCCATTCCAGGGACCTTGCTTTGAGCTCCCCAGCTTGGGGCACTCGGAGGAGCTCCCCGAAGAACCCTTTCGGTGCGCGCCAGAGTCCTCCGAGTGTCCCCGAGCCTGGGGTGCACCAACAGCACTGTCCCTCCAGGGGGGCCCAATCTGCTCCCGAAATGCAGCGGGACCTTGCCCGTGTCCCAGACTGCTCCGGGGATCTGAGGGCCTTCCCAAGAACATCTCGGTGCTGGCGTGAAGGCCCAGAGATCCCTGGGAACCACGGGAGAGCAGGCACAGCATCTCTGCTGGTGGGCCAATTTTGCTGCCTGAAAGCAGCTTGGCAAAGAAGCCTCTAAGACTCAGCTGGTGAGTTTTAGAAGCCAGGCATTCCTTGCTGACAACACCCTGCAGTGATCCCAGCCCACAGGGGTCCTGGCCATCAGCTCCCACAGTGCACACAGAGGTACTTCGGCAGTAGCTGATGGGAGGGCTCAGCATTTCATGAGGGTTCATTTTGTGCCCTGCATTCCTGTTCCATCTTCAGGACATTCCCCAACACTTGTTACCATACTTACATCCCCTTAGAAGGTCTCTGAGTGGCTACATTGCGGGTCTCTGGTGATCACCTCTGCCTGGAGACCCCAGTTTTCTAAGTCACTACCTAATCAGCTTCAAACAATTCACCTTGGTGTAGAGGAACTTGGTGCTGCTTGGCTGCTGCCTCAGTTCCCTTCCGACAATCTGTCATTTACACCTCCAATCATGGGGCTACACGCTTCCCTTTCCATGGAAAAGACTATCTGAAGCATTACACTCAAAATATACACTCTGTCTCCTATGGTTTACCTCTGATTTTATGCCCAAAATATTCATTCCATCCCTAGGTTGCCTAGATTTTACCCCAAAAAAGCAACTCTGATTATCTCTATCTCCTCATCTGTGCAGACACCACTCACAGGTACCTACATACCTTTTCTCAAGCCTACACAGAACCAAGATTTCCTTACCTCGCACATCCCAAGCTGAGTGTTCTGGTTAGTAAGTACAGCAAGCCCCCTCTCCTTGCAAACAAGGGACCATTTTCCCTGGCCATTTCTCTAAGGGTTACCCTAAGGATGGGCACCCCCACCTCGCCATTCTGACAGAGCTGTCAAGCACTGCCAACTCACCCATTGGATCTGAATAGAGCAGCACAGCCATGGCAATGCCAAGAATGGGAACAGCAGCCCCACTGGGGGGATTCCTGCAGCAGGAGACACACACAGAGGGACACCTTTGGCCTCATACAACCAATACTGAATTTCCTCCCAATCTGTTCCCCAAAACCATCTGCTCACAGCACTGTGCCAAACAACATGGGGAAAAAAACTGTGATGCGTTCAAAACAGCCAAGTTGTTGGGTGCTTGCTATTTGCTTCCCCTTGCTATTGTTAGTCCCCCAGAAACTCTGCTCATAGCCCAGTTATCACTACTGCCTCAAGCATTTCCCTCCTGGGTATTACCAGCGCATTTACACAGGCAAGGAACTTAACAGCTCTTCTAAAGTTATCCAGCTGCCAATTACAGCCACAAAAGAAAAGCAACAGGAAAAGAGGGCTCAGGCAGCCAGAGAGCTCTGCAGGTGGCACCAGGCAACATCACACTTGCTAAAGCACATCCTTTTGCATAGAGGAGGAGACAGGTCTATATTATGGCAGGTTGTGCCCTTTCCACAGTGCCAAAAAAAAATTACATGAAGCACCAAGAAAAGCTCAGAGGTAAGCTGGGGGGGAAACAATGGCAAAAGCACACACACCAGGACATTCTCTTGCTTCCAAGGAAAGACCAATCATCCCCCTAGGAAAAGGGAAAGAGGCAAGTGCTTATCAAGCAATGCATAAGTTAGAAAGTGAGTTTAACAAATACCAGCAGGTTTTGTGCACAGAGAAAATAAAACTCCCTAGTTTTAGTAGCAAAAATATCAGTGGAAACTACAGTCTGGTTACAGCAGTAACCTTCCCACAGCAGTTTCAGGTGCTTTCCTTTGTAGCCCAGCCCTAAAGTAGAAACTCCTCTCGACTGCTCCTGAGAGAGGCAATTAATTGGAACTTTTGGTGCTCAGGAAAGCTAGTCCCTCCCCTAAGTCCTGGCTCACACATAAAAGGAGCTGCTGCAACTTGTCCAGTTTCCTGCTTCTCCTTGAAACTCCTCCAGCTGTTTACCCAGCTCTCCAGGGTCCATTCTTTAGCCCACTGGACTTGTTCCCAGTCCCAGTGCTGCCAGGGCCACCCTGGGCTCTCACCTGCCCTCACACTGAGGGACTTTTCCCAGCCCCGAGTCCAGCCAGCACTGACTGAGCTGCTGGGGGCTGCAGTACTCCCCGCTCCTTCCCTCCCTCTGCTCTAGCGTTTTTCCCTGCGGGAAGAGGTGAATCAGTCTTTTAAACGACCCGATGGCCAGAGGTGGGGGAAAAACTATCAGCATTCCCTAAACACCTCCAGCACTTCCATAGCCATCTGCGACCAGGGGCAACCCGGCCTAGGGGAAAGTGTCCCTGCTCAGGGAGTGGGGCTGGATGAACTTTAAGGTCCCTTCCAACCCGAACCACTCCAGGATTCCATCACGATTCCACCTTTTCTCCCTGCATTTGTTGTGCATCGCTTCCTCTCTAATTCACAACTTTATCTCCAGACTATTGGGAACACTGTCCGTGATACAATCCTAGATGGGGAAGATCTACCAGGGGGAATTCTCAGCAACAACATCCGCCCTCATTCAGATTGTTCCCATGAGCAAGTCAAGTCCCAAAGCTGAAAACACCAGCATGTTCTACTCCATCATCATCCCTCACTGCTTTGTCTAATTTTAGAAGACTGAAGCTCCCTGTGCTGGCTTCTTAAACATGCTCCAGCACCAGCCCTTTCTGTCTCATCCATGGAGTGTTTCTACCAGCCAAAGGTACTCAAATACCTAACTACATATCCAGGTGTCTTCCTAGGATTTCTCCTGCACTCACTTACAACTTCAGATGAATAATTACCCTTCTTCTGCTGCAATTCTCCTGCCCTGGCAAGTGTTAAAACACAGGCGGCCCAGTGACAAGTGCTCTGAAACAGCCATCCATTCCACCTGCAGAAATTCTCAGGGCCACACTTGGAAACCCTTTAGCAAGGGCCCCGGAAAAGCCAAGGTGAGCTGTGCTTACCTGCAGGGCCAGGCAACTGAGGGCAAGGCGGGGACCGAGCAGAGAGCAAACACCTCCAGCTGCTTCTCACTCCAGCCCCCACGGCAAGTGCGGCGAAGCCCACCGGTCCAAGGTTCGTAGGAGAGCTTGAAAAGAAATTAGGAAACAATTAGTTGACAGAAAAATCCTTCTGCACTCCGCACTGGAGAACGAGTCCAATTGCTCACTAAGAGAATCACCATATTTAGAACAAGTGAATCCTAGAACCCCACAGCTTCTCAAATGTATTCACTAGCAGCCAAAGAAAGAATTGCAAGCAGCAAGAGAGACGTGGCAAAGAAGCCTCTGCCTTAAAAGCCAAGAGAAATAACCCCCCAAGCCCAAAGCAGAGCTGCTTTCGGTCATGGCGCCGCCATCTTATTTGTAGGCTGGAGGACTTCCGGTAGGGCGCCGCCATCTTATTTGTAGGCTGGAGGACTTCCGGTAGGGCGCCGCCATCTTGGTTGTAGGCTGGAGGACTTCCGGTCAGGCGCCGCCATCTTATTTGTAGGCTGGAGGACTTCCGGTAGGACGGCGCCATCTTGGTTGTAGGCTGGAGGACTTCCGGTCAGGGCGGTGCCATCTTATTTGTAGGCTGGAGGACTTCCGGTAGGGCGGCGCCATCTTGGTTGTAGGCTGGAGGACTTCCGGTAGGGCGTCGCCATCTCGGTTGTAGGCTGGAGGACTTCCGGTAGGGCGTCGCCATCTTATTTGTAGGCTGGAGGACTTTCGGTCATGGCGTCGCCATCTTGGTTGTAGGCTGGAGGACTTCCGGTCAGGGCGCCGCCATCTTTTGTGTGGCCCGCTGTATTTTCGGGCACAGGCGGCACCATCTTTTGTACGGCATTCCGGTCAGGGGGGCAGTGCTTTTTTTCCGGCAATGCAAATATTCCGGTCGGGTGTCACACACGCTTTCTGGCCGATTCGCCCTGTTGTGAGCGTCGCTATCTTGAGTGTGGGCTTTGAGGATTTACGGTGAGGGCGTCGCCATCTTGAGTGTGGGCTGTGACGACTTCCGGTGAGGGCATCGCCATCTTCAGTGTGGCCTCGAGAGTTTCCGGTCACGGCGTCCTGCGGGGCAGAGAACGTTAAGGCATATTTGGCTTTTCCTCGTTCCCCCGTGCTGACCGTAATGGCACAGGCTCCGGGGAAAGCTCAAAGGGGGCATGTCCCACTCAGAGCGACTCACGGCAGGATAAGCGGGGCAAAAGTACCATAATCTGGCCAAAGCCCCGGCCCGCCGGCCCTTCCCTTGCTGCCGGCGCCAGCCGGACATGCCGCCAGGGAACGGGCGCCTGGCCAGACTCGCTGCAGCAGCGCAGTTCCACGGGGCTGCATCCGGCTCGCCGCGCGGCTTTCCCTGCAGTACCGCGCGCCGCCCGCAGGCGGCAGCAGCGATCCTCGAGAGCCCCCTGGGGAAAGGGAGAGCGGCCGGCAAAGCCACGACCCAGAGCTCTGCCTGCCGTCCTCGCACTGGCACGCGCCTTGGAGCTTCATTCGTCCTGCTTTCAAAGCCCCCCCTCCTTCTGTATCCTGCATTTCTTACACTACAAGATCCGGGATATAATAAAGTAGAGACGGAGCTCTCTTTTGAAGTCAATGTATATGTCAGTTAGTATTTCAATAGATAGAAAAAAAGAGAGATGGTAACTTTTAAATTTTCAGGCATTTTTGGGCTTAGCCTCCCTTTTCGGGGAGGACTCCATATGACCCCTCTCATCCCCCACTCACCTGCTGGGCATCGGGATGCCCCTGATGACCTCATCACCCCCGGACTCCCCCACCCCTTTTTACTCACCCCCAAAGGCAGAAATAAAGAGAGGGAGGGTGGGTACAAGATGGGGAGTTCAAGGCAGAGGGAAAACAGGGGTCAAGAAGAGGAGAGGAGGAAAGGGGTGGAGAAAAGAGAGGAGAAAGGATATCTGGGGGTGCACAAAGTTGGGGGGCAAAGGGGGTTTTCTGACGCACCCAAGCTTGACAGCTCCTCCCCAAATCCTCTCCCTTCTGCTAAAGAATGTCCTGCATCCACCAGCACAGGACATACACAAATCCCTCTGGGGGTCTGGAACATGACACATACCCGCAGGGGTGGCTGTAGGGTTGCAAACAAGATGATAGGGAGGCTTTTTTTTATTTCAGAAAGTCAACAAATGCCTCCAAAAGAAGGGCCTTGGGGGCAGTGGCAGCTCACTGCACTATGCTGGACTCCCCTCATCCCCTTCCTCAGCTCCAGGAGGATTTGCACCTCCTCTGAAGGTGACAGTTCCCTTCAACTGGTTTTCTTTCTAGCTTTTTTTCCCCAGCACCACACTGGTCAAAACGGAGAAGAGAAAAGCAAGAAAAAGCCCCCAAAAAATCCCAGCATGCCTCCCAACCCCTTACAACGTGCAGCTCCTCACACTAAGGCACAGCTACCCCTCGGCTGCTCAACTCATTTTGGGGTTACTCCCAGGGGAGCACCCCATCACTGCAGCCTGGGCAGCACAGCCTGAAGGCTCCTGGCTGGGCTCCAACACCAGCTCTGCAGAGCAAACACGGTGTCCGGGCCTCACGGGAGCCTCTGAGGTTTTTCCAATGCTGCTCCCATCGTAGCGTGAGCTGAGGTTCCAGCGACCCCCTCGTGCTCTGCCTAAGCCACAGGCAAGACTGCAGGAAAAGAGGAGTCAGAATGGGAATGAGAGAGAAGAAAGACGACTTTGGGCTATCGGTCCACAGGGAGTAATTGTGCCCTTTTTAGCCCTGCTGACAAAGAGCTCAGAGGCACCACGCTGGTGTCCTGGGGCAGAGAACTTCACAGACCTGTGTTATCCTCTTGCATCCTGGCTCTCGGGAGTCCACCCACCACTCAGCTCATCCCAGTGCTGCTCTGCCTGCTCCAGGATTCTGTCCCCCAGAGAGGCCACTGGTCCCCCAGCCAGCCCCACCCCCTTGCTTGCTGCCAGCAGCCAGACCTCCCCACATCCCCAAATGCAGAGCCCCTTCCCTAGCATGGCCTGCTGCCCTCAGCTCCCCAAAAAGAGAGGCAGGAGAGCCCCCGTCTCTGTTCATTTTCCCAGCAGGTTTTCCCTCTGTATACAGCAAGATGTAAAGACAAGACCAAGAGCTTTTACGCAAAAGAAGTAGAGAAGTCTGCTCATCATGCTCACCGGACTCACCTTCCCTCTGGTGCCTATCATCTGCTGGGCGGAGGGCTAACCTTCTTCAAAAAAAACCCAAATCACCAAACCATTCAAATGATTTAGTAAACCTAGGGTCAAAAGTCATGTCTTGGCTCTGACTTCACATGACAACCCACCTTCTGACTGTGCTTCTACAACCTCTTTTGTTTATCTCCACTTTACATCCAGACCCTCTGATGTTGCAAAGAAATGAGTTAGCAAAGTCAGCCATATAGACAGGGGGACCTGTGCAATTGTCACTTCTCTTTAAACAAACCATCTGGGGTCCAAAGAAAACCTGCACAAACATCGACCTAACTTTAAGGCCCTGCCGTACCTCTCTCATCAACCTGGAAAAGCCTGCACTCGTGACTGCACACACATTGGCGATAGGGGTTGCCTCTGGGAGGACCAGAGAACTGCTACTGTGGGTAGCTAAGCCTATCAACAGGTTAACTGTAAAGTCTTCTTTCTACTCCACCAATCCCCAAGTCTACAATGCAGGGCAGGGCAGTTCCAGGCTGAACACAAACTCAAACGACACATTTCTGGACAAATGCTGCAGCCTGATGAGGAGAAAGAACTCTCTGAGAAAGGAATGACCACCAAAATGGGTGTGCTGCCATGCGAGAAGATTGAGGATACAGCAAGACTGAACGGAGGAGGCTCTAAGGAGCCTGAAAAAACACTCTGACAGAATGTCCTGTGACAAGAACTGCTTACAAAATTGCTAAGATGAATGTGAAAGAATGCTGTGTTCAAGATCATTTTGGATCCTCACAAGTCCTGGTCAGTTTCAAGGGATGACTGCACAGCATGGCTACCGATGCAACCTGTAAGGAGGCTGTAAAACACATCTGACTTGATACTTCTCAGATGTGATTCTAATGCATATACAAGCTAGTGAGTCAAAGAAATTATGGTATGGGCACCTCTTGCAGTGCAGAGGTTCAAGATCGTAGGAATGATGCCTTGACATCTCTGATAAGACCTTTGAGGGCAGAAAGCAAAGACATTGTGATTGTGAATTGTAAGACACAAAACACAGACTAGACAAAGGACATGACACAGACCTGAATGGCTCTGCCCTGCACACCCTACTTCAGTGATGAAAAGTAAGTCGCTGCTTCTATGAGAGCTGAGGGCCTGTTAGGGCAGACCCTTTCCCCTATGCTAATTTGAAATTCCTTCCCTCCTAGTCATAAAATTGGACCCAGCTCTCATCCCCTCTCTGGGTGGTAGTCCTCCATTTATCTTTCCGATAGCTGGGGATGTGAATCCATCTTTGATGCAAAGGAAGTATGCCTGGGCTGGCTCAGAGTTTCCTGTGGTCACCACTGTCTTGGCTGCCAGATTCCTGATGCAAAATATGCCTGTGTAACATTGCTACATGGCCAAAGGATCCTTCCCACAGAGGCTTTTCTGCATTGCACATTTACTTAGCCAGTATCTACTCTGAAGAGAAGTCAGGGCTTCTTGACTGTTTATAGCCTTCATTTGGAGCCAGTTATTTTCTTTCTTAAGAGAATTATGACATAGTCAAAGGCTGAGCTTGCCCTTAGAAACACAGCATGACTGACAAGGCTATCTGTGGAGCATGTCCTATTTCCAGAGAGGATTCAGTGACAGTTACTTGGGTTGTAGGAAGACAGCTGGTGACAGCTGGCAAGTTTATCCTTTTATCATCATGGCTGTCAATGCTGCTGTTCTTCCTTTAGTTCCATTTCTATGTATGTCAGTTTTGCATCTGTGCTGATTAAGTGCAGAGGATGAATTTACTCACTTGTTATTTCAGCCTCTTAGTCCCATTAATGGTCTACCTGGCAAGAGGAGGGTTCGTTGGAGGGGGTGGTGCTATCTTTTCCCTTCACACTTTTGTAATTTGATTGATAAGAGGTAATTCTTCAGATGAGTTTTCACTCCTGATGCTACAGTGTCATGTTTACTAATGCAAGTTAACAACTCTACATTGCATTCAGCTCTCAGGAGTAGTTTTCAGCTGTCCATCTGTGGCACAAAATTAGAAAGCAGTCCTTCCAGCATGCAACTCTCCCCTGCCTTTCCCCCAGCCATGTTATTCAGTTCACAAATTGTCAATTTTGTCATCTTCTTCCTAACCAACAAAATACATGTGAAAAGGAACTTGCTGCAGGCTATAAAAGTGTAACTGCAAGTAGTGATTGAAAGTGAAGCTGAGCTTCCTGGTCTTTTCACAGCTTTCTTGCCAAACTCTCTGGCTTCCCTGGATCCCAATTCTCTAGGAGAGAAGGAACCTCCCTAAAGCCACACAGAAAGATTAGGTAACAAGGGCAGAGTAGCCTTCCCTACCATCAGCTGCAGGTGTTATGAACTCCTCCAAGCTGCAACTAGTATTACCCATTTTTTTTGCTCCTGCTGTAACACAGTCCCTGCAGGCCATAAATCACTGTGGGCGTCATCACAGAACAACCTTGCTGGCCCTGTTATTGTTATTAGGTCTAGAAAGATGAGTTGCTGACCTTTACCAAGTGCTATTTCTGTTGACTGCTAAAAACCTTCAGAGCAAAGTTCCGTGTTTCTTAGCTGTGCAAGCCAGACTCTTAAACTGCCTGAGAGCTTTCTGAATCCTAGCGAGCCTGTGAAAATAGCCTCAGTTATTTCAAAGGGGAGCCTAGTTTACTTTGCATATACTCTAAGAAAAGGTGAGCTTCAGGCCCTGACTGCTGGTACTAAGTACTACTGGTTAATCACATTCACATAGCTTGTGGTTTGCTGGTAACAGGAGAGCAAGCTCCCATGTAGGAGGAGGCATATAGTGCTGCCTACCACGCAGACTGCCTACTCTTGGCATGGGCAGCCCAGTACTGGTCTACGCTCTAAGAAGCTCATTTGGAGTACCGTAGCAGGGTTGGAAACAAGGCATTGTATATTCCACTGATTTCAGGATAACAGTTGCCAAATGCCTGCTATTCTGCTTAGCATCTCAACTCTTCTAGGTATTACCTGCAAAGCTAATTTTGAGCAAAGCTTCCAAGCTGTAACAAGCAGTACAGGACACAGGCAAAGGAACTGCCAGTTCCACAATTGTGCAAAGTATGGAAGAAAACGCCACCTTTCTAAATGCATTATGAGGGATGGGAGTAGGGGGACTCTGGAAAGATTTGATGTTGGTATTCATGGGAAAGTTTAAAACCAGAAGCATACAAAAGGTCCTTGTATTTTCTCTTTTAGGGTGAAGGATGACAAAGTTTTGTTAGTTTAATTCCATTGGAGAAGTCTTAAATATTTCTTTGCTAAGGACATATCTTAGGGCAGTGAGAGACATGCCTGCATCCTCCTCAGGACAAATGCTGAAACAGCAGAGAGGCAAAGCTCAGACCTGATGCTAGAAAACTGAATGGGAACTGTACAAAGCTGAGTTCTCATCTAGCAGTTTAAGCACTGGTGCTGTGCACAGAGTGCCTCAGAAAATGCCTCTGCTTCCATTCTGTCTGTAAAGAAAGGAAAAAATTCCTTAGCTTTCTCGAAGAACTTAGTGATGTACTCTGCTCACAGTAAGAAGTACATGTATCTAAGAAATGGGTTATGAATTTGGTTCTACATAAAAGGAGTTGAAGCAAGGTAATCGGTAAGCACACTGCCACTCTACACATCCCCATGTTCATTGCTCTGATAATGAATAATGGGATAAAAGGTTTTTGATGAAGCAGAACAGAAATGTTTTTCTCTGCCTCTTTTTGTGAATGTTCATGTAAGCCTAGATACAGATGACTGTTACTCATTTATTGCCCTGTGAGAGAGAAAAAAATGCAGTATTTGGTATGTGCAATCTTCAAAATCAAGACCAAGGCCTGCAATCTGATTTTAGAGACACGACTGTAAATAACAAGTAACTCTGAAGGAACTGACAGAATAATTCCACATTAGTGCTAATATTATAGCTGAGACTGGAATTTCCCTTTATCTTTTAAATTACCAGCATAGCATATGCACATTTACCTTGATTAGGAGCTTCAGATCATTCCTTTCTATTAGGTTTAATGTGAATGTGCAAGGTCTATGTTCTATCTGTGTCTGGTGGGTTGACCTTGAATGGACACCAGGTGCCCACCCAGCTGCTCTATCACTCTCCCTCTGCAACTGGACAAAGGAGAGAGAGAACAAAAAAACAGATAAGGATTCATGAGTAAATATAAGAGCTAGGAGGGGTCACTTACTGATTACCTTCATGGGCAAAACAGACTCAGAGTGGGGATAGTACTTATATTTATTACTAACAGGTAAGAGTGAGAAATAAAACACCTTCCACCCACCCCTCCTTCCTTCCATGTTCTCCCTCCTCCCTCCCAGCCGTGCAGGGGGATGGGGAATAGGGGTTGCGGTCAGTTGTTTCTGCTGCTCGAGAGAGAGGAGTCCTTCCCCTGTTTCTGGGGGGTCCCTCCCATGGGGGAGAGTCCTTGATGGACCTCTCCAGCGTGAGCCCATCCCTCGGGGAGCAGTTCTTTCCAGATTGCTGTCCCATGGGTCACTCCTCCATGGGGTGCAGTCCTTCACAGATGAGCTGTACTGACGCAGGTCCCCCACAGGGGCCACAAGTCCAACCCGGGAAATATACCTGCTCCGGTGTGGGTTTCCCTCTCCATGGGCCGCAGGTCTCTGGCAGGATCCCGCTCCATCCTGGGCCTCCCATGGGGGTCACAGCCTGCTTCATGCATCCACCTGCTCCAGCATGGCCTCCTCCATGGGCTGCAGGTGAGCCTCTGCACCCCAATGGTCCTCCATGGGCTGCAGTGGGACAGCCTGCTTCACCATGGTCTTCACCACGGTCTTCACCACGGGCCACAGGGGTCACAGCTCCAGCACCTGGAGCACCTCCTCCCCCTCCTTCTGCACTGGTCTTGGTGTCTACATTGTTATTCCCATGTTCTCACTCTGCTCTTCCCTGGCTGGAATTTCTTTTGCGCAACAATCCTCTGTTCTTAAATATGTTATCGCAGAGGTGTTACTATTACTCCTAACTGGCTCAGCCTTGGCCAGCAGCAGGAAGTCCATCCTGGAGCCAGCTGGCGTTGGCTCTATGGGACAGGGGAAGCTTCTAGCAGCTTCTAACAGAAGCCACCCCTGTAGCCCACCCCACTACGAAAACCCAGCCACAGAAACCCACTACACTGTGGTAGAAGTCTTTCTTGTTCTACACCAAGATTCCATTATGCCTCCTTTTATGAAAGAGATCGTGAGTGTTAAAACAGGCTCAGTCTGTGGCAAAACCTGTGCAAAGTTGATACTGTCTCAAAGAGAGAGCAATCAGCTTTATTCCTTCAACAGGAGAGTTTTAGCCCTTGGCTGCTATGGCATTTTGGCCTGTGTCACACAGGTAACACAGTTAATGTTCATTGCATCACTGATTATACTCAGCAATTGGCAGAGTCAGAAATTTACCAAGGGCAGCCATGTAATGTTTGCAGTACAATTTCTGAAAGGTTGGGAAAGAGAGGGACAGCTCGTAGCAAGCTGAGACCACTACCTGAACTTTAGGAATTTTATTTGGTGCACAGGAATGTGCTGGAAAGTTTATGAAGGATTTCTGAAGAGCTCATCACCTATCATTATCAGACAGGAAATCCATTATCAAGCCCTGGCCTGGTAAATGCTCAAAAAGCCCTGAAGAATTCCATAATGGAATGCAGAGTGAGATAGTGGGGTACCTAGCAGAAGATTACACCAGAGGAATGAGCAAGAACAGCCTGATACTGGTCTCTTGACATTCCTGAAAATCTCTAGATGCTTAGAATGAAGACAAAACTAGACTCCAATTAGCCGATTTGGGAACATTTTAGCGGGAGTTTTATTTGCCTTTTGGCACTCCAGAGGGGAAGAACACCAGACATGAAAGCCATGCAGCAGTGTCCCAGCCTGATGACGTCAGGATGCTATAACCATGGAGCAGCTGCCTTCCCATAGTGTTGGGCAACCCTGCTCCTTTCAAAGGCAAAACCCAAAGGTGAATTACTGCAGTAGCAAGCTTTCATCTTCCTTTTAAAAGATTTGCTTGTGAGACCCTTAGCCTGGGTCACTCTCACAGAGCACCAGATTTCCATGAGACTCATGGTTGCTTCTCGCTTTTGCCCATCTCTGTCCCAGTCTCAGAATTTCAAGTGGTGTCAACTCTGGCCCCCAGACTGGGTTAGCTGAATGCTGTGGAAAATAATAAGCCACATTTAAAGATGCTGTGCATGATGAAGCAGGTGCTAAGGAGGAGATGTGATTAAGAAACTGGTTTGGGCGAAGTGACTGCAGACTTTTTCCACTTCTGTAACAGAGCACTTGGAGACAGGTGCTGACAGAAAATGTCCCGTTGCTGAGGCCTTCCCCTTGGCTCCAGTTTGTGTAAGCTGGAGGTAGGCCAGAGTATCAGGTTGCTTTATGCCACGAAAAACTAGAACTCTGATCTGGAAAGAATCGGAACTGCCCATGGAATGCTGTCAGACACATGATCAGATAGCGATTGCTAAGGAGAGGATGATCAGGCCTCAGATACCCGAGATCAGCATTGAGAAAACAAAGTTTGCAGCCATGGCAGCGACTGTTATCTCTTAAATGTTACCCCCTACAGGGCTTGGCATCCTGAGGTGTAAAGGAGACTGTTAGTCCTTCTTGTGGTGAGTGAACAGGGCCAAAGGAGCTGAAATACCTTGCACAAATCAGGAACACCTTGCACAACTATTGCTGACTGTGGGTATCTGTGATTGCACGTACATCTGCAGACTCATGCCTCATGCAGGCACCCTCCAATCTTCTGCCTCAGTGTTGTGAAAATTCCTGGTGCCAAGCAAGAATGACATAGAAAATTTGCCTGTCAGTTATATGAAACAACTGAGGCTTCTTGGCTCTTAGCCCACATGGAGCGATTAGCTGTTATTTTCAGCTGTTTTCAATAAGCTTTGCAGTTTAGAACAAACGGTCAAGATTAATATTCTGAGAAAAAGTATAACCTTTCCTTAGTAATTAAAAAATATTGTAAAAATGGAAATATTTTCTATGTAGGGTGGAATACTTTCCAAAGAATTACAGTATTAGTACCATTAGCTAATAGCCGTGAGCTGTCAACTTTAATATTCACACACACATATATACTATTTCTAGATATGGTTGCATATGTTAAGAAATTACCTATGTGCTAGTGGTAATTGAATTCTATTATTATTGCTTTAGGGTTTTACACATAGTAACTTAAACCATTTGCAGCCTGGAGGTGGGGTTAAAAGTTGAGGCAGAACTTCTTCAACTTTCCCTTCTCATTCTAGATTTACAGGCCCAGCTACTTGCTGCTGCAAGAGGTCAACTTCTGACAACTGTTAAATGATGACTCCTTTCTTTAGGAAAGTGACTGTAATGACTGTAAGAAAGCAGTAATTGTGCTATAAGACATAGGCAATTTTCTACAGCAATCTTTCAGTACTGTAAAATAGGTCCCACAGAACAGCTTGGAGTAAAGGGAGGGAAAGGAAGAAGGAATGCACACGGTGGAACTGGAAAAGAAAGGAAGATATAAAGTAGTATTTAAATTTAGCAGTAGCTAAATGGGTAAATACTACATACAAACACACACACATACACAGGCGAGTATAAGTTTATACACTGAAAAACTGTCAAGTGCAGAAATCTTTAAATTACAGTGTGCATCTTTCTCCTGCTTAACTCCTGGAAGCTTGTGACAGACCAGCAGGGAAAACCTCTGTAGTGTTCTGAAAACATCTGGGAAACTAGGATGCTGGTAAATGTAAGTGAATTGGTTTTGCATACCAATGCAGTTTTCCTAAGAGAAAGAGGCAATGGTTGAGTGATATAGTAAATCTTGTATGGCACCCAAGAATTTGTAGCTACCTGACATAAAGTGCTGACACGCAGACAGGCTAACTCATGGTGCAAATTTGCTTAAAATACCTTACAGATTCCCTTTTTCTGTGGGGCTTTTTTGCCTTGTGCTGCACTAAAGAATCCATTCGAGAGATTCTGTTCTGGCTGGTTTTCCACAAATATCATCGGCGCTTTGAGCCGCGTCGCCCCCGTGGCCCCGCCTGCAGCCCACCGGCCCTCTCAGGTCTTCAAGTCCTTGGGCAGCTGTCAACGAGCCCGTGCCCACTTCTCCCTTCTTCTTCCACCGTTGCTTCCTGAAGTTACATCTGCCTGTCTGAAGGGGTGAGCGCTGAGCGGGGCAGCCCCAGCAACGGCTCCGCCCGCGGCCGTCACCGGCCATCTCCTATGCCCCTCGGAGCTCCTCCTACCGGCGCCGCTGAGGGGGCCAGGCGTAAGGTCGAGCTTGGGGCCGCCGGGGGGTACGGGAGGGAGGAGAGGCGGCAGCGGCGAGCGGGGAGGCGAGCGGGCGTGCGACGCCGGCGGCTCCCGAGCGCCCGCGGCTGCCGAGTCCCCTCGCCTCCCTGGCCGCGCAGCCTGCGGACACCATGGCCGGCGAGACCGAGGATCCGAATGGCCGGGAGGCGCAGACCGTCTGCGACGCCCTGGGGCGCTACGAGGACACGTTGCGGGGCGCCGTCCGGGAGATACATGTGGACATCCAGCTGTTCAAGCAGGGGGTAGGGCGGCAGGTGGAGGAGGTGCTGCGCCTCGCCAGCGCCCTGGCACACACGGTCTCGGAGCTGCAGCAGGAGAACCGGCGCCTGCGGGCGCAACTGGAGCGCCTGTCTCGGCAGGTGGAGGCCCTGGGCCGGTCGGCGGGGCTGCCGCAGGAGTGGGCGGACGAGGCAGTGGAGAGCCCCCAAACCGCGGGGCCCGCCTCTCCGGGGCAGGGTTCGGCCGACGGCACGTTCGCCAGCCATGCCAAGCCAGCGGTCCCTGGCCGAAGCCAAGTAAGTGGTCACGGCCGAGGAGGCGAGGGGAGGGAGGGCCAAGAGGGTACACGGATCATGCCAGATTCTGCATTGGCACGGAGGAGCGTTTAGGGACACAGGGTTCCTCTTCAGCTGTGCAATGTCAGTGGTATTTTGGGAGGTGCTCTGAGAAATGGTCTTTGCCATGATACCACATGGAGATTTACCTAATTGTGGAACTGTTTGGTCAAACTGGGATCTTGGTTAGAGTGGTAGTAACCTGTCAGTTAAGTGTGGTTAGAAGCAAGAAGATGGGGCAGTCTCACCTGTCAGTATGCATATGTATGTGAATATTTGTGTATCCTTTCTGGACTCGATTCATGGGGATCTGTGTGCCAGCAATGTGGTTTGCCAGTTGGCAAGCTCACAAAGCACAATAGCGTATAACAGGCAGTAACGTGAACAAGGCTGTATTCTCCCTCCCTCTTCCACCGCTGCCACCTGAGGTTACATCTGCACTTCTGAAGGGGTGCGCACTGAGCGAGGCAGCCCTGGCAGCTGCGCATCCTAAGACAGCATCCTGCAGTGAGACAGTTTTGTTGTACAGCCACTGTCCCAGACTGCTGCAGCTTGTCCCTGGCAGCTTCACGCAAGCTGTCATGGTCTCCATGACCTAAACTTGCACAAACATACACATTTCTCCCAGTGATAAAACTTCCTGCAGTGTAGCGGAGCGTTGTAATTTGGGTCATAGAAACGCCACTTAGTGGGAAGCTCATCTGGTACTGAGATGTTTGGTGTCATACTTTTTCTGTGTGTTTGTCTCTGTCGAGATCTCCTGTGCAATCCTTGATACCAGGAGGGGGCAGCCAGACAGTACATTGTAACTGAGTCACATAAAACTGGAGTACTAGAGCCTTGGCTTTCACAGATGACAGCCTATTTTATGTAATCTTGATTAAGCTATGTCTTAAGGGGTTTTTAAGACTGCTGAAGCTTTAAAAAAATCGTCTGTGGTCCATCTAGGCTTGGAGTTGAAAATGAAAAGCTTGGAAATTAAATTCACTAGAATTGGTACGAACAAGCAGAGTCTGTATTGCATTCCAGCCCTTTTAATTCCTATTGACTTATAAATGAGGGCACAAGGCTTCCCACATCTGGGCAATTGAAAAGGTAAAGCTGCTGCTTGATGCGCTGTTCCAACATAATTATAGCAAATGCTGCCTTTTGTCCCGTGTGACAAAGGTAAAGCAGCATACATACAACTTTCAGATTGGTTCCTTTTTGTTCCATGGAGCCATCCACGCTTGTTTGTATTGCACAGAACAGAAGTGAGCTAAATGACGTGGAAGGGACAAGGGATTGTGGTCCCTCACACCATTCCACCTGCTCCATCACCACTGTCTGTATTGTGGTGTGTCAGTTTTCACAGTCTGTGAAAAGTCTTGCATGAGTGTTATGGCAATGTTCAGCTTTGGGTATCGGTCTGCCTTAAAGCACAGTATGAGGTTCTGTTTGGATTGGAACCTTCCTGTTTTGCTTTGAGGGTTCAGGGAAAATCACTTAAGTACTGATTGTTCTTCAGTGCCCTCCCAACAATTTAGGTTGGAAAAGTTCCCAAGCTGGCAGAGCTGGCCGAGAGGGAATGTCAGTGCTGAGACCTATGGGAGGTACAACTAGAGCTGTACAAGCCAAATGCATGCAGTGAAAACATGATTTTGTGGATCAGGCTCTGATGTGGCTGTGCTGAAATGGTGAAAGAGCAAGCCTTGGTTGCTTGCTTTTGGTCGCCCAGATTCTCTGTAATGAACAGTGTTCCTTCAGTTGCTTGCAGTTTCTGGTTATATCATCAAAGCATTTGAAACAGAGTACCATAAATGGCACTATGTATGTTTCTGTATTTCCAGATGTTTCCATGTTTCTAAACACATTTCCATAAACAAGTACCTGTGATAAAATTGGTGACACCCCTAGTCTTAGAAAATACTTCTGTAAGTATGAGATAAAAGAAGCAAGTAATACTGACCTGGGAATAGTAGCAAATCAAAAGTCCCTTTTGCTCTTGAAAAGATTTATTTGTTGAATTCCTTTTTACTGTGTGGTCGATGCAGCATTAATTGGATACCAGAGATTCTGAGTATTTTCAGTGTCTGAAACATTATTTTCTAATATTGTTAGGTTATTGTTCAAAGTAATTTGATTTTTAAAAAAAAGTGAATCCAGGGAGTTCCAAGCAGAATTCAGAAGTAAGGACACAAATGTCCTTTTAATTCTACTCTGGGCAACTTCTACTATGGTGTCCTTGAAAGCTGCTATACAACAGTCTAAATGCTGGTTTAGGTGGAATTTTAAATGGCCATTAGCCACTCTGATTTGGAGGTGAGTCTTTCTGTTATTTTGATACCAAATCTTAATTTGGCTCTCTAACCAGGCCAGAATCTGAGGGTTGCTTTCACAAATGTGGAAAATAAGGGATGTTTGAAGAATTAATTTCAAATTGGGATCCTGAAGCCATAGCTGCACTACCGAGGATTTAGAAAGGAAAAGGTTTGATCTTTTTCTCTTGATCAGATTTTACAGTTTGGCAGGAGCTTTAAACTTACGACATTTCCATAGCTTTTGTGGTTGAACATGGTGCCTTTGTTAACAGGGAGGACTGAAAATACTGTAAGGGTGTTCTGTTTTAATACTGTCAGAAGAGTTTCTGTACAATGGGGACAGACTGCTGCAAAGAATCTGCCTGCATTGGCCAAAGCAGTAGAGCGACGAATAGCTGACTATGAACACCTGTGAAGGTCTAAACAAGTTTTACCCATTGGTATCTCTCTGTGGTGACCTGATGTCTTTTCACAATGTACCTTTTTTCTGCAGCAAATGGAAAAAAATTGCACAACACTGTTTCCTGCAATCTCAGTCAATTTCTCCACTGTTGTGCAGAGTCTTCTGTTTATCATCTTCACAGTGGATGGTGTTACCTTTATCTAACAAAAGATAACACCTTGTAGATGCATGGGGTCTGTGAGGACAAGTGTGCCAAGATTGATTCAAGTCCTGCTTTACCAGTGCTCCATTTGCAGCCTTGGCTCTTGGGGTTAGGTAATTGTTCCCTTCTTGTATTGTGGTCAATGACACAAGGAAGGCCTGCTCTTGGCAGATGTTTCTAGATATTCTTCTCACTTGTGCTGCTGTTTGAAATTTAGCTGTCATGTCTGTTGTCTGTTCTGACAGAGTGTGAACCTGGATGACCACCACAAACCTGAATTTAGAAGAGTTTTTAGTTCTTCCATCATTGAAAATGGGTATCGGTCTTCATCAGGTAGGAACAGGACACAAAATGACGTAGCACTACTTGTAAAATACCTGATTCTGGCAGGTGTAGAGTAGGTCTCACATGTTGGGAGTGTTAGAATCCACTATGGTTTCAGCATGGGTATTGTCCTGTGGCACCAATACTTTACTTCCTAATTAGGAGTTTAATTTTTAAACTTTAACTTAGTTGTTAAACATGCACTATGGTGTTTCATGAACTAGAGGCTATTACTGTCATATTATGTTGGATGCTAGTGATAGTAAGGCCTCCTATTCTGGGTGCCGTTGTAGCTTTGCATCCCAAAACGTCTTGCAGATTACCAGTCTGCTTCCATCATCTTTCAATGGAGGAAGGACGTACTGTCTGCCCTTTAGAGAAAACTGAGTTATACAGTATTTCATAAAACCATTAAAAGAATAAACATGCTGCCTCCTAACCCAGCGCAGGAGATGGGGAGGGAGGGCTGCACAGAGGAAGAGGAGGAGCTTACCAAAAGCAGATACTTGTGTATTAATGATATGAAGACATTGTTCCTGCTGAGATTCATGTAGAACAAGTACAATCACTGCAATGATCACTTGCACTAGGGTTGTTTCTGCAGCGTCAGCGTTACAACATCCCACAGGGAGAACAGGGTGGGATAATTTCAAGGACTTGTAAAATAAAGTTGTTGCATGGAAATTGGTTTGTAACTTTGTTACAAATCTACAAACAAATTTACTTCCTCTCTCCTTTTTTTTTATTCAGGAAGTCAGGCAAAAGTCTGCCATGAACTGACTTCTTTTCAGATGTCAGACTCTTCTTTCCCTGAAGCCCATGCCCCTGCAGTAACCCTACAGATGCCCCACCTTCCCGTTACTGCAGTAACCAGGACATCTGAGAAGTTTTCAGGAGAGAACATCTGTTCAACAGGAACAACTAATGCATCTGCTGGCCTGCTGGGACAGAGCAAGAGCAAAAATGCAATGGCAGTAAAAACTTCCAACCAGCCAGGTAAAAGAGACAAAAGTAACTCGCTGAAGGTGCATCCCATTTCCTTACTTAAACTGGTGCTGTGAGTATTGTTCTGTGACCTAGTGGTAATTCTGAAACCTTGCTTCTATGGCTTCTATGGCCATTGTGAGACACTCTAGTTTGGAATATTGTGTGTCCTAGCTGGAGCTTTAGCCTCTAATGTCGCATTTGCTGAGAATTTTTGCTGCCTCATATATTTGAGTTCTTAGTGAAGCCTATCTTCTAGCCCAGTTACTAAATTCAGTAAGTTACTGAATCCCTTCAACATGCCCAGCTGTCTTAATGAAATTTACAGGGGCTTTTAGGGCTTTGAGACCTGAGGCCTCTTGAGAAGTTAGGCAGATATTTATTTGGCTAACAAGTTCCAATAGTCATTTGGAGGAAGAAATAACTGACAGCAGTCTGACACATATATACAAGTCAGAGTGACTGCAGAATCTTATTTGTACCTAAATTGAGGGTTTAAAAAAAAAATCATATTGAAGTCAAGCATTCTTGAGCTGTGACACTTACAACTTTGACTATTTATATGGGTCAGAAATTACAGAGGGAAACCAGATAGAATTGCCAGCAAGAGATAGGGATTATTTGCAGATTATTCTTTCAACTTTTAAAGCTTATTAAAGCTTATTATTAGCAAAAATTTCCTTTGTCTTTTTTTTTCTGCTGATACAGTGAAGGACTGGAATTCAGTTACAGTGAGAACAGTGGATTCGTCTGCCACTGAAGGTGACTGTTCTATCAGCATGCCCTTATGCAATACAGATTAGAGGGATTCCATGCTCTTTGTCTGGGGGTTGAGATCTGAACATATAGTTCTGATTAGTAGGTGCATTGTAATATTAAAATTGCTAACAAGTCTGCGTGCAGACTCATGAAATCATGAAAACTTGTTCCACTCTATCAGATTCTCAGTCAGTTCAAAGTGAGGGGTACTTATCCTTATTTGTACATGGATGTACACGGGTACTGTTAGACAGTCTCTGCACTGGAAACCATAGGTACCAGAAAAGTGTGGCAGACAGTTTGTGCGGTGAAGATTTCAGCTGATCAGTTGCAAACTGTGACTGTACACAAGGTAATGGCAATTGGAAAACAGAGTGCCCGTATTGAAGGAAATTCCTTTGAGCAGGATAAATTGAGTAGTCTCCTTTGTAATATGAATGTGTCAAAGGACATAATGCCTTAAGGATTTCTGATTTCAGTTGAAGTAGATGAGTTGAGCTCTATCCAAAAGTACTTCTGATTGATGTCACCAAACTGTTACTGTCTGCATGATAGGATGGCATTTGACAGTGGTCTCAGGTGTTGGTTTATTTAACGAAAGATGTAGCTCGTCCAGAATAGGCATCACAATCTCCTCATCTTAAAACGTCTGAGATTTGCATAAATATCTGGAAATGGTTAGTAGTCATGAATTTGCCACATCTACGTGCTGGCATTTACCAGTGTGTTTTACATGAGAAAGGCAGTTGATTTGGATCCCTTCTGTAAGAAGTGGGGAGAGTTCAGCATTTTCAGAGGGTAATTTGGACAGTGATCAGGCTGGATTGCTTCTAAGATGCCAGTCATTCTTTGTGTATAGAAGGAGCCTTCAAGAAATAAATTGCTGGCTTATGCAACAAGTTTTGGCTTTAGTATGTAAAACTGGGCAAGACACTCCATTTTTCTGCATTTGTAGGGCACAGCTAGAGTCCAGAGCTGGGCTCTAAGTGGCAAAGTACTAAAGATAGAAGCTCAGAGGTGGAGGGAGGAAGATGCAAAGTTGATTTTGAGCCACATTTACAACTTTTGAGTCTGTTCTACCTTCCAAACTAAAATGTTTCCTGGTAGAAATTAGGTAATTTAAATTATGCTCTCAATTATGTCAGACTCCCCAGAACTCCCCTGTGTCTGCCAGAATGACTTTTACAAGGTGAGCTGTAGCATCTTTCCTTTTAACTGAAACATCCATGGTAGTGTGCCCTCCTCTGAATTCTGCCCAAGGCCCTGAAATGATCTGACGTTCCCAGTGCAGTTTTATCAAAGGCATCCTCTCACAGTCCTTTCTGGTATGTTTACACCACCCACACTGCAGTGCAACAATTTTACAGAGGAATTGAACCCCTGAGGAAAACCCTTGCCCAGCTTATTAGTTCATATGAAAGTTAGAGGCCTGCAGCTTTTCAGTGTGGTGAGTAAAAATCAGTGTGTATGTATCTATCGGGAAATTATTTGAAAGCACATGAGGAAAGTTTCTGCCATAATGCATCTTGTCTCTTCTGCTTTTGTATAGAGAATGCCACTTCTGTCACTAAGTCTGTCTCAGCTGTGAGCTATGGGATACAGAGTGGAACCAAAACTGGTGAAAGGTACGTATTTCTCATGACAATTTATTAGGCCATTGTAGTCAATATAGTCTCAAGGAACAGGTGTTCTGCTGGCTTGGAGAACAGGTTAGTCCCAGATGCTGTATTTTAACCACTGGAAGTATAATTGTACAATAACCTACTTGCCCCATTGTCCTACATTAACCTAGGTAATAGTTTTAGGTATGTAGTGTGTCCATCTACATGTAAACAGGCATATTCCTCTTAACCACTCTTCTACTTTCAGGGAATAACCGATCAGTGACTACTGGAATAATCACACTATCTGTACTAAAACCATCCTACTGATGTACATAATAGTTTTCATTCAACACAGCAGTGCCTGTGTGCACACCCCGAGTGTTCTCAGGTGAAGCATAGCAGGTATATTTATTGATCGTACTTCTTGTGGAAAATCAGAAACCTGCTGTATATATGATCCTGTATGTCTAGTTTCAGGACCATTCATTCTCCCTAAATCCCTTGTATGACTTGCCCTTTTGTGCCTTTGATTCCACTATCAGACCCATATCTTGATTAATCCTAACACCTTTCTTTTCACAACACATCTGGTAGGCTGTACATCAACATCTTGCCCGTGATCACAGCAGCACTGCATAACCTTAGAACTTTTAGCTCTTTTCTTTTGGGGGCTTCTTCAGGCTGCCCCACCAGTGTACCGAAGAACAGATGAGTTCCTGATGCTGTATTATAAGCCTATCAAGGGCTGTGAGCTTTCCTGTGGGTTAAGTGGAACAGACATGAGAAAGGATAAAATTTTGTAAAGCAGTTTCAAGTAGACCTAATCGTGGATTTCCACATTATTACAGTCTTAATCAGGAAGACTCTCAGTGCCTGCCAGTAGTGGATTTTTGTTTGGAGGAAGAAGTTGTCAGGCCCTTTGAAAACACCTTTAAAAATACTCAGCTGTGTAGAAATTTGTACTTTGAACTTAATTTTGGAAACCCACAAATGACTGCTATCAAATATCCTTAGTTTGGCTAGCCTAGAGTTTAATTTGTAGATAAGTGCCTTGCTGAGGACTACTACACATTCCTGATTACTTCAGACTTACAGTTGCTTAGTATAGGATTACATGGTATCACAATTACTCCTGGCTTATCCAGGCATTCTCAGCATGCAAATTATCAATCGAGAAAAATGGGAGAGCAGCCAGTTTAAATCTTTTAAATTGGGCTTGCATCTGCCTTGAAAAAAATCCCAAATTAGGCATTATATTTCTTTTGAAGTGGTTCCAAAATCAGCACTTCCATATCTGAGTCATATGCTGAGCACACAAGAGAACTTGGTGTTATTCCTGACCTCGATCTGTATCAGAAATTGACTAGTGACACTGATGTCTTTGCTCTTTGCCTGTTTCCCCATCTCTGTCATAGGGAATGTTTCCAAGTGCAATGTGTGGCTTACTTTGTTAATGCTGATGAAGCAGTTTAGGGCTCAAATAAATTAGAATATAATCCCATATTTCTCGATGAAATTACCGGCTTACAGTCAGTGAAGCAACAGTGACATGAGCTCCGAATTCTTGCACTGTAAGTAAAAATTTCAAAATGACTTCCTGAATTACCCTTAAGTTTCATTTTTAAAACGTGACTTACTCTCCAGGACATTTCCAGTTGGAAATTAAAGGGATTTAGTCCTCCTGTGTGGCTACAACTTTTATTTTTCTTTTCTTTTTCTCTTTATTCTTAAAGATGTTTAATTGCTGTTCTGCTCAGTGGTACAAGGTGCTTGTGACTTGTCTAGCTGTGTCTTATTTGTAATAATACCTTATAGTCTTCTATACTTAAGTCTATTGTGTGTCTATAAAAATTTGACTTTTATTAAAAACACTTTTGACTCATTCAAGTCCTCTTGAAATGACTCTTTTGTGAAGTTTAGTGTAGGCAATAGCTGAACCTTTGTGCTGACTCCTGGCACTGCAGAGTTAGTCTTTTGTTTAGCCACATCCTTTTCATGTTCTGTTTCTCCAGTGCCACTGATGGTTATTGTGAAGTTACCCCCAGCTCTCACTCCTCTCCTCCCACTGTGCATCGCCCGGTTGAAAGGAGGCGGGAACTAGTGCGATCTCAGACGCTCCCACGGACTTCAGGAACTCAGGCCAGGAAAGCACTTCTTGAGAAATTTGAACGTGATGATGCAAAGTACGTCACACTCCTTGTCTCTAGAATGGTTTGTTAATGGAAAACGGATTTGTTGATTATTACCAGCAGAGTACAGCTCGGTGGGTGGACTCTTTCAATGTAAGATTTTGAGCTAAGGGACAATACAAGGTCACGTAAAGCTTCATTGGCTTCACAGACTGGGCTCTGGAAGTTCACAGCTACAGATTCCTCTGGCGTTTGAGTTGTTCAGCTGAAGAAGCAGGTGCCTTTTTTCAGGAAAGAGTTCTGTGAAATCTGCCTTCTCTATCAAGAGGCTGTGAGTATAGTGACTTTCTGTTGCCATTCATTGAGGACCTGAAGTATGGACTCTGTGCACCATGATGGCAGTATGATTTAAATAGAAGAAGACCTGGAATCCTGGCTTTAGTGAAATAAAAAATTAGTTTTTCTTGCAGGACCAACAAGTCAAAGTTTCAGCAACATGTTTCTCAAATATCACCTGGACAGGGGCTGACTAGGGCAAGGTTGCATAGATGTTCCTGACAAATAGGTTAAAGTTTTTCTAGAATGTAACTTATTCTGGTCTCTGTTAATTTTCAGAGGAAAAGGAGAATCCAGAGCTAAGCTGAAGAGATCGCTGAGTTTTGGGGTTGCCAGCGCTAGCAGCATTAAGCAAATTCTCTTAGACTGGTGTCGCTCAAAAACCATAGGATACAAGGTATCCAGCACTTTGGGCTCTCTCGTTTTTCATGAGAATTTGCCAAAAAAATATACTCAAAAAGTAAATGTAAAATATGCTACACAAGGAGTTAACTTCCTCAGGGTCATCCATTTTTGTGTGGGTAACGCAAACATGGTTTGCATGGGCAGCACTTCAAGGCAGTGATTGCATGAGTGAGATTCTGTATGTCTATTAAAGCAATGCATTAGTGTTTTCCTGAAAGCCAACATTTTTGTGCTTATGGAGATAGACTTCAGTATACACTCATATTTTTTTTTCTTAGTTGCAGGCTGTGATTTTTTTAATTCTTATTATATATGGAAAGTTCTGAATAACATTTTGCCAGTACATGGAGACTATGGCCATTTCACTATACAGCAGACCAAAGTACTCTCTATCACCACTAGATAAGTGAATTTGTAGTAAATGGTTGAGTTTGAACCATGAACAAATTTTTATGAGGTAATGTCAAGTGTAACTAAAATAATACAACAGTTGGGATTTTATTCATTTTACTTGACTTTAAACTGCAATTGCCAAAGCAATTTCCAGGTGTAATAGATTTTTTTCTAGGTTTATTTGTGTGTGTAGGATGTTTTTCAACATTACTATAAAAGGTTGTGTAATTATTGCTGAACTGTACATTATAGTATACATAAGCAGAACTAATGAAAATTACCGTTAATTGCTTACTAGAAAAGCTGGGGCTTCAATTTTGTGGGAAAGCAGCATGTGACAAGAACACAAATATGTTTCTTTTCAGTGTGGCAGCTGAAAGTAACAATAAGAATTTGTTTTAAGAATCAGTTTTTGCAGTGGGTGTAATTCTTCCCTTATTTCTGCCTATTTGTGTGTAAACAGGCATTGAATTGGGTAAAGCAAGCAAGCATAGTCGTTGTCTAGTGTTATTCTTGCCAGAAAATGAACTGTTCTTCAATTATAAATTCTTCATAAGGTGATTATATATAAGCAGTGTCCTTAGTTTCCACAGATACTGAGCTGGTGCACTGGGCCTGCTCCAGAGCTCACTGATGTTGACAACATTTTTCACAGTATTTTCAGTGGGCTTTGAATCTGTGGCCTTGACTGTATGTCTGCTTTGTATCTGGGTATTTTAGGCAAAAGGCTTTCATTGCTAAGTGTTCTGTCTTTTTCCAAGAATACCAACAATGCAGTGGATAGGGATGAAAAATATAAAGCCTATACTGTGTTGCTTTTGTTAGTGGGAGAGAAGAATAGTAAATGGCCCTGAGCAGAAGCAGATGCTCATATTTGTTCCACCATGCAACATTAACGTTTGATTTTTTTCATCATGACAGCACATTGATCTCCAGAACTTCTCCTCAAGCTGGAATGATGGGATGGCGTTCTGTGCTCTTGTGCATTCTTTCTTTCCTGAAGCTTTTGATTATGATAAGCTTGACCCAGCTAATCGCAAGCAAAACTTTGAGCTGGCCTTCACCATGGCTGAGTGAGTATCACATTAGGTCTCTATGAAATGCTTCCAGTTCAAGTCTAATGCAGTGGGCAGCAGTAAAGAGTTTAATTACTATTCTTGTAGAACCTATATCACTAGCTTGCATGTGTCATGCCAAAAAGGATAGAGAAATGCATAGAGGAAACATAGAACTTGCTTTGGTTGAACAAGAATGAAGGTTGAATTCACTGTAGGTAGAGATGAAGGCTGAAAGCTTCTCAGTATCTCAACCAGATGACTGCATTTCTGAAAACAGACCGAGCTAATACCCTCAGACACGTTGTCCTGTTTCTTTTTGATGCTGTATAGCATCAAATGCTAACTTGTTTGTTAAAATCATAATGAGTGCAAACTTGTCAGTCAGAAATAGTAACTTTCAACATGTATCAACATGATTCTTGAAGCAAGAACATCTGTATACAGCTGGGTTTGGTACATTTTTTCCAAATACTAGCAAGCAGTGGGAATACATGGCTAATGCAGTAACTTACAGAACTGGACTTGCTATTTGCCATTCAGAAAAAAGCTTTCAAAATTCTTAGCATAATGTTTCTATTTATTCCAGCCTTCAGCAAAGGAATTCATTAGGGAATTACAAGGGTTTTTATATGCACACATATATGTATATTTATCACAAAAATTTGTTCCTTGTCAGCGAGCTGAAAGTGATTGATCTCTAAAGTAAAACTCTTGAAGGAAAACTGTGGTGTTCTACCTCAATATATGTATAACGGTAAGTATAGGGGAGAACAGAAGACAACATGCACACAACACTAAGAAACATTAGGTAAGAAGTATCTACAGAAATTACTATTCATAGCTGTGATTGCCTTTAAACTGTTTTCTTCAGGTGCCTATTCTCTCAGTTATTGCTGTTCAGCTCAGTATGAGCTCTGCTGAACAAATTGCTTCCTACCTTTGTGATTTCTCATTTAGGCCTTTGCAGGTCTAAATCTCTTCCTTTCTGCTGGTCCAGATTCAGTCAGGCTTCTGCTCTCCAACCTAAGCATCTGAGACTGATGTCCTAGTCACTCACATCTTTAAGATATAGAGGTGGTAGAGAACAAACAATTCACGGCCACATGGGCCTTCACTAGCACATCTCATCTCTTCCTATGTTTTTCCATTCTTTTGGAACTTCCTATATATTAACCAGAAGCTGAGACATGGGCAGACTAATGTGAAATTGGGCTACATGGTAGAGATATCAGGAATGTGAATGGTAGTCAGTGAAAAAAAAAACAACCGACCTGTACAGGGACTTCAGATCAGATCCCAGTATAGAGGAAGGGAGGGAAAAAACAGGACTATTGCATGCTCACAAAAATAACAATATCTCCAACCTGACCTTGCTTGTTTCATTGTGAAATGAAAGACTGCTGACAAATCTCGGGATTTCATAAATGTTTCAGTGATGCTCAAATCAGAGCAGCAAATGAATCTTAGAATCAGTGCAGGCCTCATATTTAACTCTTGATATGCTGTATCTGGTTTATTATTACTACAGGAAAATGGCTCACTGTGACCGTCTGATAGAAGTGGATGACATGCTGATGATGGGTCACAAGCCAGACCCAATGTGTGTCTTCACCTATGTCCAGTCTCTCTACAGCCACCTACGACATTTTGAATAAAACCATCGACACCTCTCCAGCTAGAAGGGTCAAGTACAGTATGCTAATGGGAAGAATGACATTTCGCAAATGGAGCACAGTGGTATTTCTTGCTTGTTACTGTCCCTTTGCTTACATTCAATTGTGTGGCTGGCTGACTGAAGTGTCGCTGAGCAGTGCCCTGAAGTGTTGATCACATCACCATGTATGGAAATAGGTTTGAAAAAGACAAAAGAACATAGGCAAAAGCAAATGCTGTCATTTTGGTGCTATAGTAGGTTGGATTTTTAATATTTTTATGAATAAAGATCACAGGAAGCTGATTTGCTGCTCTTATTTCTGTAAGGCTGGGAACACAGTTTTATGCAGTGACATGTAACTCTGTTATGAAGGTGTTCCCTCTTAAAATGCAGGTAAAACTCCAGAAGATAGCACCTTCACTTCCATTTCTCTGTTGGGCATGGTACAAAAGAAATAGCAGATGGACAAGGAATATTCTGTTTAGTAAATAATAACCTAGAGTACTCAACCAGTAGGGCAATATTGTCTCTCCTGCAACCCTGCCCCTCTGCCCCAGCGCACACACACACACACAGATCAAACAGGCATTGTTTTGTTCTCTTAAAACATAAAGAAAACAAAACCTCTGGTCTGATGCCTGTGGTGACAAATAACTACCAAGTTGCACACCAGCGTTTGTCTGTAATGCTCACATCTAAAATTATTTGCTGAGAGACATGTTAAAGCCTCTACTGGTGTTCTTGGATTAATTTCTTAATCATGAAGAATGGCAACAGCTGTTCTGTGTATGAGATTGTGTGCTTGCATAATTTATGATTAGAAGACAGGTGGGAGCTGGCAAGGTACAAACCTCTCTGAACAGTTGTAATAGAAATAAGGCTGTAATGTGCTTAGACAGGGACTCTGTAGGAAAGCAGCTCTCCAGGGTGGATGGGAGTGAATTCTCTACAACTTGTTTGGTCCTCATGCTGACCCAGAGGTAAACAGACAATACACCAAAAAAGTACGAAAGATAGATATCAGTATCTTGAAATGCCTTGCACTACTTTCAGTTTTCAGTTAAATTTAACATTGAAACCACAATACAGTTCGATTATTCCAGATTTACTAGACAAAAGGATCATGTGTCACTCTTTCTGTCTTTCTTTTTGATAAAGCAACAGTACCTTGTTTTCACAATGATTGGTAAAGTCTAAACCACTAAGAAAACATACTTAAAAAATGCCTTTTAAAATTATTTCTTCCCTAAGAACAGGCTCATAAAAAGTAAAAACTCAAAGCCAGAAGCCCTCTGCTCATGCTAGAGAATGTTTTTTTAACCTGCACTTGTGCTTTTTGTAGACATTTATAAAAATTACTTTGGTTCTGTATTGATGACCATTTACAATAATGTCAAGCCCTCTTCAGATTTATTGCATCTCTCTGGAATGAAGTGACAGATAACCAAGTCAAATCAGTGAAAACTACACAAAGCTTTTGCTTAGAAGATTTTAGTTCTATTCATGATGTTGTATGCTCTGAATTTCAGTTTTAAGAAGTACAGAAGTTCAGTTGCATTTGGAATATGATTTTAGTTCAGTCTCCCTTTTTAGTCAAGTTTTCTTCAGAAACCATGAATGAAGCAACCATTTTATTAGCAGTCTCAGGAAACAACAACAAAACCACCAAAAGTGTACTAAGGCAAAGTATAAGTTATCTGCTCTAGGTGTGTATCAACAGGTTCTGTTTATAGTGTAGTTATGCTGTTGCTGTGACACTATGGAAACTGTTTGAGAGACTTTTAAATACATATAATAATATAAGGAGCTGAAAGATACTTAACCAAAGTAGCAGGATCCTTGGTACTGTTAATCTCACAGCTTTCATGCAAGTGGAGAGAGATATGGTGGGCTGTTCATATAAGTCATGTAACTGCCATTGTCTTCAGGTTATTACTTTGTCTTGAACAGCCATAATTCTGAGGAGTAAATGTGCGCCTGGAACTCTACCAAATGCCCTGTAAGGAGAAACACACTGTACTTACGGTTTGGAGAAGTTTGGATTAAGCATGATGAGAAATCTGTCCATGGCTGTCACACGCAATACACCTATTTACATTCTCACAGCAGAATACTTTTTATTGACTAGCAGAGCCAAATTCCATCATAGCTACCACAAGAGGAGCAATACTGGCTTTATACATTGCATTTTTTCACAGTCCCAAGGCATGGATGATTTTACTATGCAATATGAGTTCTAAAGTCACAGGTAAGTGCTTGGCCAATTTAGGCCTAGTAGCATGTAATTATATGAAGGAAGTTTTAGGCAGTAAAATTATTGCCAATTCAATAGGGTGAATTTACACCCTTTCTGTAATTTAGCTTTTTTTCACAGCTACCCAGAAGGTCTTTGTACAGGTTTTGTAAAGTCTTCCCACTTCAAAGAGTGATGGTAAAGATACCTGGTACTTGCCAGCAAACTGATTGCAGGAAACTGGAAAACTGTAAGCTGAATTTAACTGTTGGTGTTTCATGTGTAAGAAGATGAGGGAGATAGTGCTATGACATAATTTTAGAAAAACTTACAGCTTTGTGCATTAAGAGATCTGATTTATATGAATAACCTTGACTACTTGATTGTATGATTAAATTGAAATTAAAGTATATAATGTGTGCCCCAATGGATTTTCAGTATCTTTATTATTTAAAAAAATGCAGAGAGCATGTATGTACATATGACAGTAAATGTGTTTAGCATGAGTAATAAAGAGAACAATATATTAAGTTGGCATAATATATATTTTACACAAATGGACTATTTCTTAGCTTTTCTAGTGTTTCTGCACTGTATCTAAAAGTGTCTAAGGTTGTTTATTGGCAACTTGATTCTGCTTTTAAAGGCTAGATTAGTTTGTTCTGCGCAGTATTTTCAAGGTAATGGCAGCAGAGGCATCATCTACTTTTTAAGATTATGTTTGTGTACAGCTTCCCACAGCAGGAAGGTCCTCCTCCTCTTTGAAAGTATAATAATTGGATGGATGCCTTTTATCACTTCTCCCTTTGTGTGACACTTGCAATTAAGTGTTTAAACATATGTTCAAACTCTTGCATACATGTAATTAGTTCTGAAACTAGCCTACAAGGTTCAACCTGTGTCATTAATTTAAACCTGGCCTGGCTTACGGGGATAGTCCCTTACAAGTGCCCAGAATAAAAGATGGGATTGCTTTGCATAAGGTGCACTTAAAAGCCACTTTCAGTTATGTTAAAATAGCTCTGTGTCTAGATAAAGCCTCAGTGGAGTTAACTTAGGATCATAGAATAGTTTGGGCTTGAAGGAACTGATCACTGTGGTGGTCACCTAGTCCAAGCCCCCCTCTACAATAAGCAGGGACATCCAATCCAAACCATGCTATAATTCTATAACCTTCAGCTTGATCATGTTGCTCAGAACCCCATCCAAACTGACCTTGAATGTTTCCAGGGATGGGGCAGCCACCACCTCTCTGGACCACCCATGCCAGTGTTTTGCCACCCGTCATTGTAAAAAAATTCTTCCTTATAACTAGTCTAAATCAACCCTCTTTTAGTTTTAAACCCTTAACCTTTGTCCTGTTGCTACAGGCCCTCCTGAAAAGTTTGTCCCCATCTTTCTTATAAGTCCCCTATAGGTTCTGAACGGCTGCAGGAAGCTCTCCCCTGAGCCTCCTCCAGGCTGAGCAGCCCCGGCTTTCTCAGCCTGTGTTCATAGGGGGCCGGCTCGCGGCGGGGGCGGGGCCGAGGCCGGCTCGGGCGGGGGCGGGGCCGGCTCGCGGCGGGGGCGAGATCGGTATTGTCCGTTCGCGCAGCCGGGGCGGCCACGGGGCCGTTTTTTTCTCCCCCTTTAAGGTCGGTGGAGGTTTTCGATGTCAACGGTGACTTAAACCCCGAGAACCATCTGAGGTAAAATTAGAGTTTTCTTATGTCGTATAATTCATATCGCAAAATCAGTTGTAAGTTTCATATTAACAGTTGAAAAGGAAATAATAATGTAAGTTTTACATTAACAGTTGAAAAGGAAATAATCCTTTACGGTAGCTGACAATAAAGAATAGCTTTACAGAATTATAGAATCGGTATATTCTGAGTTGGAAGGGACCCACATTAATCATCAAGTCTAACTTTTAAGTAAATGGCCTGTACAGGGATCAAGCCCACAACCTTGGTGTTATTAGTCCAGTGCTCCAACCAATAGAGGTAATCTCAGGTAGTTTAGGGTTGGTTACTTTAATTCCTTTGTCATGGTGTTGCTACAAACTGGGGCAGAACAACATCAGATACTAGGTTTTCAGAACAAAACATCATGAAGTCCCACCAGAGTCACAGTAATGTGGAGAACCATCTCTTGGGGGTTCCACAGCTTTCAAGGTCAACTGAGCTCGTTACCAGAACTGTGACAGTCATTATTCTCAATGGCCATTCAGATATCTTAGCATTTCAGTTCATTCTGAATCAGTCATCCCTCTTGAATTTGCTAGTATTTCTAAAAGCTTTGGAATGTTACTGGGAACACAGATGATAACATTTTGTGGAAGATGACTAATATGCAGCCTCATCCATCCTCTGTGACTCAGGTGAGCCAAAGTAAACCTGTGTTCAAAGTAGCTTTGAGTTCAGATGTACTGAAGTCTTTGAAAATTTTTCAGTTATTCTGAAAAGGGCTCCAGTTCCTGCTCCAGCTATTAATTTGAAAAATAAATTACTGCTTTCTACTAACACATTTTAATATGCTCTGTAAATAATCTGTTAAAAAATTCATTAGGAGGAAAAAAGATCTAGACCAAAATCATCCATTGATTCTGAATGTACAAATCAAACAGCCAATAGAAGCATTAGCCTTTTGTACAAATAGTTGCAGACTTCACGTGTGCAGTGCCATATAAATTGATTTACAGGTCTGCCTCAATTGTGGCCTTTGTAATTGATTCTAATTACTGTTCAGCCTCGTCATAGTTTTGCTTTTACTCATGAATCAGGAGCATGCTGTGTCTATAAGCACAGCTTTCCATCCTCCTGCATCAGCTAGCATATATTGGTCATTTTGCTTGCTGATTTTGCACCCCATTCTCTGCTCCTTCTTGAATCTCTTAAGTCCTTCTCTCAGGCTAATTTCTTCAGTTCCGAAGCTAACCCTGTATTCTGAAGCCTGTATTTTCATTTTACTAGCTTTGAAATACCTGCATTTTTTCTGTAAGACAGTGTTTCTTCAGCTGAACGCCCTTTTCAGTCCCTGGAATACATGCAGATTTCTGTTTACATGTCAGGTGGTGTGAAAGGCACCAGAGTTACCAGTTTTAATGATCACTCTTTGAAATACAAGAAAGATAATTAGCAGCTTTCCAGCTGTCACTGCACTCTATTTGCAGCCAACAATTGCAGTTGCTTCCCACTTTTATGTCTTGGACCATCTCAACTTCCCTTGACCAGTGCTGCTTGCTTCTTTATCATTGTGTGACCTCTTTGCATCTTGTCAGGTTTCACGCTGAGAAGCCCTGCTCTCATCTAAACTACAGCACAGCTACACAAAGGGGATATAACTGCACAATCTGATGTCATGTTCTTTATCTCCTTTCATCTCTTCTGTCTGACTCCCAGTATTTTTTCTCCTAGGCAAGAATATAGTTGCCACAAAGATGGAGCATACTACTAAGAATATCTTATGACTGACATTGTAGATAGCTAGACATTTAACACACCTCTCATTTGCTTTCACAATCTTTATGCATTTCTGCAATAAAACAATCCAAAATTACTGCCCGCAGTCTGGGACCTATCTCAAAGTAATGTACAGAGAACAGGGTTTTTTTCCCAGACAGATCTTAACAGGGAGTAGGTGAAGCGCCAATGGGTTGTGTGTGCTGTGTACCCTCTGGCCAGTGCTGCAGCCTGGGAGCAGGGTGGGTGTAGTTCCCACAGAAGCATTTGTTTACCTTCTGGGTTGGTGGAGCAACCTCCTGCAATATTCAGTCGCACATTTAAAAAGAAAATGTGCTGCTGCTGAGGAGATTGAGGCTGGAAGACTCCATCCAGTGAACTGAAGATGTGGCACTTGGCCAGGGTTTGGACTTGAGAGCAGAATCAGTCAAGAGGTCTGTGAAGGAGAAAGGGGTTGTTTGAAAGTTACCTGTGCTGGAGGGTGGGCAAAACTGTCTGTTGCTGAGGAGTAGCTCTGTGCATTTGCAGTGAGGAGCAGTTCCAGGAACAGTGGATGAGCACGGTGCAAGAATAAGAAAATTGATAATCAAACTGTTTTGCATAAATTCAGGGCATCGGTTTCACCCTACATTAAACAAGTGTTCCCGGTATGGTTTGTTCTTTGTTCTACTTTAGCTCTTTATGGGCTTTTCCATTTCCTCATTTGCCTGCTGAATTTCCTCCTTCAGCATTTCAGGTCCTGTTTTTTACACTCTCTCCCCTGCCCCTCCTAAATCATCATTAGAAAAAAATCACCTCGTCCGGCATTGGAACAAGCTGCTCAGGGAAGTGCTGGAATCACCATCCCTGGATATGTTCAAAAGGCCTGTGTATTTGGCTCTTGGGGATGTGGTTGAAGTGGTGAACTTGGTGGTGCTGGGTTAACAGGTGGATTCCGTGACCTTTGAGGTCTTTTCCAACCTTAATGATTTTATGCTTACATTCCTTTTAACAGTCTAGATTTCATCCATCTCTCCAGCCATATTCTTGAAAAGTGTTTACTTCTCCAACCTGTGAGAGACTATTTTTTATATTTCTTTTTTTTTTCTCTATTTTCTGTGATTGCTTGTTTAGTAATTCCATCCTCTTTCACAGGTCTCCTTTACCTTCTCCTTCCTGTTGCAGACAGTCCATCTTTTCCTCTCAGTTCCACTTGTTGCCTCCTAGTTTCCATTCACAAATTCTTCTGTTTCTTCATTCTTCCACTCCAAACTCTTTTGCCTACATGTCAGTAAAGCCTTGGGGGAGCCTTGAGCAAGAAATCTATTCTTTTTATATCTGTGTCATTTTGCATAGAAAAGAATATTTCTCATCCTGATGGACCTATCTTCTCCTCTTCTTGCTACTGTAGCCAAATACAATGCTATTGCTGTTTTCAGGTTCCACATTCCAAGAACTGACCTGCATTATATCCAGAAACTTTCCAAATAACAATGGCCAGACTGCTGCAAGATCCATCTAAGTTCCATCCCTCAGAATGGGCTACTGCAAACATGATGCAGCGTGTCAGTACAGAGTCCCAGAAGTCCAGGTCGGAGTGCATGATAGCTGAGAGTTGGCGGCTGGTGGATGAAATAGAAAAGACAACGCAGAAAACCCAAAGTGATGTCAACAAGAAAATAGGTAATCCCATGTGTTCTGCAAGGGTCAAGTTGTGCTATTTGAGCTATAGGTTTAAGATGGACTTAGAAAATTAGCTGATAATGAGTAGAAATGTATGTCAATGTCAAGCTTGCTGATCTCATGGAAAAATTAAAAATATTTTAAAAAATATTTTGAGGCAGATTCTTTATAACAAAAGCCTCCTGATGCAGGGTTGCAAAACTGTTTCCACACAGCAGCTCACAGGACTATATGCACTCCATTGTGGAATAAGTCTATTTTTAGCCATATCTAAGATCTGAGCTACAGTCCTCTGGCATATAAGATGGACTTAATACATGTTTGCAATTTCAATTCTGCAGAACAGAGACGGGAAGAAATAAAGTTCTGGAAGCAAGAACTAGATAACAAGCTAGAACAAATTGTTCATGAAACAGAGGTACTGTTGACTTCCAAGAATCGGCTGGAGAGAGCTTTGGAGGGCTGCAAAGAGCCACTTGTCATTGCCCAAAAGTGTCTCCTGTACAGGTAAGATGATTAAGAAGAAAAGCATTCAAGGAGAGAAAAAAAAAACAACTAGGTAATAAACCTTTAACAAATAATGAAAAAAATGATAACAAACTAAGGGCCTGTCTCTCTTTGCAGTGAAGTCATGGTCTGATTTAGGTGTTAAAACAATGGGGAATCAAAACCATTAAGACATGGCATGTCTTCCCATGTGGCAAGGAGAAACCTTTGATTTGTAAAGCTGGGCTTCATCATCTGTTAGCTGCAGGCATTTGACCAGTATGGCTGATAGCTTTTACTCTTCTCATTTAGGCAGAGGCGAGTTGGAATTGACTTGGTGCATGATGAAGTGGAACAGGAACTGGAGAAGGAAGCTGAAGTCCTCCAGGGGATTATTGCTTTGCTGGGACATACACTGGAACAAACCAATGAGCAAATCAGGTGCAGAGGCAAAGAGCATAACAGAACACTTATTAGCTGATAAGTAAGACAGTCATAATCCTATGAAGTTGTAGGGTCAGGCTGAGCACAGGTCCAAAGTTACCTTCAATGCTAAACAGTTGCAGGAGGTCAGTCCTAATTCATAGCACTCAATCAGCAATGGTGAGAGGTTCTGTTTGTTAGAACTCAAAGTAGCATGTGATCCTTGGTCTTCTCATGATCCAGTGCTGTGCCTTTCATTCCAATGAGAATTGTACCATCAATGTATAGGGAGGCAGCTTCATACTGTAGATTTTGGGACTCCGCATCTAACAGTTCATCCATGAAGATTTCAATAAACACATTTGAATTACCTCATGCATGTATGGATGCATGTTAAGGACACCTGGAAGTACCCACACTTTGGCATAAAGTCTGGTTGTTTCTCCTCCTAGACAAAACCGTTCAGCAAAATACAGCCTAGAAATGGATCTGAAGGACAAGTTCACAGCTCTGATGATTGATGATTACTGTGCTCGCTTGACAAATGACACTCCTGATATGATGTATGCTGATAATGCAGTGAAAATAGAAGGAAAGTAAGTAGTTCTTTAGTTCAACCAACATATGATAATTATACAGATAATATGAGCTGTTCCAGTAGTAGCAAGATTAATTTTGTGTAAAAAGACTTTATCTGTCTACCAGCTGTTATAATTATTTTTTTATACTTCTGTCCATCACTGTTGTATCTGTGTAATATGTCTGTGAAATAAGCCACAGTAATTATGCTTCCAGTGAACTGCCGTTTACTAAAAGTTTTTAAGGCTCACAATTACCTAAGGAAGAATTTCACACATTGCTTAAACCCAGAAGAGATTTACTAATCTAACTTCCTCTCCTCTCCCAGGGTGTCCTAGTGGGGAGAACACTGGACTGGAACACATGAGGTGTGGAGTCAGATTCTGACTCAGTCATTAACCTGTCAATGTGTCCCTTCTGCATGGCTTAGTCAATGTGAATGGTTTAGATGGAGAAATAGCTACCACAGAAAAATGGGTTGAAAAGAGGAACCGCACTAAGAAAGCAGTGTGTGTGAGACAGTTGTATAGCTCAGACCACACCGGTGGTGTTAGCTGCTATATGCAAATGACGGTTACAGCTTTATATATCCACCTAATGAAATAAGGAACAAACCCTCCAAGGAACTTTATGAAAATCTGCCTGCAAGCCACAGCTGCACAAGGATGACCCTTTAGTTCTGGGGATAGAGTTCAGGCTGGGCTTCCTAACTATTGCTTCAGTCAGGTACCGTCTTATAGGTACACTGTGTGAGAAAATAAGTGACTGCTATTAACATTAACAGCCATACTAATGAAAAGTGTTCTAAGAAATAGTGGTTATTTTCTATGTTTCCCCCCTTAATAACTTAATCCTTCATCAGGGGAAAGTTATAACAAAGTTGCTCAATGACTTTAGCAAATTAGTTTTCATTCTATTCTTGTCTACTTAATTATGAAATGTTTGTGACAAGAAGGGTATTTTGTATCTGTAGAATTCCCAGCACAACTGGCACTCACCGGGACACGCAGTTAATAGTACTGTTTCGTTCTTGGTTTTGTGGCATAATTACAGATTTATGAAGTCATAGAGGAGCTGCCAGTGGGTGACCTTTTATCTTTAATCTCTTTCAGTTTTGTTAGCCCTAAAGACTGGGTAGATTTCTCAAACATAAATGTTGAAAAGGCTGACAAGCAGAGAAACAATTCTTTGGCACTGAGGGCACTTATTGAAGGCATCCTGTCACAGACAGCAAATGACATGCGCAAGCACTGTGAGATGGTGAATGTTGCTTTCAGAAATAGGGTGAAGGAAGTCAAGGATGCCAAGCACAAGCTAGAGATACTTCTTGCAATGGTAAGTCATTTGAATGGACAGCCAGTAAAAAAGGGGAAACACTGGTCTTGGGTTATCTACCAGTTTTCTCAATCTGATGGCTTGCACTGATTTGCCACATTTTATTTTTCTTTTCCTTCCCCCTCCTCCATAAAGTCATCTTAGATTCTGTTTTCTCATCTCTATGTGCACCACCACAGAGATGAATTTCTAGAATCACTCATTCAATCTAAGTGTTGCTATAAGTCAGGATTTTAATTACCTGGGACTCCAATAAAACTTTCAGGATTGTAATATAACTGATAAAATCGGGGCCAATGTGCTCAAAATTTGACGTATGAAAAGTGAGTGTTAATATTAAAAATTAATTGCTCAGCATAAATTTCTGGGTTCATGCAGAACAGTATCATCTGCTTTCCAATGAAGGAATCATAATTCTGGCTAGCTTTTGCAAAGTATCCTTTGATAAAAGAACAATGTAATAAGTGTTACTGTTCTTGGTATAAGTATTAAAGATGATTATTTTACCCATTGTAAGAGACAGTGTGCAACACTTCCTTCTGTTGGATTTCTTAAGGTGATGGATGAGACTGCCTCCCAGGAGAAGAACATTGCAGCCTTAAAGAAAGCAATTGCTGATAAAGAAGGACCTGCTAAAGTGGCTCAAAGCCGCTTGGAAGCGAGAAGCCATCGCCCCAATGTGGAACTGTGTTATGACAGAGTGCAATGCAGCCTGATGAGTGAAGTTCAAGAGATTACCAAAAATATCCAAAGGCAAGTGGAAATGATGAAAGAAGAAAATCTGTGGTTAATTTAATACATCAGACTAACAATGGGTCCCACCTATTCTCCCTGAAAGGCTGGGAACTGCTTTTCTCTTAATGGCAGGAGTCTTTAGGGAAGCTGCATGGATATTGTCTCTGTGAATCCCTTCCCATCTTTCTTTTTCTCACTCAGAATTCTTAAACCCACATGAGAAAAAAAAAACCCTATCCATGTGTTTTCAACTAATGCCTGCCTGTATTTTCCCTAATAGATTAAAGGATGCACTGGCACAGGCTGAGACAGAGCTGAAAGGATTGAGCCGCCGACAGCTTTCCTTGGAGGAAGAGATCAAGGTCAAGGAGAATACACTGTATATTGATGAAGTGCTGTGCATGCAAATGAGAGAGTCTGTTTACATAAACAACTTCTGAAGCCATCACACTGGAAAATTGTGCTCCAAAGAACCAACTCCTGATGAAATTTCATTTACAAACTTCCACATTTATTCATTTGGCTCAATGTTGTCCTGGTTCTAGTTGTGCAAGATAATTAAAACAGACCTAGTACTTAACAGCTGTCTGTTTCACAGCTATCTGTGCTCTAAAATATCTGATGAAATTTTCCACTTGGCAATAAAATTCCAGAATAATAAGAAATGCCCCTTCTTCCATGTTACTTCTCTCATGTGTAACCAATCTTTTTGGTTTGGTATCTTTTGCCATTGAAGGGTGGCAAAAGGTGGCTCTGTGGAAGCTAGAGCAGGAGTCTCCTCGTAAGTCATTTGTTGGAAAGTTGGGCAAGTGGGAGGGGTGAATCTCAGGATTTGCCATGGTATGCTTTATTCTTATTATCTGCTGCTAAGAACTAGGCAGTATGCCAAACTTAACAGGAGGTAGGCTGATACAATAGGTAATGCATCTGACTGCATCTGAATCAAGATCAAGTCAAGGCTGACTTTGGGTAAATCACTTCCTCACCTCATGTCTCAGTTTCCCTATTCATAAAATGGAAATGATGAGATGCTTCAATGGTAAACTGTTTGAAGCTCTACAATGAGAAGTGCTGAAAAAAGAGGAGGGCATTATTTTTACCAGAGATGCTGTTAAAGATGGAAAAGGGTTCACTGCTTCCTTTGGTTCTGGCAAGGAAAAACAAAGAAGGGCAAGAATAAATGATGCTAGAGACACAGGAGGCCAGTTCCCAGGTCCAACATTTTAATACATGGAGTGTAAAATTGTCCCTTGCCTCTCTCTCTTGCTGTAATGGTATCTCCCTTTCAGAGGCATTGCTGTGAAAATACAAATCTCCTACTAAAACCTTTTGAAGGATCCGCTAATGCAAACGTCACTGGGCGTTCTTCTCTCCCTGTGGTTTACACCATTGGGTAGGTGATGACAAAATAATTAAGTTCTGAGTCAATCAGGTATTTGAACTTCCTGTAAATATCAGCCAACAGCCGCTCCTCCTCAGTGCTGTCATCTTGAGCTGTGTAAATCCTGACCTGTATGCACAAACAACAGTTGTGATTCAAAGATATGTGGAGCTCAGCCCATTAAAGCTCACAAGAAGAAGCCTCGGTGACTTATCAGGAATGTAAAGAAGCCAAATTCCTTGGGTTTGAGTAGAATCTTAAGGGTTTATTCTCTTCTCACTCCAAACTGACTGAAAACATCATCTCCTGCCAAAGAATTTTTGGGAGGTGTTGGGAGGAATGGGTTTAAAAGACTGGCAAGGAGGATTGTAAATAGCTCAACTGCAGCTGGAAATAGCCCTTGATAACCCAGTGTGAACAGCAGCCAGTGGCCTCTGGCAGGGACTGAGTTTAACTATGCCTGTGTCTCTACTTGCATGCCTCTGCCCAGCAGTTGCTTTGGGAATTCCTCGGTTAGTGAGGGAAGGAAAATAAATTTACTCTGTGTTCTAGCTGTGAGTTTTTGGTTGTCCCAGCCTGTGTCAACTCACACTGGAAGAGCAAGGTTCCTTTTACCCCCAGAACTGATGCATTCTTGGAATTTGCACTGATCTGTGAGGATCTACTGAATCCAGAATGCAGCACGCAAAGTCACATGTCAGCATGGTTTACACCAGCTATAGTTGTGGTGTGGCCCCAATTCAACACAATTCCTGAAGAGTGAGCTGTGTTTATATTTTTTTGCAGTTTAGTGGGATTCAACCCACCTGCCTCAGTTTAAGCATAGACATAAACATTGAGCCTGAGAGGTGGCTGAGAATCCCTAGAAGTGGGAGGGGGCTTGAACTATAGGTGACAGAGGGAATGCCAGTCCAGGAAGGACTTGCAAAATCATTGGGATTCATATTAAACTTCTATAGTATCTGTACATGGCTAAGTAGGTTGGAAAGCCCCATTTCTGGGAGTGCTTCCCAGGCTTATTATAATGTATAGGGAAGGTAGTTATGTTTACATTTCTGTAAGTGACCTTTCTATGGGCATGGGGACTTAACCCGTCTCTGGGTATTGGAGAGAAGAAGAGAAGGGGAGTTTTGAAGCACGAAGTCTTACCTTTATGGTAGTCAAAATGCATTTCCTTTCTGCACGGTTTTGTAGCAGCCTCTCCATAAAACTGACACTTAGAAATGCCCAGACTTTCAGAAATAACAACCTCTTGCATGATAAGATAAGCTGTAGCAGCTCATTGTCCAGCAACTCATGGTCATTGTTTAATTCAAGTGTTAATTTCTTGAAAAAGAATGAACACTGTTAGTACTACTAAACAGAGCTTGTGAGTACAGTAATTAGAATTCAACAAGTAGTTTTCCAATTTAACCAACAAAAGTGTTAGCAGATCAATTTTGTACCCTGACATTAGCAGAGAATCTGTTTTGCATTATGACAACAGTACATGTCCTACAGTAAGCTTCACTCTCCCGTTAAGATGGGGTGATCCCTTGTGCATTCATCAGAAAATGCTACACCCATAGTCAGGCCATGATCTTAATTTGACTTATTGGAAATTATCCTAGATACGTGAATAGAGCCAAAGACAGTTTCTAGAGAGCTTTGTGGATCTCTGGTGTTCACTAGAAACTCTGCAATGCAGCAGGGCTTAAAGAAAGCTGTCAGCAACCACTAGGTGTAAGGCTACATGCTTCCCTCAGGCATGCAAAAACCCGATTCTCATTTACATGGGTCAGGTGTAGCACCTTTGGTGAAATATCCCCAATGACACCAAAGTGCTTTGATATGGGCACTAGTTAATTTATATGTACTATAGGACATTTGTGCATTGCTAAAATGGAGCAGCCTGATAGTATAATGGAGATTGTAACCAGACAAGGATAATTTCATGAACTACACTACAGCTGAACACTGAAATGACTTACTTATGAAAACTACCCTCTGAACATGAAACTGAAGTGGTCAGGAAGTTCTATTGCTGACTGCTGTTATGCAGAAGGCCTAAACAATTACTTTGCTTAGCTTTGTGATACTGCAGTAAGATGTTACTGTTTCCCTTACCTGCAGACCATGCCAGTAGGCTGGGAGAAGGTTAGTGAGGGTAGGTCTCATTGTCCAGTCTGGGTCACTGAAATAGCAGCTCCGTAGGCTGATGCTCCTAACTGGGATCTCCACTAGCAGGATCCTGGCTAGGTGGTCATGCTTCATGACTCTTTCAAAGAAGAAGTTCACATTCAGTTTTGGGGCTCTCTTGGCCAAGTTTGCCCATGACATTCCTGAGACCACTTGTCCATGAGGATCATGGATATGACACTTGATATTCAAGGTGCACAGGGAATGAGAGCTGTGCTCCCGCAGGATGTCCAGCAGTTCATCAGAGATGCAGTTATAGTTGAAAGTCAGGATGGTCAGGCTGTGGAACTTAGACATAGTTTGGTGGAACAGAGCACTGCTGTAGACAGAAAGGTGGAGACTGAAGAAATCCTCAATATTGATTTCAGATATAAAGCTTCTATTTGTCAAGCTGCTCAGAGAATTCAGAAGCTCACAACCTTCTTCCAAAGTTATTCTTGCTCCTTTTAAGTTGAGATAATCAAGCTGTTTGCTCATTCTTTTCAGGAAGGTAGCTAAGTTCTTGATAAACTGAGCCCTGACCACATTTTTCCAGATCAAGCAGTCTAATTCCAGGTACTTGATGCTCAGGGATACTAGGTGACTATTACACTTACCCAGGTGAGAAAGAAGACCTTTCATAGTCACTTGAAATTTTTTGATAAAGGGAGTATTGTAAGGATTCGATAACTTGACCTCAAGGTGCTTCAAATACTTGCCAAATTTCTTGGTATACCACAGTGCACTTTGAAATTCCAGTGTGCGTGCCCTTGATGGTTGGCCATAGAATGTGATGGTTCTGCATCTCCAGAGAGATCCAGAGTACATAGCACAACTCCATTTTTTACAGACCAAGGCAGCCCGAGACCTGTCCCTGTCATCTAACCAATGGAAGACATGCCTCAGACAGACATCAGGTAGATGGGCCCAGGAGCTTTGCTCAGGTTCATTGTCATCTTCCATTGAGAGGACAGTTTTTTACTTCTCTTCTGAGTGTTGAGTCAAACCTAGATGCAGAAAGCTGTGGGTAGATTTCTTGCCAATCCCAACATAATAGGCTTCTAAGCAAATGGATGAAAGCTTGCTTCTTCACAATCAAAACAAACAACCTTTCCTTTGCCTCTGTGCTTTAGCTGTCAGGGTCAAACAAGCTCTTGGGTCTAAACTATAGTCCAACCTAAATCAAAAGAAAAAAATAATGAATGAAGAACAATCACAGTAAAGCACAGGACACATCTTTTAACTTTTTTGCCTTCAGTCTCGTTAAAGAGCGAAATGGTACCAACTGCTGGTAGAACAGCCACAGTCTCTAAGAAACCTTTGGTTAGCATCAGCTGTAATTAATTGATCATGGTTTATGGCCTGTGCCTGATGTCTAGAAGTACCCAGTTCTTTGGACTATATACATTTGAACAGGACTGTCAGTGCAAAACTAGCAAAACTGACTTTTCATAGCCTTCTGGGGTACAATTCCATGACAATTAGTACCCTGCCTTAGATTAAGGTACAATTCCTGTTGAGTATAATAAGCAATATTAAGCTGTTCCATCACTTGGTTCAAGCAGGATGTTCAGTCCTCGTGGTCTAATGGACAGGGAGTAGGCTGGCAAGTCAGAAGACCAACTAAGTCTTTGTAAGTCCACCTACGGAAACAACCACAATGAAAGAACTTACCAGTTCCACTCTCAAAGCTGGACTATGCAAGTGTTCGTCTTCATACACACTTTTCCAGCTCACACAGTCTCCCTCTAAAGATTTGTTTTCTCAGCCTCTGACCCCTCCCTATGTGAAGTTCAGCCATTGCCATGGAAAAAAAGATGACATTCGTGATGTCATGACAACTGAATACATGTAAAGGCAAACAGTAAAAGAAGTCGACTTCCGCCATTTGGACGAAGGTAAAGACAATGAAAACAAAAAGCAGACTTGCTTGGTAATCCCTCAGGAAATGAGAAATACAGGCCACAATTTACCAGTCAGGTGCAGGCTGTATGTCTTGTTTTGTCACTTTTCACCAACCACATAAGTGGATTGAGGGTCTGAGCAATAAACAGTTAAGAAGGGAAGTGATGCATTCTCTATGCTTTCAGCTGTGAAATGCAAACAACATCCCACTGGCCTGTTAGGTACTTGTTTTCATGGAGCCTTTTAAACATCAGGGTATTAATTGACTCTGCAAACAGACAAAGAGCATGCAAAGCTAGCGTTCTGCTAGTACCTTTGCAGAGTCACTAAAATTCAGGGTGTATTTACTTTCCATCTCTATAATGCACAGTCTTAACCCCGTCCACTTGGTAAATCTTGCCTTAGCTTTTGGGGTTGAAACTAGAAAAACAATTAGTGACACTTTCTTATGGTCTACCCCAAAAATCAAGGCTTATTGGCTGACAGGACTACAAGGAGATGCAACTCAAAAGTACGTGATGCCAATCTCCATACAACCTAACTTTCCTCCTTTGCACATGCTGTCCTGCTGGGTAACAAAGCTGAAATGGATGGAAACAACAAGGGCACCATAAGCATATGAAGAAAATATGCAGATCCCTGAGAGTCTGCTCACAACTACGAAGGCTCAGATCTTTCTATTTTAATTTTATAAAAAGGCATGAAAGGACAGGCTGACTGCCCAGTTCAGCTTCAGCCCTTTTCCTTCCCTTTTGGCCTACAGTTATGTCACACAGTATCTCTCTGCCTGTACACATACTCTGTTCAATTAGCAAAATTCTTAGGGATTCCTCTGCGCACCCTCGCCATCTGAAGTGCCAATCCAAATCCCCAGTACTCAAGATAGCCTTTAGAAACTGAGCACAAGGGTTCAATTACCACCTGACTCGATCTCTTGTATTTAGTACCAACTCTCCCCTAAGAGCTCTTCGTTTTGCAGGTCTTTAGATGAATGTCCAAAGATCCAAATCAAGTCTTAAAATGTCATAGCTCAAGCTGGGGTTTGCAACTGAGAAAAGCTTTCACTATGGAGACTGGGGGTGGGGAGGACACATCTTCAGGTACCTGGAAGTCCTAAAGCTGATGGACAAAGGAAAGCAGAACAGCATACAGGGCTGCAATACATAGAAATATGTCTATTAATGAGGGATATTTATTACACTAGTCACCCATACTATAGTGTGAATAGAAGTGAATAGTATATAGTGAATAGAAAGGGGTACAAACACCATCACGTGGAACTTTTTGAACCAGAGCTCTTAAGAATTTGTAAAAACCATGTTTATAAGCCAGTGGCGGGATTTGAGAAGTATCCTGCAGTGTTACTGTGTTGGTTTCCCCATGGCTCTAAGCCAAGTCTTAGCTATGGAGGTGTCTTTACCTGTCAGATCGAAGTTTAATTTGATGGGGGAAAACCAAACATTTGGAAAAAAACAGAAGCTGATACAGCTTTGGGAGCAATTTTTTTCAGGTAGAAGTGATCTAAAGATAAATAAATGCTTTGCATGTCTTGCTTTTCTCTATGGAAAGAAAAAAACCAAGCCAAATCAAAAAGCCCCACCGCTGAGCAACCACATTGGCCCTGTACTTGGCCCTCTTTGCTGCCCGATTTGCTTCAAATGGTTTCATCCCAGATGGTTTCCAGTCTGACACGGACAGTTAGACGAGCTATCTCCTCCAACAAGAGTCGCAGAAGCCCGAGGAGAAAAAGCAAACAGGCAAAAACCTTCTAAGACTCTGACTGCCAATGAATTACCAGAACTACCACGAGCCGTCTCTCGAACACACACCTGGCAGCCTAGCCCAGCCCAGCCCAGCCCGACTCCTTGTCCCGCTCCTGCTGAGGGGAGCTCGAGCCCGGGGGCGGAGTGGTGCCGCAGCCCCTGCGTTTGTGCAGCGGGAGACCCCGGGACGCGACCCACTCCAGGGCTGCCCCTCCACCACCCCAGCCGCGGCCGGTGCGCGCGCCCCGAGACGGATAACGGCCAATGGAAGCGGGCGGTGGCTGCGGCGGCGCCAATCGGAAGAGCCGGAGGGGCGGGGCGTCATTCAAACGTGGCGGCGGCGCGCGAGGCGGATCTTGAGGGGAAGTGGCGCGTCCGTCCCGTTCCCGGTCCCTGTCCCCTCCACGCACTGAGTGAGTATAGGGCCGAGCAGCTGCAGGAGCAACCCACTCGCGGCCCACCAGCCGGTCTTCTCGGGCTTTGGCGGCGCCTTTCGCGCTTGCTGCGAGCGTCCCTGGCGTGCACAATAACGGCGCCGGCCGGGCCCGCCCCGTGCCGCCGTGCCCCGTTATCCCACGCGGCTACTCTGCTGCAGCTGTCGGCGGGGAGCAGGGGCAGTGCCACTAGAGCGAGGTTCCTGGGGCCCTGGCTGTGAGAGCGGCTCGGCCGGGCCCCGGTTCACCGGCCGGGCCCGGGGGCCCAGCCGCCGGCTGTCCTAGTCCGCCGTGGGCTCCTGACCAACCGGAGCACCGGGCTATCCTTTGCAGTGCCTGTCTGATAACAGATCAGCGTAGCCTGGGACGGCAGCTGCTCCCTTCGTAGCGTTTCACCTCAGTCGTATTTGCCGGCATAAATTAATCATCAGCAGCTGGCAGGCGGTCCAAAGGAACCTGGATCAGCTGCGAGCTAGTCAGAATTGAGCGGTTGCCCGATTAGTAGCCTTTCCTGATGCCACGTGCAGGAATGAATTAAAGGTGTTAATATCCCAAACACCTTCAGGATTACAGCGTTTCAATTAGCCTTATTCCTTTTTGACACGCTTGTGAGAGATGGAGATAACTCAGAAGATCAGAGATTGTAGTGGTATAATGATTTTATTATAATAAGCTTTTTTAACATAATCTGCAATGAAGTATTGATAAAATTAATTCACTCTCAATGCAGATTGCTAAAATGCATCTGCATTTCACTTCCTTCTTAGAAGTAAATCATTAGTGGTATCCTACCTCAAAAGCAAGTGAAAATTAATAATTTAAAAGATGTATGTTTGTTTAAATTGTCATATGTCATCTAGATAGCTAGCATTTTAGCCCTTTCCACTGAAGTCTTCTGCCAGTAAAAATCCTGTTTGTTTCAGGACTTATGTATCCACAATCATAACAGTGACTAAAGTGTGAACCTTCAGCCAGCAAGTCAGGCAGGAGACAATAGCAGCTGTGTAAACTTGTCTGGCAGTGGAAGGTTGTTTTGATTAAAGAAAGCAAAAATTAGGGATACCAGGTCTTAGTCTGAAACACAAACAAAAAAATTGCACTTACAGAGCATTCTACCTCACAAGCTTGAGTCTTGCACTAGAAATGCAGTATAAGGCTTCTTCATGGACTTGTAAAAACATAAATACCTGTAGAAATCAATGCTACAGAATCGATAGTAAAAGCCCAAGTAGAAGTCTGCCCAGCTCTGGTTTTCTTGTTTCAGGCAAGTGTAACCAAGTATATTGTATGTAACAGTTTCCATTTCTGTTTTTACACTGCTTTGTACTTTGTCTAAGCCTTGCTCTCATTTTAATTCTTTTAGAAATAAGGTTGCCCAGGAACTGGAATAAGATGGTGTCTGTGCTCCAGAATGTCAAAGCAACAATGGCCTGGCGGAAACACCAGCTCCTAGCTGACTTTGATGAAAATGAAAGCCCTGTGCCTGAGAAATTCAAGAGAAAGGCTGCTCTGAGTTCTCTCAGTAACATCTGCATGTCCCTAAGGAAACGAGCACCATTAAAGCGAGTAGAGCTGAATTTTCGTAACACCCCAACTAGGGAAAGTCTGGAAGCAAGACAGAGGTGCCAAACTCTTCAGACTATTAAAAGAACAGCAAAAAATGCGTTTGGAACAGTGTCCCAGGTACTTTCCCTTTGCAGTGGGATGTGAATAGAGTTTAGTTTTTGCTTCAACTTCAGTACTAAGGTTTCTGAAGTCTGTACATGTATTCCAGAGAGTCCATTCCCAAACAGTGGCACACCTTAATGGTTGCCTCATATCTATTAACTTGTAAAATCTTCAATATCTTTTCCTAAGGTATAGACAGGCAAATTATGGATCTGGCAGAATATGGAGGAAGGTGAAAACATTTCATCATGTATGGCAGAGCAACCTTCACAAGGAGGAAATTGGCAAGAGGTTGCCATTGCTTGCAAAGAATTGTTTCTGAGAAATATGTAGCACTTAAGAATTTTTTTCTTATTTATTCTCCCATACCCATACTAATTATTATAGTTCTTCATTATAGTCAATATAAATTCAGATTGACAAAACCCATTGAAGACCTGGGATTTTTAAATTCATGAGTTATATGTTAGGGATCCTGGCTCATTCCAGCATAAGAGCAGCAGGAGCTCTGTTCCAGTGCCTGCTCTGAAGTCCTTGACAAGTGCTAAGGGTTAGGGAAGCAAATGACTCCTCCAGTGCAACGGGTACAAGAGGGTTGAGAAAACCTGATATGGGAATGGAAGTTGGGAATTCAGCTCAAATGTTCCTTGTCTTTCTGGTTTTAAACTCTAGGCTAATTGAGTTCTTTTAGCCTAATGTATCTAATACTTCTTTCAGAAAATACAGAAGTCTTGCCAAAGCCCAGTACAGTCAATGGTGACCTTTCCAGCTGAATCCATCAGCAGAAGCTGTGCGACCAGTTCCACCAAGAAAAAAAGTACTATACCTCAAACCCCTTGCTATGAGACTGTTACTCCAGCAGCCAGTTCCAAAGGCATCCCAAGGTCCAGCAAAAGGGCCTTGCTTGGGTCAACAAGGGTGTCAGAACATGGAGAACGGGGGGAATTCTCATCCTGGCTTGGTAAAAATGCCGTCTCTCTCCGGAGATCAAGAAGAGCAGCAGCACTGAAGAGCCCTTATTCATCACCTGCTCCTGCCAGAAAGATGTAAGTCATATTCCTTTGTAAACCTTATTCCTTTTCTTTTTTTCTTTTTTTTTTTAATTACTGTGATTAGAGTATCTGGTAAGGTGAAAGGCAAAGTATGTAGTTTGCTATCCTATTCCCCTGAAGGGGTGGGCTGTTAGAATAGTTAGAAGGTAGTTGTAGGTCCCTGTGTAGACCCTGTAGTTCTCAGGGACTGAGAACTGCATAAAGCTGAAACGTAAAAAGTAATTTTGTGCTGTGACAAGAACTTTTTAAAAATCCCTCTCCCACTGGGTAAGTTTGCACCATGTTTCTCAGCACAAGTGCCCATAAGATGCTACAGACATACCTGAATTCTTTGCTGATCCTTTACCCAAAAAGAAAAATGTTTTCTATGCATCTTACTCCTCCTTAATTCTAACTTTTCCAAAGTTGCTATTTGTATTGCAAAGATACCAGGAATAGCTCTGCTTATACTGAGTTCTTTATAGAGAGATAATGCACACAGATGTTATTTTTTTCGCTAAGTCACAAGAAAGGTCAAAGCTAGAAGCTGAATCTGAATCCTGAGTCTGAATTGGAAGATAGCTGTCTGGGGGATGAATGGAGATGTGAAGCAGTTGGCCAGTGGAAGTAAGACCATGACTGCCATAGCCCTAAACTTCTCTGGGTAAAGTCTGGAGGTAACAAGAGCGGTATTGCAGGGATAGAGGCTTGAGTAGTGTCACCTAGTCAGTCTGTCCTGTCTGGTAATGACGATTCTGTTTGCAGAGAACGTAACTGTAAGTTGGAACTGGTCTCCTCAGGGATTTGCCAACTGAAGCGTATCTCCCAGGCATTTGATGATGCTATTGTGAAAGAGGAGAGGTAAATACTGCTAACTGTCCCTCAACTTTTGGCACAGGTTACCTCCTACTTGGACACTGGCACTTACAGGTTAGGTGGTCCCTATAACTCAGGATAAGGAATATTCTCCGGTGTAATGTAGTAGATAATTTCTTTTTTCAAGATGCCTGAGCAGATTAAATCTGCAGTTGGATTTGCAGGTTCAAAAACCTGTCAAATGCTCTCCTTGTCTTCAGGTATCTTGCTGTGGAAATCAGATTTTTCGCAGCAAGAGTCTACCTTTGACCTTGTGTGAGAGCAGTACCTCCCTGCCTCTGTCTAAAAGAGTGCCAATGCAAGCTGGGGAGGGGGAAGGTGGGGAAATTCCAGTGCACTGACACAATTATTGATGTCTGCACATTTATAACAAAAAATCCTTTTATTTAGGTAGAATTATGTTAACAAACAATCCACGGTACCCACATGCAGAAACCTGTTATAAAACACCTTGGTTTATCCATAAGGTGGTAGGCTGCTGTATTTGTAAAAGTTATATCATTCTGAATTAGACATTAAGAGAGTAAAAACTAAAGGTCAGAAGTCTGGTCACAGGGCGATTCCCTAAACCTCTTCTTCTTCTAGAACACTTGATGTCAAGCATTCAGTAATTAAATGTCAAGCACCTCAAATTCTCTAGAGGGCTTAGCATCAAGTACTTTTATCTTCAAAGAGGTTAGGACTTAAAATCCTACATAATTCCAAAAATTATTTTTTTCCCAATGGGACCATGTATAGATAACTATGGGTTAAATCTTGTATCAAGTTAATTTTATCATATCCGTTGAAAGTTCACTAAATCTCATTCCTAATATTCTTCCATTTGTTAGTGATATGACAGTTTCTCTGATTCATAACTGAAGATAGTAGCAACCAGGTAAAGTAGTTGTTCACTTACCCTGTCTATACCTGCATGCCTCTGTGGGGAGAAAACCTGCTGTATAGAGAAAGGCTTATAGACTCATGCTGCTTTAAAGCAGTGTTCTGTGGAACCACAGGGTTCTTCCCTCATATTCATTGTGGCTGCCTCTGCTACAGCTGATTGCTGTGCAGTTGTAAAACTTCACCTCTAAATTGTAGATTCGTGAATCCTTGTGGGTTTACAATTACCCATAAGCTAGGCTTCTATGCAAACAACAGCTTTTCTCATCCCAGACCAGAACACTACTGGTCCTAATGTTTTCGTCACTCCAGCTCAGTTCTCACTGATTACTAATGAAGATCAGAAAGCATGACAGAACAAACTGTTATCCTGAGTTAAGACCATGCTACACAATAACAGCAGTTGCTAATTATTGGTGGCACTTTTAAAACACAGCAATCCTACCCAAATGGATGGGAACGGGAGGTATTTGTTCTCAGTTTTTAAACATCACTTCTAGTGTCAATTCATTGGACCATTACCAGGTAAATGCCTCTATTAACTTCACTGAGATCTGCATTGTGACATTAGTATCTTCATCCATTATGCTGGAAGTCTTCCTTTTGTTCAGGTTACATCCTAAATACTATGTCCTACTTTAGCAACAAAGACAGGTGTAAGACACTGTTGGCTGTAACTTTTCAAGAAAATATGAAAGCAGTTTCAAATGCTCGACTTTGAACAGGGCTGTGTTCCAGTGCCACTAAATAATTCGGTCCAGTTCTGCGTGTGTAGATGCATCCAGTGTGCTCTGTCACTGACTGGTTTGTAGGCTGCCTACTATATCAACTGTGAAGTGAACTCTTTTGGAGATGCCCTTAGTCTTGCATGAGATTTTCTGTTCTGCTATCCAATTGCCATGAGTTTGTTCTAGACCTCCCTTTTCAACTTTTCCAAGAGGAAACAAACCTTGATCTCAAATGATGGTTGCCAGCAACATGTATTTTTCCAAAGTTTTTCATTTTAATGAATTACATTATATCACAAGAAATGTTCCTGTTGCTAGTTACAGTATTGCAGTACTTAATTTGTGTAGTGCCATTTACTCTCACTGACGATAACAAAATATTTTCCTGCTTGTGTTTAGAACTGTTATACAGTGGCAAGTGTACCTCTTCCTAGCTCCCATCTACTTTCCAGATTGCTTTCCAGCAATTTGTGTGACCACCAGTTGATTAACCCTACTGACTTGACGCTGCTAATGACAGTCTTGTTGTTCTTCTGCAGGCAACAAGTAACATCAAACTATTACTATCTAATGGCAGAAAACTTACCTCCTGTGTGCCGATCCCTGAAACCTTCTCAAGCTATCAGAAGGCAAGCAAAGAAACTCCATCAAGCACTTGGTACCTAGACAGATACTGTAACTATTGTTAGTTTATGAGCATATACAAATGAGAGGTTTGTGTAGCATCCAAAAGGGTGCACTCTATACACTGAACAAGCCACTACATTTTATAATCTTTCTTGACAAAGCAGCTCAGGACTTCCCTTGCTTTCTCTTTTCAACTGTAGAGCAGAATTAAAGTGGTACCAACCATAGTGTATTATCTCCTGCTGAGACAAGGGAACCATCTTGAGTGTGACTTTCATGAGGCAGTAGGTACTTTGATGTTGAACTGACTAGTAGGAATGGCCAAAGCAAGGGCCACAGGCTTATGAAGGGTAATCCTAAGTAAGAGGAGTGTATAGACTCGTATCCAATTGCCATGAGTTTTAGCACAAGTACTTTATGTACAAAAGAGTTTGGTCCATTATTTTGAAAGCCTAACATTTTTTTAATATATGAACAAACTAAAAGTTAAGCATCATGTTTAGCTGGAAGTTAATAACACAGTAGTGGCTTCTTTAAGTTTTGACCACAACTGCCATTGCAAGGCAATAGGCTTATGTGGAGTCATTCACGCCACAAAGAGCCGCATTAGGTTCTTAATTCACAGCCTTAAGGATTGCTATTAGATTGCTCAGTAGGTAGTTTTTTTCCAGACAAATCAGAGCAACTTGGTAATCTCCTACTGCTGCTTTAAATAGCATCTTGGCAGTTGAGTTAAACATTGCTTCTGTACTACAACATCTGTCTTTTAGTTATACACAGAAATTGTTACTACAATTAATGTAACCTCTTACAACTACTGTTACTAGCCAATATCTCTGTGCAGGTATTTTATTTGATGATGCATACTTAGCATTTTATATATTATTTTTGCTTCTAGTTACTTAAAAAAAAAATTAACATTCATTTGACAAGCTTTTTTTGGTTGGTCATTCAGTGTAACAAAGTTTAGTCTTTCAAACCAAAGCAAAGATTTTTCAAGCTTCTGGAATTCAACAGCGAGGCTGTTTTCCGTGGTAACAGCTTTGTGCAGGCTTCTCCAATTACATTCACTCTAAAGTGAACCTTCAAACAGAAGACTGATTTGGAAAATTTTGCTCTACTTTATAATGTTTAAGATGTGCATGTAATTCAGTAGTTCCAGTTTCAGTAAAATCTTAATGGTATCAGATATATATATATGGAAGTATTCAATCCTGATTTCCTGATGTAGTATTTGTGTGTGTTTGTGTGCTGGTTTTAGGTTCTTTTAACCACCTTTCTATATAGAACTGTACCTTGAAGTTCTTCTTTGCATGTTCTGAAAATACTTCTATAAAGCTTTCACTAAGATGGTGACTCATTACCAAGATACCTCCTTCTATGACTTCTGAAAAAGACAGAGGGTTGGATTTTTGTGAAAAGTCAACCTCCAATTTAAGTATTATTTCGAACACATGTATCAAAAAGCCTCTATACTGTTTCCATCCGCTACTAGGACATGTACAATGATGATCTAATACCTCCCAATTCACTGGTAATAAAAATCAGTGACACTGTTTGCTTAAAGGCAAGGAAGGTTTTATTTAAGTGAGTAATCTGTTATAAGATTTTAAAAACCAGATCACATCAAAATCTATAGCAGTTGTAGAAATCTTACTCATTTCATATTAAGAAATTCATTATTGTACATTTTGTGATCTTTACAAGGCAGCCATAAGAAATATAAACATTTGTCACCAGATAGAACCTTCTCACTGACAAACAATATTTAAAGTATGCACTTAATAAAATTACAGACTGAAAGAACACCTACAATTTCAAGTCTCCTTGTATGAATTCAGCTGTAAGTGGACCGCCCCTTTTCTCCCCCACAAATAGAAAAATAACTTATGCAGAAGGCTTGGGGTTCTGTGAGAGGACTGCCATTCTGGGCTGTACACCAGTCATCCAGGAATAACCTTACCTTTCAAACTTGCTATCTGTAAATCACATTTCAGTGTTGCAATCTCTGGTATCACAGTAAACCTTCCTCTCTTTCTTTCCCCTCGTAAGTTCTGTACATCTTTACAAATGAACTGTCAGATTTGTTTCATATTCCCCAAACCCCCAAAATTCAATCCAGTTTCAAAGGTAGCTTAATGAGATAAATACAACTAGAGGGTAAACTGTAACAGTCCCTGTAAGTTGGGCTTGAACTAAAATGAGAGAAAGAGGAATTGCCAATACCTGACTTCAATTGCAGAGTCCATGGCACAGGATTCTAGCCATTTCTTATGTCTGAAAAATAAAACTCTTTTCATCCAGAAAATGTGTATTACTTCCATTTTTTATGAGTGGGTCTGAATTTAGGATCATCTGTAGGAACCTATATTTAACTTGAGTGATTAAACATCATGGAAGTCTTAATTACCTTGACAAACCCACAGTTTCTGATGAAGCTCTGAACACAGACCATGAGGAATCATTGCTCTTAGAGAAGCTGAGGCCAGAGACTATAGGAATTCTATCCTGTACCAGCTCTGGATGAGGAGGGAAAGTACCACTTTCTCCCCCGCAAGCCTGACATGAACAAATGAATGCAGAGATCTCAAGTTCAGATCCCACATGTCAATCTCTAAACAGAAAAATGATGAAACGAGTGTGCACAATCTCTTCTTCTCTCCATTTTTAAGCCAACAAGCTTATCAAAAAGGTGCCCATGCTCCAGTCATCTAGTACTATTATGACGTGCTCACCTTTTTATGGTTTAGATGGCAAGAGGGTGAAAAAAAACTGGGGGAAATCTTATTTGTTCAGTAACAAATGTTGCATGTAAAAATTTAAAAAACTAAAAATACCTAGGTTTCAGGTATTATTAAAAACACTTAAAAACAAGGTTTTTATAAATTTAAAACAGCAAACAATATAGAAAACAGGAAAAAATTCTTTTTTTCCCTTTCCAAATTTATTCCATGAAGTATGTGATGATACTAGGGAGCTAAATATTGGGGACTTGCTTAAATACATACATTAGAAGTGTCCTGGATAAAGAAAGACTGCAATGTATAAACAGAACAACTTGTTCACTAATAATGGCAAACAAAGGCAATTTTGCAGAATGGTGGGTCTTCTGGGTAAAGTGTCATTGTCCTGTGTAGACTAAGGTGTGTAATCCTTTTTCTCTACTGATAGTTCCATTTCTACGAAGCCAGTGAAAGTTTTAGCTGTTTAGAAGTGACTTCCCTAGGTATTAGAGGAACAGGTGAAGTAATCTGTAAAAATTAAGACTAGTTTCATGTAAACAAATCAAAATGACAGCTTCCATGAACCCCAGTGAACAAGAGTTATCAATACTGTGTCATTTTTACAGCTAACGAAATTTTATGCTGAATAGATATAAATCATGCCACAAAACTAAACAGGAGTACTCTGATCAAGCAAGAATCTATTCCAAGAGCACTAGTGTATCCAAACAAACAAATGAACAAGTTATTCAAAATAAGCAGATTTGGACCAACATCACTATTCGGGTCTGTGGAATAGTCTGCATTCTATACAATGATATCTTTTTCCAAACTTACCTAACTAGACAACAAAATTGAATAAACAGCTATTGTTGGTGTGGGGGTTTTTTGGTGTTGGTTGGGTTTTTTTTTTTTTGGTTGTTTTTGTGTTTGGTTTTTTTTTTTTGTTTGTTTTTTTTTTTTTTGTTTTTTTTTTTTTGTTTTTTTGGTTTTTTTTTAGTATATTGGTTACAAATTTCCTGTGAAAGCAGAACCAAAACTTTAGTGTCTTCCAGTAGCTACACACATACACATGGACAAAACCAAAACACCACAGTTGTGAAGGTGTGTTTTTACAATATCTCAGATAACTCTGCCACTGCTATTAATCACAGCCATTTTTTACAGTAATTTAAAATTGATCCATATCAACAAGACAACAAAGTAAATGCTTCCAATGGTGGCTTACTTTGCACTGACTTGTACTGCAGCCTCAGCACCCACTGGACTAACAGTTTTGTGTTGTACAATTTCATTTATGCTTCCTCCATTCAGCAGGTTAAAAGAATGTGCTTTTCTGTTACAGACTGGAGGCACTAAAGGTGCTGAAACAACTGATGAGTCTTGTATGTTCTCTGGGCACCTACCTTAGCTTCTGTCCATTTCCCTTCTGTGTGTGCTTTAACACTTTCACAGCCTACACGGTTTAAGTGCTGACCTCACAGAGACTGCAGCAGTGAGAAGCTGCAATCAGAGAATACGATGGCTGTAGGCTCAAACTTACCCTCAGCAAATAGCCTGCTTAGGAGGACCAATCTTCCATGAAAACACAGGTAAAACTGAGATCCAATTGCAAGCTGAATGCCCATGAACCACTGCATGCCGTTTAATGTGGACAAAGTGTGTGACCAAAAATTCTGACCACATAGGAATGTTCTAAGAGAAAACAGAATAATTACACTATAAAACTGGAGATTCATTATGCAAATCCAAAGGACTATCCCAAGTATAGCTGGTGGAAAAAACCCAAAAAATCCCATGAAAAAACTAGTTGTTCAACATGCATGAGGTTTCCGGCTATTGCCACAGAATATCTGTTGAACTGCCAGCCTAGTTCTGAGATGCCCAAAATCACATTCATCTTGTTCACGCTCTCAGCTCCAACAGAAGTTGTTTTACCATTTTAGTGGCAACTGGCTGGTGCTTTCAAAACCAATGAACCTGGCATTCGATGTTTCAGAAGATCAGTTCCTAATTAGCAGGAAGCCTTAACCTCCAAGCTAATGCCTGTACGTATCACTGTTTTGCCAAAGTGCTCAGCTGGAGCACGTGATCAGGAGATAAACCACTCTCTCAGTGAGCAATAAGCAGTGCTGGAATTATGCAAATGCCACTGAAGTTCTCATATATTGTAGGGAAACAAAGTTAGGGGAAATATTTTCAGCTTGATTTCAATACCATGTGTAGAAACTTTGAAATCATTACCATTCTGAATCACACACACACACACACACACGCATTTGTTTTACTGCTATACACTCATAATATTCTTAAAGGAAGCCAGCACACTGACGACTACAAAGTGACCCAGCCATTAATGAAAATACACAAAATCAGCATTTACATGACATGGTACTCTGCAGAATGACATTATGTCTCCAAGAGTAAAAGCCTTTCCTAGAGAAACCTAGGAGATTTCTCTAACCTTGTGCTCAGACACTATTTCCTTCATTAGAGTCACAGAATTACACCCAAATCTCTCTTTTGAAAAGAACTCAACCTTTCTACTACAACAGTCTCTTGGATGATAGAGGTAGATGGCTAAAGCAACAGGAGCTTTGAACTTTGCAGCTGGAATAGTGATTACTATCAGAAGACTTGTTACGAAACATTCAGTGCTTAGAAAGAACTTTGTTATCAGTCAGTGTTGCTTTTAGGTCCCCTCGGCAAACTTAAAATTTGCCTATAGATTTCCTCACTCACAAGCCTTGTATTACCCTGCCTGTTCAAAACTAAGAAGCAGGAGCCTGCTAACAGTGAAGTCGCTGGAGGGAAATGGAGTCTGGTGTACCCATGCAACCTCCTCTTACTGCAAGAGCACAGGAGAAGAAATGGACTCTGTGGTTAGAACTAATACAGTTGGGCCAAGACAGAGCACAGAATAATTCCTCCAATTTTTTGGGCTAAGGAACTGTGATACTACTGGCAAAGCATTTGTAAAACTGAAGACTGCTTTCAATGTAGTTTGCGAAATATCTTTCCTTTAGCTTTTGTAGCTGCCTGACTTGGTAACAGCATAAAAACCCCTTATAATGTATTTACCTGCTCCCAGTAAGTGTGAGCTTTCAAACTTTTTACATCTCCTAAATCTTTTTCATGTGTTCCCTTAAAGGACGCAATACACCAAAAAAATTACTGATGTGCCAGAGATATTTCAGGAGATTTGAAATAGGTAAGTGACAATCTTGCCAAGTAAGGTCTGAAAATATAAATCAAGGATCTCCCTTTATAAGATATTTTGCTGCCTTTTAAGTCAAAAGCTGCATTCCTATGCCCTTCCAAAAGCACACTGAAACTTTGGGGTTAACAGGGAGTATAGACTTAGGTTTACTTCTGCAGTGTCTCAATAGTTTTCCATTGCATTTCTTACTTGTTTTACCGTCAACTATCAAAATCATTAAACAACTTGTTGAGACTGTTTCTGGTATACCAAGACTTGAAAAGGGGGTGGGGAAGCACAACAGCCTCTCCACTCCAATTCCCTGAAATTAAAAACTAACAAACGAAAAAGAAATGTTCTATTGACTTCCAGCTTTCTCAATGTCAGTAGTCTGGTTTTAACTTTTAGAAAAAGGGGGTTTTATGTGCACTTGTAACTTCATTGCAGGTTTTAAAACATGCATTAGTTCAGTCATGAAAGTTCTCTTGATGAATTTCAGTGGAAGTATCTGCATGAAGAATCTGCAAACTGCTACTATGTTCAACTAACTACAACACTTTAGAATATTACTACTTATACTACTTAAGGAAAATGTCACATATTTTACTTCTAGTAAGTCCATTGGGAGATCAGAGAGAAATTTAAATCTGTAGAAAAATGTCTGTTTGGCACCTGTAATTTAGCACGTCCATTCTTTGAAGCTAAAATGCTGTAATTCGGAATGCTACGGATTGTCTTAACACAGCAGTTGCTATAAAGCATAAGAAGGTAAACAATTTACCGATATACCTCATTACTTTTCTTCTCCTCCAGTGTAAAAAGTCCCCTGAAGTTTGCAAATCCCTTAGTGAAAGGGTTCTCTTTAGCTTACCCTCTTAAGATCTGACTCTCGGACTGAGATGAGCAAAGCCATCTCCTTCCCGAAGTAGTCCACACATTTTCTGCACAGTCACCAAATTCCACAAAACAACTTGATCTTCATACAGTTGCACATTACTTTGTTTACAGCAACACTAACTGCTTCAAACTGTGGCCAACACACTTATTTTTAACATGAAGTTTTTATAATTTGGTTCATAAGGGAAGTTGTCATTTATTTGTCCAGCACCTCACACAGACATAAGTGCCCATGTTGGAGTCTGTTTACCAACACCACAAGCTGAAAGGAAATCTTGGGCTTAAAGGACCCAAAAAGCATCTTTTTATACGAACTCTCACCTGTTATTGTAGTTCCGATCTCTGTTTCCCTTGTAAGTGTGCCACTTCATTGAAAAGTGGCAACAGAAAGGACTATTTAAAGTGTAAACCTTCTCTGTAACCTATGTGACCTACCATTTATACTTTGGATGCAGCTAATTAATTAGCTCATACTGCAACCCTCCTTCTGAGCAAAATCAGCCTGCTTTAGCTTTTCCTCTTATTGCACATATTATATCTGTTGTAAAAAATAATCAAAGATATTTCCTGTTGCTTTGACGTTGTAACCACTTGCACTAGTTTTAGGTTGTTTTAAAATCTCCCAATAAACATGACAAGAGGAGCAAAACTGCAAGTGCCCCAATTGGTGTAAGAAGGCAGATTCAGAACAGGGAAGACTCCAAGGTACAGGTTCCCATCTACATTTCTTAGTTTGGAGCAGCCTAAATATTATCTTTGAGGCATGCCTACAAGTTTAACGGGGGGCACCCAAGATCTACATTCCCAGTCTTCCTAGGGAACAGATTCAAATTTGTGAACACCTCGAACCCAAGCAATGGAGGGCAAATGCCTGTCATGATCCTTGTCTGATTCAGGCTGGCTCTGGGCACGCTCTGGCTTGGGGTTTAAGGAAGGTGGGTCAGGCTGCTGCACAGACATAGTCCTGCGGAGGTGGTTCCTCTTGCGCAGAAACTCGGGTTGGGAGTGGAGGCCGAAGCTACCTTTCCTCAAGATCATCCGAGAGTTGTTCTTTTTGGGTCGTGAATGGAGACTAAACTCCAGCGAGGCCAAGTGGGCTGCATAACCTTCACTGAGGAACTGAAATAGGAAGGAAAGAAAGAGTGACAAATTACTGCTGCCTTAATCTCTGAGCTCTATGAGGAATTAAGTTTTGATTTTTGGCATCCCAGTTAGACACCTACAGAGTACTAATACTCTTCTCAATTTTTTTTCAGTGACCTATTCAATTTTGTCATTCAGCAATATGCAATGCATGCACTTGTAGACAGCCTGCAGCCGCTCAGTTCTCTTAACCATCCACTTTGCCAGAAAATGCCTCATTTGTAACCAGAATTGTCCTTCTTTGAAACACTGTCGCTGCTCTGGGTGTGTGTGTTTGCACATGCATTCATGCGTTTCCTTGTCTTCCATAGGACTTCCTGATTGAGTAGCAAGAGTTACTTACTTGACACTGTGCCTGGTATTTCTTGGTGGGTCGTCCAACTATGTAGATCTGGGATGGCGACAGAGCCAAGACACTGTACACAGAAATATCCTTCATGGAACCATATGCAGCACAGATTTTGATGTGGCACTGAAACAAACATTACTTCCAAAGTGAACGCTCTCTTGAACACTCTGCAGCTACAAGGCTGGCACTTGAATTGCAATGAAGCAGCACATGAGTTCATTATTAACAATCTCATTCTGTAAACTACAGATACCTAAATCTGTCTGCTTGCATGCCAGCAAGAACTACAGCTAAGCACACAGGAAAATCCAAGCAGTTAATCTATTTATTTATTATGATAGGAGGTCCCTTTGGATGTTTTATCAGCCTTCCTTGCTCTTTAAAAAGTGAGAAAAGAAATGAGGAATGGAAAAAAGACATTGTGATTACCAGTGAGATTCACTGTTCAGAAAGAAGGGAGATCTCTTACTTTACTGAATGACATTCACTGGAAAGAGGTTCTAAGACTATAAATAGGTTTCTAGTACCTCTTGCATGAGATTCCGGAGAAAAATGGTCTTTTGTCGCAGTGGGTCATGAACCAGTCCATCTGAGAAGAAGATCATCCCTTGTGGGAAGTTGTGTTGAGACAACCATGAAACCACACGCTGTTTTTGCATATCTGGACGGCCAGTGATATAGATAATCAGATATCCCAGGTCCTGCCAATGCCTGTCATAAATAGCAGGTAAATTATGTAGGTGCAGGAAGAGAAACAATACTCACAGGTCAGATCAGCTTCTTAGCCCAGTTAGAAGTCAGCTGTTATCCTTCAGCAAGTGAAGAGCAGCATGCCTAAATTTCTGCTCCTATCAAGCAATTAAGTAATACTGTCCACACCTTGAGGGAGACAGAGGAAAGCAAGAGAGACTCTTATACAAAATATTATCTAAAATATGAGAGCTATTTAAAAATGTATTTAGAGTAGACCTTGCTACACATCAAGCCCTGCTATCTTTGAAACTCTTAATGAGATTTCCTGCCATTTCAGCTCTAAGGAAGGGAAACCTTTGAAAACTGACATCCCTACATTCCCATGCAGGTTCCAAAATCAGAACTGCATTTCCCCATCCAGTGAGACATAGCTGACTTGCAATAATGGATTAAAAGGCTTTTAGTTTGCCTCCAAAAAACATTCTTGAATTCACAGCACCGGATACTTCTGAAGTACAAGTATGCGCTTATGTGAAGTTAATGAAACACAAAATACTCATGGAATCATTATTAATTCACCGCACACACTTTAAGACCATATTCCAAAGAAGCAACTTTTAACCTTTAGACAACCTAAAGTACAAATTTCTAAGTAATCCACAGCATTGTAGGATTCCTCTGAAAATCAGGCAGACCTGCTGTCCAAGCAAATATAGAAATGTATCTGCAAAGAGAATTGCTGTTTATTTAGTAAAAAAACCCTTTTCCTTCCAACTGTGTTCAGTAGCCATAGAGTTAGCGTTCAAACCTCACTTACCTGACAACATCAACGGCCCCTGCTCTGACTTTGGGGTCACTTCCCATAATTGAAACACTTGCTGCAAATGAACCATCAATGCTGAACACAACACATTCCATTCCTCGGGGAAGCACCGTCAGGTAACTTGCAGCACTGCTCTGGTCCCCTCTGGAGAGTGAAAGTAATAAATTTATTTAAAGAGCAAAATGTCAGAATGTATTTTCTGCAAGTTCTAGTTAATACTTGAAATTAGTTCTGTCTGGACCTACAGCTTTTTAATAAAAATCACGGTCAAATAGGGCTTCTGATTCCAGTCCTACATGGGGCAATTAAAACTTACACTTTCAGAAAGCAGCTTTCCAAAGAGAAATTTGGAAAGTAACTTCAATAAGAAATCACACATGTACAAATAGCTAAAAGAATTGGGGGAAAAAAACCAAAACCAGCCTGAAGTACTTTAACTACTACTCAAACTTCCTCCATAAGCTAAACAGTTGCTATTATAAGCATGAGCTATTCTTCTATCATTGCAAATTACAATGGGAACGCCAGTCCAGGAAAGTTAAAAAAAAAGCCCACCCCAAAACAACACTGTAATAAAAGGCTCTTCTCATGGAAAGGAATGTGAAATGCAATCTTTTCCTCACAATGTCTTTTTCCCAAGAGGTCTGGATGTCAAAAAATGGATAAATCACAAGGCAATCCAAAGCTCTTCCCATCCCACCACCTCATGTTCCCTAAAAAATGGAATCTGAAACCACACTTTCTTTCCTTTAGAAATATTATTGTATGATCTAGGAAGTTATATCTGGTGATGCAGACTCTTAAAATATGTGCTGATAGCTTAACAAGCAAAACCAGGACTGTTTCTTTTGTTCCTCTTTGAAACTTACTCCAGCAGTCTAAAGCTTCACTTCTGAATGCAACCTAATTTGTGTTTCAGTAACTCTTTTCTTGAATTTCTACTACACTGAGGTAAAACATTTTCTCCTGCTCAATTAGCACTACATAAGATTGTAAACTAATTTTGGACTTTGTTATCTGGTGGGTAACAGTACATTCTGTTTCAGTTAAATTTGCCCCACTGATTTAATCTACAAAGAGAGATGAAAGGATTCAAAGGAAGTTTTTACTCAGTTTTGAAGTTCCTTCCTGATCACAGCTTTAGTTTCAGCTTGGCACTATTACCTGACCACCATTTTGATGGGATACACACCAACTCTCAGTCTCTTCTGTTCAGGTATGTTGTACGATATCCGGCCACTGCTGTTGGATATCTCTGTGTCAAAGTACACCCACCTACCCGAAGATGGCTCAGTCATTATGAAGATATCCACCTGCAAAAAACAACAGTGATCTAGTGGGATAGTCAGCAGAACACCCCCTATTTACAGGGCCTGTCAAGCCTAGGTCATATTAGTATCTCCAACCACGGCTGATACTAAAAGCTTACAAGGAAGTTTTGCAGGAATTTCAAAACCGTTAAAACTTCAGTTTTTACTCAATTAGCAAATGCTTCCTAACACACAACACAAGGGTTTATTGCCTTCGTAATTTAAAGCACTCAACTTAGCACTACAGGTGCCAAACATAGGCATAGACCTCAGAAATTTGGCAGAAGGCCTAAACTAGGAAGAACATAATTTCAGCTTGCATGCATATATTACATTTTTCAATACTAACTGTACAAAATGGAAAATGTCATCTGGTTATTAGCAAAATGAAATCTTTCTCAAATCATAACCTTGCCTACAAATGCAAAACCAGAACACTTCAAATTATCAAAAGATTTCCTCAATATGGGTTTCTTCAACTAAAATACATAAAGGGTATTAAATACTTTGCTGGACCTGAAACAGGCCAAGTGAAACCTCCATGCGACAGGTTTACCCTCAGCGCAGCAGCATTGCTCCCTTAATGTGCACAGAAAATCTTACAATCTCAGTGAATATAAACTGATGTGTTCACTTGATGCTTGTCTTTATCAGCTGTAAGCAGGCAGCTTTAGGAATGACAGTTCCAGCTGTGTCACATTACTACTGATTTCTAAAACTAATCTTTGCTCATCCATGTGTAGGAGAAACCACAGCCATGTAGCCCCCAGAATGCCTATTCCTTTATCCAGTTGTTTTACTTGGATAGTATGATACACAATTTTCCTTTAGTCATTTGTCAAACCAAATTTCCTTCTTGCTCAGAGAGTTAATTGTCTCCAGTAGGTGGTCCAGCTGGATAGCAGGTTCAGAAATCACTGGACAGCACACTCACCACTAACTAAAGGAGATATCCAGCATCAGGTAAGAGGGGTGAAGGCTGAGAAAAAGGTCAGCTTTCAGGAAAGCCTACTTAGAGCATATTTTTGCTGAAGTAGTGGGGGCTAGTAATGTATTTCCCCTCACTGTAAGGCTTTCTCTGATGCTACACGTGTGCTACACTGAACAACTGTTTCTAGAAAAATAAGAAAATTGAGTACTCAGACTTCACCTTTTCGCCTGTTAAAGCCACCATGTCCAGAGGTCCATACATAAAGCGCCCAACTAGTACCTGAGGACCATCTTCTGCTGCAATGACATCATTAGCTCGGTGATTAGCAGTCACATTCTGAAATAAGAACAGAAGGTGGGAAGTGTAACGTGTGCTTTTGTAATGAGGCTACTCTCTCTATTATGTTATGAACAGTGACACAGAGACACAGTCCTGGACAGTGTGTCTGAGATACATCACTGCATCTGAGAACACCAAGCAGAGCTGTGCTCCCATTTCAGCTGGAGTCTTATTTCCACTGATGGTGGGTTCCTGAATAGACTTTCTAGTGAGAGTGCTCAAGACAACAAAATAAGAGAGAACATTTAGAGGAATGCAAATTATCTTTCACTTAAAGCGGTGCCATAGATTCATCTGTTGTTTAAAGAAAGAAATATTCTTTCTTCCAACATGTAGCGATAAACAAAAATAAATTGTTCCTATTCCCTAACTGTTAATTTGCTTGGCTCTGGATTAAGTTAAGAGGTTATTGCTCTTTAGTAGTATTCAGTTATGTAAACTCATTCTCCAGGAGATCAAACTCCATTTAAATTTCTGCCAAGCCCATGTTCCATGGCTGCCACATATATTTAGATTCAAACTTACTCTCAATTTGACATGTGTCCTTTTGCGTAGCCATTTTTCTCGTGGATTAGATGGACTTAGTGTTTCTGGATCCAGGTTGTCATTTTCCTTGAAATTTATATTTTCGTACCTCATCACCTGAAATCACATTAACATTTTAATAAATAGCGTGTGGCCTGGGGAGACCTGGTACTTGGCAAAGAAAGAGAAACTTATACTGCTGCTACAATTGAATGACACTACAGAGCCAAAAGCACCATGGAAGCAGTGAGACGTACAGGCCATATGCCCCCATTAATTGTACAGACAAATAAACTCCTTTCACTCTGTTGGCCAACACTTAATCTCAAATACTTATTGAACAGCTTTTTCCATTCACAACAGTATACACACTCCTCCAGAGAAAATGGTGAAAACATAAGGTTGGTATCAAGTGACAGTCACACTGTCTGCTTATGCTCTGCAAAGTCAGTAAAGCAGCTTAAGACCACAGAAGCCTTTTTTAATGTCCAGCTTGTGAACATGGAGAACTCTATTATGTTATACAAACTACATATTCTTACAACCTAAATATCACACACTTACCAAGAAACGTGCACATCCAACTCAGATCTCAGGACACAACCCACAGAATTCAAGATCTGGATGTGGGTTATGCTGCATTTCAATTGAAACCACAAACCCTATCTTACTGAAATCTGTGGGTTCCACTCTGCCACCACAGATACCCATCTTGAATGAGAAATAGCTTTGTCTGTCTCTTTCACAAGCTGGTAGAAAATTTCTCAAGTTGAACAGCTAGTTTTCTGTGCTGAAGTTTTCCACTCTGAGCATCCTTGCTAGAAGAGTGACCAGCCCTGGGAACAGGAGCTGGAGGGCGTTCACACTCAGAGACCAGCTAAAAGTAGCTGTGAGAGCAGCATGCTACTGACATCTGCCAAACACACAGACTGATTCTTGGGTTAATCCAAATTGTGACTGGCTATTGTGTGAGGGTTGCTGTGGGTTCTTGGAATAACACTTATTCTGCAGGTTTTATTTGAACACCACTTCATTTTTTTCTGTTAGCCCAGGTGGGATTTCTCAACCTTGTCCATTTCTCTATAGGCCAGAGTACTGCATTTTCAGTAAGTGACTGTGAGTGGGTGCCTAATTATGGACACAGTAGGAAAAACAGACCCATAGTACGACTCAGAAATAGATTCTGAGGAGAAAGTGCTCGCAATGCCTCAAAATACTCCTGTAAGGGAAAGACTCAATTTTTTTACAGAAGCAGTATTTTCAAACTGCTGGTTTACTATCAAGTGTTTGCTAATGTGATATTTAGTAGGGAGATATATAGTTATATAAGCCTGGAGATAGCCTATTCCTTCAAAAACAGGAGGAAATTAACATATAATACAGGGCTGTAATGATGTGGTGAATGGGAGGGGTGAGTAAGGTATGCATAATAATGCAATATTCCCAGTCACAGTCAGCAGTGCTAATGGTGGGCTCACTGTCCCCTTCACCTCTCTAATAAATCCACATCTGTCATTCCCACATACAGTTGAATGTGATGCAAACACAGTTAGCCATCTAACTGAACTAAAGAATAAAAGACCAACTCTTGGAAAATGCAACTAAAAATCACAAGACTGTCTGCTGCGGATAGAAAAAGTAAAAAGATCAATGACCTGTCTTAGAATGAAAGCCACAACGTCTGTTGACTCCCAGTAGCTGGCATGGAAGAGATGCGGAAGGGCCACCGTTGGAAAGGCTGTCAGCACATCTGGACAATACAAGGCATAATCTATTCGTTTTGTTCCCCACCACTTTGCAGTAACTACAAAAAATGAAACAAAATAGCATAACATTTATGTATCTTATTAAATTTCTTGCTTTCTTTGTTTCAGCTAAATAACTGAACTAAGTTTTCTGGTTTTTTATCTTGACATTTAGAGTCTGTTGAAGATATCTATCATAAACAAAAGTAGTGTTTTTACTAACTGCATCATCACTTAACTGTCTGCAATCTAAACAGTTCTTCTGGGTCCAAGTTCTGGGAACCAGAAATCACCTCAGCATGATTCCCACTGCTTCCTGGAAAATGTACAGTGAAAGACTAGTACTTTTATGATCATAATTGCAAATACTTCCCAAATAATAAATTGAATATCTATCTATCTATCTATCTATCTATCTATCTATCTATCTATCTATCTATCTATCTATCTACAGTGCACATCAGGACAATATAATGATCTGTAGCACTTTTAATTATATATACTAAATCTTATCTATCTATATTGCTTCATGCATGGAACATAATTGGAAACCCCTGTTACCTAGAAACTGTTATGACTATTTATGAGTGGCACCTTACTATAAAACTATGACTTCACTTTATCTATTTAATTAAAAACAGAAAGGGGAGATAAATTGTGCTATATAAAATTTTCTCCACAAACTTCCAGATACTTTTCCTTTTCATAATAAACTTTTCACAGAAAACGCTGTGGACAGAAGGGCTGTCGCTACATCTAACAGCACATGGCACCAGGCTTCACTCACTGTTAGTGAGGCACACGGATGGCAGGCTTTCTGTTGACCCTGAGTTTTCACTGTTTGTGCTGGCCAAGCTCAACTTTCTTGTTTTCCCTTGTGATTGATCAGATGTATTTGGAGATCCAGAACCCTCCTGAGAGAAGGGTATGTTCAAAGAGCTGTTCTCAAGGAACAGAGCACTGTGGTTGTGGAGAGCATCACCTGCAGGTTACAGAAATGAAAATAACAACAACAACAAAGCAATTAACATCATCACTTTGAAATAAGTGTTCATGTGTATATTTTATTTGTTTATTTATTAATTCCTTTTTAAGTACAGCACTAGTGAGCGTTTTCCTGAATAATATCACATTTAATGCCCATGAATGGAACTCCATTCTTCAATATGACAACAGCATGACTGTACGGAGAAAGCACACTCTCCTGCCATCAAAGTGCACTGGAATTCAACCCCAACCATTTTAAAGTCATTTTCTAAGAAGAACTACAGAGCCCTGGGAGTCTGTGATACTTCTCTTGTCCTCTTCCTGACATAAGCAAAAGGACTTTTGAAAGAGAATCTTTAACAAGGTTATCTGATGCTTTGCATGTTACCATTTCATTTGACACCACGAAAGCTCTCATTTTAAGAACTACTTTCACAAGCCCAGGTATCAGAGAAAGGAAAAAAATACCGTCACTAGAATTAATCCTTTGTGAATGAAGAACCCGAAATTCCAGAAGAATCTCAAAGTGCTTGCATTTAAATGGGAGGATTTCACATTCACTGAAATACAACACATCTTACGTATAAAAAACCAGCAGTGACTGAACTCTGAGTAGAGCTTTAAATACAAAACCATACCGTGGAACATTTGCTGATCATTAGCACTCAGGAATTTTTATTTTATAATACATCCAACAGACATAGTTCCCAGATTTTCATGCTTGTAAGGGAATCTTCTAACCCAGTGCTTTAGATGAACCCAAAGAGAACACTAGTAGTTTCCAAACCACTTCTGAAGCCTCTGTTTCAAGGATCACTGAAAGGGGTTACCTTAACACAGCAAAGCTAGTAAAACCTACCAAAAAAAAGGTTTTCCATTTGAAAAAGAGCCTAAGCAAACTATTCTTCCTATGACAGTTATTTAAAGAAAGGTTCAGCTTTTCGAGGCAGCCTTAGCAATTTATCAGCGACAGAATTTGTGTCTAACTAACTAACTAGCAGGATTTCCGAGGTCACAGTCAGGCTTTACAGCAAGTCTGAAAGCAAAGCAGGGTATGAATTTCCATTGAAAGAAAACTCAGAAATGGGGGGGTGAGGAGAGAGCACATATTCCCTAGTCTGGACTGTCCTTCACCTTAGCTACTCCTCAAATAAATTCAGCCCTATCTTCACATATTTCAGTGAAGCCAACAACTAGAAACAGACCTTCTGCAACCCAAGATCAGCTGCTGCTTTTCAAACTGATTTGCATCCAAGGTACATCGTATTTGAGCAGATAAAAGAAAGGAGTTGCTGTACCCTACTGCACAGAACAGGTTCCCAAATACAATTCTTCTAGCTCCAACAAATAGAAAACATTGGCATTTTACTGTATTAGCCTCCAACCTTAAACTTTGAATCCTGAGGAACCTTTTCAAATATCCCATTGAAGCTTGAATTCATGTCTGAATCTGTAGCAAAATGAATAAACCTAATGTGCAAGCATGTACAGATACAAAGTCCTTTTTTTGCAGAACGTGACAAGTCAAAGATACTTCACACCTATACGATGTTATCTTATTTTCTATAAAGCCAAAAAAGCACAACTCCTTCTACTAGCACCTTGCTCATCCATATATTCCTCTTTCCTCCCCAGAAATCAGTCTATTTCCATTTTCTTCCAGGATTCAAACCATTTTTATCCAACAAAATTGTTTGCTTAGTAGCTCACCTAGGAGAAGAGCAATCAAGATTGCTCAGTGCTCTGATCTGTCCTAGTACATAACTGAAGTGACCAACACAAACAATATCTGAAGATCTAGGCAAAGGTCAACTAATTGTAAAAAAAAATTGTTAGTTAAAGACATGAAATTTTTCAAGCGACACTTCAACTAGAACAGTGGTGTTGCCTTCCAACTGCTCTGTAACAAAACTAGTATAATCTCATAGATACAATAATTTTTAATTAGCAATCTTCTTTGGTTCCATACTTGCTAAGTATGTGTGCCACTCAGTCCCAGATGATTTGGTTTTAGCACATTAGCACACTGGTATCTCAAATCCTCTTGAGATGTGGAAGGTGAGAATGCTTAAGAAAACAACAGATAATGAGAGGTACGAAAACAAGCACTGTACCTAATTGGTGAGATCTTCCATCCCCTAGTGGGTATCTCTGGTACCGTGGGACACTGAATGGGGGAAGAAGATGGAATCTTTTCTCCAGCAGTGGTTCAAGTCTGCAGGCAGAGGGGTCAGCAGAGTGAAAGAAACTGTACACTTGGCTGCAGGCTGGTCGGACCTGGCATACTTGGATAAGAATAAGACAGAGATCAGTATTGCCCCTTTATGATTTTCAAGGAGTCTATACAGAAATACAGTTAATATGGTCTTCTGCAAACTCCAGATTAGCATACACCTGGCCAGAAGAAATTTAACTACATTGTTTCCTATTTCATATGCAAAGAACACTTCATTGCACATGAGTTTAAAGAGAAATCACAATCTGAGATGCAGGCACATAGCAGATGTGAAGAACAGTCAAAGAAACAGACAGAACCAAGGAAGAAAAAAGAAGTTTAAAAATCTTGTAAGTATGGTATTAAGCATTACAGCTGTGATGTTCAGCACTTCAAATATTTACCAGCAAAATGGTTTGCTGGGCCTGTCACATCCAGAGGACTTAAACCTAGATGACAGCAGAAGCAGGCAGGTGACAGAAGGCAATGCAGTTTCTCCAGTCACCTTATGGATGCTCATGTATAGAAATGAGGTTGGTCATACCGTAAGAGCAAAGCAATGTTTATGATTTTTGATAAAAGTGTGCAGCTCCTGAAGGTTTGGGGCTACAACGGAGAATGCAAATCTTAAAATCATTTACTCAGTTAATAAGACATTCTTTTGACTAAATACACAGAACTGAAACATAACTTAGATGGGTGATCACATGAGACTGCTAAGGTCTGTAAGACAGTCAGTGTAGTCACTTTTCAACACACCACACTTCAATCATACTGAATCAAATCAATTCATTATAGGCTCATTAAACTTAGTACACTTTGTACAGTACTGCATTACATGTTACAATGGTCAGTTTATTAACTACAAAAGTAAAGCAATGACTAAAGTATAAAATATATTTGAGATAATTATGTCTTCTCCCTATGAACTCCATGCAAGCATGACATATTTTCAAACCTGCTGTGCTATACAATAAACCCTAGAGGCTACGTGGCTGTGGTTTCTCTTATACACGGGCAATTAAAGGTTAGTTTTAGAAATTAGTAGTAATGTGATACAGTTGGAACTGTCTTTCCTAAAGCTGCCTGCAAAGGTCAGGCTTAGAGATGATAAAGACAAGCATCAAGTGAACACATCAGTTTATATTCACTGAGATTGTAAGATTTTCTGTGCACATTAAGGGAGCAATGCTGCTGCGCTGAGGGTAAACCTGTCGCATGGAGGTTTCATTTGGCCTGTTTCAGGTCCAGCAAAGTATTTAATACCCTTTATGTATTTTAGTTGAAGAAACCCATATTGAGGAAATCTTTTGATAATTTGAAGTGTTCTGGTTTTGCATTTGTAGGCAAGGTTATGATTTGAGAAAGATTTCATTTTGCTAATAACCAGATGACATTTTCCATTTTGTAGAGGATAGCAAGCCTCTTCCAAGGATAATCAGCACATAGAGAGTGGAAGAACGATCTGTACACAGATCAAATGATCTGTGCTTTAGACAATAGGAACTGAGTTTACACAGTGAGAGGACCACAGAAGACAGTGCTAGAGGGTAACCAGAAGAACTGTTACGGAAACGTTAAGGGACCAACAGAATATTAGGCAGATGAGACTTAAAAGGCATTTGGCAAGGAAATAAAAAAAAACGGAATGAAGATCTGGTTTTATACAAAGTCCTTTTAGTGTAAAAATAAATAAATATTCAGAAAGTAAAAAACAACAAAATGCATCTGGTCTGCAAACATAACAGGCAAACCTCTACATACAATTTTCTTCCCTTATGTTTTAAAAAATTATTCTAACCAGACAAAGAAATAAAAACACTTGAATTTTATTTGTTGTATTTTCAGGTAGCTTTCTACCTTTCATTTCAGTAAAGAAGGCACCTGATTTCTCAACTAACTTCCAGCTGTCTGCATGGTAGGTTTCAAATCTGTCTGTTTTCCTCTCAACTGTGCCATAATTATCACTTTAAAATGGGATTCTTCTATCATATGTACCTCTAAAGACTAATTATGCTTCAAGTAGACTCTGTTCAGCTCAGAATGTGTTTGAAATGCTGGTCAGTTGAGCTGCTCTCAAAACATGCTCCCTGCAGGATACCAGAGGACAGATGGAAGTGAGAACTAATTTGAAGAAAATAGTTTTAAATACTAGTAATTAACATGAAATTTTCCTGTCAAAGTGTCTGGAGGGTACCAGAGCTGAGACTGGGGAAAGAAGGACTACTGGCTAGAAAAAAAAAAATTGGAGTCCTGAATTGTTGCCTCTTCTCACTGTTGCAATGGATTTTTCTCCCTCACGGGCTAAATGAATGTACCATTTCCTATGAAGGTGCCGTGCTATCCCAAGCTCATACCATGCAAAGAGACAAATCATGTAGTGAATACTGAAAAGTGAAGTAAGCTTTTACTTTTACAGAAAAATTTTAAAAATCCAGATGTATTAGAAATAAAACAAAAAATCCTCTATGCATCTGATCACTAGGCTCTGTTACCAGAGAGGAATAATGGCTCACAAGCAACACACCAACACACTCGGGGGCCAAATTCACAATGAAGCCAGCTGTGTACAGGTAATGCTTAACCAAGCACAGACGTTATTTTTGGTATCGTTTTCAAAGACTGATCCTTGGTAAAGCGTGAGCTTCATGTTGTATGACATGGAATATATGATTAACAGCAGAGCAAAAGACACACTTCTGCAAATGGGTGAGCAGTGACATTCCTGGAACAACCCTCATCATCTCAGTGCCTACCAACGTCAATATTCCCATCTTTTAAAGGAAGAAATTTACCTCACTCCCTAGTATTTAACTAGGCTCCTTTATTTATCTCCTTTTTGTGTGAGTCTCTGTTTATTAAGGTCATTACCCATCCTGAATTCTAACCCCAGGAAGAGCTTACCATCCAGGCCAGGCAGAACAGTGCTCCTCATGGCTAGCACCAAACCAAGTGGCGACCCAAAGAGGAAGAAATCAGACACCTCAAATTCAAATCGGCCCAGGTTTACTTCTGAGAGACTGGAATCCACAGGAGGAAGGTCTGCATCATCTTTCAACACACTTGAGTGGATGCTGAGCAAAGAAAATGTATTGAATCAACAATAATGAAGAGGGCATTCCCAAAACAGGCTACTTAGAAAGTTCTAGCACCTGTATTTAGATCCAAGCAAGACACTTTGAAACTGCAGATTGATACTGCACCATAGCAGTCACTTACCATGATTTTCAGTGCGGCTGTTCAGTAAATTTACTACTTGCAACATGCAAGAGTTTTCTACAGTTCTTACACAGAATACTTACTGGTAAGTTATGCAAGGACTACGAAGATTTAAGTTTACCTTCCCTCTCTTTTAGTAGTACAGATGTATGTAAGTTTATTCTGACTCTTCTGCTACATATTTTAACCTACTCCTACTGTGTAAGGACAATGGTATTAGAAGGTTACAGTCAAAGTATGTTACTTGGGTGCATAAAATGAATTGTTCCAATCTGTTCCCTGACCTATGACCTAGAATTTCACTACTTTTCAACTATTTTTTACAGGTTAAAATCAGTGATGCTTACAGACAGCTTTTAAAATTATTTAAACACTTCTATTTACTTTGTATGCCATACATGCATGAGGTAACTACAGACCACTTATCCCTCACTGACAGAGAAAGGACTCTGCCATCATTTAGTTCTGCTGGAGATAAAATACCTACATTCAGAAGCAGAAAAGTAGTCTGAACACCTGCTGTCCAGCCATGTGACAGAGCAGAACATGCCTCCAGAGCATGGAGAGCCTGAATGAGAGACACTGACCATGCTGACTTCAATCAGAACTGTAAGTGAAGTATTCAGGAGTTATGTGCACCCTACACACTGTATCTATGGCCAAGCATGGATCAGAATCCAGAAATTCTGAAGACTGATCTCAAATCAGGCCAAACCTTCTTTCAGTCTGAGAACCTAGTGACATTCTCAATTTATAACCCAGTGTTATCAACTGTAACCCTGGGGACCAAACTTAGGCCTTCATTTAATGCAGACGTGAAGAAAGCCAAGAACTAAATCCATCAGCACGGCAGTTTGTAGTTACCTCTCTATGCTATAAGCACTCGGACAAAGAGCACAAACTGAGACACTGAAACACAATTGCAATGTGTAAGGCAACAACATTCCTTTAAAAGAATGATCTCTGTAATGATCATCTGAAAAAAATGAAAGAGTGATTTCTGTAACCTCATCACTGATATGCCTCTGCTAAATTGCAGTAAATGAGATCATGGGGAAAAAGGTCTCAGTGATCTTAAGCAAGTTCCATAGACAGGAAAGCCAAGGCTTGGAGCCTCTCTTTATGTACAGGGTGGGTCAGAGGATGATGCGGTTTCATTTCATTTGTTTTTTTCACCCTCTTTACCTTACCAAGGAATTTTTTCTGCTGTCTTTAGCCTATGTGTGTCCAACTGTTCCTCAACAACTTAGCAACAGCCTGAAGCTTGAGTCCAAAATAGGAATGGAAGGTAACACTTCTATCTGCTTGTTTAAGTATAGCTCATGTACAGTTTTCATTTTAAAATCACAGACACACAGGAAATGAAAGACTTGGAAAAAACTGTTATCTTTGTCCTTCCATTATCCTATTATTCTTCAAGTCTAAAGTGCTTTATACAAGTCAACATTGTGCTTTAAATATAACACAGTACTTCTCCTATACAAGAACCTAACAGTGACTGACCAAAAAAACCTTCATGTTTTCAACCACAGACAAATGAAAAACCACCATTGTGCCTCAGAGGGAAAACACTTTACAACACAAGGATACCCAGAAAATGCAATGGTTTGAAAATAAAAGCAGAGCAATCAACAAAAACAAAGGAAAGGGCATTCAGTCAAAGCAAGAATATAAAACTACATTAAACTGCTACTAAAAATCCTGACAGACTTGAAATAAAGCACAGTAGGAAGTCTGCACTATACTCTAGCAGGACTGAAACTCAACACACAGTAAGACTTCTCCTTCTGCATCACTCACAATGAAATAAAGGAAATAAGATGATGGATAGAGGAAGCAAAAGCCCAAATAAGAGGTAAAAAACCCAAACAGCTTAGAACAGGCAGAAACAACGAGACAAAGGAAATGCTTATGTTCCCATCAAATCTGCAATTCAGAGCTTTCTTAAGATCATGGAAAGCTAATTAGGTTAACTCTCCTTCCCTAACCTCCTCCTCATTTAAGCCAAATGTTTATGCAGGGCTTTTTTGTTGTTGTTTTAAAGCTGATCTGAATAGCTCATAGACCAAGGGGAGCACCTAAAGCAATTATCTCACTCTTTACAGAATAATAAAAATCCTGAAAATGAAGTCAGAAGGATCTTTAAACAAAAAGAGGTAACAGAAATTTACACTTAAAAGTATTCATCCATTTTGATTTGAGTGAGCTGCACTGAAGAAGTAGAACTTTGTGCATTCATTTTTGCATATTCAATACTCTTACAACTGAATAAAGATTAAATAAAAAACACTCCATATGCGAATAAGCTCATACTACACCCACTAAATCCATGGGGTTTTCTGAGGGGTAGACAAGGACTTCAAGCAAACATCCAGAAACACACCACAAACAGCAACAATGACTCTGTGCTCTGGTGCTGACAGGCTCCATTCAATGGCAAGGCTGTTTCTTTTACTCAGTCATTGAACACCAGTTACCTAGACAGGAGAGCATGATGCTGGGCTATAGCATCACAGTCATAGGTGGAGGAGTCACTTTGTTTCTGAGGCAACGGCTGCCTTGGCTCCTCATCCTCCATGATTCCCGAGATGTCAATATTGCTTTTGCTCAGATGTTTGCTGTCACCCAGACTGGAGTCCTCTGTTAAGAGGGTATTATCCTTCAGAAAATGAACAGAGCAAAAGGAGGATTTAGACAAGACACCAAAATATGACAGAGCTTATATGAAATGGCTGCATTTATACATTTGACCTCACTTTATTCAAGAAAGGGTGGAAAGGGTTAGATTTCCTCTTTGCAGTAGAAGGGAAGGGATGAAGACTAAATTTCACTGTAAGATGCATAGCCTAAAAGCTGGAAGGAGAATCAGGAATTTGAGGGGGGAGTCACAAGGGGCAGAAAGGAGGATTAACACAAAAGCTTTATCCTTCATGACTTTATCATTCTTAATATCATAAGGTAATCAGAAGGGTCTTAACTAAGTGCACAAAATGCCCACTACAACATTAATGCTCTTGTTCATCATGTTCCATGGATGTGGGACCTGATTTTTAAGAATGCTAGCTTCTGTAGGATGCAAAAGGAGACCAGTGGCATCATATCTTCAAGGTTATTAATTTCTTTATTGTTCATTTCCCCCAGCACTCCTGCAGCTTGCACCAGCATCCTTCCTGATATATCCCTATTACTTCCAGACTTTTATTCCGGTGTCCATTTCAACAGCCCATGCAAATGATGCTTTTCAAAACAAATGCCACTGGACTGACCCTCCCCCATCCATGCACAAGATCTCCCTGCACAAGGCATAGCAAGATCTGGTTCTTTACAACAACTGTGCATACAGCCTGGGGAATGAGAGGCTGGAGAGCAGCCCTGTGGGAAGGGACCTGGGGTTCCTGGTCAATGGCAAGTGGAATATAAGTCAGCAGTGCCCTGGCAGCCAAGAGAGCCAACTGTGTTCTGGGGGGCATCAGGTCCAGCATCACCGTCCGGGCCAGGGAGGGGATTGTCCTGCTCTGCTCTGATCTAGGGCAGCCTCACCTGCAATACTGGGGCAGTTTTGGTCACCACAATATAAGAAAGATATTGAGCCATTAGAAAGTGTTCAAAGGAGGGCAATGAAGATGGTGAAGGGCCTTGAGAGGAATCCAAGGAGTAGCTGAGGTCACTTGGTCTGGAGAAGAGGGGACTGGGGAAGACCTCATTGCAGTCTATAGCTTCCTCGCGAGAGAAAGTAGTGGGGCAGGTACAGATTAATTCAATGAGGGAAGAATAAGTAGTTTTAGAAGGACAAGGAACTAGATCTCTGTGAGATGAACCTAGAGAACATCACTGGAAAACTGGCTAGGCATTGTACAAGAAAGCAGGATTCAAAGTTGTTCTTTTCCTTCTTGCATACATCTCTCTCCCAACACTCATTTAGATTCTCTCTACCAGTGCTCCCTGCTCCTGCCTTCCTGGACACAGCATTATGCACTACACCACTGAAGTGTCACTGGAACACTTCACAATCCATAACCTCAAATACCCCAAATCAAAATACATTATCATGCTCAGTACTTTTAAGCAACTTGCAAAAAGTATAAACTCCAACTAGACAAAATAGAGGAGAAAGTGCACAAAGCTTGCAAATGAGGGCTGGGACATAACAGGTCAAGTGGCTTGGCCAAAGACATGCAGACAGACTATGGAAAATGTGCTCACTGAATCTGTTTCTCTGAAGCTGCAGAATGAACAAGTTCATAGGACATATAAGCTATGAGGTGAACCTTTCCACACAGTTTCACCTATAGTCTTCAACAGCCAAGAGGATCTTCTGCCTTCTGTAACAAGTGAATAATTAGTCTTATTCCCAAAAGCCATGTTATTAATGGTAATTCTCTTTCCTGGAAAAATTTAGACTATGTCTCTTTGCTCAAGAGTACTTATACCACATATAGCTCTCAATTGAACCAAACAAGTCGGTGTCATTGAGCCCATTTTTGAGGAGAGGTAACTAAAAGAGATGAAACAGTTTTTTACACAGGGTCACAAAGCCAAAAAACAGAGCATGGGCACCTCACACAGTGTCAGCTCTAATTTACCACACCCACCCTCCATATGTACTTGAGCCTGAAGTACGTAAGATCGACTGAACCTTAATTTTCTTTCTTAAGTGTCGAACACAATAATTAAGCTTACGTACTAGCATTACATTAAAAACCCGTGCTTTTACTATCATAAAATCTTTCCTGGATCACAGGTAGAATTACTCCTCCCTTCTCTGCAAATGCAGCACTTGTATAGACACTCAGTTGTTCATTCACAGATTCTCAGCTGACTTGCATTCCTTACGAAGGCATTCTTTCACCAGTCACTAAAACTTATTTGCAACACATCTTAATGCTAGACTACTAGGCACTAGCATAAGGAAATCCACACCATATGTGAAAAAATTAAAAAAAAAATTTAAAAAAGAAAATATTTTGACAAAAAATAGGAGCCCAACAGAGATTACTGAGATAGGAAATGTTTGCATCTACAGTTAGGGATACCATAAAGGGCACTTGGTAATCCTGTTTTAAAGGTTTACAGATAAAGCCTTCACTACTTATTTCTGATACCATAAAACTGAAGCTGACAACAACAAATTTTTGATACATGAACAAAATCCCATTCTATCATTGGTAATTTACCAAACCCTTAATTTTTCAGTCTTATATGGAATTGATTTCCTCTAGGGTATGAATCTATAAGGTTTCAGTTGTGTGGATTTTTTCTCTTCACCTGAATGCTGCTGATGCTTCCTCTCCTGCTACTGTTCCGACTCTCGTCAGCTGTATTAGAATTATAGCAGATGGCATCAAAGCCCAAAATTCCTCCAATGCAGTCACCTATGAGACACACCTGAGAAAATAGAGAGATTTTTTGGGGACACGTAGCAAGTGTTTTAAAAGAAACAAAAAGCATCACAGCACTGCAGAGGAGTTCCTGTCTTACTTTGCATCCTCATTACTGGTTTTTACACCCTTGGTTCCTCTTGCAGCTAAAAACGTGTAGCCACTTTCTTCCTTTTATCTCCAGAAATATGCCCTATGCCAAGGGGCTATTTTGACCAGTGGGAGTTCTCCCAGATGAATTAAAATTCTTCCAGCTACTTGCAGACAGATTCCAGCTTGAAAAGTTCATATCACCAGACGACTGGTGACACAAAGATTTCCATTCACTCAACATTTCCTTGAGAGTCATAGAGGGAACAGGACCTCAACAGATTGTTACTCTCCTTGTCAGGAAAAGGGAACAGAACTTCAAAATGAGGTATTAAGCAGAGAGATTCACTCGATTCCCATTTAATATAAACATAGAAGCTACGTTCAAAGTATGACCTGGCAATTAAAAAAGCATAGAGTATTAAAATAGGGAATTCAATAGTTGGAATAATTTTATGGCACACTAGAACCTTCCCCACAAGCCAATTCCACTGAACACATCCCCAACCCATAGGAGATGATTCTTGCTCCCTGTGTCTGAGCATGAGCAATAGCTTGATACCGGGCTCCAGCAAAGCCTCTCTCTTCAATTCTCAAACTGAAGCCATCATCTAGTCTATTATTCCCAAATCCTTTTAGTTTCCTTAACTCATTTCTAACCTTAATTCAGCTTGGCTACAACACAAAACTATAAGTTTCAGATATAGGATGTTGTGCACTCTTTCTTCCAAGTGAAAATGTTAGGAAAAGCAAGTTCTTCAAGATGCAGGTAGGGAAAAACCTCAAACTTATCTCAGTGCATCTCAATGTGGCACTCTTCCTGAATTGAGTATATTTCTTGTACTCAATTAAAATGATAAAAAACATTTTAAAAAATAAAATATCAAAATACATTAAAGTAACATCTATCCTAAGACATTTCTGATTCTAAAGTTGTATACAATTGAACAGCATGCCAATTTACTCTCTGATTTTCAAATTCCTATGCTGCACAATGAAGTCCACAAAGAACTAAAAATTGTATGATACAAGTAACCTTAATAAAACTAACAACACATTTTGTAGGGAATTGGTAATAACTTCTTCAATTTACCAAGGCATTTCTAATCCTTATTATTATTGACATTAAGGTAATGGAGTTAACTTTTTCCAGATACTGAATAAAATCAAAAAGGAAATCTCTGATCTAATGAGATTGCAACTAAATGGACAGAAGAGACCAAAATACGAAATGAAAGACACACACAGGGTGGGTGTCAGGATGTATGATATATATTTGATAAGTACAGGACTTATTTGGAGGCAGAGCTGAAATTTCTATCTAAGGAGAAAAGCAAAGCACTGTAACTGTAGACAGCATAGAGAAGTCACTTCTGTTTTAACAGTGCCAGTAATTGTTGATAGTGAAAATTCTGTGGAGTATACAGAGATCAAGCACATTCTTTCACATGAAGTAATATATCTGATTCATAAAACACACCAAGGAGACTTCTTTGTAGCTTTGTCAAAGAAAAAACCCGTAACACTAAATTTCTATTGAGAAAATTGTTTTCATATTATTCTATGCATAGTAAAAGTGGCTTCAACCCAAATTTTAGCCTAAAAATACTGATGTCACAGCATCATCTTATTACTGCTATGGAAAAACATTTGTTTGTGTAATAAGACACATGATTTCCTCCAAAAGTTACACTGTACTCTATATATTACATCTATTTTCTTTATTTTTCCTGAAGTGTGAAGGTCACTGTACTTAAAGTAAGTGCATGTTTCTGGCTATGTAGATGGCCCCATTGCAAAATAATTTACACAGAGTATCAATATCATATTCCTACGTGAAGCAGGAAAGTACTTTTTTGTAGACTATAGATGGCGAAGCAGGAACAGCAACTGACATGTCAGAAGAAACCTGTGGGCGACTTCAGTGGTCAGTGGGTCACAACAGAAAAATTACATGACTTTCCTCAGAGTTATACAGAAAATCTGCAGTGCTGCTGGCCACTGAGTATTTGTCTTCTGTGTTTCTTTACTGTGAATTTTTTTATTACTACTGTGATGGAGGCAAAAAAGAGGTAACAATAGTTAAATGTTGGACTTCTTATGATCTTAAAGGTCCCCCAGTTTTTCCATCAGCTTTAGCAGATGTGTAAAGATCTCATTAACACTGATTATCATCTGTCTTGGGCTGCCATGCTTGTTCACTGCTCAGCGTATCTCATTTACCGCACCGTAGCAATACTTAGGAAGTGCTTAGGGGTCAAAATGCTTGTGGGAAAAGGTATATAATCTTCTACCAGCTGAGTAAGTCCACATTAGAGAGTGAACAGGATTCCAGAAGTGTCTTTCTCGTGCTGGGCACTGAGAAGGTATTTTGAATAGATGATCCTGTGCTAACATTCATTCATCATATTTGCAGCATTATCTCACACACATAACTCAAACCCCTAACTACAATGGTTTAAAAAGAAACAGCCTTGCTCTGAAGGAATTTTAATTTGATGTAAGAAAAAATAGTCCTACCTGTCCATTAAAGCCAGCCCCATCTGTAGATTTGAGAAACTCATTGTAAACTTGATTGGCTCTGCTGATCACCATGGCAACAGCATCTTGGTACTGAGGGGATGAAACAGCCAGCAAAGGCAAGGCAGCCAGTGGGATGTGGTCTTCACTGCTGCTGAGACAGCTCTCATCATAGCTGTAGGGATTTAGGCTGGAAAAAGAGATTTTATTATCAGGAAAACTGCAAGAGCCAGCACAGAGCATGAGAAAATGGTAATTAACAGAAACGGGTTGGGCTATTGCAAGTCACAATGAGAGAACAATGGAAGGATCATTTTCTAACAGAATTCAATTGCTTAAAAAAAAATCAAGGACTTACGGCTTTAGTTGAATGAGATTACACTAGAAGGCATTTCTGTAGTTAAACTACTTGATACTGTTGTGCCACATACAAGCAGACATAATTTAGAATGGCAATGACATGATTACATTTCAGCCTCTTTTCCCTCCCATGTAACAACTTACAACATCATAGAGAAGGATCCAACCATCACAATGGAATACTGTTTCCTAGAACACAACTGCAACAGCAGTATTGTTCAAAAGCATACAAAGACATTTTTTCCAGTGACCCATCTTTTCAAAAAGATGTAAGAAAGACGCACATATTCTCAAATCACAGTAAATGTCTGCACAGTAACACTTGGCAAACAGGCCGTGACCCAATCGAAAATACAAGCTCAAATTTGAAGAACAGCAGCTTTACTTTAGCTTGGATATGCATCCTGCAAGTTTCTCAGTAAATCTGTCGATTAAGTCTTGGCTGATTTTTAGTGATGAGTGGAGAAGACAACTCAGAGAGCTAAAGATGAAAGGCACTGTGTGCCTTAATTTAGTACATCTGAAGTTCATCCAAAGCCACAGGTAGGCAACTTGAACAGTATTTTGTATTCACTTTCTTTGGGAACTTCATGGGCTATCACAATATTTAAAAGCAAGCTGGCCTGAAATGTAGTTAGTCTGTGTCTTTGCTAAAACTCACATTCTTGAGACTATTACCAGGGTAATGGAGGAAGAATAGAAGATTTGCCGGTGTGTGTCCCAAGTCTCACTGGTCTTTTCCAAACTTGCCTCTGGCTGAAGCACTCCAGTGATATGGTATTTTTCATCTGAAGTAGTATAACAGTTTCTATGTCCTTGAGCTCAGCTGGTCTGCCAAGCTCTATCAATTAAAACAGCTTCATTTTACCAGCTGATTAGATCATCCAAATGCACAGCAGATATACAGTTATGAATACTAACTCTCAGAAATTAAAACTGAACCTTCAGAACCCCCCAAAAAAGTTTCATTTACTAATAAAATCGGCAGATAATACCTCAGAAAGGGAAAGGGACAAACACATGAGGAAAAAGAGCTTATTAAATGAATGTTTGAAATGGCACAAAATACCTGCATATATTTTCATAATAAAAATAAAATGCAAACAATATTCAAAAGAGAATCACACAAACCAGAGCTGATGGAAAAGTAAAAAAAGCTGGAAATGTATTGGGTTTTTTTCCCATAGCTAAAGCAATATAGATCAAATTGAAATAGAGACAATTAATCACCGCTAACTGGCTTAGAAATGACAGTGTGGTTTTTTTAATTCCAATGTATTTTATTGTAAATGTTTAGCCACTGAGACCTCCATTGTTATAGCAGACAAACAGAAAGAGAAGCAACATGCAGACCACTGAAAGAGTGTATGGAAGAGATGAAATTGTTTGTCGGAGCAGACGTGCTCCTGGAAAAGCTGGCAGCCCATGGCTTGGACAGGGGTACTCTATGATGGGTTAAGAACTGGCTGGAGGGCCAGGCCTAGAGAGTGGTGGTGAACGGTGCTGCATTCAGCTGGCGGTCGGTCACCAGTGGTGTCCCCCAGGGATCAGTGCTGGGCCCAGCTCTGTTTAACATCTTTATAGATGATTTAGATGAGGGGATTGAGTGTACCATTAGCAAATTTGCAGATGACACCAAGTTGAGGGGGAGTGTCAATCTGCTGGAAGGCAGGAGGGCTCTGCAGAGGGACCTGGACAGACTGGAAATGATCTGATTCCAAGGGAATGCGGTTCAACAAGGCCAAGTGCCGGGTCCTGCACTTTGGCCACAACAAGCCCCGGCAGCCCCCCAGGCTGGGGACAGAGTGGCTGGAGAGCAGCCAGGCAGAAAGGGACCTGGGAGTTTGGATGGACAGGAAGCTGAACATGAGCCAGAGTGTGCCTAGGGGGCCAAGAAGGCCAATGGATCCTGGCCTGCATCAAGAACAGTGTGGCAGCAGGAGCAGGGAATTGATCCTTCCCCTGTACTCAGCACTGGTGAGGCCACACCTTGAGTATTGTGTTCAGCTCTGGGCCCCTCAGTTCAGGAAGGACATTGAGGTGCTGGAGCGGGTCCAGAGAAGAGCACCCAGGCTGGTGAAGGGACTCGAACACAACTCCTATGAGGAGAGGCTGAGGGAGCTGGGGTTGTTGAGCATGGAGACGAGAAGGCTCAGGGGAGACCTCATCACTCTCTACAGCTACCTGAAAGGAGGTTGTAGCCAAGTGGGGGTTGGTCTCTTCTCCCAGGCAACTATCAGTAAAACAAGCAGGCACAGTCTTAAGCTCTGCCAGGGGAGGTTTAGGTTGAATATTAGGAAGAAATTCTTTACAGAGAGGGTAATCAGGCATTGGAACCCATCCCTGGAGGTATTTAAGAAGAGACTGGATGTGGCATTTAGCGCCATAGTCTAGTAATGATGGTGGTAGTGGATCAAGGGATGGTCTTGATGATCTCAGAGGTCTTTTCCAACCCGGCTGATTCTATGATTCTATGCTGAGTATTAGTGCTGAAGCTGAGATAAACAGGTAAAATATCAGTGCTGAAACTCAAAAAAGCACAAATCTTATTATCTTGAAAATCACCAGCTTGGAAACATGACGCACAGAGGCTGGAGTTGAAATCACTGAGTGTAAGAGCCTGACAGATAAAGTCACCAGTGTTAGAACCTAACACCTCACTGATGAAAGGCAGCAAATGACTCAGCTGCAAGACAGACCTGGCCTTCCATGGTGGGTTAAGAGCATGCATGGCTCCCAGGGAAGAAGAGACTGATGGCATCTCTAGCAGGGATAACTCAGACTGCACCATGGAGAGGGGGTGAGAGGAGCAAGCAGAGGGGGAAATCACCCATATGGTAACAGTTGTCTGGATAACTATCGCACAACATTTTTTTTCCAGTTATGCTTTTGGTTATCTGCATTCCATGCTGACAGTCCTGGGGACTTTCTATTGCTGTTTCTGAATGCTAGAATATGCATTTACTTCCTCCATTTTCAGGATTAAAAAAAAAACAACAACAACAACAAAAAAACCCAAAAAAACAAGAAAGAAGAGCATAAAGCATGTTTTGTTCTGGCCTTTTTTTCCTTCTCTCTCCTTCCCATTCCCCCTAAATTTGCAATGATTATCCTCCAGTTTGGCTAATACTATAATTTAGAAGCTCTATTCTGAGGTGTGAAACAATGTACGCTCATCAACTCATATGCTATAAAAAGCATAACAGTTGATCCACTCTGGGATACTTTTCTGCTTGAAAAGGGAAGAAATGCCTTGAAAGTCATCTATCTGGAACAAGAATGTGCCTTAGTTTTAACCCTTTTTTGTTCTTAGCCATAAAGATAGAGCCAAGTGTGACAGCAGATCAATTACAAATTTATACAGGTTACATAAAGAATGTGTTTTTGATTTATATGAGAGACAGAGGAACCTGAAATGATAAGAGTAGATGAGAAAAGATCAGTTAAGCAATCTGAAACTTTTACTACATGGAGTGATTTTGCCCTGAAAGATCCCTCTCCTTTAAGCCACTATTTGCAAGGCAGAGAGAACTGCATAGGTACATTCACATAAAAAGTTACAGTGGAATCCCTCTGAACCTGGTCACTCTGCACACAAGGCACAGCATAATTCAAAACCTATGCCAAGGTAAAAACCAGGTTGTACTACCCTAGCACACACTCATAGTGTATCTTCAGAAAACAGAGGCCACATTCAAACCAAAAAAGAAATCTTGTACTGCTGCTTAGTCAGTCATCTGGCTCACCCTCAGTGAAACACTACAGTAATTAAAACTACCCTTCCTCCACCACAGTTTGCTAAAAGGAATGTTTACAACAACTTTTATGTTCCACAACTGCATTCTGGAGTTTGGCTATGAAAGCTGCTAGCATGAAGCTGCAGAAATGTGAGACCAGAGAATTGTCTCTCTTTCTGTCAGCCCCAAATAGGTACGACAAGCAGCTCCGCACAAGAACATACCACTGCAATATCAACATTATGCCAGTGCGCAGAATGATTCTATAGGAAATTCAAACATCCAGGATGGTGTTTTTCATTCCGTTTGGACACTGTGTGCTGCAACAAGAGGAAATAAAGAATCAGAGGTAGAAAGTCAAAGCTGTGTTCATTTGGGCTGCCAGCACACACTCTTCTTTCTGCTCTACCAGCTATTCCTCCAGATAGCTGAGACCTGCAGGCACTGCACTATAGCATAACAAAGGGACACTGAGTTCTTAGAGTGCATGTAACTCTCAAGGGGTACAGAGGAAAAAAGCTTGTTAAACAATGGCCCAAATGGGCAAGGGTGATCTTCCAAACACTCCTCCATCTTTCACCTCCTCTTCTATCATTCCTCTTGCTTTACAGGGCAGCACCTTGGACACGCACACACTTCTTTCCTGGTTGTTTCCATGTATTCCCCCTTGATGCCAAGAGTCAGGCACAACTTCAACCAGTCTGGTCTGCACCCTGACACCTCTTCCTCCTATAGGCCTGTGACAGCTTTAAGTCCAGCTAGTATTTCAGAACTTTCAAGTATTCTCCATCTCTCCTGTCTGACATCTGGACAGTAGGTGTCACCATTCCTGGATCTTATGGCCCAAAACATAGTTGTAGACCTCCTCAACTCTTCTGCATGGTTTTCTGCTCTACATGAGCTTCAAATGTAACCCTAGGCACTATACTGCAACAAAAAAAGACTGTAAAAGCAGTCTTTTGGACTGGGTTTTGTCTGGGAAGCCCCAAACAAAACAAAGGAAATTTTCTTTCTGCTTAGAAAAAAAAGAAATCAGGAAAATGTTTGTTTCCTCCTCTCACCAGAGTTCACCAGTTAATTCTAGTTTGCACTCATAGAAGAGTTGAAGCAGTCCCAAGAGCATGTGTTTCTTTCTTCCTTCTCTGTCATGCCATTGAAAGTATTTATGTGAAGGAAAATATCTCTAAGGCAAGAAATGTTACCTGAAAACATTCTCTCATTTAATGAATGAATTCCAAGACCCAAAAAGCATGCAGGAAGAGCAGCTACTGAATCGGATACATCCAATAATAAATGTTTTTTAAAACAAATTTATCCACTTAGAAAAGGATGAAAAATTGTTCCAAGTCTTGCAATCAGCAAAAGATTAAGAAGGATTTGCAACACTTCATTATGAAAAAGATGGGTCACAGAAAGCCATTCAAAATCACAATGCAAAGCCAAACATCAGGAAACGCAAATCAACTTACTTGGAAACAAGAGAGAAAGCTGCTGAACAGATTGCTGGGCAGGGAACAAGTCTCATTAAGATATGGCCCAAAGAGGCAGGGAAATGGGCTCGGGTGACCTTCTCAAACACAGAACTGAAGGTGTTGATGTCTGCCAGCTTGCTGCTGTGGTCACCACCTGCAGTGTCTAAGATGTTCCCTCCATGTAGGATCAAAATTAACACATGAGTTTTGCAGTTCTGATGTTGAACTCCTTCCTGTAAGAAAAACAAGAAATAAAAAGGGAGGGAGCATTTTTATGGACATTGTTGGTATACCTGGTGTCACCATGAGCAGTGGTTTTTTTTCTCCCACACCCACTGTGATCGTTTTGTATATCTGCCTTCACTGGAAGGGCGGGGTGGGGGGTGTGCGTATGTGCATGCCCCACCATCCATTTAATTCAAGTATGTCTGACCCACGTAGAGCCTACTGCTCTGACAGAAAACCTCTGCAGCACAGATGTAGGTTTCAGATCAACAAAGACTAAAACAGCTTCATGTACTTCAAATACTCTGAGACTGGAGAAGAATTTCAACCTCTGCAGGCAGTCTAAGCAATCATCTGTCTAGGTATCCCGAATGATTGCTTCATTTACTGGCAACGTTGTAATTCACATCATCAAAGGTTCTAAAAAGCCAAATTTCTGTGCCAATGAAAACATCCAGGAAAAGCAGATGATACAGCTATCTCGGCCTCTTGAGACTGGCAGCTTCCTATTAAAATGAAAGATGGGGGTAATTTACCCAGACACTTATTGAAAAAGTAAAAATTTATCACTGCTGATACCCATGAAACTCATCAATAAATTTACAAATATGTGAATATGCACAGACAATAATAAGCTACATAGAATAAACAAGGTATTTTCTACTTAAGACTGGAAAAGCATTTTGAATGTCTCACAACTCCACCTTTTTTTCCTCTTTATCCCTTAAGAGTTACGTGCATTCAAAGAACTGAGTAATATATTAAAAGATTTGACTTTTTGTTTTTAAATCTTAATTGTCATTTTCTTTTCACTTTGGATCACACAATTCCTGATGACTTCTAGTTCCTGACCAAACACAAACACAGAACTCAAACAACAGTAATATTTCTTGTACTTGTCTAAGGACTGTTAATCGCTAGATTGGGTGATTCCCTGAGAATCAGGCAATGTTCTGGAGACTTTATTCTTAAGTTCTGGAATTAAGAGAAATTGGTAACTTTAGCACTTGTATAATGGTGACAGAGAAATGGCTGAAAATGAGAGAATTGCAAGTTATTCCATAAAGCCACTATCTCTGTTCAGCCCATGAATTTTAGTATTCAGTAGAAGTATTCATTGTGAAGGCATTTTGCTCACTTGACTTATATCTGCTTAAATACAGGATCATATAAGCTTTTTTAAGGTTCCACTTTTCCTTGCACTCATTTACAATTTCCTTCTCCATATGGTTCCATTCCAGTTATTCAGAAGAGAAATTTAGATCCCATTAAAAGGTAAGAGTAATTCCTTCACAGCCTGCTTGGAAATAAGCAGCACTGCTGATGGGTTGATGGAACTGAAAGCTTCAAAACAAGTCTCTCAGCTGGAGTTAACTAGTATCTTTCACAGAAGACTCAAATGGAATGCAATTAATTTGCCTCTCAGCAGTAGCTCAGTCATGACTGAGACAAGGGGCTCAAGGGCTAATCAACTGGACATCTGAAGTCAATCAATGACTGTCATAATTTTCAGTAGGAGTGGAATTCTTCAAAAATGTAAAAGCAGACATTTCCACTACCTGTCCTATGTGTGGACAGAGGACCTTAATCAGTTTGTTGGAAGGACCACAACTTGTTTAGATTCTTTCCTGCTTCTGAAAAAAGGCAATTGTTTTATTATCAATTTCATGAGTGCTGCTGAATCTGCTTCAAAAGCCTGCATTTACACTCAAGCACTAGGCGGATATAACAATTTCTCTTCAGAGAACTGGGTCATATTTCCACCTAAGTTAAGTATTTCCAATGTCTTAAAAAGGTTGTGATGATTTTCAGTAATTGCATGTGCACCTACCAAACAAGGGAAAGACACACTAAGCCATCAATCGAGTTTATAATTCCATAATATGAGAGTATTTCCCCATGTCTAATCTTTAGAAATCACAGCTTGTTTTAGGAAATAATCTTACCTCATTGTCCTCGTGTATTTCAACACTACCTTGTGCAGGGAACCTTTGTTTCCTTAAAGAGGCTCTATATAATTCACCTAAAAGGAAAAGAGGCATATTGGTCATAGAAATATTTGTCTACCACATCTTTTACAGACAACTACATGTAAGGCACATTTCTACTTTCAAGACAAAAAGTTCCATTCATAGGAAATCCTGTGGACAAACAGAACAATACACAATATTAGAGGCTCTTCTATTCTTAACAGCAACATTTAGAACAGGATTCAGGTCCTTATACCGAGGTGTGTAGTACCAGTACAGCTGCTGTTGATCTGTGCCTTTCTGAAATAGCAGCAGAAGAGGTCGCCTGAGGTTCTGCTCATCCCAAACAGCTATCTTAGGTACTCTGGTATGTCTTAAATAGCACTAAACACCTATATATAGGCAAGTTAATTAAGCCTTTCAAGTTCTGCAAAGATCTTCAGGATGCAGTTCTTCCACAAACCTCTGTGACTACCTAGGGAACTCCATTAAGTAACTGCAGTGCTCCATTACCATGATGCAAAATAGGAGTAACAGCCCATAGAGCAAAAGACAATTTCTGCTCAAAAAGTCCTGTAACCCAAAAAATAGGAAGTGATATTTCAGAGAAACACATTCCTTTGCTAATATCATTTCACAAGATCACGCATGCAACATCCTCAATTATAAATACAACAATGAATATGAAACCACAGTGAAAGTCTCTGCACTGACTTCAGAGCACGACCAAACATGCGGACCAAAGGCCCACTTGTCTGCTCTTTGGGCAGACAGGCTGGGAAGCAGCCTGCTCTAAGCAGTGGAACGTTTCTGATATCAGCTTTAAGACCACGAGATTTTCCACTGTCTTGCCTCAGGAAACAAAACTTAGGAAGCTTTTCTTTGCAGAACACTTTTCTTTGGTCAAACACTGGAAAAGGCTTCCTAGAGAGGTGTCAATGTCCCAAGCCTGTCAGTGTTTAAGAGGCATTTAGATAATAATCTTAATAATATGCCTTTACTTTGGGTCAGCCATAAATGGTTGGACAGTTGGACTACAGGATCAATGTAGGTTCCTTCCAACTGAAAATTTTCTATTCTATTCTACAACTTCTATAACTGGCTATGAAAAGGCTTGCCCTCTGAACAAAACTTCTCTGTGCTTAAGCACACAGAAGTTGATATAGCACTATCCACTTTTTCTGGTTTGCACTGTGTTTTTTCAGTCATTGAAGAGAATTACTATAGGTTCTTTCTGGTCTCCTCATAATGCAGTATTTTTTTCTACCATTGCATGTTACCTGGGAAACAGCTGTAAGATGAAATTTGATTAGCAAATGTTCCTTGGGAAGAGCAAATGTGCTTTACTCTTCTGTCAACAGTGATGGAATTCCATGCAAGATGCTAATTCTATCCCTGTAACAACTTCTCCTCCCTCTCCTGTGGGGAAGAGGAAGGCTTTGAAACCATCCTGAATCATGACAGCAGAAATTTGTCATTCAAAATGTCAGCTGACTGCAGTGTTGAAGACTTAAAATTCCACTCATCTTACAAAGATTAGCTGTTCCTAGAGAAACTGTAAGGCCTTGCTCCCTCTATGACAGATACAAGTTTTAGGAGTTAAAGAGAGAGGATTGCACTAAATAATAATACAAAGTAGACAACAGACAGCTTTTGAGGTCTAGACACCTTTTCCTCTGTTTCTTCCAGCATGCCAGAAGAAAATGAATACACCACATAATGCTACAGATGACTCAGTTTACTTTTCCTTGGCATTTGGAGTTCATACCCTCCTTGTGGTTCCACTCCATCTGTTTACAGGTAGTCTGCCAGACCCTAAGACAGCGTTCACCAGAGACATTGCTTAAGCAGGGTCTGGTCAGGTTATTCTAAAAGCACTGAATTAAGTCCAAAACAAATTTTGAACACTCTACTCTTCTGCACTAGGAGCAGGTTCTACCAATATCATTCCTTAGAGCCACTGGAAATTTATTTAGGCTCTGTGTCTACATTTCTCCATATTTAAAATTGAGGTAATTATTCTTGCCTTTCTGACAGGCAAAGATTTAATGTATTAGGCATTCAATACCTGTATAAAATAAAAGGGTACCATAACAAAAAACAAAATACCGGAAAGCAAACCTAACAGAGACAAGGTACACCCATAAACCCTGAGCTTCCACCAAATGCAATTGCTTTCTGGAATTCTCTGCAATTTAATGCTGACCTCATTATTAAAAAGCTATGACTACAGTATGAAATCTGTAAGTGCCATTTTTTAGATCATCAGTTGACGCCATTTAAAACACCAGGCTGCATTATAAAAACCAGCAGGAACTATTGAGCATTTTTTTTTAGGACTATGTATCAGTTCACTGAGAACCACACTATGTAGTCAAATGGCTCTTTGCAACAAGTGGTATCAAAACAAATTAACATGAAATAGGTGAGTAAAACCAGAAAGTGACACTTGCCTATTGTTTATCAGATGCTGAACTATAAGGACGACAGCATACAGTCCTAAATTAAATGCAACCCCAATACAGAAACTGCTTTTCAGTCTAGGAGTCAACAGCCAACAGTCAACAGGAACAGTGGCTGTCACCTAAGCCAACTATTTTATGACAAGGGAAGAGATTTATCAAGCATTTCTGCCAACAGAAACATAGACTGCTACCGCAGATACCACCAAGCCAGTGTATCTGGCAGGGATTGTTTTAGACTCAAATTCCCACTGGAATTGCTACATAAATATATATTTATATACACGCATATACACATTCACCAGTGACTTAGGTACCAAGCAAGTTGTGTGTTTACAGCCTTGCCTGAAGTAACTCATTGCCCAAACAGTCTCTCTATGATCATCAGATCTCAACATCAGCACGAAAGGAGAGCCAGGTGAAAGGAAAAGCTTGGACAGTGATTCAAGGGCAGCCATGAAAGGCATCAGTTCAATACACAACCAAAAAGTAAGTCCCTTGAATCTAGGAGAATAGAATTCATATGATCATTCCCAAACTTCTGAGATCATGAGGTACAGTTCAAACGCATACTAAGAATCAAGCCAGGTCCTCTTTTTTTTTTTCCCCCCACAGACCATTTCAAATATCCCTAATACTTTGTCATATTAATTAGGGAAAAATTAAAGGGTAAAAAAAAAAAAAAAAAAGAACTTGGTTTAGCTACAAAGCATAAGGTGCTAATAGTCCCAAAAGAAAACTGCTATTCCCATGATTGCTCTCCCATGAGAAATGATGCTGTTTCTTGCCATCTGTTGTGCTATTACTAGTCATTCATAATGATAAATCCATCATAAGAAATATGTTCACATGAAGGCTGTGACATATGCTTTCTATTGACAAATTATAAAGAATACTGTAATACACTGCAGATGCAGTTTTGCAAACTGCACTGTTTAGCAGAAAATAATGGCACGTGTCACTGAGCCCTATCCTGCTCTGGAAGCCACGAGATGGTGCCCACGTTAACTTCCATGATTTCTTCACTGAATGAGTCTTGCACACATATGCTACCAGATCTTGTACATGATTACTACAGAGCACTGGAGAAGAAGAAACACACAGGGTGAGCCAAGGATCTTAACTCCCAGTGCTCCTCAGCTCCACTTATCAGACCAAGCCAGATGGGAAAAATATGATTTCCAAAAGGGAAGGGGTTGGCACAGAGTGACAGCATGTGCTTGTAAACACAGCTGCAGGAATAAAGAACAGACGTTTTATTGTGAACTCCAGGAAGGCAATGGACAATTGTTCCCAGAGAGAACTGTGATGAACATTACCATCACGCATTTCTTTAAGTCAATTCCTACTCTTTATCAAGCCATGAAAAAGCACAAATTTCAACAGCAGAGTCACACATAAATATTCCCTGAAGCTGGGCACCAGCAGCAAAGGAACCCTAGCAACACCAGGCTTGGCACTACTTTTTATTCCTATAGCACTCAGAAATTTTAACAGCAACACTTCTTGCACCTCTTTAAGCAGAGATAGGAGAAAGAAGTCCAAAGAAAAAAGCACTGAAGGCTCCTACACTCCATACCCAGCCATGTTGTACTGTCCTGTATGACCTATTGTATATAGCAGCAGCTTCACCCTCCAGTGCTCTATCTCTGCCACTCCAGCCAACACTAAAAGGTACTAATGTGCTAAATAGCGTCACGGGCACTTTCTTGGTATATTTTCATAATCCACATTGAAAATAATGCAATTTAAAATAAAACTTAAAAGAATCCTAGTCCCTCCACATGCATTTCTCTTCTCAAGGTAACAGATCACTTGGTTAACAAGTCTATTATATTACTATCTCTAGTTACTGAACAGCCTCAGTACAAAGAAAAATGAGAACACCTTCAACTCACGTTGTTTTTCTTGCAGAAAGCCAGATGAGCAAAATTCAGGCTCTTCACCTGCAAAAGGAAGAAACCACAATGTAAACTAAAATCACTTTACATGAACATCAAGCTCTTTACTTTTTCTACTGTGTTGCAGTAAATATTTTGCAACTGACCACTATGGTATTTCCAAAACCCCCATTGGCTTCAGTGGGAATAGCTCAGCATATGACACACTTGACAACTGTTGTAATCAGTTCAAAGTGGTTAGCCTTCAAGTTAGATTTTACCTTTTATTTCAATCTATTTGATAACTTGCAGCATTAGCCACTGAATCTCTAAATAACTAAGAACTGGCATAACTTACCTAGCAATACAAACCAGATTCCTATTCCAAATATTTAATTAGCAGCTTTTTAAAGCATGTTTCCGTCCTTCCATTCCCTCCCACAGTCCACCCCTCCAAAGAAAGTTGCAAGTACAAAGGGATTTTCTCAGATCTAAATACAAAAACCTAATAGACACAAGAATACGGGAATAAAGACCCTTTCTGTAGATTAAGTCCTCCTACAGCACTCCAGCCATTTCTACCATGGAGGATAAATACCTTTGCCATCATTCCACCACAAGAGAAACCAAAGCCAAAAGGCATCACATCAGCCTACATCTATCATCAAAGTTGGGATGCGAACACAAGTCTCTCCATCCCTTCTCTAGATTCCTTCTTCAGAGGCCCAGCAACATTTTTTCCTGGAGTCTACCTACCCCTTGAGTATATGCACAGACACAGCATCAGCTGCTGGGGCACAGCCTACTCAACAACAGAGACTATGTTCTGTTACATTGTTTGGCAACATAGATCAGACTGGCAAATGACAAGCACCAGGGAAGCTGGTGGCACCCCACGATATGTGAATAAAACAGTGCACGTGCTGCCATTGCCTGCCCACTGATTTTCTTGTGTTCAAATGAAAGCTTCTGCTCAGTGCCTTAAGAAAACTATTGGTTCTCATCTCATGAATTAAAAACGCTGTTACACTAAATGCAACTAGGGTTAATATATAAAAACCAACAATAATGTTTTACTCCTCTGATGGATGCAGCAGTACAGAATAAGAACTCTGAAATATTCTCTTTTTCTTCAGATGCCCCAGCTATCACAATTGACTTGGTTTCTAAGAGAGTAAAAAGAAAAGAAAAAATGACAGGCTTTTAATGTGCAGCAAAGAAATCTGCTTTAGTTCATTCTTTGTGCAAGCAGTACTTGCAGTACACTGCTGTACTTCACTTTTGAAGAATGACAATTATTTGAGTTAGCTACTTTCCAAATTTCACATGCAATTTATTTTCTTTTTCAGTTCCTCACCAGGACAATTCACAGACTCTTGTTCTGACAAAGAGGTTGGGTCACAACTGTTACCTGCTTTCAACTTACTAGGGAAGAAATTCACAGAGATAGTCATTGCTGAGGCAAAGCAGCCACCAATCACTGCCTTGGGATGAATGTGTGAAACTCTCAGGAATATAAGAGCTAAAAGGAAAAACCAGGCCTCTATGCCAAGAGCACAGACCAGCCTTGTGAAGTGCTTGTGTACACAATTCCACTAATTACAACATGGAAAACAATGTGTTTCATGAAGAAAACTCCTTCCCATGGCAGCTTTGATCGGCTGTGCAGATAGAAATGCTTCTTCTCAAAAGAACAGACAGAAGGTGAAAACACTTCCACTACAGAACTAAAATTCATTTTTATTCAGTAGATTTATGAAACAGACAGTGCTGTTTTTAAAAGTCTTACTAACAAATTTAAACTTTGAAATAAGTTTTTAACATGTAGATTTAAGCCTTTTAGTACGTCTTATTGTGCCTGTTCAACATTTTTCATCTCATGATAGATTTAACAGATTCTGAAAAAAAAGCCACTTCTCTTCCCTGGAATTGAAATATGATTTGCAATTACTCTATTTGCATGCTACTTAAAAAAAAATCAGCAAGCAGTTTTTTGGGCAGTGTTGAAACCAGAATAGAAGTCGCCTTACTTTCCCACAAAGGATTGGTAACACCAGTACAAACCAGAGAAAGCAATTGCAGGTAAAAATAAGATTCACAAAGTTACCTTCAGTATCATGCTATGGTACATTGCCATTACACATACATGTAGATTTGCAGACCTGTAGCCATTTCACATTCATGTAGCTGTGCTCCTGAGATGTCAGAGGGCATTTTGTACAAGTCTTGTCTCTCATTGTGCTCTTGCCTGAGATTACATTGATAATGTGATCACACTGATAATGGGATCAGTGTCAGAGGCCAGCACAGCAAAACAGTTGTGTACCTCAGCACCAGGGAGGTATTCGGGGGATTGTTCTTCTCTTTCTTCCCCCACACATGCAATCTTACAGTACTGGCTACAAGAGTGCCAACAGGCTTTACAGCACATGGTTTTCTGTCTTCTAATCATCTGAATTCATGTAATAACACAACCATGCTACTGGGACAAACAATGTTCATGCTCCACTTTAGAATATGGCTTTTGCCTCGCAAGAATACTGTGAAAATTAACTTCTAAACAGAAACATCTGTTTTGGTAATGCTGTGTTGTTTTGGTTTTTTGTGTTTTTTTTTTTTTTTTTTTTTTAAATGCCATGGCAAATTTAACACTGGTGTGAACACAGTTATGTCAAACTTGGGAAAACAAAAAGAGAGAAAAGGAGGCAATATACCTACAGATGGTATGACCCTCTGGATGAGAATGGCAGCCAGGGAAACTTTACGCCCAAAGAAACTGATGCAAGAACACATGCTGATTTCAGCACTGGACCAGATCTTAATGCAGACTGAAAAAGGAAAAGGGAGGGACTGCAAGGAAAGCAATGCTCTCTGCAGCAGGACTCAGCTCTCAGCTAAAAAATATCTTAAGCAGCTAGTTTAAGCTTCCTCCACTTTGCATATAATGTCTGAGCTGTATTCTAGAACAAACAGCATCAGAAAATTTAATTATGGCAGTTGCACAACCTGCCCTACTATAAACTGCTAGCAGAGATGATTTACAGAAATCCAATCCACTGCTGCTCTCTAAAACCTGCTGCTAGAAGTAAAAGCTGTTCTCTGTATGAGCCATCTGATGTGTTTTGGAATGCTGATGACTACTGCAGTTTTCATCCTTCCCTTCCACTATTCACTAAGCCGAATATTCTGTTTGCCATTCCTCACATTAATAAGCAGCAGATGCTATTGCAATAAACTTAACAGCAGTATAAACACTACAGTTAGTGATGTAAAAATACCCTTTAATTAATTATATGAGTCCAGGAGGGCATGACAAGGAGAGGTAAATCACATGCTGCGGGGGGGAAGTAAGAGAGCAATTTGTTTACACAGAACATTCACAGTGGACAAAATTAGGCAAGGAAGCCCTCAGAGGAGAAAGAGAGAGAAGGAGAACAACTAGTAGGAGGTAAAACTCACTGTTAGCAATCATGAGGGTATAGAGGTTTTTGTGTTATATTGAGTGTTTGATCGTTGCACAAATGTTGGAGAACCTCTGAGATGCATGGCCGGTGTACCAAAGGGGACTGAATCAGTGAGACAGTCAAAAACGAGACCAGATGAAGAACTCAAAGACACCTCAGTCTGCACCCGCCTTGCACAGAAACACTGGTTTCCTGTGGAAGTTTAATGGATCCAACTCAATGTAGCTCGTAATTTCAGATACTGTGGGTTAGTATCCACATTACAATTGACAAGTATCTTAACAAAAAATCTAAACTGTGGAATGCAAAAAATTATCCATTCTCATTTAAGTGGAGAATGATAATTCACAGCCAAATTGGCATATCTGAAATATTTTCTCTGTATTCCTTTGATCTATCAACAAAATGTAACTTTTTTTTTTAACATGAGAGTTACAAAATTCAACAAAACGAGACTTGCATAGAATTATACTGAATTATTTTATATACAGGAAATAATCAAGTGAGAAAGAAATATACATATCTGACATTATTGTAAAGGGAGATTATGCAAATATACAAATTATACAAGGAAGGAGAACAAGAGAAAAAAACCAATCTTTCCTAAAAAAATTTACCTTAGCAGCTGCATACCTGCCATACTCTGCAGTTACCTCAGGATTGATTGCTAGCACCTTAGGAGTTATCCTTGCCATAAGTGCATGTAACAATTGCACAGGGAGCTGCAGGCTCTGCTTTATTCCTAACCAAGCACCTTATGTACATATTTAAACACTGTACAATCTTTATTGTTTACTTAAACCAAGATTAACAGACTCTGCTCTCCATTTTACTGCTGTAAGTCCAGTTTATTCAGTAGGGTAACTCTTGACAGTAGTCTTTGCCAAGGATCAAAATGTACTGGTGTCAAAAAGCCCTGCACGTACAGGATGTCTGCTGCACATTTCCTGGAAGCATAAAAATGCTGTAGTAATGCTTGTTTCAAATTAGTGTGAAATATAATAGTATAACTGTATGGTGCTCTTGGTTATAGAACAGTAGAATCATGGATCGGGTTGGTTTGGAAGGGACCCTGAAGATCATCGAGTTCCAACCCCCTGCCATGTAGTCATATGGTTTAATTTTAGGTAGTCCTGTGAGGAGTAGGGAGTTGGACTTGATCCTTATGGGTCCCTTTCAACTTGAGATATTCTGTAATTTCATAAATTAGCTTACTCCACAGATGTATATCAATCTTAACCTTGATGAAAAATGTTATTCTGCTCTTCCAGTTCTGTTCAGTGCCTTGTGGATATCATGACAGGAGAAGAGACAGAGCAGTTAAGGAAATCAAGAGGAAATTGCCCCTGACACCTCTTAAAAACAGGCTGCTTCACATATAAACCAGCCTTTTATTCCCCCTTAACAATATGGGAAAGATGAGATCCAAAAGATATGATATCAGGCAGCAAAAAAAATCATCCCTCAGCTATGCACTTGCTGTACTTAAAAATCTCAGGAAATATTTTTAAAGGGGAGTTACAAAGAATAGCTGGAATGGTGGGGAGTCATAGTGCATGCCACAAATTCAGCAGCATTTTATGGTCTACTGTGTACCACAAAATTTTTCATAAAAAAAAAAAAAAAAAAAAAAAGAAAAGAAAAGAGTAGAAATTTAATAGCTCAGTCCTAGGAGGTACAGAAAGAGCAGAAACTGCAGATTTCCAACACAACTTGCCCATCAGTAGCACCTCCCAGCTCCAAACCCCTATCTTGTAATGTGGTAGATGTGAAGAATAAAAGTTTAATCTAAATCAACAACTCGAATGAGTCCCAGAAAGAAAGTAATATTACTGTTAGCACTATTTTCTACACAGACAATCAATTGATTAAAAAAATGAAAAGATCTGTGTAACCTAGTCTTGTGCAATGGGACCAAGAAAGGCCTTTCACTCACCTCATACGAAAATTTCCAGTTGTGAAAGCTGATCATGTCCATCTATTTTGCTGGTTACCAGTAAAGCAATCCATCAGTCTGTATGTGTGGCATATGAAGCACAGGAAAAGTGAATTTCACATACATTTTACAGTCAGTTATGTTTTAAACAACTAAAAATTAAATTGCATTTTGTCAATTGCCTACCTAAGAATCCCTCCTCATTTGAAACATTTAATTCAAATAGCTGAACTTGAAGAGTAAAATAGTAGCATATTGCTGAAAAAATGACTAATGGCTCTTAAAATTTAATTAGTGTCTATTACATCAACTGTCATTTGTGGCAAGGTGTATTACAGAAATTACATTGTTGTTTGTTTGCTTGCTTGTTTACATTATTTTCTACAAAAATATCATATACCTCCTCTTTTTGTTTAACAAATTAAGTTTCAAAACAAAGAAACAGTCAAGATTCACTGGGGAGTTGCCTGTTTCACTTTTTTTGTGTGTGCATATGTGGTTTTCATAATGTTTATATTTTGGAAAAGGCAGGCCATGCTGGCAGGGAAGACAACCAGCCTGGCTGATCAGAGTACTTTGGCTTGAACTTAGGGCAAAAAGCAGAGCACATCACCTGTGGAAGAAGGGGCAAGCAACTTGGGAGCACTACAAGACTGTTGTGAGGTTATGCAGGGGGAAAATTGGAAGGGCCAAAGCCCAACTAGAACTTAGTTTGGCAACTGCTGTAAAGGACAACACAAAATGCTTTCTACAAATACAACAGCAACAAAAGGAGGGCTGCAGAAGAATCTCCATCCTTTACAGTGACAAAGCATGAAGAAAAGGCAGAGAAACAACCCTGAAGGCCCAAAAGTCAGTGAAGAAGGAGGGGGAGGACATGCTCCAGGTGGCACAGCTGGAAGCCCATGCAAGACAGACCACAGTGAGGCAGCTTTGTCCCTGCAGCCCATGGGGGTCTACAGTGGAGCAGAGATCCATCTGCAGCCCATGAAGGAGCCCCACACCAGAGCAGGCTCCTAGTAGGACCTGAGTCTCATGGAGAGGAGCCAGGCCTTCTGGTAGGACTAAGGACTCTGTGGGGAACTCTTGCTGGAACAGTTTTTGATGCGGGAGGGACCCACACTGGAAAGGTTTATGAAGGATTGTACCCCATGGAAGGGACCTGAGGCTGGAGCAGGGGAAGAGCACAAGGAAAAAGGGGCAGCAGAAAAAAAATGTTAAAACCAGACTGGAACCGCTGCTCCCCATCCCTTTGCATCGCTCAGAGAAGGGGAGGAGGTACAAGAGCTGGAAATTAGGTTGAGCCTGGGAAGAAGAGTTGATGGAAAGTGGTTTTAGTTTTGTTTTACTTCTCACTACCCTACTCTGTTACAATTAATTGGCAATAAATTCAGTTAAATTTCCCTAAGTTGAGTCTCTTTTGCCTGGGTCTGTAATTGGTAAGTAACCTCCATGCCCTTACCTCAACCTGTTAAGCTTTTCATTGTATTTTCTCCCCTGTGCTGCTGAGAAGAAGGAGTGATAGAGCAGCTTACTGGAACCAAAAATAAAGTTGTCTTTAAGATACAAATGAACTTTGCATAGCAAAGGGCGAAATGATGAATCAGGATAGACCAGCAAATTTGTAAATATCCCAGATGAATTTATAGTGGTTATTTCAGAATCTAGGACCTGAAACCAAATCCCCTTCAACCAGTTGAGGGCAATGGAGGTTGCTACCACTCATCCCTTTGGCAGAGTTTTCAGCTCTCACAATGGACCAACTGGCCCTGTAGAAGCTGGTATACCACTCAGTCTTGGAAGCTCTTGTTTGAATACTCTGGATAATAGCCTGCTTGATTTTGCTACTCAGCAGGTCAGTGGGCACGTAGTGGTGGGACAAGAGGGAATAGCTTTAAACTGAAAGAGAGTAGGTTTAGTTTGGACATTAGGAAGAAATTCTTCCCTGTGAGGGTGGTGAGGCCCTGGTACAGGTTGCCCAGAGAAGCTGTGGCTGCTATCTCTGGAAGTGTTCAAGGCCAGGTTAGATGGGGCTTGGAGCAACCTGGGATAGTGGAAGATGTCCCTGCCCATGGCAGAGGTTGGAACTAGATGGGATTTAAGGTCCCTTCCAACCCTAATCATTCTATGATTAAGTACACCTTCTGGTGAAAGACAGAAATTATGTACTCCTGAGAACCACAAGTTGAGCAAGAATATACAGTCAAAAATATTAGAAATTGCATACATTAATTTTCAGATACTATCTAATTCTGCCACACAGATGCATATTTCTTTTCCTTAGAAGAAATAACAACCAAACAAAACCACGCCAATTACCTATTTTCCCTCAACTACCCCACAAATTCATATTACTGCAAAAATCTTGCTACTGTGATTTTAATACCTAATCTAAAACTATTCCAACCTTCCTACTCACACATACATCTATTTTTCTGAAGATCATCTTCACATCTCTCTAAATTTCTAAGGGAAGCTTTCATAGGAAAAAGCTTCTTCACAGACAAGAAAGATGCACAAGTACTTTCTATTTACTGCCAGACAAACTTTCATTCAGGACTTCTCCATCGCTACAGACAAAACCTCTCTTTCTACACATGTCAAGGACAGTAAGCAAACCCATGACATATACAATCCATTCCTATTGCACTACTGAGTAATTAAAACCAGTGTGTTGGGGCAAACAGACAAAGGAGGTTGATAAAGATTGCATTAAGATCTCAGGCTTGGCATTTGCTAAATTCTGAAATCTTAGCTTTGCAAACTTAACAACTGTAATGGAATTATATTCAGTAACCGTAATGAAAGATAGCTTGTCCCAACATTTCTGGTAAAATGGCCAAGAATTGGAGCTGTCCAGCAATAGTTTTTGGCTCACTGAAGACAGGCAGAAAACCAGGCAGCCACAGACCAGAAACTCAGCACAAGAAAAACCTTAAAGCTTGTGTATTTTATTATCAGGTAAAAAGAAAAAGAGGTCCAGAGTTGCAATGTAGCTTGCACAAATATATGCACAGCAGCTTTGTCTACGGCACAATTCAGAAAACGCCAGCTGCTTTTGTCGGGAGTACAGAAACAAACCATCAACACCTTCAACCTGACAAACACTAAAAATATATATTTAAAGCAAGGATATGATCTCAAGATAGCTGGAGGATATGCAAAGCACTGAAACCCCACAGGCTGAATTTGTTCCTATTGCTAAGTACATGCAATTTTCCCTAACGTAATGGACAGATACTTTGCACCATGAGTGAATTTAAATGCATGGCTATGATGTATAAAAAAGCTTTTGTTCTACAACACAGAAGGCATCTGTATTAACATAATTGACTCAGCTTTAAAAATTTTTAATTTGGCTTGATTGCTCTTTGTTATTTGCTGAAGTGAAAACTCAATAAATTTACATTCTGCTGCCAGTTTTCTCCCAAAGACTTATTTCTCCCTCTGATAAGAAAGATTGCACTGGACAAGTGCTCTCAGTTATACTTACTTAGAATCAATGATCGAACTAAATTACATACTTGTACTTTATAAAGTTCCTGAGGATCTTCTCTGTCTCACATTGTAGCAATACTTGAATAAAAAGAATCCAGTGGATATTTGGCTCTGCCCAGAGCATACTCCATCTTCTCATACATCTTCACTTGTTGAAAGAGGCCATAATATTGTGTTTTATTAATCAATTTATCAAACCATGAAAAAGAACCAGTGCTCTGCTCTCTGCATAGGCACGTAGCAAAATCACTGGCCCTAGAGACTGGCTGAATTGTACTAAAGCTCTCTGCAACCAACACCAATGAACTCATCGTTCTCTGAAAGCCCCAAGTAAATCCAGATGGGGAGAGAGTTTCCCTGAATCTGCAAACCATACCCTCATATCATTTCATTGAACAAGTGAAATACCCTTGGAAAAGAAACCAAAAAGAGAACTCAGCTTTAGTAAACTTTTAAGTTTTTACAATAAACAACTGGACTAAGGCTAAAATATCTTTTCACTGTGGTACAGAAGACAACAGTCTTCCTTTCAATGTCCTCCTCCTTCTCTCTTTGCATTTTTTTGTTTGTATAAAATGTTCCTAATCACAGACTTTTCTAAAATTGCTGATCAGTAACACTATTCAGTCTTGTTAAGTTGTAACAAAAGCATGGTACAATTCTCTGCACTAACAACAGTGTGATATGACCAATCAGCATTTGTCAGATAATTCCATAAAGAGACAGATGAGCATGTGTATGGGGCAGGGAATATATCAGTGCGTAGCTAATTAACAGGACCAAATCCTTAAGTATAAGGTGGCAGAGGAAAGAAGGAAATGCATGTAATTGCTTTGCCTATTTAGAAATCTGATGTATTTAGCAGGGGTGCAGCAGTGAAGATTCTAATTGTGGGTGCACATTACAGCCAGAACTCCATTTTCTTTTGCATTGCTGAAACAATGAAATCACATTCTGGCTTAACAAGATACAGTATATGTAACATTGCCTCAGACTTGTACTAGCCCAGTTCTCAACAATTTTAGCCCTTGCCTGATGTTTCTATAAAGAATAGTCCAACTCAGCACAACGAATTGCGACCCAAAAGCCACTTGCAGCATGAGAATGTAGATACATCTTCGCACAGTTCATCAGGTGCTTTGGGTCAGGTATGCTGGTTTCAAAGCTTTTAACAAGTGTGTGTGAATAGAAATGAAACACGGGAAAAGAACGGATGAAAATTACTTCTTTTGTAAAATATCACAGAGAATTAGCTTAAATGAAAACAGAAACCCTCTGTATGAGGAGGAATGCAGTGTAATTCAGTGGACTGCTTCATTTGTTTCTGCACAGATTTCCCATGCAACCCTGGGTCTCACATTCTCTTTTCTGCAGCTATTCAACTGCATAAAGCAAACAATGATCCTTTCATAAGCCTTGTGTATGAACAGCAGAAACTCTTAAAAGCAGTCTGTTACAACTCTCTCCTTAGTGCCCAACATAAAGGGCACTATGAAAAAAAATCCCAAACAAAATCATCCTCATGCAAAGGGTGCTAAAATGAAAAAAAAAAAAAAAAAAAAAAAAGGACTCTAAACCTTTGCCAGCTCTGGAAGAAGTAATCTCTGAGAGAATTTGAGGAAAGATGGGTTTTGACCAGTTATTTAGAAGACTAACTCATAACTGATGCAATACTGCATTATTTTTTCTTGCTACTCTGTAGCAGAGAAAATGCCATGATTACAACAGGTAATCTATGACACATCTTAAAAATTGCCACTAAATCTCTGATTAAGTTACACAGCAACATAAGTGAGGCCTTGATATCATGCTAAAAGCAAATGCAAAACTGATCATTTTCTTCTTCCCTAATTATCTATTTAACAACTGTAAATACCTTGAATGTATTATGTCTACTTGTCACTTAAATATTATCAAAATATGCAATTCTTATGGTATATAATAAGAGGTTTGTAACTCAGTTTGTAAGTATTACTTTTATGTACCTGTATACTAAAATAGACCTGTTCATAGCTATTTTCAGGATTGACAACACGCAGCAAATCCATAAAGAAAAGCCTCCTAAAATGGCCAAGTACATCAAATTCTTTTAAAAGTTAGATTAATTAACAAGTACCATTATGCCTGAGCCCCATGTCACTGATGGAGAAGCTAGGTCTTTTTCCTAAAGTCAACAAGGTAATTTTAATCTTCAAACAACTAGGCAATTTAGGAGCCAAAGTAACAATTAAGACTGCTTAGGTCTTTGCCCTAATTCTTACTGGTTCCAGAGTCTTACTGGTGTATCAGTGCCCATTTCCTACTCATTTCAGTGGCACAAAGTTACATAAATATTTACATAAAACTGGCTGTAAATACACCTGAAGGTACGTGTCCTCACAGAAATTCCAGAAAACAATTTGCTGACTTTAAGGAGCAAAATAACCCAGTGACAAGAAGTTTCTCATATGTTGAATACAAGGATGAATTAAAAAATAATTTTTAGTTTTGTAATCTATCTCGAAGTTGTTGAGCTGAGTCCAACACTGACTTCCCACTGAAGCCAATAAATTCGTACTACCTGGCCTGCCAAAGTTTCTTCCTGAAAGAGATCATTGCAACTCATTTCTCAGCACTAAAATGCTACTTACATGTCTATGTAAATCTTTTAACTATGGAATGCTGTAAAATGACATTTCTGTAGAGTATTTATGTAATATCTGACAACTAATTGCTTCAGTAGTCAGATTTTCTTATTGACTCTAAATAAATAAGTAATGCAAGATAAACATTACCTTGATTTTCTTCCAGCTTTCCAATTGTTTCTATCTGTTCAACAAGGTCATTTGAGTTCCACTGGCTCATGCCTATGAGAATGGCGCTTTTCCCTTCTACCATCTCTTCTGTAGAAGAAGAAAGGAGAACAGAATAAATTGCTGTGACAAACAACAGAGAAAAGACAGGGTGAGAACTAGTAATTGAGACAGAAATAAACACTCAGCATAGCCCCTAATGGGAACAGATAACAGGGTACCATATGGAGGACTCTCCAGAAAAGCTTCTTGCCTACTCATATGTTCTACAGCAAATCTATATGCTTCATATTGTGTGCAGGAAAACGATGGAAAAGAGAGGACTGAATTTTTTTTCTTACCTTGAGCAGTCACTTAAAAACAAAGTTTATAATAATCTCTTTGAGTGTTTGAGTGGCTGGTTGGTTTTGTTTCTATTTTTTTTATTTTTTAAGAACATTCAAAAGGCAGCGCAGAGGGTAGAGTGGACACACAGACCATTTTAAGACTTTCAAGAATGTTTTTTCCCATTTTATCAAAGCCACCTGTGCTACGCAAAGCTTTACATATCCATCTAGGGACACAGAGACATAATGGAATGACACCAAGCCCACAGCACAGAGAACCATCTCTTTTATTGGGATCCCATCCCGGGAGTGGGGTAGGAAAAGCTGAAAGCACAAAACACAAACCGTAGTTAGATATTTGCCATCTTTCTTAAAAAAACAAACCCAAAACCAAACAGGCCTAGAAGCGGTAGGAAAATATTACACAGCTTCAATTTAACAGCTCTTTCAAAAGAAGGGTGTATTAATCCTTTCTGAATACATTTACTAAAAGCACTGTATACAGCCCAGAATGGTCTTTATACCTAGGGTGAGTGCACAGAAAAAAAAAAAAAAAGTAAAATAAATAATAACAATTTTTTACTTGTTAAGGCAGACTGTGAAATGAGGGAAGGTGAGACTGGGCCATTGAGCTCCTCGACATCAATGCAAAGGAGGAAGCTGTCCTGGCCTTCTCCATGCAGTTGCCTCCCAAGGGACTTGCCTCACCCAGCAGGAAGACCCTGGGCAGCCTGTCAGGTGGGAGACCCCTGGCTTGGGGGCAAGGATCTGTCCAATACTGGCTTTAGCACTTAGGAATTGTATCAAGAGGACACTAAAGAACTGCCTCTTGCAGAGAAATAGGACTCCAAAATGGCCTGAGCATTTAGATCCTTTACTTTTTTATTGCTTTCTCTGTTATGTCATTTACCAAGCCAGGCATTCCAGGTGGTCTTACTGTTTAGCAGAAAGATGAAATAAGATTAGAGGTCAGACTGTTTCTCATTTCTGTTAGCTTTCCGAGTTGGACAGAAAATGCTAAATGTGATCTGGAATACAGTGGTACTTAGTTCCTGACACCAGTGCCTAGTGCACTCCAGACCCTGGCTCTATGCCCATTCGGAGGGTAGACTGTGGATCACCTCTAGCCTTCCCATCAGTTTTAGGATCCCTTTTCCTTTCCCAGTTATGTTCCTCACCAACTTTTCTTCCTCTGCTTACAAAACTTATTTCTGAAAGGCTGTTTGTGAGAAAGCAGGGATGATACTAGATTAGGAGGAGCTATGGACTGCCTCAAGGGTAGCAAGCCCTTACAGAGTCATCTGAGTTCTCTAGGACAGAGAGCCGGGCGATCACCAGCCATATGAAATTTAACATGAGCAAATGCTGGATTCTGCACCTGGGATGGGGTAATCCTGGTTATGCATACAAACTGTGGGACAAGAGGCTGAAGAGGAGCCTTGCAGAAAGAGATCTGGGGGTTTGGGTTGATCACAAATTGAATATGAGTCAACAGGGAGTCCTGGCAACCAAAAGGGCCAAGAGCGTCCTGGGGGTCAGTGACTGTCCTGCTCTGCTCTGCACTGGACTGGCCTCACCCTGAGTCCTGTGTGTAGTTTTGGGTGCCATAATACATGAAAGACATAGAGCTACTAGAAAGTGTCCAAAGGAGGACAACCAAGATGGTGAAGGGCCTTGAGGGCAAGATTTAAAAGGAATGATTGAGGTCACTTGGTTTGTTCAGTTTGGAGAAGAGAAGGCTGAGGGGAGACCTCATCACAATCTGCAACTTCCTCAAGATGAGCCACAGATAGGGAGTTGCTGATATCTCTGTGGTGATCAATGACATGGAGAAATGGAAATCTATCTAAATAAAACTTGATTTGAAGAGCATTTTTGCAAGCTAACTGTAAAGTAACATAAAATTGAAATATTCGTGTCAAATTCAATACGGACTGTGTTCAGCAAATTCCAGGTGCAGTTTTTGTTCTAATTAGTCTACGATTCATGCCTCACTGACTCCAAAAATGGAGACATCAAACTGCCCTTCAAAGCATTACTGAACAATGATTCAAAAGAATATTCCATCAAGCACAGTAAGTGATCATACTCACAAAGACAGAACCTAAACACATTTTTTGCATCAAAGAAACTACGTCATCTGAAATATCATCATTTTAATTCTCTTTTTAGACAAAATTTGAAGTATGATCCGGTGCTCAAAGTTACAATTCCAGCTTCACATGGAATTTGGAAACAGTGCTGAAATCCTCAAGAGAGCTGTTTTAAGCACATGGCAGGAGATCATTGAAAAGCACAAAGGCAACGTGAAGGAAAATCATCACAGGCTATTTTTCTATTTCCAACTCTTTCACTCACTAAGCCTTAAGATTTAAATACAGCTTAAACAATTCAGGTATCCATTTTCATTGAATACCAATTGGGAACAGAACACCATCTCTCATTCTCTTCATGCTTAGATGTCTTCAACACACATTTAATTATTACCTACACAAGCAGTTTATCGCATATTATTATCACTCACCAAAAGTCTGTTATTAGAGGATCAACAACTCAGTAACAGATATCGTTCACTATCTAAACACAGCAGTCACTTTTGTCAAATGTTAACTTTGGTTTCTATTTCACAGGGATTTTTTGCCCCCAAAATTAACATGCATGAACTCCAAGGATTTCCTCACATTTCTGAAGCACTGTGTGAATCTGGTGCAGTAATAACCTACTGCCTATACATCAATACGACCATCTGCACTGAACAAAACAGGAAACATACCACACATTGGAGAAGTAATGACACTCTGGAGAAACAGCACTTTACACTGATCAAAGTGTTTTAAATAAATTCTGGAAGCATCAAAATATTAAAACTCGTCATGATATGACAATATCTGCTATGCACAACTCAATTTCGGCATGACATGTGCCATCTAACAAAAGTCATGGCACTGGCTTTAAATTGCATAGCTGACCATATGTAACCAAGAACACACGATTGAACTGCTTTATGCAACAGTTAAAAAAGATTTATGAACACGGAGGTTGCATAAAGTTTGCAGAGAAGTATCTGGAAACTTTAATACCTGTATTTGTCTCTTGGGAAGTTTTTTAAGTAGAGAAGGTGATGGAAGACTATGACTGGAGTCCATCGGTATAGTATACTACAAACAGCAGAGAAAAGAGCTACTCTAAGCCACAGATGCAGGAGTACCACCAGCACCATCAAGCACTTGGGTCTCTCTCTTCCAAAGTGATGGTAAATCACTTAGCATGAGCAACAAATGAATTACATGGAAAACAACATACTTACAGAAACAACTTCCACTGATGTTAAACCCAGGGGAGACGGGGGAATGACACCCACTAGAAACTGAGGCAGGAAAAGATATTGTGACATTAAGACACTCATAAGCTATTTGCAATACAGCCTCTTCTTAAAATTTATGTACTTCAGTGAATGAGGGTCAGCATCCTCACACCTTGAAAGGCTTTTTGGTCAGCACAATAGAATTTTACACACAAAGCTGCCTTATAGCTCAAATATGCTAAGGAGTGTTTAGACCTCCCAAACTTCCACTTTAGCTCGTTGGCAGCATTTCTGAATAATATTCAAGTTGCTCAGCAGAGCATTCTAAAATTAAATAAATGAGACTATTAGATCTATTTTCAGGAGAGGAAGGTGAAGCAAATTAAAAACAGCTCTTAATTAGCAGAGAGCTACTACAGCCTTTTTAATCTGTAAGAATCTTGAGAAAGCACACACAGAGCCTGGATTGAAATATACACCATGTATTTATTGGCTTCAGCTTTCTATGAACACAGTAATAGAGAAGACAGTGCCATAAGGCTCAATGTAAGAAAGCAAAACTAATGACGAAAGTTTTCATGCAGACTGATCAAACTCAGCTGGGGAATAAGCTGTATTCCACGCCACCCCTTGAATCTTTAAAAAAGCTGTTAGTGAGCTTTTGACTACACATCTGCAAGTTACACACTTAGAAAGAAAAAAAAAAAAAAACAAACCTTCACATCCTAAATCAGAAGCCTAATGCAGAGAAATAGAAATTATGAAAAAGGTATGATTCTGATTGGTCAGATTCTCATCTGCTAGACTACTTTAAATCCAGAATAATTGCTGAAATCAGAGTTCATTTAAATTTAAAGTAGGTCAGAAAGTGGCGGCAGGGTCCCCTGTGAACAGTAATACCACCATTTGCATCTTATCAGAAACACAATATCAGCTGTTAAATTTGCTGCTTCTGTGGGAGGCCACAAAAAGCCTGAAATCACCTCCCAGCTACTTAATAACAATCATCATAGACAGCTTCCTCTTACATGCCCCTCTAATTTCCAGCCACCTGTCAGAAAGGATTTCTCATAGTTTTAAATTGAAAATATGAAAGCCTAAAAACAAAACTAATAGTTGTACATGACTCAAAAAATCAGTGCCCTGGGAGAGACCCCATCAACCCACACTCTATCTGCTTTTTACCCACTACCTAATACTGCTTCCTATATGAGTCCAGTGTCTGCATGAGACTGGTTCTCTCAGTGCAAATAGATTTCCACAAACTGAGATGGATTTCAATGGCATGAATTTTCATGAGAAATGACACAATATTAGAGATTTCTGGTTTGCCTCCAAAACACAAGCCACCATTCTTATGGTTAAAAAAAAGCAAATAAAGTACGTATCTACACACATGTCACACGCAGCCTCTCCCCCAAAATCTCAGTTACACATCCACATCAGCTTTGTATCTATGACAATTCACATTCCCATAATAATGAGGGATCATCTGAGTACCAGCTTCAGTGTCTGTGTGCCTGCCCACTGACAGTAAAGATTACAAGTGACAAATGAGCTTATATACCATCCATATTTCTTTCCTCTCTCTGTGCAGACAGCTGGAACACCCCTGTGCTAAAAGCTTGTTTCAAATAAGACAGCTGTTTGGTTCAGACTAAGGAGAAAATAATCAGTGTTCAGCAATGTATTTTCTGAAACACAGACCCGTGCGTGCACACACACAGAGCTCAGAGCTCTCAAAGCTAAATCCCAGCTCAGAGGAGCAGATCTGAGCTCATTTCAGGCTGAGCCTGAGCTGGCATTGTGACATCAGATAACATGTAGTCAGGCTTTTGTGCCGCAGCCTCCCTACAATTTTTTAAAAAAACACCTTTAATTTATTTACCATTTTTGGTCACTTATTTCTTTACTTTTCTGTGGATTGTTTCTTGATTCTCAGGTACAGAACCCTCTATGCCAACTGAGTAGTTACTGTAAGCCTAGTTATACAGAAACAGGGAATTAAAAACAGTATTTGAGGAATATCTCATGTCTCAGACTTCAAAAAGGCTCTGAAATGAATGCATGCCATATTAATACAGGCAACAAATGAAGGAACTACCACAGGACATCCTTTCAAATTAAGTCAAAAAGAACAACTGCATCTCTTTCTGTACAGAGGCTGTAGCATACCTGTAGAGCCAGGTACTCATTTCTAACTTTGGTAAATCAAGATGATACAAGCATGTTTCTGAAAGAATGTGAACTCCACAATCAATTTCACAGATTCTAGAGGCAGCATTATCTATGAAATAATTTCTTCAGACTTCCTGAATAAACTACATCAAATAGTTTTATCTTGCTATATCTGATCAACCAAACACAAATCATTTGTCTTTCTTAAAAAACATTATTCCAGTATCTATCTCCATTTAGACTGCCCAATTTCAACGGACAGTTGTAATGTTCTAGGAAAGGCCAAAATTTGGTACCAAGATTTCAAATTCAGTTTTAGTTTGAAAAGCTTTCTTCCCTTGTTTAATCGAGGCTGTTGTCTACTGGAGAGGACAGTGATAAAAAACTTGAGCAGTTTCTATTTCAAGTTTAAATTTGCCGTAAGATTTATAACTATAGTAGGCAGAAAGGAAATTGGAAAATAAGTGGTTTACCATCAGATAGACACCATCACTGGCAGATAAACTGAAGTCAAGGCATCCTGGATCCAAACCTGTACTTTTAATAATACACAGCAATAATCTGATTAATATTAGTTATGTCTCTGGAAAAAAAGCTTGTTTAGGAAAATAATATTACAAATTCAGCTTTGCAGAAATAAATCAGTATCAGTGAAGTTGATGCACAGCTTCCAAACCACTCAGAGCACAAAGCTGATCCACTCAGAAGCTGTTCCACTTTTCACTGCCTACCTCCCACCCTCTGCATTTTTAAATTAACTAAAAAGCTCCTGATGTAATGCTAAATTTTCACTCAAGCTTCTGTCAGCATGAAAACACAAGACTTGGTCATCAACCATTCTTGCAACAGTTCCACCCACAAAGAAAATTAAAACATGCTGAAAACTGAAGTTCACTTCAAGACAGCAGACCTTCAGTGCCAAATACTGCCTTAAAAACACCAACTGCCATCTGCAAATCCACCATGCATCTCCAGACATCAAATCAGCATACAGAAATGAGACAGAAGCCAAAGTGGTCCTATAAAATAAAACTAGTTTGCTCAGAAATAGGCCTCATGCAAGAGGAACAGAATGCTGGGAATGGAGGGGATTTTCTCTCTGCACCACAAATATCACCAGAGGGAGAAACTGAATGACAATCTTAGTTATGCAAATGTTTTTGCACTTAGACATCAGCAGAATGTCTGCTGAATGTAGTATTAATGAAGAAAAAAAATAAAAAGCACTTCCAAACCCAAGCTAAGTTTCCCATAGGACAGTTGAGTTTTCCCACTTTGGACTGTGTTTACTTCACACTAGAAAAGAAGTGTCAACAAACATTTAGGGAGGGGAATCATTTTCATAGAATCATAAAATTGTTTGGATTGTAAGAGTCTTTTATAGATCATCTAGTTCAGCATCTCCTGCCATGGGCAGGGACTCCTTCACTAAATCAGACTACTCAAAGCCATACTTAATGAAAGCAGTTTGCTACAAAAGCAAAGGAGACTCAGAAATTTCATTCCATAACCTTTGCTGATGACTTACCAGTAAAGACACCTCAGTCTGACCTCAACAGCCTACACTATGAAAGATACTATAGTTGAATTTCACAGTAGTAGCAGAATGAATCCTCCCTTGCTGGTTATTCTCTTCAGAAAAAGCAAATGAAACACATCAGAAAAGCATTAGATTTGGTTCCTGCAAGCAGAATCAAAACCAGAGCCCTGGTCTCCCACTGGCAGTGAGAAGCTATCTATATGCAGAAAATCTACAAACTCTTCTCCCACTTTAGAACAAAACTTGTGCTATAGAATGTGTCCAGATTCACGGTCTCACGGGACGTCAGGAGTGCTGCAGGTACCTCAGTTGGTCAGAGCACATTGCTAATAATGTCAAGGTCATGGGTTAGATGATCCCCATATGGGCCATTCACTTAAGAGTTGGACTTGATGACCCTTGTGATCCTTTATAACTCAGAATATTCTGTGATTAAATCCACAAGCACCCCTTGAACAAGCAGAAGTCTCAGTCCCTCCAGGGAAAATTTTGACAGAGTGGAAAACCTAAGCCATTGATCTTAGAAGTTGGTCATCAGTAACATAGACGCTCATGGCCTTCATCAGAAACTGTGAACAAGCAAACTGTGAACTCCAGTTGTAACATCATACACTGTCTGATCTGGGAAGGAGCTGGACCAAAGAGACTCCATTAGGTCTGTGCTGGTGCAGTCCTGTTGCTTCTGACACCAGACTCAGTTCAGGGCAGCTTGCTCATGCACCCCAGCACCTCACCTATTTAGGTGAGGTGTAAATTTAGGTCCATTCATAAATCCTGGAGAGAAGATCTGATGGGTTTTTTTGTCTGATGAGGACAATGCTGTCAGTTCGCCTCCAAAAGAGCTCAGTTACTTGTTGCAAAATTGGAGGAAAAAAATGGGGAGAGGAGGACAAAAAAGCACACTGACCTCGTGCATCGAAGAATTCATCATCGGAGCTCTCCACGGAGTCCCTGAGGACGCTCTGCATGTGCCACTGGGCGCCCCCAAACCGGCATGGGCCAGCTGGGAATACAGAGAGACTCACGTTAACTGAAGAGAACACTCACCTCTGCTCCAGAAAAAAACCAAAAAACACCCAAACAAACAAACAACAACAAAAAACCCCAACAGCCAATGCATTAATGACACAATCTGTGTACATGGCTCAGGAGGATCATTTTGGTCATCACGCATACTTTAATCTCAACAGTCAACCAGCCAGAGCTTTCAGGATGGCACAAAAATACTTCCACCTACGAAAGTGATTAAAACAAGTTCTTGTTAAAGATAATTCTATTGTTTTCAGCTAATGCAGTGACCTCAAAAGATAAATTCTTCCCTGTTGAATTCATCTGGCCATTCCATTCCAACACTCAAACAGCATATTGTTTCTAAAACATGAAGCAGCATTTCCCCAGGACATGGCAGTATCTCCATTCAAATTCAATTTCACTCCTAAAAGAAGTGTCATCCTATTTAGCTCACAGATTTGCAGACAAACTACTCAATTCTCACTCACTGAGCTGTTTTCATCAGAGAGGTTTGCTGTGCTGGAGCCTGGGGCTTTCATTCGAAGCTTCCATTTGACAGCAGACAGGAAGGCAAAACTGCATTAGAATTAGTACAGTAACAGATACAGTGATGACAGTGTAGATAGTCCTAACAGATTACCATACTCCAACTAATTTTTAATTAGTAAACCAGACTTGCCTAACTATATGAGTTCTCTTTACACCCACAGCAAGCCAACACTAGAAAGTAGTAGTGAAATATATTCCTTCTATTAACAACAAAGTCTCCCCACAATCAGTGGAGAACCAGGCATCAAATCCACCATATCCCTAACAACACTTCTGTAGAAAGGACACTCATTACCCACCAAAATAGTGTCCTTGGTTCTATTCATTTCTGCAAATGACAACATCAGACCTGAATCTAATATCCAGAGCCCCTGGCCACAAAAGCATTCTTCTTCTCTCAGTAGGAAAATAGCAACTCAAGCAGAGCATGCATCTTCTGTACTATTCTGTGGAACACATGCCACTAGGTCCACAGCCTTTTGTTCTTCATTTATTCCACCTATAGCTGAATTAATCAGAAATATAAGTGAAGAGTGGTAAGAAGCAGCAGATTTTAGCTGGCCAAGAAGAGAGTAAAAATAAAACTCAGTTAATTGCATCTAAATATGGTTAAAAAAAATTGGTTATTAAGGAGTCAGTATTCATTACAAGAGTACGTTGTGTGTTGGGAATGTGTCCAGGGGTATCTGGCAGCTACTGGAGAACCATATCGACCACTGCATTTACTGTTACAGATTTCTGGAAACTTTTACTAATGACAGGAAACAGTAAACTGAATTATTCCTTACCAAACAACACCTTGCTGTCCCTCCATTCAGATCCATATCTATCCTAAAACGTATCACTACAGTCTTCAAAACAGTGGTAGAAAGAACACTAATCTGAACTTCTAATGAAGACAAGTCTACATTGGGTCGATTCTTGGAAGAGCAGGCATTCCAAAACTGCAAAAGCATGAGATGGGAGGGAAGGGAGGGAAGGAAGAGCAGGGGGAGGGAAGGAAGGAAAGAAATATAAAGCTGTAAAGACTTCAAAAGTACTCCAAAGCAAACAGCAATTCCCTGGGGAAAACTGCCACTAGCCTGGCTGGAAATCAGTAAAAGTACTGTCCCCCCAAAGCAAGTTCATGGTTCCAGGGACCTTGGAGTTTGATGCACAGTGTGAAGGGAGGACAGGAAAAAGTGTCACAAATATCCAGGCATAAATTCTGGCTATAAGAAAAGACCTTGGAAGCATCAGTTTTATTATTATTTGCACTAGGAATGCTTCTAGATTTAGAAGCAGCATAAGCATATCCACAGTCAGCAGCACAAATCTGCATGATCTCACTGCAGCAGCTCTCCACATCTACATAGATTTGCTGGCTGGACTGCATTGCACTGCCCTAATACATTGGTCCTGTAGAGTCTGCTTCCCTCTGTGCCAGTAGATTAGCATTAGCCACCTTCAGAAGACTCTATTAACATTTCTTGATTGCACTAGACACTGACATTGCCTGGACTCACTGATTTGATTTACAGTGTCAACTGCTGCATATTTTATTTTATAATTTTTCTTCAGAGAATGAAAAGACCTGCCCTACTTTGGAACGCAGGCGAACTCCTTGGTAAGGACACCTGATGCTTCTATGGCAGTGAACTTACTCTGTATCAGATCAGTCAGCTGATTCTTAGCAGCCAGATACCAGTAATTTTTGCACCCAGGGTAGCAAATTTCATTTAATTTTTAGTTGTTCAGTATCACAATTTCTGATGACAGAAGGGGACCACATGAAGAAATACTTTTAACCGAAACCACTAATGACAGAGTCACAACAGTAGAAGCACATACAGCAGTTCCACACAGGCTGTTGGGGCAGCACAGCAGAAGGACAGTAGGATACAAGGGGAACATTTCCAAGAGGCAGAAGGAGAGCCCACAGAAATGCACAGGTGCTTCCTTTCCAAAAGAAGCAGAAGTGAAGTTTCCTACCTAAACTGCTCTCTCTGCACAGAACTGCAGATTGTGGCAGTCACCTGTCAGAGAGGGAGCTGGCAGGGGCTAGCCCTGAGAACACAGCCACAGAAACAACTGCAGAGAGGACAGGAGCAGAGCATCCTGCAGCATCAGGCACAGAAGCTGTATGCCCTAGGTAGGCTAGCACTGACTGTAATTAATTGTAATTATGATTACAATCAGTGATTTTCTTCTGTTTAAAAAGTCTTGCTTTTTCTTCTTCAACAAAGAACAGCTGGAATTTCACTAGTACTTTGCTGCATTAGTGATCTGGTGACATGAGGTGAGCTGCTATGACGCATGAGTAAAATGCAATGGTGGAAAGCACTCTCTTGTTTCTCCCTGCACTAATTTTTCTCACATTTTATTTTTTTCTGTGGTTGATGCTATCGTACCTACCCAAAGACAACTCTTGCAGGACCTACAGAAAACAATAATCCTACATGAATACTATTCCATAGTATATCCATCATGGATATGCTAGATTGGGGTTTGTGATTCACCATATTCCACAATATACCCCAACCTCACAGTAGCTGCCATTAATCAGCAATTTATACAAAGCCACTTTTGAATGTTGTTGAAAAACAATCAGTTAAAGTAAGCTTTTTAGATTTACATTATGTTCGTTAGCCAATTTACCCATGTTAGATATTGATTTCCTTACCCCTAAGATGTATAAGTAAGGATCACAACTGAAACCTTTATCCTGTGGTGAGAGCCACAGATACGATCAGCTGCATCCTCTTGTGATAAGCAGCAAAATAGTAACTTGACTAAAAAGTTCCATGCTCTATTATATGACACTCACACTTCCAGCTGAAGGCAAGTCAGGATGCACCTCTGCGGATGTCATCCTAATTCAGATGCAAGGCAAATTTTATCCCTGGTGTTTAGTGACTATACATAGTTCAAGCAAACAGCAGAAGAAACAGTTCCCACTCACATATCCGCAGTTTCTAATGCTGCCCATTCAGAGAAGGAACAACCCACTATGATGGTGCAGTCTCTGATATGTTCCACAAATAGACCTAAGGAGCAGAACAGCCATGAAAAATGCCAATTCCACTTTCACCCACAAACATCAGCAGAGATCATTTTATCAGAGTTCCATAACAAATCAACGGCAATTGAAAAGCATATATAAGAGAAGAATTGTCTCTAGCTTCTCCTGGTCAGGAGGCATAAACCCAGATTCTTTCCAAAGGCCCTTCTTTTTTTTTGACATATTAGCAGTGACATGACAATTAAGCAGTGAATGAGCACACTTCATTCCATGTGCTTATGAGGGGGATTCTAAAAGAGAAAAAAAAAAAAAAAAAAAAAAAAGAGAAACACAAGAAGAATTAAAGTGACTCTACTTGTCTGCAGCCAACATTCTTAGGACTAAGGAAATGGAAGAAAAACAGGTAAAAAGTGAAGTAAGGCCTAAGAGACTCTGAAAAGCCCTCTAAAAAACAAAGGCCTTCCTCTGGCAACTGAATAGCTAACATTGGTGATTCTCAACTCTAATTTAATCATTTTCCTATATCCTTTTAAAAGGCCTAGTGTCCAAAACACACACATCCTGTAAGTCCCAAGTATCCTAAGAGAGAACAGCTCATCACTGTCACTCAATAATTCTGGTTCTGCCTTCCCCTCATCTTGAAATATCTTTTAAAAACACTGACTGCAGCTGAAAAAGAAAACCACATCTCAAATCATCACTGTAGATTTACAGTAGAACTTCACCAGTAGGACTAGCACAAACACTGTGAAATGGAAATGAACGAAAGAGCAATGACTTCATTCCTGTAGCGTATTTGTGAGGGCAGAGTAGCAGCACAGTAAGCTCAGTCCAGAAGCATCAATGTAAGAGTCACTCCAGCATGTCCCTCTTCTATTTACCGATGCATGGATTAGTGGTTACTTTGTCAGGCAAACAGAACAAGCAGAAAGCAAGCAGGCTGATCCAAATGCCATCGTGGCAGCATCACCAGTGTGACAGGCTGGTCCCAAAGACCAGCCTGTTCAGGTGTCCTCACACTGGATCTGCCAGGAAGGTTTAATTCAAGTAGCCTGGGATAAGAGCAGGAGTTTTCATTGGATGCGATTACAACAGGGGGCTTTACTGGAAAACTAATTCAATACAATTCACTTCAGTGTCACATTATCACACATTTCAAGCTTTGCAGTAGGCCGAGCCTTTTCCTGCATCTTTTGCTTGGTAACAAACATTTGCCAATCAAGCCTAGATATAAGCACATGCCAGACACAGGCAATCATAAAAAAAGTACTCCTGAATACTATCAACACACCAACCTAGTTAGAGATGAAACAGCACATAATGTTCTCACACCTCCTGGAAACTCAGTCTTTTGCCCAGTTAAGTACTGAGGATTGAATTAATCTCAACAAAATATAGTAAAAAAATAGATGCTGTTGCACAGATTAAAACAATTCCAATGGTCAAAACTTGTTTTAGAACTGTGACCATTTTGAATTCAGGGACAGTTTTCCTAATAAAATTAAAAAACACAAGTCATTTTTCCACTTGGAAAAAGATGCTAGGTAGAAGAAATGACCTTCGCTGTTGCCAGTGACTGCTATTGTAAAATAATACTTCTTTCCGTTCTGATGGTTTCAGATGCTTCCTGCCTACCCATTAAGTGATTTAACTGAGCTACCCACACAGTGTTACCTCGTGACTACGCAGTTAAGACTTACTGGAGGCCAAAATCACCCACTGCATATTCTAGTTACATGCTTTATTTGTTCTTTGGCAAACGTGAAACTGAAGATGTATGTTACAGGAGTGAATTAAACTACTGGAGGAACTCCTCAGATTCAGGAGCTCAGGCAATACAGAGATGCAGATCCTTCCTTCAATAATTCCAGAATGAAAACTAACGTATGCTCAGAGAAAGCCCTCGCCTGCACACAGAGCATCAAAAAAGAGACCATACATTGACATAATCGACAGCAGGGCCATACAGAACTCATCCAAACTCATACAATGAATCTGCAGCAGAAACTGGAACTTAAGTGAAATCAGCTGAAGTTGAAATGAAACACACTGCAAGCAGAAAGGGCTGAGGGGAGGGTGCAGAGTGGGAAGCCTACATATCTGTGAATCTAAAGGTGGAGAGCGAGAAAAATAATAATGGGAGGCGAGGGGGAGGTCAGAGAGAGAGCACATACAAGCTAAGGGGGACAGGGAAGAGAAAAGAAGAAGGTTAAATCAAGATATCAAGTTCTCTTGTGAGAGAGCGCAGCTGACAAAGCCAGAGACATAGTTACAGACAGAAAAAAGTCCACACAAATTGCAGGTTCCCTTGTCAATAAATGAAAGAGCTAACTGATGGAACAGTCTGGAAACCACTGTGGTCAAAAGTGCCCAATACAATCAACTCCTCTCTCCCATTCCTCATTCAACGTCTTTCATCTCATAGCAATTCCACAGTGACAAGTCCCGGGTTACCTACTTTGTACATCATTCCACTAGCAATTCTGCAGCAGATGGTAAGGACAGGCATGTATTTGCTTATTAAGTAAAGAAAACAAATCAAGCAATTAAGCCACACCGGCCTTTAAGCTCCTATTTTAAGGTACCAGTGAAATTTCCAGTCTTGCACTCTCTGGGATTACTAGTGAGGTGCAGGGAGATAGAGAAGAGGTTTAACATGGCTGTTTAGGCTCAAAATTCTAGGCAGAGCTTTCCTGTAAATGTGGTACATATCACAGAGCTGTTTCTTGATGTTTCAGATGCCAGCTCCCCCTCAGCAGAAATTAACTTCACTCTCCCTCTCAGCAGTATCATCACCTCCTCCAAACTGACTCCCCAAAACCAGAGAAGATATGAATATTCTCTAACCTTTTCCTGCAATGGGAAAATGTAGGTGGACTGCCTGCATCACATCTGAAAGACTCTACTTTCATAGTACAGAGATTCTGGCTTTCTGAGGAGGATGAAGCATTTTTGAGTCACTATGGTCTGTTAAAATTGAAGTAGGAGATAAAGAGCAAATATCCCGGCCCCGACTCCCACAGGGACATTGTCAGGTCACTACCATTAGGACTATCACCTGCAGTTGCCTCTGTGTGGTTTTAAAACCTACAACCGTGCAAATGTCCAAGCACTTCTGCACAGGGACTACTCCAAGTGCTTAAGATCTGGAGTTCACCAGGCGAGATCTGACTACTCAAATGAGTCAAGCATGGACCACACCTAAAAGCCCTTTACAAGCACACCTGTTATTCAACAGTGATCAAACAGCAGATTTTCACCAGACTTGTGATCATTTTTTCCATTTGAGATAAGGCTACAGCATTGGAAGATGCTGCAAGGCAGGGTTCATATAAGCAAAACAGACACAACATTTTTATCTTTGTGCATATTCCAGCTCACATTGACAAACTCAGTAGGCTCAATTTATAAAAGCAGCACATTTCCCCTATTCCTAACGCAGATGTGTTCTGCCAGACCTCCTTCGGGAATGATCTTGTTTTTCTTTACAATAAGAAGTAGTTACAAGGCTACAAACCTGGCATCAAAAGACATACTTTGTCTACTGAAATCAGTGGAATCACATCCAAGACAAGTACCATCCTTTAAAATTCCTATGTAAAGTTGGGCTTGAACACACAAGTTACATATGCAGGCTGCATTACTCATGTCTCACAGAAAGTCAAACTAATGCCCCCTTATTTTCCTATCATACTTAAAAGGACTAGAAACTAATGCCAAACTAAAAAACTGTGAGACTTTTCCCTCGCTTTTTTACTTCTTCATCTTCCAGAGATGGAAAACAACCATTTAGTTCAATCCTATATTTGCATATTCTGATATTATTGAAGCTCTCATGTTCCTGAGTGTTATGTCTCTGGACTGACACCAATCCTAGCCTATTTTGGGGGAATAATAATAATAAAAACAAACAAAAAAAAAAAAAACAAACAAAAAAAAACCCACCGCTGGAAAGAACCCCTTTGGGTTTACCTTTAATAGTGCCATGCTGCTATAAAGCTGTCCCAGAGCTGGCACCAAATACTACATGAATGTCACATATTGACCAGTCATAGCAGTTAGGCCTTCATCTGCAACAGCAATGGGCTCTGTGAGCAACCTAGAAGAAACCACTTCTGCATCAGCAAGTGGACTCTCATTTGTTCTGCTGGTTGTCACTGGCCATTCGTGCACACAGAGCATACGCCACCTGTGCCTGTAGGCTGCACTGGGCACGGGCATCAGGGTGCTGCTGCTGCTGAGCATCCCTAAGCCCTGTTCCCAGCTCCAGCCAACCGACCTCCGCATTGCTCAGGCTCCAGAGGAAGCGCGAGTTACAGCACGTGAACGGGCAAAGCTCAGCCTTTGCCTTTCAGCAAGTCCCACCCAACAGCATACCTTTATTGTTCTCCGACCACGGCTGCTGCCTCCTTGGCAGGCGGCACCGAGCACCGACCCCACGAGGCCCGAGCTGGGAGAGACCGTTCCTAGATCAGCTCCGGCGGACGGCGGGACGAGGCCGGGCAGAGGCGACTGGCGTGGGCGCTCGCGATGCCCCGGCAGTGCCGCGACCACGACACCGGCCGACGCGAGCGCCCAAGGCAGAGCGGGCCGCGCTCGGAAACCACGACAAGGGACATACTCCCGCCTCGTTCACACGGGGCCGGCGGCGGAAGACGCGGAGCCAGGGCTGCCCCGGAGCCGCGGGTACGGAGGGAGCGCAGCCGAGCCTCACGCCGCACCCGCCTGCGGGGCCCCGCGCTCCTCTCGGGGCCATGCCATCCCGCCCCCGGGGCTCAACACTCACCTGGACGCGGAGCTTTCGCCATTTCAGGGCTGCCTGCTTGTAGCCAAGCCGTTTTTAGCCGCGTCAGGTGCTCGCTCGCGGGGCGCTCCGGGCGCGCCCGCACTCCGCCGCCCCATCAGCTCTGCGGAGGCCCCGCGCCGCCCCCTCGCCTGCGGCGCTGAGAGACGCGGCCGAGACACGACGCCGCCGCCGCCCGGTGCCGCCCGCCGCTAAAGGCGCAGCCGCCGTCGCTAAAGGCGCAGCGAGCGGCTCGGGGGAGAGCGGGAGCCGGACCGGGCCAGCGCGGGGATGTGGCTGCGCCTAAAGTGGGGCCGCGGGGTGCGGGCAGCGCCGGGGCCCGGGGACCTTGGGACGGGGGCTCCCCCTATCCTCAGCCCCCACGACGCGCCCGCCGGGAAGGGGTCGGGGCTCCCTTGCTGTCCTAGCTCCCCTCGGCAGAGGACGGAGGAGCTGGACCGGCTACCCGGTGCTGTTCCGCACCGTGCCCGACTCCCGTCCCAAGCTGCGCCACGGTGCCGGCGCCGCACAGCTCGGCCACTGCTGCGGCACTGCCCCTGCAAGCTGCTCCTTCAAGTGGTTGCTCTAGAATTTAATAGCAAATATCCTTCAGTTGTTGCCAAGCCTCATGTCAGTGCAGTGGTTGAACTGCTGCAAGGCGCTGCCTTTTAAGTCAGTCATACGCAAGCGGCTTACAGCCTGCTGAGAGCTGGACTAGGGAACTTAAGAGGGCGAGACTCGATTCCTCCCTCTTCGAGAGCCCCAGAAGCGGCATATCTCTAAAATTAAAGAAGCCAGCTTCTCCAGATCCCCCAAGGATTGGAAGAAATTCACCTTAAGAAACGTTTTAACTTGCAGCCTGTTTTATGGGAACGATGGGAAAAGGCTGGCAGAGAGCCTAGGAAGGCTTGTATCTTACTAGTGTGTCAGAGCACCACCTAGTACAGTGCAGTGAACAAAAGTTTGGCCCAAAGAAGCCCACAGTTAAAGAGCCAAGCAAACATAATGCAACCAAGTCCTAAAGCAACTTGCAGGCTCAGTGCCAATACCAACTTGGTAGCTAAAAAGATAAATACATGATTCACTCTGGGTGTTGCTAAGCGTTCATTTAAGGAGCCAGAGCAGATACCCTTGAGAACACAGCAAGTTAAGTGGTTTGTTTGAGCCTTAAGTGGAATAGCCACAATGCCCAACAGTTCCTACCCCCAAGCCACCATACAAACTATGGCTCATCTTCCCCCAGCTCTGGGTGACAGTGCTACTGCTGGACAGTTGCCCGTTGAGCCACATTGCCTCTGCTGTTGGACTTGAAGTCCTGTCTGGAAGATTTGATAAGAATGGCTTTCCCAAACGTGCAATGGTGTCACTAAGCCACCAAAGAAAGCAATTCTAGAGAAAGACCATAGGTATATAGAATCATGAAATGCACTGAGTTGGAAGAGACTCATCAGGATCATCAAGTCCAACTCCTGGCCCTGCACAGGACCCCCCAATAATCCCACCATGTGCCTGACAGCAGTGTCAAAAAACTCCTTGAACTCAGACAGGCTTGGTGCTGTGAACACTGCCCTGGGAAGCCTGTCCCAGTGCTTGACCAGCCTCTGGGGGAAGAACATTTCCCTGATAACTGATCTAAATCTTCCCTGACTCAACTTCATGTAATTTCCTTGACTGGTGGCAGTCCTGGCTAGGGGAGAATGTCTGAAAGGCAGAGATGTGTTTGGACAAGTGCAGTAAGTTCCCTGCTCTATGCTGCTTCCAACTGCACCAGCTCAGTACAAGCAGCTTCTGTCTTGTACAGATGTGACCTGCCCACCATGCTCAGAGATTCTTCATTAAACCCTTTTCAATTTACATCACAAAGAGCAAGGACTGCACACTACAAGATACATCCCAACTACTGTATTGAGATAATATTCAGCCTAAATGGCTCTTCTGCACTGGACTAGAGGCAGTGACTGAAAAAAAAAAGTCTTTCCGTTGGCACAGCTGCCTGAGCAGGCAGTTACCTGCAGCCTCTGAAGGCGGTAAGCACCACAATGCCTCCCTCCAGAGGAGAAGGTTAATTTCCATTGTCCTGAATACTGAAAGCAGACAACTGCCAGTCTTTGACAACATATAGATCCAGAAATCTTTTCTTTCTCCTAAAGACTTGCAAAAGCTTCACAGATTCCAACAAAATTGTGTCCTTTCAGTACACAAATGCACAGCTTTTTTTCATGCATTACAGAGGACATATAGAATTTCTTCAAAAGTCATAGCCAAATAATAATGTAAGAAAAATATACTAAGCCAGGTAATGGCCTGAACTGGAATGCATTTAAAGATATTTATACGTCCAAGAACCTATTGAGAAAATAATCTAATTCCAAACACATTTTACTCTTAATTGAAAACACATGCAGTATTACTGGTGACTCAAGTTCTCTTCCTTACAATAGAGCAGAGAAACTCCTCTCAAGACAAAGCCTCTGTCAAAGGATGCTCCCCAACATTACTAGCTTTTCTGGTGTTGCAAGATGTCCAGTTATAGAAATCAAACCTTGTACAAAACATTCTGAAAAAGATCAACAAAACAGGTAGCCAATGGCTTGAGGCAGTGTAGAGCCACCCAAGCATGGGAGCTCAGAGAAAAATTATACCAACTAACACTAGTGCCCCCTTGAAAACATCTGCTTACCTAATGATCCAAACCTGCTCAAACTGAGCAGGGAGAGTTGCTCTAACTGCACACATCAGGGCCTAAGCACCAAAGCTGAAGGCTGCTTGTTTGGTTAATATTTCCAGGACTGAATTCAAGGCTGGCTTCTGTAGTGTTATGCCTGCTGACACGAGGTTCAACCTGATTTAAGCAGCCTTCAGAGTGAAAACAGGATATTGTCGAGTAAGAAAAATGGAAGATCTGTCCTTTAGAGCCAATACTGTTTGTCTAAAGTCAGAAGATAATTGCTTATTTCAAGAAAGGGTGATGCGAGTGTGGTTTCATCAGCAGATATGGGACTCAAGGAAAGCAGTTGATGAGGGCTCAGTGACAGGCAGAACCTTTTATGTCCTCCTTGAAATCACCACAGAACTTGAAAGGCAGCCTTAAGGAGCAGACACCACATTGAGTCAGAGAAAACAGCAGGCAATGGAGCAGCTCCCAGCCAAGTGTTGCACGTCAGCCACCCACTAGAAATGGGTTGCACTATGCTGTTTTATTTGGACAGACTGAGAAATTCTCTGGCAGTAGATACACCTGCTTTGTGGCTGCTCATGCCAGTGAAACAGCCAAAGAAGCTATCCAGGATCCAAGAATAAGCCTTGAGATGGCAACTCTTGGTAACAAAAATTCAAATAGTTTGAAAGACCTTTCTGCACTGTTTATACATCATTCAACTGCCAAAATAAAAAAGAAATAGGATATGTCACAGCCCAGCATTTCAGAAAAGCGCAGCATTCTGCAAAAAATGGAAGGGAACAAAATCATAATCCACAGAGGCATAAGAGAGGACAGCAATGGATCAGCAACTGGTCCTAACAAAGACTTCCTGATATTCCCAGGTAACAGGGAATTGTCTGGCAGGCAGACACATTGCTTGGTGAGGAGGCTGTGATGTTGCCAGGTTGCTGTTATCTCTAGTTAATCCCAGGTACAAGAAAGACTGCACTGACTGACACCAGGAATACTCAGCTTTGCAGCTGAAGCTGGATTCATGGTTCTTAAAAGCCCACAACAGACACAAGGCAACCATACAAATGCTTGGGCGAGGCAATGAAAATTTTCCTTAACAGTATCCCAGGTCTGTACAGAGGCTCTCCAATGAAAGGTCTGGCAGAGCAGGGGCAGAATAAATAAAGCATGATTAAAACTCCCAACTGTATTATATCTAAGTCCTATGAAAAAAATCCTCCCTATATTAAAGAGCTATCTGAGCACAACAGAGATACCCAGACATAATTCAGTCTCATTTTCATCCCTTTATCCTCCAGTTCTCACACTAATCCAATGGTCTGGTGCACCATGTGTTCCCTATAGGAAGTCTCCCTGCAGTAACTTCCAGAGAGCTGGCCTGCTTCAGAAAGCTGAGCTCAGAGCAGGGAATCAGGCTCACCCCTCCAGCTGGTACTCAGGCAGCTTTCCCAGCCCCAGAAGGAAACACACAGTATTCCAGCATTGCCTTCTGCAGAGCAAGGTGGTAAATGCAAGCGCTTAGCCCAAGCTGCAACATTTTCACCCTGGCTACCTTCTCATCCAGGCTAAAACCAGTAACACCAGAGTCACTGCAGCTGGGGCCAGTCTAAGCCACCTGGCTCCTTTGCTCTCCCACAGAATGCAGGCTCTCCCCTCCTTCTTGTGGCCACTATGAGATTTCTTTGTCTTGGCCCCTTGAGCCACCAGACACAGCTCCCTCTCGCCTGCAGCACGTACCCCAGACTGTCAGTGTGACCCTAGCTTCTGTGTGTGCCTCTGGCACAGCCAGACTGAAAATGCAAATCTCCACCAAGTGAAAATGGGGTCAAAGGAAAGCATCAACTACAACCTCGATGCTGTGGGACCATATTCTATGGTTTTTTAAAAGCTGGAATCTGAATTCAGCAATCTTTTCCTTACATAATTGCTTTAAAGTTTATGCATGTCCAAAAGTATCTTGGCAAACTAGTATCTTGGACTGTTTGAAAGAACATTTAAAACCAAAAAGTAAATATATTAAAAATCAGTCCTTGAAAAATACACCTCAGCAGCAAAGATTGAGTTTATTCAGTTAAATAGAGATCCCCTCCTACTGTAAAAAGAATAAAGAAAACAATCAGTAAAGAAAAACATTGTCTTCACAAAATTAATAGAAGGACTGAACTTTGAACACTGGTTACATTTCCTCCAGCAGACAGGGTAATACCTGCAGTTTAAAATGACATCCCATTTTGCATTTACCTCAGTTGTCTCAAAAAGGTGTTTCAGAAGGCAGGCTCTGCCAGCCAGATCTCTGTTCCACAGGAACATTGTGGTAATGTGGAGGTGGAAGCTCCAGTGGCCAGGCACTCCCTGACACATGCTGGGAGCTGTGTGAGCCCAGGCAGCCCTTCTGCCAACACGGTGCAACCTCTGTCATGCAAGCGACAAAAGGCAAACACATAGATGAAGCACAAGGACTAACAAGAAATGACCACTGACCTTCAGGTGAAACCACTGACCTTCAACCTGCTGCTTTTCTCTCTGACCAGACTACCATCCTAAATAGAAGTGCAACTAAGTACTTCAAACATGTTGCAAGAGAAGATAATGTCTTCTGAGAAAAAATATACTTGAAAACTGTTATGTTCTTTCAGAATGTACCTTGAGCAGACATAATGAAGCAGATTCTCTGTTTGCCTAATAGCTGACTGACATGTACATCATTAATAGAGCCCCTTTTCTTAATATTGGTGAATCAGTTTTCAAAGAAACAAACCAAACCCAAATGCCACCTCTTTCTCCTGGAAGGAGAGTAGTCCCTAGAGAAGCAGAACGTGCAGCCAGTTTAAGCTCCAGGAGTAATCTAGAAACAAAGCAAGGCAAAGAAGAGAAAGGAGTTCAATTACACTCTTTCACTGACGTTAATGGATGTTTCATTAGGTCCAGCATTAGGAGAAACAAGTAGCTCTCTAAAGCACTGGTAGAGCAAACACCGTTGCCATAACTACCTCCAGAAGTATGCATTAATTTCTACAGTTAAATATTTACATAGGATGTTGCATGCTTTCAGGAGTTGCAGGAGCTGCTCATAAGAATGCAAATGCACAGTCCTGTCTTCGGGGTCCCGCACACAGGAAGGAGGAGCACAGATGCCCCAGGAGTGTACCCACGGCACAGGTTGGGAAGTGGCTGCACCTCTAGGCACAGTTCCACAGCACCTAAGCAAGACAGATGGTAGCAGCCACAGTTCCCACTGACAGCCGAGCATCACCACAGCACACCACACAACAGGAGCCAAGGGCATGTGAAGGCACGGGGGGATGGGGCTGTACCTGCATCACTGTTTCGGCAAGGACTGGGGACTTGCCTGACTACAAGAGGGGCTCCTATCCATGGGCAAGGGTCCCAGGCAGGCTGGTTGGGGCAATTAATACCTGTTGGTGCCTCCAGGATATGGCACAGCACTTGTGCCAAACTGGTCTGATGGGCTCCTACCAGCCATCACCTACACCACCCTGAACCACTCTGGAAACTACACAGCTGCAGTCATTGATATTTGTTTGTTGGAGTTATTCACACATCTATAGAACCACTGAATCCTTTCATCTGGTTTTTGCTTCATCCCTCTCACAGCTCTGACACTGGAAAAATGTACAGATTCAGAATCTAAAAAAACCCAAGCCTATAAGTATCTTAAAATAAAATCTAGTCCAGATTTATGGAAGGGGATCTTCTGCAACAACAGGTAGAATATTATATTTTGGATATCTAACTTGTTTCCAAAAACTTTCAGCAATGAGAAACAGCACAGTCTCCAAGAAAATGTATTCACAGAATCATAGAATTAGCTGGGTTGTAAAGGACCTCTGAGATCATCAAATCCAACTCTTGATACACTACCACCATGGTTACTAGACCATGGCACTCAGTGCCACATCCAGTCTCATCTTAAAAACCTCCAGGGACAGAGAATTCACCACTCCCCTGGGCAGCCCATTCCAATGCCTGATTACCCTCTCTGTAAAGAATTTCTTCCTAATATCCAACCTAAACCTCCCCTGGCAGAGCTTACGACCATGCCCTCTTGTCTTACTGATAGTTGCCTGGGAGAAGAGACCAACCCACACCTGGCTACAACCTCCTTTCAGGTAGCTGTAGAGAGTGATGAGGTCTCCCCTGACCCTCCCTCTTCTCCGGGCTAAATAGTATCTATAACATGAAAATACTTTTTAAAGTTGAAACTGTTTCTTGTACTCCCCCATGGCTTAGCTTTAAAGCAGTATGGACATGACAGGGGCTTTAAGTAAGTGCAAGGCTAGGTAACCTGACTCGTAAGATTCGCATTTAACAACTGCAGTGGAATTGCACATTTCAGCTCCATATAGAGTCTCTATTAACATATTCTGACAAGAATTGAGCACATACATAATGTTTAGCCCCCCTGGTGCTGGCTTGTCCCTTAGGAACAATGACAAGCAGAGTAACTTTTAAGATGAAGCTCTACAATTACAAAATTTTTCAGGTTAGAAACTTTGCAATTGTCTAGCTTGCCTGTGTAAATAATGCATTACAAAACACATTAGTTAAGTTTCTTCAGAAGGACTGAAGAGTGTGAAGTTGAGAATCCTATCTAAGGCCTTCACTCTCCACACATTTCTGATCCAAAAAGGCACACAAATGCCACAAAACTTCAAGATGTATGTAGTCTGACTCTTGTAATGTTGCCAGGTACTCCCTTGCGTGGTGGATGCTGACTGTTCCAAATGAGTTCAGAGAGAAGTTACCTTAAATTAAAACTACGTTCAGTCATAAGAAACAAGAGTTGTTTATTAAAAAATAAAATACCTGGAAAATACTTTCACAAGCATATATACACATACATAGAGGCATTATGGCTTTAGTATTTTTGACTTAAACCAGGCTTATCTCTGTAATCTTAGAAATTAACTATTGTAAATTATAGAATCACGTATCAGCAAAGTCACACATGAGCAGTAACATTTACATCATTACATTTGATGTAAATTTCAAGACAAAATAGCAAACCTGGCTTGAATAAAAACAAAATTATTTTAAAATCTATTTCTAATTAGAGGAAATAAAAATAATCTTTCTTAGAAGGTTAAAAATTAATCTGTTATAGGCTGAACAATATTGGAGAAAAAAAATTTGACAAAGGAAACAGACTGTCATATTGTTCTTAGGGTTACCTCAAGGGTTGAACTTGCATTTCCCTAGAATATTACATAAATAATTATTAATCAGTGCTCACTCCAGACATATCCCAAACCAGTACCTTGATTACTTGAAACAAACAAGTTAATTCAATGTTGCAGAAATGCCAATTGTTCATTTATTTTGTTGCTCTTGATTTCAATTGGATTCTTAAGAGAAAGGAATTTGGGTTTCAATCACTAAATGCTAATAAAAATATAACATTTTAGACTAGTTTAAGAAAATAAAAAGAAGATCTTATGATGTGCTTCTATTGAAAGGTCTCATTTGTCTATGCATGATGTACCAGAGATACTAAGGGACTTCATTCTGAAGGTGATGGCAAGAGCCCAAGCAGGTCTGCGGATACAGCCAGTGCCAAATGTTTACATCTACTTGTGCTGTGCCACAAGAAACCTTCCTTGGATTGCCACATCCCCAAAAGAATTCATCCCAGTGTATGTGCTAAGCATAATGGTCAGACAACAACGGGTCTGAAAAGGGAAACATTATTTGTAATGGTTTTATAAAAACCTGAGATGAATCCTTGATGAAGATCTGATGCAGAGAATCTCACAAACTGTCAGGCTGAAGCTGATGTTGATGGGGCAAGAGGGAAACAATTCATTGCAGTGGTTGCAAAAACTCTGACATGAACACAGCTTCTGCATAGTCCTCACAAACATCCTGCAGCTCTGCTGCCACGTCACACAGGGCTTCTTCTGTCAGTTGCTCTGCAAGACTGAGGCAAAGGGAAGGCAAAAAAGAGAAGGAAAATGTTCAGAAAGTCAGATTTCAAATTTCAGTCATTCATGCTATTGATATCAGTGCTCTGATATTAAAAGGTAGATACTTTTTTCTTTCTACTGCCTAGCCCAAGAAAGGATTTGATATGTGTTCTGATATGAGTTGTGTAAGATAGGAGAAATTCTATCCTCAGTCTGGTTCATAGCTAAGGGAATACTTCAAGCTTAAAAGTACTGAGAGATCTCAGTTGTTTCCTTTTTTCCAACTCTTAAGATACTAATTCTGCTTTGAGAATAAGAATGAACATACTGTGGTGCTCATCCAAAGGCCACTGAAGTAAATGGGAAGCTTTTTATTGATTTTAGCTGTCACTGAATCAGGCTTTACTGAGAGCAGAAAAGTTTTGAGTAAAATGTCACTTTCAGTAATCTCTGGACCACAGCAGATGTTACAGAATGAAAACTGTTTGTGTGTAAATATACGATTGTTTACTGACTACCTGAGAAGAACTCTGCAGTTCTGCATGTGCTCCAAAACACCTTGGTGTTCCCAAGCCCAACAAACCCCGGGGCTGTTCAGAGTCACAAAGCCTGCCAGGGACTGGCTGCATTTGCAGTTTGGTGTCAGATGTTGCCGAGCATGGGGCACGTGGCAGCTGTGGCACCCACTGCCAGGAGGAGGATCACTGCCAACGAATCCACCAGCCAGTCCCACAGAGGTGCCAGCCTTGGCAGTACCAATCTCACACCAGGGACTGATGGAAGCACAGCTCAGAAGGCAGGATGACAGCACTGAGCACTGACAAGCTCTGTTTCAGTGGGTTGGTTCAGCAGATTCAAATACAGTGGTCTAATCACAGTTATTACGTGTGCCTACTTATCCACACTTGGGCAAATCAGCAACACATAGGATTAGCTTTATGCGAGTCGTCTCAAATATTGCAGGACCTGTTCCTGAAAACACTTTATGCAGATGTCAAACAAGCTGTATCACTGATTTCAATGCTACTACATTAAAAATGTATGCTGAAGTTTAAAGACTCTTGGCAATTAAGCCTGATGTCCAATCTGCCAATACAGACAAATATGGGAACCCATCCCATCTACAACCACTGAGGTTAGGTTTTGCAATTCTTTCTTAATACTCCAGTTTTCTTTTCTCATCTCTTCTCCCATAGTCAGATGCCTTCTCATTTCCACTCTGCAGGGAATCAATGGCCCCTCTATGCCAACTGATGTTGTGCCAGTATTCCTGCAGTTCTGAAAGAACAGGGCTAGCAAGGTTTCAAATTCATCCTGTATTTCCATGCTTTCTTTAGACTGGACTTTATAAGACCAATAGGTGATTTTTTTAAATGTATCATACATATTGAAAATTATTTCTAGGCAATTGTAGGTAATTACTCAAAGAAGTGCAAGGAAGTGATAACCAGTGATGTAATTTACTTGCTAAACCTGCTACTGACTAATCAAAACACTTATTCAAGCTTCAGTGCAAAGGTGGGTATTTTGGCTTATGCTCTGCTGCTTAGCAGACATTAGGCCTGAGAAACAATTTTTCTTTGCCAAGAAGTGAATAGCAGAAAGACTGTAGTTCACTGTTTCTTCACATCTTCTATATATACCAAGGGATGAACATTCTACTCCCATATCCTTTTGTTTTATCCAACTACCTTCAAAATCCATGAATACCTAGTACCAGTAGAGAAAAAGCCTAAGAACCAACAGCCTCTGGCTTTCAGTCTGGAATTTAAATGTTGCCTCTCCACTCCCCTTCTGAGTAAGAACAGAAAAACCTGTTGTCAGCTGATACATTCACTTCAAAATCACAAAGACAGTTCATATACCTTTCAGCAATCTGCCATGGATCGAAACTGCCCACCACCTCATGGGAAATAAGCTTTAAATGATGCTTGTATCTGCTATTATAATCCAAGATGCTCTGGAGCATATGGTTTGGCACAGAGAGAGACACAGAGCACGTTTTCTGTAGAGAGTTCAAAGGCAAGGGGTGCAGAATCTCATTTCCAGTCTTCAATTTCTCCTCTGCTTCTTTGTTTTCATCAATATCACTGGAAATATAAAATAATCATCAAAACAGAACTGGATTTTCAAGTCTTTTTTTGAAAACACTATAATGAAGTCACCCAGATCTCATGCACCACAGTTTAGTGTAGGGCCAAATATTCCACTTACTTGTCATCAAAAGGTTTCTCAAGTAAAATGTTTGTTTCTAGCTCTGTGTGTCCAATTAATTTTGTTATCTGAATTGGATGAGGAGATGTGAGTCTTTCAGATATTGATGCCATATGTTGTTCTAGAAGGAAAAAAACACCATTTAAAATTGTTTTATTGAAAGAGGAAAACTACATCTACCGCAGATTAAGTCCTCACAAAGACTTTTGCTTCTTTTAAGGGGAACTCTTGCGAGTAAGTAAAGAATTCAGAAGCACCTAAAATGTAAATTCAGTATAGCGTTTCCAAGAGCTTAGTGTAGTAAAGCTGAGCATTTTAGAAATGCTGCTTTTAGTATAAATCATTTGTGCTGTCAGTGGATGCTTCTAGCAGAGAGATAGAAAATACCACTGTAAAACTAGCAGCCTATTAAACCTGGCAGTAAATCCAAGACATGGAAAAAAAAAATCCATACAGATTTGGGCTTCATCTTCACCAGTCATATTGTGAGATTTTCCAAGTTGTATAAACAACACAGTTCCAGTAAAGTCTGTATGTAATAAGATACTCACCTTGAAAAATCAGTGTAGCTTCACTGTGCTACTCAGTCTAATAGTAGGATAAAACCCAGGAATACTGATAAACTGTCGACTTTCAGAACTTCATTTTAGAAACTGTCCTTAGAAAGAAGCACCTATAGTGAAAAATGTGTCTGGATGGTGCTATTTGATCATACATAATCCAATGACCTTGATTTCAAAACATCTGAATTTAAAGTTACAGATTATAGGAAAACACAGTGGCATTAAAAAAGACAGTTACCTATTTTGTCTTCCTGAGCCCAGAAGTGGGAGTCAGTGTACACGATCTGGGTGATTCTCCTGCGGACACTCTCCCGGTGTCTCTACATTGGAACACACAACAGCAGTTAATCACCTGCATACCTGATTATCACTCAATAGGAAAGTAGGTCATGATCCTCCTTGGGCAAAGCAGGCTTATTTCAGCTGGTAACATAACACAGAAAAGTGGTGGAGGAGTGAAATCACAGACATTTATGTTGTTCAAAATGTCATACTTGAATATGAAACTAGTTGCCAGTCCCATGGTAACTGCTTCCATTTCAGACCAACAGCCCTCAGCCAAACAACTGAAGAATCCTCATGCTTTCTTTTAAAGAGCAATGTATGGGAAAGCTCAAGTCAAGTAAATTATAAACTATGAATATTTACACAGAAAGATGAATAAATAAGGGCACAGATAACCATGTATTTGTCTGACTTCCCCATGTTGCCCTCCAAAATACTTTGGATTGCCAGAGCATATTTCCTCAAGATGCTCATGCTACTAGAATACTGAGATTCTATAGCACAAGAAAGGGAAAAAATCAAATTAATATTCAGATACTTTCCAATCTGCAAGGCAATCAACATAACCACCATGCTGATTCTCCCATTCACATATGGTGATCTAAGCTACAAAGTCTTGAGATGGGAAGCAAACTCAGGTCTGCCAATTCTAGAGCAACAAATTCATCAAACATTCTGCTTCTGATCTTACACTGTGTTTTGCTGGAAGCACAGACTCCTCCCAGGTCTTTGATTTCAGACACTGATCCAGTCAGACTTCGCTTCATTTAAGAATGTAGAATACTTGGAGATATTACGATTTATGGACAGTAATCAAGAAATTGGCACTAATGAGAAAAACCAAGACAGAAAATCTTACTTCAATTTCTTCCATTCTTTGCAACATTGACTCTAGACTATGAGTGGCAGCCATAGGCAGGGCCCTGGTCTGGAGTCTCTCGTGCTGCTCCATGCTCCACAGTTCCTGAGCAGTATCTTCCAAAAGATCATCCAACAGCTTTTCACTCAGAATATCTGCCTTTTCTGCAACCTGCTACTTAAAAAATCAAAACAAACAAAACAACAACCAACCAACCAACCAACCAAATAAAAAAAAAAAAACACAAAAAACACCACAGAAAACAAAAAGACACAAAGCCAATATAAGAAAGAAAGAATAAACCAAACCCAAACCAACTCGCATTAAGTTGAAAAGAAACTATGTTGCCCCTTTATAAATGTTTGACAGCTCTCAAGGCATCATTCACCCAGTAGCATTAGCTTGCCTGTATTACCTGCGTGCTGTCTGACAGAGGTTCCAACCACTCCTGTACCTCTTTTGCAACTTTGTCTGCACAGGGGTCTGGGGAAACAGTTTGTGACCTGCACAAAAAAGAACAAACGGCAATGCCATTTTCAAACTTGGTATGACAACAATAATTTAAAAACCCCAAATACATACGTTTACTTTTAGGGGGACTGCTGGAGTGTGGAGAAGCTCATATCATGTCTGACACCAGTTATGAGATCTTCAAAGTAAGTAATTACCTTAACTTTTGTATTTTTTTTATTTCTCCTCTGCCAAGGTCAGTTAGAACCTTCACTCCTCTTGAATTTTCCACTTCAGGCCTCGCTAGTCTTCAAAAATAGCACAGTAACATAGAGGGTTACAAAATGCACATTCTAACAACTGAAGAATGAAATAATGAGATTTTGTGTATTAGTTTGGAAAAGTTGCAAGAAACTTTGAAGAGAAAATTAATTCTGACTGTAAGACCATATAAGCCAGAAAACTCTGTTGAGAACCAGGGATCTTGAATTATGTTTCTGCTGTTGGCAAATAAGAAGTACTTGGCCCAGAGAAATGAGCTCCTCATCTTACCCTGCACACTGCCTAGTACAGATTCAGCACCTGGATCTCTTGCTTCAACTGCCACAAACACCAATCTCAAAGCAACTTAAATTCGGGGAGCCTTGGTCTAACTGGATGTTGAATATACTTTACGGTAAACAAACCTGCTCTCTATTATTGTCTGAGACAAATAAATGTATCTTGTCCTTCTGGAACAGGGAGATAATATTTATTTACCTCCTTAATGCAGTGCTGTGAATACCCACTCTGCCTGCTGTGTTTTGTCACTGCCCTGCCTTGCACAGTTTGGCCTTGACTCCCAGGCAGCGACTCAGGCAAAAGCCTAAAGCCTTGGCTCTTCCTGGGCTTTAAGGAACAAGGCTGCTCTGAGCCATCTGGCAGAGAGTTGTGCTGTGCCACTGGCCACCCTGGGCTGCAGCCAGGCCAACTCTGTCCCAGTTACCAGCACAGAGCCAGCAGCATTCCCACTGGAAAGCAGGGTAAGGATGGGTGCCTCGGGACTGTGAACATACCGCTTAGGTGGAACAGGCAGAGCTGGAGGCTTTGGAGGAGGGCAGGGAATTCTGCTCTCCTTAGCAGGTCGTTTGGTCTCTTTTAGCTGGAAAGATATAGTTGGCTCTCGAAATCCAGCACGCTTTCCTTGAGGGCGTACCTGTCTTGACTTCAGAGGTTTCAGCGTTCCCTTAAAATTAACACCATCAGAATAAAAACATATATTCCAGTTGCTGAATTATTAAAGTATTTTGCATTTTGCTTCAGATTTTGTCTTGAAGTCATGCCTGCTGACTTTGCTGCACAGATGACATATGTGGAGGTTTTACAACCGCTTTAAAGGGAAATACAGCTGTGCCTGAAAAGAACATATGCTTGATCCTGCAACTGTTATTTTTGCAAACAGTTCCAACTTTTCCAACGTTGCCCTTCATGGGGAAAAAAATAATTTTTAATTTTTCAGAATTAGACTCTATGTTAACTCTTAATAAATCCAAATAGAAGGTTTCCAAGGTAACCTTTTCTTCAGCCACAAAACTATAATATCGCCACTTTTGTATTTGCTACAATGTCACTTAGACTCATCCCCTCAGTATGGAATACTGAAATGCTTAACCTTTCTGCCCACATTTCTCACTGACACACATAGATGGAAAGCAGTAAAAGTTACATATACATACAGCTATGTTACTGTGTCAGATCTGAATTTTCAAGCTGAAGCTGATATTTGGAGGAAGGAATAAAAAAACCCCACCTATTTACAAAATCTAGCACTAGTCTTTTAAGAACTCATTTGTTTTACATTACAGAAGCCTCTTGCTGGTGGCAAGGACATAGGAGAAACCAGAACTTGTATTATGAAGCTTTATCATTTCTGTAATCAGTGAAGTAAGTCTGCCTAACTTATATTCTCCTCCTAAGACTAGGATGACATTACTGCTGAGTGCATTATTTGTGACAGAGGATTACCAATAGGAAGAAAATACTTCAGCTTTAATTTCAACTTGAAAAAAACATGCTAATTTCAAATATGAAACTAGTTTTCAGTGAGCATTTTCCTTGCTAATTCTGTTATTCAGTGTTTCTAGTTGTACAATGTGTTTCCAAGGAACTGTAACACTGCTTTCTAAAAATATTTGCTAAAATAGTCATAACCAGTAGAAATAACAGGCAGATGACAGTTTATCCCACTGTGTCTCCTAGCTCAGAACAGAAGTATTGTGAGGAAGTGCGAGCACTGACAGTGTCTTACGTTACATAACAAATCCCAAAGCACAAGTAGAAGACAGCATAAATAATTTATCACTTCCATACCTGTGGTTTTGCAGGCAATAATACGCCTTTCTTCTCCAAAAGACCACTTTTAAGGACAGACTCTTTTTTTACAGCTCTAGCTCTCACCAGGGCATCTGTGCTTCCATGTAAAGTGGCATTTCTCTCTGGAGTAGGTGGGTCACTTTCTTCTTGGTATTTATTGTGAAATATATGAGCCCAACTGTTTGCCTTTTGAACTGCTGAAATATTTGCAACATGTCAGTGTTTGTTTGTATCAAAAATAACACATAAACTTTTAATTTTTGTAAGGTGAGAGGGGCAAGAATTGTCTTTATTTCTACATTTGATATCTCTGTTATGCTAGGTATACCTAATCGTGAACTTTTAAGCTCTACCATAATTTAAAAAACCAACCAACCTACCAACCAACCAAAAAAAATCCAGCCTTATATTTCCTGACAAGTATTAAAGAAATTGTCTTTCCTGCATTGTTTTGATGAACAGGAAAGATTAGAGGTTGTGTGCATATACATATTTATATGTATATAAATATTTGAAAATACACATATACATGCAAATCATGAGAAAGCCTTTTAGTAGTAATTGTCATGTGAGGTCTAGGCAGTGATAATAGAACATTCTTTTTTAGGCTGCAGGACACATGGAAACCATTAGATGCTTATATGCTGTCTCCCTGGACTGCCAAGGATAAATTCATCATATGGTATTCTTCTTGCCCTTACATGTGGGTAGCAGGGAATACTCACTATTCTAATGAAAACCATCATTAGGTATCAGAAAGACACCATAAAGAAGAAAAACACTTAATATAGTTTATATATAACGTAAGAAATTATAATGGCTTTCATCAGATGTCAAAATACTTCAGGTGGTATATTTATCTCACAACACCTTGAGAAGGAATAAAGCTCCTTTCTTTTCATATACAAAGTGAAGGAACAATAAAGAATGCCAACTCTGAACAGTTGCATGGCAAACAAGTAGTAGAAACCCCCAAAGTCTTCAACTTAACCATCAGTTAATGGGTCTCTCGGTACAAAAGTTTGAGTGTTATGCAAAAGACATTATCAGGAATCAACTGACAAGAATAAAAGAGCTGCTGCTCTCAGAAGTAGAAAAATTGCACAAACCGAGGGAATTCTGAGCCTAAGTTTCAGAATACCTTTTCAGTGTGAACAGTTAAACAACCACAGTCTGGGTTTTGTTACCCTGATTAGCTAACATACACTTCTGAGCAACAATACATAAGATACTACAAAACTGATCTTCAGATGGCAAGTTAACTGATAAAAATGGACTTAGTAATTTGAAATACAAACCAGTCAAGAGACTTCTGGCACACAGAGGTTTTCTAGGCTCTTGTCCATGCAGTCCCTTTAAGAAGAGAGGTTTGTTTTCTCCTTTTGGAGACAGAAGCTGCTTTCGGGCTGGAAATGTCTCAGTGTTCCTTGGAGATTTGGCCTGAGAAGCTGAAATACATTTCTTCACTGTTTTTGGTGTTTGCTTGTTTTCCAGCAGTGAATTCAGATCCTGCACCAAATATTTAGAATTTTAATTACTCTCCCAGTAAATGTAATAATGAGAAGCAAATTCAAGAGATTCCAAGCAGTTGGAACTTTTTTGGTCTGGTTTTGGGGTTTGGTTTGGTTTTGTTTTCTGACAGCAATTATTCCAAACAAGTTGTTCATGTAGAAGCTTTTTCATATCATTAACTTAAATCTTACTGAAAAGGCTTACATTTTTGTATTTACAGTTTACTTGAATAAGTAATCTGCTTGCAGAATATTCAAAAAGAAATGAACACAAGGGCTACAGACCAAAAAAGCCCCCATGCTTACATGACTACAGTAACAGTCACTTCTTCCAATGCTAAATCCAAACTTGAACAACTCTACCTCCTCACCTTTTTCAAGGCAGTTAGCACTGTTACTGTTCTCATAACCAGTTCATAACAGCAAAAATAAAAACACAGCTCTTACAGTTTTAACAGTATTTCAAGGAGAATAAAATATGGCTCTCATATCAGTTGCTTTTAGTTACTTATATAGTAGGCAACATGAATCAGAACTTTTCTATGGTACCAGCAACATGTACAAGCCATCAGATATAATTAACAAAAGCCATTTGAAGGGCACAGAGCTTAAGTAACTCTGTACCCCCAACTTTATCTTCTGTCTGGACACTTCTGCATCCACCACCATGGGTGAAGCTCAAATGTTCATCACTGATGCTGATTACTAAAGCATGCATCCCAAAATAATAAACACGTAAAACACACCAATGTATAAAATTAATTCTTTCAGTCCTGAATACGGCAAATGAATCAGAACCTAGTGCTTTGTTACCACTATCACTACCAGTCCTCATTATAGCAGGATAGCCAAGAAAGACAGGAACAGCATCAATAAGACCAGCAGCAGGTAGCTTTTATGTTTAGGATGCACATCTCTTTTAGATCACCATTATTTAGGAACATTAGAAGTACATCTATACATTAGAAAATATGGCCTTTAAAAAAAACACAAACAAAACCATTAAGATATTCTGCCATTTCATGAACACAGTCTCATATTTCACTAGCAAAACTAAAATATTTTTTCCTACCTCAACTTGCAGCAAAATATCTATGATAATGTCAGAAATGGAAGAATCTCCTTCTAGTTTGGCAGAGCAGAGAGACAGTTGTCGAATAAGACTGCCCAGCTCCTTGTAGTGGGCAGGAATCTGCTCATCTGTTTGATCTGTGAACTGATTGGCAAATGCCTGCAAGGTTCGTACAGCACCTCTGTGCGCTGCTGCCAACCTGGATACTGCTTGGGACTGGGAAAATGAAAAAAAAGTGTTTTACTAACCATAATTTCTATGAATACTTATACTGTTAGAAGAGTTGTTGCCAAAATTTCATGGAGAAACACTCAGGCTTGGGATAATCCTGATGGACATTAAGCCATTTGTGAGATAAAACAAAACAGGCATTGAAGTAATCTACTAAAGATTCCTCACAACAGTACCCCTCTCAATGTCATGCCGGCTTCAGGTGAAACGGCCTAGGTATAACAGGTCTTGATGGTTCTGTGAGCCAACACAGAACTGTAATCGTAGGCTGGACCCTAACGTCCAACAATTGCACTAACACAAAATATTCTCCATCCTCTGGGTTTTGTTACAGAAGAAAATACAAGTGATGGAAAAGCACAAGAGAATGGGACAACATCGGCCAGACTGTAGGCATGATCTCAGTTCTGTCCTTCTGAAAGGTGCTAGGCAGAGAAGAAAATCAGGCTGGTAAGACTGAGTGACATTAACCAGAAGTTTAAAAAAGCAGTCAACAGTAGAACACATTGTTATTGCAAAAAGGAATTGGAATGAAGAAAGAATTAGAAGCCACATAAAATCAGAAGACCAACCACCTTCTCCAGTTTACTGCAGGCAGATGAAAACTGAGAAGAAAGAAGCAGCAAATGCAGTATCAGGCCAAGTGATCCATACTTCTGTGAGAATGAGATGAAAGGTGCAAGATAAAAAGAAAATCTCCTTTCTGAAGAGGGCTCAGCTGCACCCAGATAACCCAGAAACTCAATTATCTAGAAAACTCTGTCAATAAGTCATTTAGAGTCTGAAGGATATTTACACCTTACCTTTTTAGTTTGTTTGATTGTATGAGGACTCAGTTTGTCTAAGTCATCCTGAATTTCTTTTACCTATTTATCAAGAAAGGAGAGGAGAAAGTCAGAATTAGCTCCGTGCCTATAAATGAGCAATAAATCTTCACTGTAACGTCTGAGTGAAAGTCCAAATTTTGGACTTCAGCCATGAGAGCAATTAGTCACACCATTCAGATCTGAACTAGAATGCTGTGGAAGTTCAGATAACCTGATTGAATTTCTCTTGTTTCAATTTCTTTCTGTCAAATTCATCACAATAAACTAGCTAATATGCATCCCAGTTTAAAATGCTGGTTCCTACCTGTTGCTGGAGCACATACAGCATCCGAGCTGACCGTGCAGCTTGTTGCTGTCTCCTAGTGCAAAGCCGCTGCTTGATCTCAGGATCTAGAAGTTCTGTATCTCTCCCTAAAAAGCATAGAATTTAATGTTTTATGTCTTAATTTAACATGTGAATATCTCAATTAAGCCATGACAACAGAAATAATTTAACAATAAACTTCTGCCATGCAGAATCAAATCACATATTTGCAGGGGTTCCTTTAGCAGTAATGTAAATTAATTATTGTAACTCTAGATTGTGTTTCAATTTAGATTGTTTTTCAATTTAGAAATTGACTAAACAGTCTTATACAATATAGTTTATTAGTAAGAGCTTAAAAAATCATGTGACCGATTAGTTTTATGACTAAGTCACAGATAAAACACTCAAAATTAGGAATGGTTACACCTCCTGCTACTTATTAGAAAAGAACCAATTGCTTAACCTGGAAAGCTATTCTAGCTTTTAACTATTTTTTAAAAAAAAGTAGATGGTTCTCAAAAATCCAGAAATAAATTTGAATTCTGATCCAAGCCAAACAACTGTGGGGGAAAAAAAAATCAACAAACTACTGTACATTTATATAACATAATTATTGTTCCGTCTTACACCTTTTTTAATCGTTTCTTCAATTTTCTGAACATAGCTCCTCAATTCCTTTTGCAAACATCGGACTTCCTGCATATTTTTATGTTCTTTTTTGTTTAAATTTGGCTTGAGATTTGGTCCTGTGTCATGGGTGAGTGGAGAGTCCAAAACAGCTGATCTTGGCCTTCCTTCCTTAGCTACACAGAGAGAAACATTTCTGTCAGAGATGGTAGACTTCCCTTGGGAAGGCTGGTCAAGCCTCTGCTGACCTGGCAAGCGAGTTTGAGGCTTCAGTGCATTTTTATTTCCTGGACTTGCAAATACTTCAGTATTCTGCTGTTGTGACTTCTGGGTCCACAATGGTTTACTGACCACATTTCCAAACACTTGCTGTTTCACTTGTTCTTCAAGACGTCTTCGTTTGATGTCCCTTTTGGCCAACTGAATGGCCAGTTTCAGTTTTTCTTCAGATACCACTGAGAACATGCCAGAGCTTTTCAGGTTGGGGTCCTCACTTCCAGCTGGATTTCTCTGATCACTGGATGCCTTCAGTTTTTCTATTATAATTGGACGGGGGTGAGAGAATCTGAGAGCCAAATTCTCTGGAACTGCAGGAACATTTCTATTAAACTGGAGCTGTTCAAAGTGTAAAAAAAATCCAGTGTTACACAGAACACTTTACATAGGTGATGCAACTCAAGTGTATAACAGTAAGGAAATTGGATCTTCTTTTATATTAGCATGTATCCCATCATGACAGCATTGTTTTGTATTTGTGCTGAACACAGTGCTAACAGCAGACCAGTGTTTTCATTCTTACTAAGCATTGCTCAAGGCCTTTTCTACTCCTCACTCTGCACACCAGTGAGTAATCTGTGGGTGGGCAAGAAGCTGGGAGGAGACACGGCTGAGATGGCTGACCCCGACTGACCCAAGGGATATTCCACACCATGTGGCATCATTCTCAGCAGTAAAAGCTGTGGGAAAGAAGGAGGAAGGGGAAGCTGTTTGGAGTGACAGTATTTGTTTTCCCAAGTCACTGCTACACGTGATGAAGCTGTGGAAATGGCTGAATTCCTTATTTTGCTTTGCTTGTGCACACAGCATTTGCTTTCTCTATTAACATGCCTTTATCTCAATCCACAATTTTTAATACTTTTCCCCTTCCAATTCTCTTCCCACTGGGAGTCAGCGAGCAGCTGCATGCTCAGCTGCCTACTGGGACTGAACCACAACAGAAAGTTAAGAACATTTACAGATATAGTTCTTGGATCTCTACTCTTACAAAAAAAGTGTGAAGATTATACGTGACAGCATCAGGAAAGCGAGTATCACACTCCTTGGTGGGCTGTCTCGGGAAGTGGGTCATAATCATCGTTTTGTAACACTCACACATGGAAACCAATTCAGCATCGCTGCAGAAAACAAACGGTACCTGCGTTCGTAAAGCCTTTGCTTCATTCCTGTATCGCTGGGTGGAGAATGCAAACGCATCATCAAACACCGGTGCTTTGCTTGGCCCCATCGCATCGGCTTGAGAGCAAACCCCGCTGCTGTCCCGTGCTTGTGACCACAGCTGTGAACGAAAGAACCACTAGCCGTGATTTCAGACTCTCGAAAGCAATCCTGGATCTGAAGTGAGTAACAGAGGGAGAACCGGCCTGAGAAGCTGCGTAGAGGAGAGAGGGGCGGCTTCTCTGCTGCCTCCCAGAGCCTCACGGCGTCCCGGGCGGCACCGGCAGACTCCGGACGCTGCCGGGAGGCAGGGAGAGACGAAGGAAAGGAGGGCGGAGGAAGGCGGGCAGGGCGAGCCGTGCCGCGCCGAGACCCGCCGGGCGCCGTTCGAACGCGGTCCCGCCGCTGCCGCAGGGGCCGCCGGGAGCGCGTGCAGCTACGGCGGCCGCGCGGGCTGGGCCGGGCGGAGCTGCCGCCGCCATGGGCTGGGAGGAGACGCAGGTCCGCGGGTACGACGAGTTCGTACGGACGGCGCAGGGCTACCACGGCCGGCCCATCTTCGCGCTCTTCTGCGGCGACAAGGACGCCGAGGGCAGGAGCTGGTGCCCTGACTGCGTGACAGGTGAGGCCCGCGGGGGAGAGCGCCCCGCCCGAGGCACGGGCTGTGTCGGCCCCGGGAGCCCTCCAGGACCAACCCGGGCGGGCACAGCAGCCCCAGTCCCGGTGACGGTGCTAAGCTCCAGCCGCAGTTTCCCCTGGCGAACCGAACGGGCTGTGCCCTGATCGTTACCCACAGCGAGCATGGGCCGGCCCGGGCCGTTCGGAGGCTGGTGCACGGCCCAGCAAACCCAACAGTCCGCGGGCAGGTAATTCACCTCTGCTGTACGTGTCCAGGCGCAGCAGTGCCCTCCCCGGCGGTGTCCGGCAGCAGCAGACGAAGGCAGTTGTCAGAAACCATTGCACTGAACTGCCTGGGTCGTACGTGTAGAGCTGCCTTACGAAATGAGTGTTTTTCTTACTTGTTAACGCAGAAATTGGTCATTACTCCAAGACCAATCCCCTGAACGTTAAGCATATAATACACTGCAAAGCTTGTGGATAGCCAGGCGAAATGAAAGACAGATCTGCAACTGAGGCAGACCAAATGTTAATTAGCAGCGTTGCTGGTCCAAGTAAATCCATGTGATTCTGTAGCACAGTACAAGTATTAACTACTAATAGATTTTATAAATTATTCTCTAGCTGAACCAGTTGTGAGGAACGAACTTCATAACCTGCCTGATGAGTCGGTTTTCATCTACTGCCTAGTAGGAGATAGAGCCTAGTAAGTAACTTTAAATGCCAGCAATTGGGATAACTTGGCCATCAGTGGATGGGTGGTTAACTAACCCATTGAAAAAAAATGACTGAACTGCCCTTTTCTGTAAGGAATCAATCCTTTTTGGAGGTCTTCACCACCTCTAATGTGAACTGCATGCTTGTTCTGTGAAGTGGGTTGGGGAGGCATGAGGAAAAGGCCTTTGAATCGTCCTTTTGAAGGAATTTTAACTTCAAAATGCCCCTCTACAAGCTGTGCTTAACCCCTTCTTTCTGAACAGCTGGAAGGATCCCAACAATGAATTCAGGAGGAATCTGAAACTAACAGGAGTGCCTACCCTACTTAAATATGGAACAGTAAGTGATTTGTTGTATGTTCTGGATCTACAGGCTCTGAGATGGGGACATGGCAGGAGCTTTATGGTTGTAAATGAATTAGTTCTCCAAGAACTCTCTCTTGTTCAAGAAGAGCAGAACGTTCAGAACAGCCCCTGCCATGCAGTCCTCCTGCCTCAAACAGGTCCTCAAGAGAGAACCACTCTGCTCATGCTATAATGTTGTCTCTAATATTCATGCAGTAGAGGGAATATGTACACTCGGCTTGCAGTGCTTGAGGGGTTGAGAAAATTCTTAGCTACATACTGTTAACCTTCTTCACTCACAGCTCCTCAGCTTTTGAAAAATCTGAACGCTGAATTACGTGAAACAATTTATGTGCAGTACATTCAGACTGCAGATCGAGTTTTAACTTGTACATGTTAATTAAATTAGCAATTACTTCCTTAGAAATGCCTCTTCCAAGGTCAGAAAATCCCGAGGAATGTTTCAGTTATTCTTAAGTCACTTGCTTCACCTCCATTTATTCCTCCTCCCCAGGACAACAGTTGCTGGGTGTGGCTAATATCAGTGTGTACAGTTGGCTCTGGGCTACAACAGGTTTTTGAATTGCCCCTAAAACTTGTCAGCTTCTCTTTCAGCCTCAGAAGCTGGTTGAAGAAGAATGTTTTAAAGCAGAGCTTGTGCGGATGTTGTTTACTGAAGACTAAATCTCTCATTAGCCAATCATTGATGAAGATGGTAATCTCAACTACTGCAGTGGCCTTTCAAGGAACCATTGACCTTTGTTAAAACTTTCACGGTTCATTACTTCAGACTAGTCAAGAGAAATGTTATTAAATTCTGGGTCCAAACCTTACACTGTATCTCTCCTTTCATGTTGAAATAAACTTAAGTTTGTCAACAGCCTCTTTTCAAAGGATTTGAGCTCATGTTAGAAACTGAGAAGAGCCTGCACTTACTAAATAGTAACTGCCAAATTACATTTGTCAAATGAGTAAGGGGGAAGGGGGAAAAACAGGAAAACCTCCTTATACCTCCTAAATCTGACCACGTAGCTACTGATGCTGGTATGATAAATTTTCAATGCCAAAGATGTTTAATGGTTTCTCTGTTCAGTCTAAGTGTGATAAGGTGAAGGCGGACAATGTCATTGATCACGTTAATGGCTGACAGTTGGGAGCACCTGCTTCTACAAGGACAGGAAATACAACACGAATGCATCAAAATACAATCTAAAATACGAAAATTAAAACTCTGGCACCTGCCAAGAGCTGTGTTCTTACAATAAAAAACATGCAGAAACAAATAGCAAGTGCTTCTCCAATATTCCATGCAGCAACTCAAGTTTCCCACACACATTGTTCTCACTACACAGACTGTAAAGAAGCCCCAGACCAGCCACTGCTGCAGGGGCAAAGGCCAAGATTCACAGAAGCTGTATTTAATGGAACAGAGCTACAGCCTGTTTCCTTCTGTATCTGCAGAGTTTATCAGCACTTATCTCTGCTCCACTCCCTATCTTGTACATTGACCTCTATCTGTGCAATATGCTGTAAGGAAAACCCTGCCAAACTCCCAGCAGCAATGACTGCCAGCGAAACAGAAACAACAGGTAATAGCTCAGCTTGGTTTCAAGGAAAACCCCCCAATTTGGATTTTGTAGAATATCATCACTGCACTTTTGCTTGTCCCACAGCTGTAAGTAGCAGCCACGCTAAGACACATCATTATTCCCACAGAAAAGGCCTCCTAAGGACAGCCTTTGGAGTTACACTTTTTGTTTTATCAGTAAGTAACAAGTAACGAGTTTTGTTTTCAAAATCCAGAAATTAGTAACAATGCTAAGTAAAGCTATTACAAAATTGTCTATGCTACATAATAAATTGCATTAGGTGTTTATTAGTCTCTAAAGGAGCTGACGCAACAAAAACTACCCTCGTCATTTAATAAGTCCATATTAAAGGGAGACACATCCAGAGCCAAACCTACACAAGGGTTCATTGCTCTCCCGTAAATAGTTCACTAAGTACACCTTATCATCACTACTCCACGTGCTTTTCATTTTACAGAGGTGTTATTTTGCTGCTGCTGCTCAGCCAGTGCCTGCTGGAGGCGCATCCTTTTCCGGGAATAGTGCTGCCAGTGGAGGATCTGTTGCTCATCAATAAATTTGGCACACTGGGCATTGACCAGTTCTTTGCGGAAATGTTCATACTGGAGCAGCTCTAACATGTGCAAACACTGAGGATACCTGGATTAAAAATAAACACACATTAATACAGCTTTTTACAAGGGACACTAAATCTGGAGTCTCCAGTACTTCTGAAGGTCATTACTTTAGTTTTGTCATGTAAATGCTTTACCCAAGTGTGAAACTCCTTCAGCCTGCACACGTTCCACAGACTGCCTTGGCAACTGCAGCATCAGGCCATGAAACAAGGCCAGACAAGTTTACAAATGCACATTCCTGCTTGCTTAGAGAAGCTTCCCCAACGGCTCAGTTTGATACAGCAAATCCATAACAATTACAACACTTGTTTCCAGAGCCCGTTTAAAAGAACGCGATAAAAAACATTTTCCCAAAAATGGAAGGAATTTGCACATTTGCAAAAACACAAAGTCATTCTTTTTCTTATGAAAGCATCAACAATGCAAAATTAATCTTAAAATGCACTTATGGGGCCTAACTGAAGTAGTACCCTAATGTTCAACAGCTTTAAATCAATGGAAAGTGCAGATAAAGGCTGTAAAGGAAGATTCCGCACACAACTCGTGAGATACAAGTTTTATAATTTTTCCCATTCCTCTACATTGGGACTGTTGGAAAGAGGAGAATCTATGCTGCTTATAACCCCATCAGGGAGGCCAAAGGTAAGGTTACAAACCCTGGCATGCTGCTGTACAGTACGTAACAGGAGGTCAATGCCAAACCATTAATATGCAGAAACCTAAGGGATTTTATCACTTACTTCAGGTATTTTGCGTATTCAGGTTCTTTCCAATAAAGTAAATATTTAAGATAATTTACAAAAGCTTTGTCTTTGAAGTAGCCTCTTTGTGCAAGAACTGAAATAAAATGACAAGGAATTGTCAGTTACACATGGGTGAAAAAAAAATGCACACACGAAGAATACCTATTCACAGAGTAAAAATTGTATCAATGCAGTTGAATTTTTATAATTTATACTGAACAAATAAAAAATCCACAGGGAAAAGTAAGATTTTTATGTCAACAAAATAATAAATTACTCTCACCTCTCTAACAGTTTGCATCTTTCATACAGTGGAACAGCTTTTTGAAACAGGAAATTTTTGACTGTAGCATCAAAATTAGCAGGGAGTTAAGTATACTACCTGAAATCATTCACGATAGTAATATTCTTTTTGTGAATAAAGGAATGCTGTTAACATTACTGCTTAATAAAACAGTAAAAACTTATTTTTTCTCCACCAAATACATGGGGTCTTTTGCATTTCAGCAAGTAAGACTTTGCATTAAAAAAAAATCCACTTGTTAAACAGACAAATTATTTACAGACTACCTTTATTCTGTGAAAGACCCACTCCCTTTTCTTTGTTTAGCCCTCTCTCCCTGTTTAACATTACTAGGAATATTAAATACCATTAAACTATATTAACCTTAGGGTCCTGGTATTCAAATACTCACAATTGAGGTAGTTTGGATTTGCCAGACACTGAACAAACTCCAACTCCAGCTGGAATCGAAGTCGATTTCCTGTATCATCTGATACAAGAGAAAAACAGTAAGAACTGGACCCACACAACAGACTTGAAAGTAATCGCGGTCGGGGCGTCAACCGGGACAAACGCGGCCCCGGCTGGGGGCAGGAACGTGCGGGGCCTTCTGGGGCTGCGGGCTCAGAGCGGCCCCAGCGCCCGTGCGGCCTCTCCCGGGCCGCGAGCGATCGACCTGCCTGGTCCCAGCAGAGCTGGCGCTCCGAGGGCCCAGAAGGCCCCGAGAGCGGCCCCGGCCCGACCCCGCACCTGCGTCCATGTCCGCACGAGATGGCGATCGGCGCTCCCCGCCCCAGGCCCGGCGAGCGCGGCGAGGAGCACGCCGGGAGCGCGGTGGAGGTTGCCCAGCAACGCCGGGCCGGGGCGGGTCCCGCTGCAGGGGCGGTGCCCGGGAGAACGTCCCTTCCCGTTGCCAGCTTTTCGTTGGCAGCATCTGTGCTGCACACCGTTTCAGTCCCCCTTGGACAAGTGCTCCTTAGGTGTTGGGTTTCCCCAAACACGAGTGCCCGCAGTTCCCCGCACGCTGCTCGGAGCGAGCACTTCCCTCGTACCGATATCGCACAGAAACCTGTAGGCACTCAGGAACTGGAAGCTGAGCACTAGAGACAGCCGTCCCCTCCCTTCCGCGGGTGAGGGAGCAGGTCCTGTCGGGTTGCAGCAGCCGGGCATCGCGTATCTGTTCAGAGATCCCACTATGTCCTAATAAAACCCACACTGAATATGCCACTGTACAAATTCCTTCCTTCTCGTGGTGCTCTGCTGCAGCTCACGGCAAACCCCGAAGAACTCAGAAATCACAGTACAAACCAGTGTACTGGTAACGAGCCGATTTTAAACGACCAACGTTCGGTTTTACGTCATTCGCTTTGCCCCGAGGATCGCAGTTCCCACACCTGTTCCTGAATAGGAGCAAGGGCCGCGTTTAGTCTGTGTGCCAGAGAGGCTGCTCAGTCCCAGAGCCATCAGAAGGTGGCTCTGGGGTCAGTGTTCTAGGCCTGTTTTTTCCCCAGATAAACCTTTAGCTGGGAAGGATAAAAAGAGAAGGAACTTGTGTTTGTATTTGCAGAACATTCATCTTAGCTTTGTAATATACCAGTCACTGTTGATCACTTCCAGAGCAGAAGGTAGTGGAAAGACTCAACCCTAAAATATTAAGCTGTTTTGATTTATTATTTTCTTTTTGCATATGGGGCAAAAAGTTTTGAGCTTTGGGCTTTGTTTCGTTTTTCATAGTGACTTTACAGTCAGGGAAGGAGATTGTGTCAGCCTCTGTACTTAATTCTTCATTAATTAAAACACAACTCTCTCAGAGTAAAATCATTAAAAAACAAATGCTCCATTAGTGGGAAGCAGTGTCTACAGATGTACCTGTCTCATTTCTTCCCTTTTTACTTTTAAATTATTTTCTATTTTCATTTGTTGAACTATTTTGAGCTTTAGAGTTAGCAATTATCTATAATACTATCTTTTCTTATGCAGTATGATTTTTTTCCCCTGGGAATCGGATCACAAAAACTATCTAAAAAGGATCTATGCATAGTTTTTTGTAATAAAATATGGTTGCTTTTTTTAGACATTTTAGTGGTTGTGGAATACTACTATTACTATATCAAAACATAACAAGTCACTCCCCACTAAATACAGACTTCAGGCTAAAAGCAGAGATCAAATAGATCCCACGTGTCTGCACTGCTATTCTGGAATGTGATTTCTCTCCCAAGACCGACTTCAGAGGAGAGAATCCTAAAAAAGGATTGGTCACATGAATAAAGTACTATGTAGGTTTGCCAGAGTTAAGTCAAGCATCTCAATTCTTGTCCATCAAAACTAAGAACAAAATTGAAAGTCAGGATTGTAATATACTAACTAGAATTTTCTCAAGGAAAAGTTTTAAATTTTTTCAATTTTTTTCCTGTCAGATTAGTCAAACTTTCGGGGTATAATTGTTAACATATGACTGTGAGCCACAAATTTGTCATATTATTGTGTAACCAGGATGATATCGCTGCCTCAGTTTCTCCTTTCATAGGGACCAGACTGTCATTGCTGCTGTTGCCTGCCCAGAAAGGGGATGGTTTATGACAACAAGTATAACTTAACTCATTAGAACTGGCATAGAGACACAGCCCTTAAATGGAGCCACTTCTGGGACTTGAAGGCACCAAGGCTCCACTAGACACAGGAGACAATAATGTTGTCTATCGTGTTGTTAGACCTTCAAAGTGTACACAGAGGGAGTGAGATGCTGCAAAAGGTTTATTTGTGACACCACAGTGCAGTGCATTTGCACCAGAGAGAAAAAAAGTCCAGCAATTTCATCACTGAAAACTGATCAAGTGGGATGAAGCGGTGAAGTGTTTTACTCTCAGTGTGTGAGACCCAAGACATCCCCTTTTGTTCACCTATATACCCACTGCTTTGGAATAGAATACAACTGGTATAGACACAGACAACATGTGACAGGATTTTACCCATAGAATGCAAAATGGACTCCTGTAGACTGGAGAGCCTCCTGCTTCAAATATGGTTAAATAACAGAGAGCAGAGTATGCATTATGTTATATTTATAACAAGCCAGTATGAAGTCTGCAATTTTTTTACTCCAATGCTATAATTGTAAGTCAATAGAAACAAGATCATAGTTTTCAGTGACTAAAACAATTGTCAGAACATACTTAATTAAAGGCTTAACTCCCCACTGAGTTCTCTTTTTTGAGATCAAGGAACCAGCAGGTAATGTGCATTTCAAAAGCCAGCCAGTGACGGTCGTGGTGGAACCACCTTAATTTGCAAATGTCAAACACCATCCAGGGGAGCTGCAAATTGGGTGAAATGGTGTAAAGAGACTGGCTTATTGCAGACACCGGCAGAGGTACTTCTGTGACTATGGTACTCCTCTAGATTCAGAAAGCCATTAGAATTCAAAGATAAATTCAAAATTAAATGTTGAGTGTCAGAAAGCATTTTATGTTTTTATTAATAAGTTGGTTAAAAATACATCAGGCTTCTATAGCATACCTGGACAGCAGGTGAATTTGAAGTCAGCCATTTGCCAGAAGCAATATGCATTGACCCCAGGTATTGCTGCTGTTGGGAGCCCTTCCTAAGGTGCTCTAAGGGAAGAATTATGCAGGGAGCCAGGATACATAGGGGGCCTGATCTGAAGGAACTCTTAACCCACTGAATGCCAAACAGGCTAGAAACAACTAATTCCCAGTAGTGAAGGAATGTAAAACTTCCCAAGTCAAAAATAGATGGACAAGCTTGCAGAACAATAAAGTGTTATCTATTATATAATGTTTACAGATATGAATAATTTCTCTTATTCTCATTATATTTTAGATTAGCACTACTGTTATGCAATTTTTCAAATAGGGAAAACACCAGAAAGAATTAGGTATAAAACAAAGGGAATCACTGGCATGAATGTGGAATTAATGAAAAATGAATCCCCCTTTTTTTTATAATAGATTTAGACTGTGTCCAGCAAGTAAGAAATAGTTTATTTGGTGCTGAAACTAATAGGTACGCTCACAAAGACCAGCACTACAGTCACTTTTATAAAGAAGAGAGTTGAAAAGGTGTGGGTTCCAATAATGGAAATATGATTAGTGAGATTCCTTCCTGCTGGCAAGTAAAACTAAATATTCTGTACAGTCATCCACAACCTCACCCACTAAGGATGAAAATAACTTTAATTCTTGGTCACTGCAAAGGTGGTGCACAAATAGTTACAGTTTCACAGATACCTACATCAATATTTAGCAAGAATATAAACCCTCTCTTTAGCTGCACACTAGTCAACCTGCCAGGTCTTAGAGCAAGATTATACAGAATTTGGGCAAACAAAACTGCTGAATTCCTTTGGGAGCAAACCTAAATATACCTCTTGTGGTAAGGCTAGTAACCTTTAAATGCCAGGCCCTCAGTAGAGTGTGCTGGAATTACGTCTAACACAAACTTATGTAACATGAAGTAAGCTGGAGCTTATGAGTAAGTACACAACAGTATAAAGCACACTTTTAAAGTTTTAATTGAAGTATTTTGAGATTAATTGTCACAAAACCAGTTCCTCTGGGGTTGTTTCCTCTAGCTCTCTTGTTGCCTTGCCCATATATTACAATTGCTAATATATTTGTTTGCAGTTTTTCTTGCTCAGTGAGAAAAGCCTTTTGTTTTTTCAATCTACTCCTTTTCCTAGGCCATTTTGCCAGGAACAATATTCAAGGATACCAGTTTCTTTTGCTGGGAATGCCAACATCATCTCCATTCCTTGTACAGAAAGGCTTGTTTTAGTATTTTGGAAAAGAGAGGAAGATAAAAAAAATCACTGCCAAGCTCTGCCCTAAATCACAGCACACTCATGGTAGCTGCTCTGCAAATTACCTGCAGGGTGCCATAGCTGTTCAGCAACAATTTTTCCTGTTGTCCCAAGCCCAAGCTTTGAACAGCAGTATTCCTGAAATATATTCCCAGTTCTGGAAGAATAGTCAAAACAGGCTTTAATCCTACAATTTCTTGCTGCAACCTGCAAAGGGCAGGAATTGCAGGAGCAAGCACTAGCCCAGCAGTCTCCATTTCACACATATGTTCGGTTAATCTCCGAGTTAAGGAGATTTTGAGAGTCCACTATTACAGGCTCTTTCTGACCAAGCTTTACTGCAACAGTCCCAGCACTTTCTCTGCAGGAGGCTTTGATACTATGGCAGTTTTCTGTTCACCAAGAAGACCCAGCTGCACAGGCTTGTAAAGCATATTAACTGGGAGATCCCATCAGCATGTTGTCAATAAGGACAGGCATTCATGCCTCTCACTGTTTATTGGAGTCATTTTCCTGATCTTTTGACTCTTGCTAGTAAGTGGAATCAAACTACTGTGGGAAAAAAAACCTTAACAACAACAAAGGAAGAAATAAACAAACCACCACCACCAAAAACCAAAAGCACTTACCTGTTGTAATTTCCATTCCTTAAACGTTTCTCAGAAGACAGAATCCTGACCATCTCCGTGACTTTAATTTATTGTCCAGCCCCCAATTTACTGACAGATCAAGTCAAACACAAAGCAATGAATGAAATAACCCCCCACAAAAAGATGCTGCTGTGGGGAAACTTACAAATTGGAAAAGATCTGACAGATGTTTCATGAAGGACACATGGACCTAATTAGGCCCAAAGTATTGGTCATCATCAATTTAAGCCACCCCAAAATAAAACCAACAAATAAATAAACAAAACAAGGAGCTGGGCCAAGATCACCCCCAAAACATTAATGACTTATTTATCTGACCACTCTTCAAACAAGACTGAAGTTATTCCCCAGTATAAGCCCCCAGAAGGGTGACTTTAACTGTGTATTTTAGGTATCCTCAGGTGACATAGATTTGCTCTGTATGGATCAGACTTATATCTGCAGAAAGATATGAATGAAAACAGACAAAGATGAGCTCTGAAATGAGGCAGGATGAGACAATTTTGTGTTTATGGAGGATGCTCCCAGGGAAGTTTATGTTGATTTCCCCCCCATTATTTGTTATTCAAAAAGGAGCTAAAGTGTCCTAAAGTGTCCTGTGTTCTGCTCCCCCCTCCCTGCCCCATTCCCTTCAGCCCCATCTCTTTTCAGAGGAAATTCTGTTTTCCCAGCTGAAGGATAACTATGCCTAAGCTGTGCCCAAAAATAAAAAAAAACCAAAAAACAACAAGTTTCTGATTTCTGACTGTGTAGCCAAGGCAAAATATTGAAGTAAAATAGAAACTTCCTCCAGAAATAATCATTCATTAACTGAAAGATTTTGTTCACTTTGTTTCTGGTGGAAATTTGATCTTTAATTTGCTTTCTAAAATATTTGCTAAGACCCAACCCACATTATTGTTCACAAAGAATAGCTCACAAAGGAAACTACAACAAACTAGACTTAGTATCTGGAATGTTCAGTTCCTTCAAGAAAATGGCTTGTCTATAAAAAGAAATGTTTTAGGAACACTATAATGAGGCTCACACTCTCACCTGAAGCAGCTTACGAAAACTCATTGAAATTCCATATGCCAAGTAAGACTGGCAAGTAATTTCTTGTGGGTAAATAAAGCACTGAAGTAAACTGGAGAAGGATAACACCTTTACTCTTATGAAAGAAACAGTCACTTTCTAATGGCCAGAATCTACAGTCCTAGACGTAAACCGACATTTACTCCATAACGAATGGACAACTATTGACTTAGTGCTCCAGAAAAACCTAAATGGCAAAAAATAGTGCCAGTATAGTCAGCTCTGTTTTTAAAGAGCTACCAAAGGTTGTATTAAGCAGTCTCTGTCCACCTCAGAGCAGCACGGTATGCCTGCCTTTACTCTGTGCTCCCATTGTTAAGAGTTGCACTTCCCTCAGAATTCCTCTGTCAAACAGACAGTCTACAATGCATGCCAGGGGCCTCCCTGTGCCACAGACCCTTCACACAGGGGCCAGCAAAGAAACACAAAGGGGAAGGTCTGATGTGAGGCAGAGGTGCCACTGGGATGATTCTTCTGGACAGAGAAGAACCAGCACCCTGCCATTAAACCATGCAGACAAATGCTGAGCCCAGCAAGTGTCTGGCAGCAGTCTGGTGGAGTTGTGGTACAAGGCACAAAATGTTGGAGAGCTCTCAGCGGCACAATCAGACTGAGCCCTGACTAAAGTCACATGTTTACTCACCCACACTAGAAAACATTATGAAAACTCTCTCACTTGATCCAAGTGCTCAGGATTCATTACTACCCACTTTTTTCCATATTTAGCAAAGACATTTTTTGGGGAAAAAATATGTCATTACTAAAAAGGAAGAGGTGCTGTGTCAAGGAACCACTGCTGGATTTTGGCTAGAACTGATTCAGTGATGTGTTTTTTTTCTGGGTTGATTTGCACCAACTGTCCAATTCCAGCTTTGTCAGCAAATGTTGGTTTTGGCTACCACCAGGTTATTGCTCTTTCAAGTGGTAACACACCTGAGCTTGAAAACAAAGGCTGAATAAACAAAGACTGAGTTCAACTGAGATCAGAACTCAGTTGGAATGAACCACCTGCTGCTTGGAGTTCAGTGGATGACACCAAGCAACCTGAACCCTTTTTCAGCTTGCAGATTTCTAGATCATATAGAAAATACTGAAAGGCTTTTCCTCTCCATTTCACAGATCTAGATGTTCAACACATGGGTAAGAAATACCTTTGTCTTCCTTTTTTATGTTTTCCTGTAGTTTGCTCATTCATGAGCTCATTCACAATTACGTGATCACTCCCACTGTCACATTGTGGGAACAAGTCTGCACAAAGGTACATGACTGAGAAGGAGCCCCATGTGACAGCAGCTCAGATCACAACTCTGCAGGTTTGGGACATTCAGCAGTTGCAGAAACAGCTTTAGCAACTCGGTATTTTGAGAGAAGAAAGGACAAACCAAGGATCTATAGAGAGTGAACTGAAAATAGGAAAGCATTAATTTAGCTCCTTAGAGGTGGCACTGCCAGCTGGCCAGCTGGCCAGCTGACAGACCCACTGACCACAAGGAATCCCACTCTGTCCAAGGATGGGAAAATGGGAACTGTTGGCTCACTTGGGCTGGCTGAGTAACCTGCCCTGGCATAGCCCAAACCGAGGATCCTCCTGTGTTCTTTGGGGCACTAAGGGTGCATGTTTTGAAGTGGGGTGCAAAGGCATTCCTCTGTGCCACTACCTTAGGACTATCAAAACTTCTGCACCTAAAACAATAACCCTTTGATGGGCAACAAAATAATTGCCATGCCTGACAAGTGTCTGTCATGATACTTGTCCTGCAGAGCTGGAAGTGGCTGTAAGTAAGCTCCAGTCACAAAGCAATTGTCCTTGCATTGCCCATTGTAGGTAACATATTTACTCAGGGCACTGGAACAGGACACCACGCATGCTTGACACTGAAAAAACAAGCCTGTTTGTGCCTGTTATGCTGGAGAGTTTGTACAAGAATAATTCTGAAAAACTAGTTGTGTTTCTTAGATTCTTTACTCTGAAATGAATGAGACAGTTTGTAGAGTATGCCACCTGATTTGGTCCCACCTGAACATCTTCAGAGATGCAAACTTGAGTTATCACTTAGCTAAGAGAAGAAACAATTGATACTCAGGTCTGAAGACACAGTGGTGTCCAAATCTCTGCTTTGCAGTGATTCACTACAGCGTGTACCCTCCTGGATCTTAGTGGAGCAACACCAAGCTACAGTGGAAGCTAATGCAGAAACAAGTGGTCTACAGTGTTACACAGGAAACAATCCATGCCAGAGAGGAGACAGTTCTAGGAAGTTTTTATTGGCCAGGCTCTAATTCTGCAACCCACCCATTTAAATTAAATACAAATCAATCACAGGATGTCATAAAAGTGTCTCAAAAAGAAACCTTTGCTGTTAAAAGTATACAGAGAGGTGACACATCAAATATATCCCTGTTACAATAAACCAAACACTCTTTATTACCCCACATGTACACTTCCCCTGGCCCAGCACTCCTGATAATAAATCACCCTGCGTGACTGTTTATGAAAATAGCATTTGCCTCCTACTTGCCCAGCAACAGAGGGAAGCTTTTCCCTAGCTGAGGTGAGGGCAACTTTCAGAATGTTCCTTTCTGCAAAAAAAGTGCCCATCCTACAGCTTTCAGCTGGAACCACTTTTAGAGGAGTTCGGGTCTGCATGAACTGAGATAGCCAAGCTTAGTGTCACCCACCTATGCAAGCTCCACTGTATCTTACTTGCAATAGAGCAGAGTAAGCACCATGGAGTACCTGGCAGCAGTAATATGTTCTCACACTGTGAAGTCAGTCAGAAGACACAAAAAGTCCCTTTCTCAATCATGTTTAGATACCTGCAAATTAGCATTGAATGCTGACTGCTAAAGCACAGAAGGTGCTCAACTGTTCCTGGTTTCACTTTCTTCAAGCAAATACTGTGATAAAGTTTCAGGTGGTGACAAACATCAGTGACCATGCCACTTCTTGGGCCTAGAACTGGCCTCTTCCTTAGATACACTCTTCAAGTGGAATTGTGTTTATCTACATGCTCCACCATTCCCTGGAAGAAGTATGAGGATGCACCACACAGCAGCCAGACAGGGAGCTGCTGGAGGCACCCAGGAACAACAGTCAGTGGAGAGTTAATGGTGCTTAGCACCTTGAAAGAGCATAGAAGATAAAGGCACAAAAATCAATTGTTGAAGCAGTTTTCTGCTTAGAAAAGCACCTGGACATTTTGTGGATAAATACTTTCGTCAATTTTAGATAAAAATGTGAATATTTTTCCAGTTCCATAAAGAACATTCACATTCATAACAAAACTATTTAAATATCCTACACACGCACTACTATGCTATATGCCAGATCTTCTGGACAGAATTCTATGATTCTGTAACTTGTACCTTGCACCCCTTATAATGAGGTGGGAAACCAACATGGGTGCAGAATTTGACCCTTATGTCCTCACACCACCTTGGTGAGGTAGATAGGTTTCATGACATCTTCTTCAGGAGGGAAAACAGGCAAAAAGAGGTGAACTGACTTGCATGGGGCTGCACAGAAAGTCTGGGAGCAGAACTCAGGTCACAGCCACAGATCTCTCCACTGTAAGACACTGCCTTACCTCCCACCCACCTCCATCTCCAGGGCTGAATGAAAAGCATCCATGTACCACTGACAAAATACACCCAGCCCAACAACAATCATTCTGTAGGTTACTTCAGTTCCATAAATGTCACAAAGAGGTGCTACAAAACACTTTCCTCACAAGATATGAATTCCAAAGTACACAAAACAAGTCCCTTTGCTGTCAGCCAGCACAAGCCCTAACATCTGGTCAACAGTTAGAGCCTTTCTCGTGTCTTCACTCCACTCCAAAATTCCAGAGTTAATTAATAAGGCACATCAGGGGCTAATCCAGGAACTTTTGCAACAGGTGTGGTCCTATAGGCCACTGGTCATCTTCAGGCTGGCACTCAGAAAATTCTAGTTGGCATGTGAAACCACATCTGTGGCTGAGAGAGGTAAAGGCTCCTGGCCCTGACAGTACCACAGTGCAAGAAACACAGAGCCAGCCTTAATGCATCCTTGCCCAAGACATCAGCTGAATGACCAGCACAGAATTATGTCTTCTCAGCCCTCAATAAAGGTGTCTAAATGCAGTGAGATTTGGGAGTGAAGACAAGGCAAGATAGATAAGGCATGTTGGATGTTGACTTGGAAGGATCCTACCACATGGCTGAGGCCTGACTCAAACATAACACAGCATAAGGCAACACGCCCCTTCTTCCCTAAACAAGTGACCACAGTGATTTCTCTGAATAGTTGCTGACTTGCAAATATAAGAAATAGTTTAGGAATATTCAGCCCCTGCCTGAGTGCAGTGTTCCATGCTAATGATTTACAAGTACATGCCAGTGATACAATTGTTCAAACCTTTTGATAACAACAGCCTCCTCTCTCTTTATGGAAAGTTCAATAAATTCTAATTCTTGACCTTGATTGGAGGTACAGTGGATCACGTGATCATATTTATGATCTAGACACATGTTCCTTAGGGTTGTGTAGCTGAACAACACTTTTGGCTCCAGCACGACTGGAGAAAATTTGAGTTGGGTCAAGCCTGAACTGAGGTGTAACTGCTGGAAGGCAGCAAACACCTGACACTGGATCTGAAGTGGTGATGAGACTCTATATAGGACTTCGGGAAATAGGGAGTAGTATTAAGGGTGCTTTCCTTGTTTAACACAAGAATTCTTCTCTCTTCACTGGTTCATTGTGCTGTTTGCCCAGGTTGGGAATGTGTCCAGCTCAAACATAGGTCTTCCCCATGTGTTGATGGCCAGTGTGACACAGAAGACTCCAATGATGTTCATCACTATTCCAGATCTAACCTGTGAGGACAAAAGTCCAAACCAACAACAATAATCAAACATCAGCACAGCAAGTCCAAACCAGCAACACCTAAACACCAGCACAGTAAACTGCAGCAAGGCCTGTTTGTACATACACAAGAAAGAGGGTCAAATAAATCACAGAAATAGCCATTTTACCCACTGCCTTATATAACTTCTCTATATAACCAGTCTAGAGCTTTAAGGCATGTACAACAAGTTGTTCTTATTAGCTAGAGAACAGCTTCTGCCCTCTTCAAGTCTCCAGTTAGAAAACCAATAATGTTTGGGTGTTCCGCCCAGAACCTGCCCTGTGTGGGCTGGCAGGCAATCAGAGGACCAGAGCTGAGGGCTCCTGATTGCTGCCTTCTGCTTTGAGCTCCAGTGGAGACAAAGCCTCAGACACTCTGCCCAAAGCCCCAGAACACTACAGAGCACTGCCTGTGCTTTAACCCTTCAGGTTTCAGAGACTTATTACTTGTCAGTTTTTCATTTCATTTGGGCTGCACTGTATGTCTGCCGAAGCTTGTGAGAAAAGTGCTGTTACTTCAGAGATGCAAATCTTTATCACAGTATTAACACTGCAGAAGAGAGGGGCATAAGGTGGTAGTTACAGTCCGTAAGAGCTTCCTAGTACTTTGGAAATACTTGGCAACAAAAATGAAACTCTCACCAGATTTTAGGATAAAGGCAGTGGAGAGGTCAGATAAGAGATCAGGCGATTATCATCTTACCATATCCAAAACACGGATGTGGCCATATGAAAACACTATTGCATTTGGTGGTGTTGCAACAGGTAGCATGAAGGCAAAGGAAGCACTGAGAGTACCAGGCAGCATAACATACAAAGGGTGGATCTTGACAGATGTAGCCTGCAATGAAACGGAGAGAATATCACACTGGAGGTCTTCCAAAAGAAAAGCATAAAGGATCAATCGATCCCAGACCACTGAGACACACCGGTTCATTTTTTTTTCCTGGCATTACATCACCAGAGTAATTTACAAACATTTTATTCTGAAATCCACATGTGCTTAAAGATAACTTTGCTGTTGTTCCCTGTCCCATAATACTGAAAAACAAGGCTTGATTCTTTCTTGTTGTTTGTTTTGCTCTATGGTATAATTTGGAGTTTTGGTCAAATACATCAAACAATCTTTTCTTTGACCTCGAACCACCCTCTTGCCAGGGAACACAGGGATGGAATGATAATTACTAGGCACGTGGAGTGACACCCTTAGACTTTACATAAACTCTGTGGGACTCAGAATTTAGGTGCCAATTCAAGTCACTAATAGCTCAGTACCTTGATAGGGGTTATTTTATTGTGATGAAATGGTCTAGAATAAAGTGCTTGTACTTTCCAAATTAAAGAACAGAGAAATCAGGTTTTTTCCTTTATGCTATCCTTTCAATTCTACTCAGAAAAGGCAGGGAAACTCACCAGGTTTTCCTGTGTAAGTTTTAAAATTATTCTGGCTTCCTCTGAGAAATGACATATTTTTCATAATCAGACCTGCCACTTTGTGTATTTTAGCACAAAAACATGAAGATGAATCATTCAAAGGCATGATCAGAAAGTGCTGGATTTTGTTTTGTTTTGGGTTTTGTGTGTGTGTGTGTTGCAGTTCTAAATTGACGGGTCAAATGCAAAATGACCAAAAGTAACTGCTGTTTGCTGATCTGTATTGAAAAAGTGACTCTCGCTTCATGACCTGGCTTCCTTTTCAGTGAGAAAACACTGAAGAAACATCCAAGACAATAAATTTAACGTTGCTTTGCCACCTAGACCATCAGATTAATTCATCTCCCAGCTGACAGGGTAACAGGGTGGAAGTAATCTTACCATGGATGAAAAGACAGGCAGGAAGAGAGTGGCTGTGGCGACGTTGCTGGTGCACTCAGTGAAGACGGCAATAATAAGCGAAAGCACTGTTGCAATGGCCCATGGGGGAATAGATCCCAGAGGAGTCATTTGATGACCCAGCCAAGCTGAGAGCCCAGAGTTCTGACAAGAAAAAAAGGGGATTTCAGTGAGGTTGAGAACCCTTGACTCATGAACAGGGAAGTCATGTTATATGCAACATTCCTATAAAATAATGCTAAATGAGTCCTGAATTATATAAACACCATCCAGGAAAGTGCAAGGATCTGTCACAAACACTAGAAGAAATTCTTTGTCAGCTAGACATAATACTGAATCCCATTATTCTGATTCTTCTGGAAGCAAAGAAGCTTGCTCACATTTTGGTTATAAAAGTATGTTTTTTTTGCTAAGCAGAAACAATTATTTCTCAGACTATTGCAAATACTTAATATCAGACCCAGAAGCTTCCTATCATGTTCTTCTACAGTTTCTGAAGATTATGATTCTGTATGAATACTCTATTGTAGGAACACAGGGAGCAGTTGACTCAAAGCTTACAAAACCTCTGACTTTATAGATTCTAATTCTCCTGAGATTTAATAATTTAAGTATGATGTATGTAGATGAATGAAGGGCCCTAGAGCTTTCATTTGCCCCATAGTTTAAACCTAATTAGCCATAAAACTTAGACGTGAACATTATTTTCCCCAAAGCATGGCACTGCTGATAGCTAAGGCTTGCTTTGATTTAGATGCATTTTAGCAGTGATGAAGGAAACAATATGGTCCACCTCAAGATTCTTTCCTGTTCGGGAATTCAGATGCCTTTTCTGTGAATTTATGACTACAGGATCAAAGCATGAGCTTACAGAATGAAGCACACAGCCTGGCAATAGCCACTGATAAGAAGATCAAGAAACCCCACTGTACACAATTTTGAGAGATACCTACCACAATGATTTTCTTTCTGACCCCTTTAGTAGTTTTGGTTTAAGTCTGAAGACATATAACCTTAGAACAAACCTCAAATGGGTCTGAAAATCTTACAAATGTTATCTATACTTCTATTTTTCTAGCCAGGGCTGGGATTGGGATGATTATAGAAATAGGAAAGGATACTTCTCTGGACATCCAGCCAGTGAAGATCTGAAACTACTCGTCAGCCTCCAAGAGGTAAAATAAATCAAAGAAACTTGATCAGAGCACAAAAATTCACGAAAAAGAGTCACAAACCTCTCCTCACAGTTTCTGGTAATTGAGATCTGCCTCCAGATCTGAACATCTCTACTGGGTTTGGCTTTGGGTGCATGCCCAGTAATACAGGACTAGATAACAAACCAGGGAAGTTCGCCTTTGAGTCAGAGAAAAACAGAAGTCAGGACATACTGCGCTTGCATCAGCCAAAGCAAAACCTCCTCCCAGCAGCAGCACAATGCTCCAAGGCATCTTCCTCTGAACCACATTCCAGTCTAGCAGCGGGGCTGATAAAAATGGCTTTTTTATATCTGAAGTGAGAAATGAAAAGTAGAACATTTTTTAGGAGAGTGAAGACACTTTGTCTCCTGTTCTATAAGATACCAGTGGGCAGATGCATCTTACTGAGAAACCTGCACAGGGTGAGGGTAACACACGAGTGGGGACCCTCACTTGCCAACAAGTGAGGGAGGTGAGCTGCTCTAAGAACTGCATGCAAATCCAGTGCAGGTTCCTTCCTCATTAGCTGAACTGGCCAGCTGTTTCACAACGTTGCAATCCCTCTTTTAAATACCTTCTTCAGTCTGTTCAGGGTCGGTCATGCTTGAATTCCATTCTATGAATTTGGGCTTATGAGCAGGAAGGATAAACAGTAGCAGGGCGATAAACACAGCAGGAGCAGAATCAGTGATATACCTAACAAAGAAAAGAGAATACAGCTTAGAAAAAGGACATCTTTCTCTTAGAAGAGGGCTGCCTTCCAGCATTCCAGTCACTGGTCTTTGCCATCCTGTTTGGGGCTGGTACTTGAGCAAGATGGGTCATTAGTCTGAGTCTGAGGTCTCTCAGACCTGCCAGAACGTAAGCACAGTAAAAAAAGAAATGAGCTACAATACACAATTAATAATCAGAGTCCCAGATGAAAACGGCTCCTTGAGCAGGGTTCCTTCTCTGTGCTGAAGCCAAGATTCAACAGTTGTATCTCAAAGACAGATGTGTAAAGAAATGGCCTGAATGACAGGCCCAATGTGCATTTTATGTCCTTAACATGCCACACAATGCAAAGAAGTCAAAACATAAAATCAGTTTTCCCATGAGTTCTAAGGTATTGGTTAGAGGTGATATTGCCACTACAACTGACATACAAAACAAAATAACAAGGTGTATGTCAGTGTGACCGAGACCAGCATTACAGAATTTACTCTTCCTTTTAGAAGGGTCAGCTTGCTCCATCTCCCAGTCTCCAGCCTTCACTGCCGTACAAACTGTCAAAACATAGATCAATTAATCTTATACACAATCAAGAGGGTAAAGGATGGAAAGAAACCCAAAAACTTACTTTTCTCCTTCTGGGAAGAGGCTAGTTGCCCAGCCTTTTACAAAGCCTGGGTGTCTGGAAAACCACAAGAGCACCAGCAATACAAACATGATGAGGACATTGAATTCAGCGTAAGATATAGGGCCTAACTTCTTCATTTCTGCCTTCAGCACATCGTATGCAGCTTTTTCTTTGGCAGTTCTCTCCGTCCCACAGCCCCAGCTTTTTTTAAAGCTTTAAGAAAAACGGAGAAGAAGATACTGTAAGTATTAGCATACTAGAAGGATTTTACATGCTTGCCACTCTGAAGCAGTCGCTCTTGGGGACAGACACAGACTACAGCAGAGGCCACAAAGAAATTAAAACAGTGCAAAATATTTTGTGGGGACATGCCAGTTCTCACAGAAGAATGAGGTCAATGAATGTATGTCAGTTTCTGTCCAATTTAGAGTAACCTGGGATGAAAAACTTAGGTTTGAATCAACAGTTGCAAACCAGCTATGCCAGCTATCCCAGGGCTGAAATTCACAGGTGTGAGAAACAAAAAGGCAATTCTGTCTTAAGATTAGGAATGTATAAAGCGTTTGCCTTAGTGCACATCCCATGAGCACAAAAGGTTTTCAGACCTCAAAAGTTGCTGTGAAAGGGATCTGCTCTGTGCTACAAAATTAGTAACTTGTCAGTGCATTTGTTTCACTCATGTGCACTAGCTTACTGACGGATTTACACACTATCATGTAGTCAAATACTCACTTGAGTCCCATGAAGGAGCACTGTAACCAAAGCCAAGCTAGCACCAACATCAGAATCATGTTTGGGAACGCAAATCCAAACCAGGAAGCAAAATTCACAACATCATTATTATTGGGAAATAACCTGAAATGAAAAGTGCTTTGTCTATGAATGTCAAAAAAACATAATCTACTTTCCCTTTAATGATCCTCACATTTTTTTCTGTGTTGTACTTTGATGCATATAGGAGCTCATGCTGATATATTAGGTCTCAGTAAGAAAAGCGTGGCTGAAAGATCTCCCATACAGGTACCTTCCACTTCCAACATGCCTGCTTGTTTATCCCAAGACAGGACATTCTTTCTTCCTCCCTATTCATTGTAATAAGAGAGCAAGAACTGTCATTCCTGAAAATTAATTTCCTGAAATTAATACTTGAACTTCTGCTCCGTTCAGTAGAAGACCAAGTTGCTAGTTGGCCTGAAAGAATGAAACAAGTGTTTTAAGAACAGTAATTTTTGCTCTTCCCTGTGTCTGCTAATAACAATCGGAGGGAAAGTATCAATAGCAAACTTCCAGCTGAGTGTTAAAATCAACAGATAATGCAGTAGCTGAGGCTGAAATACTTGCAACAGAAGAAAGCAGTGTTGAGGGAATGATGTGGAAATTTCCACTGCAGATTAGGTTCCATGTAAATCAGTTCCCAAAGTCAGTTTAGCAATAAGAGTACAACATAACTGTACTGTTTCCACAGCCACAGCATAGAGGAACGGTATTGTAGGAGAGGCTAAGCTACTTTTAGCTCTCTTTGGTGTGCTTATGAGTAATCTACATTCTTCTGATGCCCTTCACTGCAGTTCCTCTTCTGATATGCTATATTTCAGTTGAAAAAGAGAATGCAGAAGAACCAATATCTCATAATCAACCAGCTGTCTGTCAATTGCCAGCAAGTATTCACAGTTTTCTCAGAAGACCTATAATTCCATCACAGTTACCTTTTAAAAGATGCTGAAGCAAAAAAATGAGATCCAACACCTCATACACGTTTCTCACTCTCAGTTCCTCAACTTATTGCTTAAAGTTTACTATTGAAATTGCTATCTAAGACCAGTCAGTTGGTCAGAGAAATAGTATGATAGTATAACTAAAAGCAGCAGCAAGAATGACTTACTGATTCATCTGGCCTTTCAGTACCATGTTTGGTCCTGTTCCAGTGAGTGTTGCAGTTCCTCCAATGCTGGCAGCATAGCATACGCAAAGTGTCATTCCCTTGCATATACGCTTCCTCATTCTCTTTTCTTCAGAAGATTTGGGATCATCAGGGACTTGTCCATTGCTTATGACTAGACACAAAGAACACAACTTGCCTGAGGTAAAGTTAGGGAGGCAGAGAATTCAGAATAGGGTCTGCAGGCCCAGTGCTTCCAGTTTGTATATGATATTTATTTTAATTAAAGAAATCACAAATATGTCCCTGAATACTTTGGACTCATGTTCATGAGGAGCTAAAGAGAGAGGCTGGCAGTCTGGATCTACATGATCCAAGGATGCTATTGTCCATTTCAGTGTCACAGTTCCTCAGCAGTAATTTCCTGTTTCACAGAGAGGCTTACAACCAGCCAGATATTTTCGTCACTGGAACCATTCCAATCCCACAGTAAGAATCCAACTGGCTTTAACAGTTATGAATATGGGCAGTGAAAAAAACCATCAAAACCCAAATTCTTGCTTGGCATAACTTAATCAATATGTCACATCAGTTTACAGGTAACAGTCACATCAGGTAACAGTGAAACTGTGCTGCTGGGTCCATTGTTCTCTAATCTTGAAGTCTGACTGGACTAATGGAGCAGGACAAAGAATTTATGGCAATTACAACTAATTCAACAATACCAAAGGGTATTTTTTTGCACACTTATTACCTTCACTACACTTGAGATCTGGTCTTTAATCATATTTAATAATACAGCCCTCTGTAACAGCACAGCAGATTAGTGAAATGAGAAGGACTGAGTTTGTACACATGGTTCAAATCAAATGAAATCTACTGCAGAACCATGGCATCAGCAGAGGACCTTGAGGAAATGAGCATCAGGGGTAAGATCATACTTTAGAGAGTTCCAAAGAGCAGTTGGTCTACTGTGAGTCAAATTACACCAGCTCCTCTTTTCCATGTGGCTTTTAAAGTAGTCCTCTTTTGTCTCCCCACCTCCACATACAATCTGGTCAATAAAGAGATATTTATTACCCTAGAATAAAAATGGACTGTGTTTACTTTTTTTTTTTCTTCAAATATTCCTACATGTGGCTTGGAAGCTAAATCCCCACTGATAATCACAATATTTAGAAAGTGGGATTCAGGGGGTTTGGATGGTTATTTCCCACAGGATATGTTTTTCGCTCCCCTGAGTAGACTGTTAAGTCTAGGGAAATTCTGGGAGAATGACTCCAGCTCAAAGGAAAGAACATAACAATCTGTCTGGGATCTAGCACTAGTATAACAAAATGGCAGCCACCGAAATTGAAGCTATTTTGTAAAACCTAAAGGTCATGTATTAGGGGTTTTCAGTCAGGTTACCATCCTCTTCCCTTGGAAAAGATATCAAGCACTCCTTCTAGGCTCAGAAGCTATGACTGTAGTAAGTTCAGTAGCATCAGCTCATTGGTGAGCAGGCCCTTACCATGTACTGCAGCGGGATCTGATATGCTCTTTTCCTCCAGCTCAATCACTGTGTTTGTTTGCCCAATTGCTTGTTCCATCATGGTCACATCATACTCTGTGTTGTCCATTTGATCCAGGACAGCCTGGACAATGGGAACCATCATGGCAGTGGTGGCTGTATTACTTATCCACATGGACAGGAAGGCAGTGACTATCATAAATCCCAGCATGAGGCTGAAATGAGAGAAAGAGGCAGAGGAGAAAGGAGGAAAGCAAACAGGCACTGCTTGGCTTTGTAGTTACTGTAATTTGGAGAGCAAAGCCCAAATGGGGATGTGTGCAGCATCCAATAACAGGGAACAGAACCAGATTCCCTTCTAGGACAGCTCTGCCACCTTCACTGAAGGAATCCCAGTGAAGGATTCAGACTGTCATAATTTTGTCCCCAGTGGCAAGCCTCTATAATTTAGTCAGATACTGGTTTTGGCTAAAGGACAAATAAACTGTTCCTCTTGCTAGACTTCACCTGTGGAAACTCCGTGTAGGTACAGCTAAAGAGATTCTTGAAGGATCCTTTCTCTGCTGATGGTTAAACACCATCCCTAGGCCTCTACTGAACTGACAAGAGGCAAAAAAGAAGCAATTTAATACTCTTACAGTGCAGGTTTCACCCCAAGAATCAGCAGGACCCTCAGTGCAATCCTTTTGTGAAGATTCCACTGTTCAACAGAAATTGCAACAATCAGCCCTCCAACGAAGAGCATGTTTGTGTCATTGAGGTACTGCAAGCACACCTGAAAGACAGAAAAGGTAAGTCAGGGGCCCAAATGTTGCCTCTTACTTGCTTCACTAGTACATTTTGCCTTCCACCCTCTCAAAGCCACAGACTAGACCAGGCCCCACCCAACACTGGCAGAAGATGCAGCTGCAGTCTCAGAGCTCCCTGCAGTTTCCAGAACCCTTCATCCCATGTTAATGCTGAACTGTCTGTGCAGAGGCTCGTTGTGCATCATTGTACAAAAGCACAACAATTTCCTAAAACATTGTCAGAGGCTCTAAGTGTGGTGTAGGAGCTGGAAACACTGCACTCCAAAATGGGTTTCTCAGCACATTTAGCAACCACACCTGCCTTTACCAGCTTGCTGGTCAGTAGTGACCTGGGCTATAGAACCTGGAAACAGCCCAGGATGAGCAGAGGACACAGCATACCTGCTGGCACCACACTATCTATCCTGTCAGAAGTTTGTCCCATGCATTTTGAGATCTCCCAGAGGATCTATCTGTCAGCATTGCTCTCTCATGGGATGGGATATGAACACATAAACTGCTGGCACTAGTGCAATTCTCCCCAGGAGGATCCGTGCCCAAAACAGACCATTCCCTCTACCAACTCAAGTGCCCCACTCTCAACATTTTGGGCAAACGTGTATTTAGTTCAGCATCTTCCAATACAAGAACCCTAAACACCAGACATGCTGGTTAAATATTGATGAGGGATCAGAGCACTGGATTTCCCTGCATAAGAGCTGAATTTAGTGAGTTCCTTACTGATTTAGAGCTCTGAACTCCAAGCAGAGGGAAAAATACCACTGGCATGAGGGAAGTGACAGCCAGGGGGATCACTTCAGTGCACCAATACACGGCCATGATGATGATGATATATGCACATTTGGCCTCCTGAAACACAACAGAAAACACATTTAAGCATAGAAAACTATATTTAAAGATAAGAAACACGTTGGTAGTTCTTAAAAGGGGCTCACACACTACACTGTCTGCAGCTTAACAAGTTAGGCCGAATGAGGATTTAAACTTGTGCTTTTAAACCACGTTCTGAAGTCACTTGTATAAAAAGATCTTTTTGACAAAGAAGACCATGGTGTTTGTTTTAATCCATCCACACAAAATAAATGGTGTGAGAAAAACAAACCTTCCACAACTAGGTAAGTGCACAGTTTGCCATGTGCAATTACCTCCTGGCAGTTGAGGTCAGCAGATTTCACATCTAGGAGCCAAGAACAGCAATAGTGAATTAAACTATTTTTAAATGGATGGCCAAATTTCCCATTGTGGGTGATTAGCTTGCCTGAAATTCACAAGTCTTTAAGGTGTGTCCATGTTCTTTGCTTTTAAAGTAACTCTTAAAATAAAAGTTTTGGGGGTTTTTGGTAACTAAGCACGTTATAGGTATTTAATTACTTTCCCAAATCATACTGTGCCTACCTGCTAAGGGGATTCCTCGGTTAGAATCATTGCAACCTGTCTTTTTGGATTATTGACCAGGCATTTTCGTAGTACAGCCTTCCTTAGTTTGTACTCTCAAAATTGTTGGGAGAAGCAAGCATTCATTAGCTAACAGTGAACTGTTTGAAAGCTGAAGTTGATGTTCTGTAGTCCGGTATTTGCTCATGCAGCATGGGTTTGTAGGATTTTATTATAATACAACAAATGGGACTTTATTGCTAAACTAAATGGTGTGATAGTGACATTTAAAAACCACTGTCAGGTGATATTTATAAATAGGTTTGGGGTTTTTTTCCCTTCATTTTGTTGAGAAATTTAAGAACCAGAAAACAGCCTTTGTAAGAAATTTGATTTTTTTTCTGTCAGGTTTCCAGGAGACTAATTATAGCACAAAAAAAGAAAAAGTTTTGAAAAAAATTATTCAGAAAGTAAAAGATATCAGATGGATCCCAAGAAAGTCCCTTCCCTTTATATATACAAGATGAGTTCATGATACAATTCATGCTGTACTGCATTAACTCGGGGGTGGAACTGACTGAGGGTAATCTGTTGCCAACATGAAAGACAGATAAACAACTGGAAGTGAATAAAATTCACAACAGAGAAGGAACACTGGCTTTAGAGAGTAGAGAGTAAATAATTCATGTGAAGTTCAAAAATACAACCATGGTTATAAATTAACTCCAACAACCACAGCCAATTCCAACAACCAAACATTTGGAATTAAATATATGTTTGTATTTATGCCTATTTCTATGATTTATCAGAGCAGTCACCGAATGCCTCTTTGGTGTTTTGTATCAACTGCACAGTGACCTGCCTCGTCGCTGAGAGATCAAAAGGCAGTCAGTGACAGAATGTTACTCCCCTGTTACGAAATACTGTCATTTCTCAGATTAGACTGGCGACACAATATGCCTACAAATACTGGAAAACTGAAGACATACTTAATTGTTTTAGGGAAATTATCTTTCCTGGTTTTGACCTAAGTAGAGCTTAACAGTCAGAAAGTCTTTGTTCTATAAAACACCACCATTCAACTGAAAGGCAGGGCTGGTATTACTTAGGTAAAACAAAGGGATGGCAATTTGGTTTATAAACACATATGAAATTTTCCTGTACTTTGAAACAGACTGACCAATACAGGTCACTCAGAAAGGCTGTTCTGAGCATTAGAATAGCCTCCAAAGGTCTAGTAGGCTAAAATACTGCAAACAGAGCTTTCACATATGGTCAAGAAGGCTACAGGATATTAAAATTCAAACTCTTCACTGGATTATTTTAATCTTATGCCAGTATAACTCCACTGAACGCAAAGGAGTTGTGCTATCACCATCCCTGGAGTAAGAAGGATGTGAACTGGAGGATATGGCATTTGAAACCCTTATCAGTGCATACACACAACTCCAGCTTCTGACTGCACCAGGACAGAGAATGCCACCAAGCAACAATGTCAGAGTACCAAAGCCTCAGCAGAAAGTGGGGAACGCACTCCTGCCCTTCATCCCACTGCCGTCACTTCAAGATAATACAAGGCACAATTCCAAATGCGCCGGCCAGTTATGCATGGATTTGTCTTGGCCTATAATTAATTGCGTCTAATTGCACTAATGGGTTGGGTCTGTGGAAGCCCCTGGGAGCAGGGCCAGGCGCCGAGGACAGAGTGGGATCTCCTCGGGGGCAGCAGGGCAGGGACCCCTCAGGGACTTACCCGCGTGGACACAGCAAGCGGCAGCGGCAGCAGCAGCAGCGGCGTGAGGAAGAGGATGGCGAAGGAGCGGTACCTCAGCAGGGGCCGCAGGCACATCGGGGCCATGTTCTGTGGGGTGACACGATCAGGGCGTCAGCCGGAGCAGCGCCCGCCGCCGCTGCCTTAAGTACGAGGCGGGAGGGACGTGAGGGCACGGCGGGGGGCGACACGTCCCGCCCGCCCCGCCGGGGGCGGCCCCGGACAGCGCTGCGGGCACGGCCCGTCAGAGAACGAGCCGTGCCGAGGGGCCCGGCCCCGCCGGCCCCGCTCCGACCCGCCCTCCGTGTCGGGGCCCCGGGTCACGGCGCGGGACCGCTCCGGACTCCCTCTCTTAGGGCCACCTCCGTGCGGGGCTTCTGCAGCTCCTCCAAGCCAAGGAAAGCTGCTCAATGGCTGTGTATCAGCTATCACACCAGTCGGGAGAATGTTTTAAGAACGGTCTCCCTGCTCACAGCGCCCACAGAAAGGTGCCAGCAAGCACGGATTCACACATCCTGTGCAGGGACCGAAGTGCTGACACTGGACTTTCGGGAGGTGCTGGTGGCGCCAAGGAAGGATCGTGCTTCGATCATTCACACAGTGGTGAGAAAGGACTGCAGTCCTCTAGGGAAACTGAGAGTTAAAGTCACACTGGAGGTCTCCCCAAAACAAAGGTCTGTGCAGGCATGCATGGCTGTGTTTTGCTATTATTTTGTGAGGTATTGTGCATCTGGATGTGGGTTAAAAATAACCCAGAAAGGTTAACTTGAAAGGTTGTTTCTAATGTTGTTGATTGAATTCAGTGACTTGGTCTACAGTCCAGCCTCGGAAACCGAAGGTTGGCCAGCACTATCGTGAGAGCAGAAAGGAACAACTGCAGGGACTGGAACTAGACTAAGGACGAACAAACTGTTGATATTTTAGACTCTGCTTCTGGGATGGCAACAGCCCCCTGAAACTGAAGTCAGCATAAATCATATCTCAGCAATTTGATCCACAGTCTCTTCATACAGTCTTACCAAGCAGTTATCACTGAAATAAAGAATTTCAGATTCCACAGCAAGTAATGAGGGAGCTCTGACTACAGCTTGCACTATTTGTCCTCTGCTGACCAGAGCAACTTGAGTGACAGAAGTTCAAAACAAGACACTCCAATGTTACTGTTCGTTTATAAAAGCAGTGAATGCCCACTAAGGAAAACAGTAGCCAACCGGATCTGGACAGACTCCAAATCTTCAAACCTTTTGCAGCAGTCCCTTTGGGTAACTTACCAGCACAGAGGAAACTTCACACCAGTGCAAAGTCTAACAGAAAGTGGGGAATCAGCCAAAACTCGCATTCCTGTAGCTGATCTCCATTGAAAAGATGGTTCCTAGTCAAAAAAGAAAAAGGACTACAAACACTTAAATAAGAAAATGCAAATAGTTAACTCTAAAGGAGTTGAACTAAGGTTCACTCTGATAGACCAGTGCAAATATGATTTGTTGTCTTCTTGTATCAATATGATGCAGTGCAGAAAAAAAAAAAAAAAAAGAAAGGCAACAAATGTGTTGATACCTTTAGACAGAATAATCCTGTGAAAAGAGACTTGCTTGCTGTACCTGGGGATGAGACCAAGGACTCCTGTAGGCTGTTCAATTAGCTAATTCATGCCTCAGCCCTTTTTTGTCAAATACAGAAAAGGGAATCGGTATTTTCTTATTGTGCAGAATTATTGCAAACTTGACTTCAGTGTGCTAGGCAAAATACTTCCAATAATATGGAAAAAAAAACCCAGAAAAAGACTCACAAAAAAAGAACCAGCATCTGAATAATAGGGAATTACATTGAAAGGTAATGGATACTCCCTGCTGATGCTCATGGAGCACCACACCAGCAAAGGGTGTGCTTTTGGGACAAGAAGGAGAGGCACTGGTCCCTGGATTTCTTATGATCAGCTGACTTATGACAGTAATGAGAAGATGGTGCGGGCCTCCCAAGAGATTATGGACCAGAAAGGAAGGAGCAAAGGAGGAAAACAGGGAGGTGTCAATCAAGACCAGTAAGTACTTGACCCTTAGGGATAAATACCCACTTCCCAATGCTTCTGGCAGAGCTGCATGGTTAACATCAGTTGAAAGAGAGAGAGATCTAGGAAAAACACTGCGTCCAGATTTGAAAGATATCATGCCTAGATTTTCTTTATTTGAGCTTTTTTTATCTGAGATACAGGTCCTAAACTAAGCAACTGTAATCTTTTCATGAATGAAGACCAGCACTGATGAGCTACCTTTAGAAACTTTAAATTAAGAGGCATTCCCAGCACTTTGATTAAAGGAGCAGTGGGTAGAAATCTCAAGTGGGTATATGGAAATGAGCAACTTTTACTTCTTTATTTCTTTACTGAAGTAGGCTCCTTTCCTAGAAGTTTGCTTCAGGAAGAGAAGAGCTTGGTTTGTTGGAGTGCATGGGGAATATTTCTTCATGAACAATGTCAGTGCTGACTGATGAGAAGAAATTGAATTAGTGCCAAGTACAATTCCTGTGGAAGTCTGCTAGGAATTCAGCTAAAACCAATCACAGCAGCTGGCTGAGGCAGAGCAGCAAAGACAATCTCCTGCACTGAACTGAACCTGTAAACCTGAAAGGTAAATTCTGACCTTGACATCACCTTGTTCAAGCCATCCTGCCACTGCACACTTCATATTTAAGATACGTCTCTCAATATTTTATAAACAACTGGAGGTTTACATGTGTCAATTCATGTTCTACTGTAAGAACCAGGAGAGTGAGACGTTGACTGAATCCAGATGTTAGAACCACAAAATCATGTATTATGGCAAACTGCAACAACACAGGCAGGAAAAAGAATACTGAGTGAGGACAAGAGAGGAGACATCTACATTCAGATAAGGAAGTGGGAAAGTTGTCCTAATCAAGATGGGTAAAAGAGGGCTTTACAGTACAGGCTGAGAGTGGGTATGCCTCTAAGAGATCAGCCTGCACCAGCATGGAGAAGCATGGAGAAGCATGTTCCATTTGGCAAGTATCCCAGCTGTTCCCCATTTCCCTCAAAGTATGCTTACAACTGAGCTGCATTTGGCACTGGCTGGACATGAGTGTGGTACAGGAATGGCAGCTCTTTCACGTAATTTGATGATGAGCTTCCTCTTCACTGTGCCAAGAAGAAAAAATGGACAAAGCTTTGGCTGTTTGCTTTACAGGCAGGTCTGACAGCCGGGCAGAAGGGAGCTGCAGAGAACCCATGTACTTGCAAAACATCCAGGAGGAGTTTTAGGTGGTCCAAAAAGCATTCAAATAAAAACCTCCCATAGCCTCATTCAGCTCATGCCAATTGAGCACTAATTTCAGGCTTCCAGGAGAAAGGGATCCTTTCCTCCAGTCAGTACTGCTCTGAACATAGCAGAGAGCAGTGGTTTTGACTACTGCTTTAAAGGCAATGGGTAAAATTAGCTTTTGGTTGCAGACAGCATTTAGAAGCAGAATATTGTAGCAGCCTTTGGGCCAAATTTTGATACCCTTGTGTGGAATAATGTGCTGTTCTTGTTCTTGGTGGTAAACTTCAAATCAGTTTACAAAGGAACTCAAATCTTTGTGTTACAAAGAGGTTTAGGCGTGGGTGGTAACATGAGTTGGAACCAGGAGCTGAATCAGGTGTCTTGTACCTGAAATCCCTTTTCCTGGTTGCTAGACACCACTGCTCCCATTGGCTGTTCTGCTGCCCTAATAAACATAGGTATTTTGAAGCATGCCAAGAACTGAGGATTAGAGTAACAGAGCCAAGCCCATCTTGTGGCTCACTGACACTAACCTGCCCTGGCCTTCTTGCCATTTCTGAGCTGGTGGCTTTGGGGCTTATTCAATTTAACTTGACCAAAAAAAGCAGAACATTTTTCTGCTGTTAGTGAGGTGAGTAGGTTCAATGAAATGTTCAATGAGCATCAGAGCCAGCTTAAAAGAGAATGAGCCACTTATGGCTGGGCATAAGAACAGCTGGGACAGGAACAACCACACCTTTCAAGAGAGCACATGCCTAGATGAGCTTGACAGCATTGTCAAACCATACACACAGTCTTGCAATCTTCCCTTTTTTACTTCAGATACCAGAGTCAATGATATGAACCACTTTTAAGTTCCACTTGGAAGTGGGATACTGCTGAAGACTAGTTAAAAAAGGCTGACCTGCATTTTTTTGGTTATTAGAAAGGGACTAGAAATCAATCCCACTTGGAAGGTAGGAATTCCAGGGTCATCAGTCCAGGTGGAAAAATTGGAAAGTAAAGATTTTATTATAGTTTAGTTCATTTCTGAGAAGCTGCTTTTCTGATATATCACACTCACTACAAGCCAGTCATCCCAGTTACTCCGGTTATTGGTGGATAGGAATGGTCTGTGTCAAGGAGGGTTTACAGCCAGCAGCTGGTTCATTTAATTACAGATAGACATATTTTCTGCCTCTAATTCAAATGCTGCCCAAGCATACAAGTACAGTTTGCTTGTTCTAAAGCAGTCCATTTGACCTAGATAACTGCTGCTCCTTCTCACAATAAAAATTCTCCTCACATCCTTTTTAAAGTTCTTTCATGTTGCAAGCTCATGTACCCAGAGGTACAGAAGTTTTAACAAAATTAAATTAAACAAGGACTGTAAGACATATCATACTGATGCTGAGAAACAAAAGTTAAAACAACTGACCATGAGACATTCTAGGACTTAAAGAAGTGTTTCTCCTTAGGCTTTTAAAAATCACATTTAAAAAATAACCAGCTTAGAACTTACCTCTGTGAGATGTTTGCCTTAAAAAGATGCCTAGAGGAGGTCTTGTACAGTAATACTATGTACTGGAAGGATTACACAGTATTTAAATGGATGGAGTTATTGCCGGCATTCAGAGAAAAATCACTGTTTCATTGCTCTCCATTTTCCCTCCAGTCAAGATTTCCCAGCTATTGCCAGTCCACTGTGCTGCTCAGAAGTAGCTTTCAGCTAAGCTCCCAGTGGAGCATCTGATATTTTTCCAAGAAAAGCTCTTGAGACTCTGAACGAACAGTCCTTTCAGCACAATCCCTGTGCCCAACAACTTTCTACATAAAAGCCCTCATTATGAATTTTGAGTCAGTGGGGGTTTCTCAGTCAGTGTGTGTTGCTGATCATGCTTTCTTGACCTAGAATTGGTCCTGCATACTTTGCATGAAGCCCTAAACCACATTCAAGTGCTGTGCAGGCTAATGATGACAAAAGAAAAAGAGATCCAGGAGAAAATCACATTAAAATTTGATTCAGAATTGGCAACTCTGTAATCTCTCCCTTAGCTGCCATCTCATTAACATATTTTTTTCAAAAGCCTTTTCTCTGCTTCATTACATAAGTTGTGTTACAAAATCCAGATAAACACTCATTATTCCCAGATCTAATAATGGCTTATTGCGCTTCCTTTTTCCTTTTTTCCAGAGAAAGATGGGGGACAGAAGGGGCTTGTTTAGATGGGAAATGAACCACACTAATTTCTGAGTAACATCTGTGACAGCTGTTGTCTATGGCATTATCTGTCTGATACATTATGCAAAGACTAGTGAATTATTCTTTCCAATACCTCTGCAAGGTGGAAGAATTAATATTATTGCTCCAATTTCACAGACTAAGAAGTTCATATTTTCTGCATCTCCTGTATATAATTTTTTCACAATGGGCAGGGTCTGTCACATCAGAGACAGCGCTTATCATATGGCTGGAAGGGATCAGTTGTAGCAGCAGGTACACAAGTGCTTGGCTTTCCATCACAAAGTCCTGAAGGTACTGGTACTGGCATTGAAAACGTGAAGTTCTGTTTATTTTTTTCTCTAACTTATATTTCTTCTAAAATTTCCTATGTAAAAATGTAATGCTGAAGTCCAGCAAGAGACAGGACTCGCTGCTGCTGGGGCCTCCGGTGCTGTTGGTCCATCCCAACCACAGCAGAGTGTCCCGAGGAAGGAAATGCAGGTTGGAAATTTCCCCGGCACGTACTTTGATAACCTGAAGTGCTCCAAGGGTCACTGGGGAAGCAGGGAGTCTTATTCCTCCCTAGCTCCCTCTTCCTCCTCTGAACATGCAATGGCATGGAAAGATGTCCATCCCAAAGGGAGAGGAAAGGACCAGCCACTGACCTCCAAACCTTTAAAGAACAAAAAGATTGGCTTTCTGTCTCCCACAAGATGCAGATGTTCCACATCATCTCAAGCTCTTAAAGATACTCAGTCTTTTGATATGCTGGTGACCTGTGACCATTGCAACATTCTACTGCCACTTCCAACCCTTCAAAAACATGAGGTGAGAAGGGACACATTGGACTTGGCCTCCTATCTGCAAAGGGCCATACCTACACAGTCACTCCTTATCTTCACACTGCCCAGAACCCTAGTGCCCATCTCTGTGTTCCAAAACTTCTTGATATGTTGGCCATAGGTACGCTCTGTTCATAAAGTGTAGAATTTGGTAATTCCATTGGCTATTTACACTTACATCTACACCAACAAGATCTATAGTGTGCTTGAGTTTTAGGAAAATAATGATGACTCAGGCCATTAATTTTAAGCTCAAATCCTGGAAAGTCTTCAGTAACTGTCCTTATTTGCTGAGGGCTGATGTTGTTCCCGCTAAGCAAATAGTAGGACTGTATCTCAGCTGCATCAGAGATTAAGCTCTAGATAATGTTCCATCCCAACAAAGGGGCCAGGTTGCCTCCCTACTGAATATGATGGCTTGTTGAATATAATGTTAAATTTTCCTCTGATATGACTGTTCCTTATTTTTCTAGATCAAACGTATGACTGTTCCTTGTTTTTCTAGATCAAATGTCTGCATTGGACAACTTTGCAAAAGTCTAGGATGAAACAAAAATCAAGCCTTGGGAAAAAGATATCACAGAATTTCAGAAATTTAGGATAGATTTCATAATTCAGGATTATTCTACACTGTTAACAGGAACATTTTGCAAGAGGGAGTATATCTAATACAAGCTAATACGCAGAGTATCACAGAGCTCTTTAGATTTCAACACACAGTGGGTTCCTGTGAGGTTTGCACTAAGGAAGCATTGCTCCAGAGCCAGTCTGTTTTTGCTCTCTTGACTCAAACTAACATGTCTTGTGCCTCACAAATTAAGCTACTCTGAACAGCGCAGTACTTTCCCTACTGAAGCAGAGACCAGAACATCCTTCTCTGGTTTTCAGTTCCTGGCAGAGTCATTTCCTCTTGGTCCAGTTTAATTAGGTGAAACTGAAAGCCGTTGTTCTCAGTCTGTCCTTTTTCTACTTGGTTCAGTAAATGATGTATTACTTCTCCCTGTAAAACTTTCCTTTCCTGGTGAATTAAAGAGAGAAAGCACCAATGTGAGAAATAGGCAGTTTGTCTAGCTTTGAATTACAGTACTCTGGTCTTGAAATGAAAGTGAGTACATGGTAATTACATGAATTATTTGAACTGCATTGTAAGGTTTTTATATTGTTCAACTGAGTGATGACATAGGAAGGCTGTAAACCTGAAACTTTAAAAACACTCACAGCTGGGCTTTGTTTGGTATCAGGAGACTTTTTCTACAGCATTCATGATTAAATCTGAAAAACAGAGGCATGTCTTCAGATTGAACCTTCAGCTCAGCTTTAGCAAAAGTCCCTGGGGAAGTATGATGGCTTTATCGGCAAATAAAAGTGCAGACTTGCTACTGTGGATTAAGAACAAAAAGTGACTCAGATTTTTTTATTCCTTATCAAGAGAAGCATTTAAAGGTTTCACCAGAAAACTGTAAAAGTAATGGGGGCTCAACAGGTGTTGTTTCAAATATTCCTGTGCAAGCTTGCCTTAGGAATGTCCTTTTCCCACCTGCTTCTGCAGTCAGAGCAGCTTATTTTAAAATATATGTTCTGATGGAGACAAGGAAATAAGGAATTTCAGGATATCTTGTCATGTTGAATGCCACCAATTCCTCTCGTGCTCACTGAGAGCTGAGAACTTGGTGTTTATCAAGGCATGGCCCAGTGAAATTAGAAAAGATTATTCCTGCTCTCCATCACTTCAGTGAACTATTGAACCCAGGAGCAGCACAAACATCTTTGTCTCTGGAAATGGCAAACACATCCCGGGATAACTGAGAATGTTTGTCTTCTGAAATACAAGTGGAAACTGATAGAACCAAATGGTGGGACTTAAACATGAAGGATGAGTGGATGTCCATAGGACAGCAAAGGGGCAAGAACAGGCAGGTAAGGGGACGGTGCTCAAACCAACCAGCCCTGTTACCCCAGGACCACTGCAGACTGTCATCCTGCACTGTCACAGGTTATTGTGACAGCACATGGAGTCACACTGCAAGACAGGGACCAAAGTGACCGTGTCTGAAAAGGGCCACAAATCTACCTTAGAGTACAGGGCCAGCCTTAGCCGTACAGCCCTTTTCCGTGGAGGGGTGAGAAGGCCCGGCCTGTTAAGGAAGTGTTTCCTCTCCTCCGTGGAGCCCCGCGGGGATGTTTCGGCGCTCGGTGCTGCAGTGTCACCGTGTGGCTGTTGGTGACAGCGGCACCGGCTCGGGAGGGAGGAGAGCCAGGAGGGGCCTGGGCAGCCCGCCCACCTCGGGATTGCACACACCGGGCATGGGGACCGTGCGGGGACTAATACCGCCGGGTTGCCAGCTGGGGCAAAGACAACAGCACCTGGTACAGAGTGCAGCGAGCAGGTGTCCGTGGCCTGCTCTGGTGCGCTGTGTGCAAGGGCACCTGCTGCCAGGACTCCGTCTCGGCACTAAGAGAGCCTCCAAAACACAGCACCTCTCTGTGGATCTTTGAAACTCCTGTAAACAATCTGTCTGTCCTTCTTCCAGGGTGAGGAGATTGCTCTTACGGCCACCCTAAATGTCCCCGTGGTGCTGGAGGTGCTGCCCAGCGTGATGACCCTGCTGCTAAACTCGGTGCCAAGGCTCTTCGGTTTCACAGAATGGCCTTTGTCTAAGCTGCCGGGTCCCAGGGGGAAGACGAAGGGCCCGTTCATTTGTAGAGTATGAAAGTATTAAAGCAGCAGTGCCCAGACGTCTGCAAACCTGAGCTCCAAGGTCTGCGAGGAATAGCGTAACGGTAGCACGAAGTTCAGGATGAGAGGGAAGCAGCACTCGCTGGTTTCAAAACTGCCAAATGTGTTCGCTGTTCCAGTCCGATCGATTCGATCACTAGATGGCAATAAAGACCCAACGTGCTCTTCTTCCCTGGGCAACAGGGGACGCTTGTTGAGCTCGGCCTGGATTTGCCCCAGGAGATAGAAGTGGAAGATACTAGAGAAACCACGAAAATAAGTGTGCCATCGTTCTGCTTGGTAATGAGGATTTGTTTTGTTATTGTTTGTTTCTTAAAAAAAAAAAAAAAAAAAAGGTTGTATTCACCAAGAAGAAAATTATTATCAGATTAAAAATACATTTCTGTGCAAGAAAAGGAAGCTCAGCTTTACCAGGACAAGCACTCGTATGACCTGGCATCATACTCCTGAAGCACTGCCAAGATTTCAAATACACTGGGATTTCAGTGTTTTACCTTGAAGTTTAAGACACATTTTTGTTCTTTGATGCTGGCAGGAGGCAATCCAGTGCCTCCTTCCTCAGTAAAACCTTACCTACTTGCCTCTCCATACAGTATTTTTTTAAACAATCCTTTGTCATAGTGAAAACTTTAACACCAGTCTCTGAGACACAAGAATGAAGAACACCTTGTGTTTGTCCATTTTCTCAGTGTTGTGTGCTGGTAGCTGCTCCTCACTATGCTGTGTGCTGTGCGTATATTAATTTTGCTCAAAGGTTAATCTCATTTGAAGGCAGGAGTTTTGTGTGTACAAAACATTGCAAAGCCAGCTGGCATATCCTGCTCCTAGACACTGTTGTGATTCAAAAGCAGTGTTATGGGAAGCAGAAGGATCTAAATGAGGAAATTAAACTGACAATATACCCTGCAGTGAGCTGATGGAGAGAAGCTGAATGACCTATTTTTGAATTTGCCCACTGCTGCTTCTCAATGGTTCTATTGCAAAAGACAATGCAGGATCTCAGAATTTAGTTATCTTTTATAGGATGTGGATTTTCAATAATCCAGAGGATAGAAGTTGTCTGTTGAACCAACACAAGGCCCCCATAGCACCTCAGAAAAAACAAGCAGCATGTATTTTACAAACCATACCCACCTATGTAACTTGTGAAGTACTTCACTGAGGGTTAGAAGTTGGACTGGATGATCCTTGTGGGTCCCTTCCCCTCAGCATATTCTATGATTCTGTGATTCTGTGACTGACATCACTTCATTTGCTGCTGAAGAGCTTTCTGTGTGCCCTGAGTCACATTGGAATAAAATTTAGCAGAAACTTGTGCTCAAGAACTTTTCTGATTATTTAGAAAAAAAAATCAAAAAATAAACAAACTTAATAGATGACCAAGACTATGTTATATGAACACATGTCCCTGCAATTCAGAAAGAAAAACTTGCAGTAAAAGTGCAAGTAACCAGTGGGTGAGGGTGAGAGGACTAAGGTAGGCAGAAATGTCCCTAAGTGATGGCAAACCTTGCAGAGGCAGCAGAGCAGAAGGAAATTCGTTCCTGTGCTGTGGACACTGGTATCCTGCAACTGCATAAAATCCCAGTGAGCCATGTGTGTGAGCAGTGGCAGGCCACATGAGGAGGGCAGGATATGCACAGGGAGCTGTCTGCTTCTCTCTGGCTCCCTACAGGAAGGTGTCACCTGTTTTCAGTTCCATGAAATGGATGTGGTTGCTCCCGTAGGCCTGCACATGATATCCAAACTGCCTTTCCATGACTGGAGGCAGTGTGAGGAAATGCGATTTCATGCTTTGTCTTATATCCAGATGTCACAGAGAGAGGACAGGGTTATCACATCACAAGCGGCTGTATCAGATTTGACTGGTGCACAGTTCCCTCCAGCTCATCCAGATATCTCAGAGGAGAAAGATTGGTGAATAGACTCATTTCTAGTAATCTTTGCTATAATATAGCAAAAATAACTTTTTTTATCAAATGTGATGAAGATTTGATATCTCTTCTTGATTCTGAGAGTTTGTTCTGCCTTTAGCTACTTATCCCTAAGGCTCAAACTTCTTGAAAGTTGATTGTTATTGTAGCAGGTCAGATTACACAGTTCTGTAGGGGATTTTCCACAGAAAATTCCACCTGTTGTGTGGAGCTTGGAGCCCAGTGCCAGCACCATCAGCATAATAAAGATGCTTCTCAGGAATAAGAAATATACTTTTTATAGAGACTTGCAAATGTGAAGAGCTGCCATGTTAGAGCAAACACTGAGTAGAGTTGAATGTGAGAAGTGAAAATTGCTCTTTTAAAAGTAACTTGTAAAGGTTGATAAGAGTGGCTGGTACACAGATCAATGCTAGGCTGGTTCTCATTGTGGCTGTTCTGCAGAGCTCCATGACACTGAGCTGTGCTGTTTTGGAGGCATGAAGAAAAAAACATGAAGACTTGAGTGGTATTGGCTCATAAGAACTGTTCCAGAAAAGGTTTTCAGCATTTGCTTGAATTCAAACTGTGTACTGTGTTAGTTTTCTCTGATGTCATTTTTGAGTGGAAACTCCATTACCCCCTTTTGTGACCTGGTTGAGAAGCTGGCTTTTATGCAATGGGCAGGCTATCTTTTTCTTGATGTTTTCCCAGTGAAGAGGAACGCATCTCATAGTGATGTATGTGAGAGACAAAGGTACATGTGGGGGGAGAAGAATAGTTTAGGAAAAGAGGATCAGCTTAAACCTAAAGAATACAGAATGCTATAAAGGGGAAATAAAACGAGGAGATAAAGGAAAGATACTGATTACATGTCAGCCCAAACCAGCTTCCAACAGGTGTGGAATAGAAATGTTTTGAAATTGTGTGAAATTTTTTTGTGAACTTAGCTCACAAAAAAGAATAAACCACACCCTCCCAACTCAGTTGCCCCTGCCCAAAACAGATGCATAGTGAAAATATATAATGTATATAAGCCTATTTTCGGAGCGATCCAACCCTGTAGGTATTTATTTCCAGTCTTGAGAGGGCAATGATGTGACAAAATAGGATTTTAAACTGAGTTGCCTACGCTTTTCTGCCTTGTCAAGTAGATAAATATAAACATGTACCACAACAGATAAAGATGAATCCCATATTGAGTATTTTGATGGAGAAGCAACAAACTGCACTAAAAATTGATGAATGGCAAATTTATTTTTATTTAAGCATTTATTTTTATGGCATTAACAAATAGAAAAATATATGGGAGTATGCAAATAATTTCAAGGAGACATTAAAATAAACTGAACGATATCAAGTTGCTCATCCTTCAGGGAGATTTTGTGCTTCAGTATTGTGGACATTATCAAAACACATATAACATGGCTAGTGGAAACACTGGAAATGGATTTAATTCTTCAAAAGTCTGAGCTTTCATAGTAGTTCCATATTGAGAGCTCAAACTTTTAAAATGTTAAATAAATCGGCTTTATGTTGCTTTTATGACATAACTTTGTGCATGCATATTTTATTATAAAATGTGTAATTGGATTTTCTTTATGGACTTTTCTGTAAAGTTTTATTTAAAAAGTCAAATACATGGTGTAAAATGTGCAAAGTAGAACCTTGTATTAAATAAACTTACCAAAGAATGACTGTCTAGAGTAGGACTTTAGGCTGTTTATTGTGGACTGCTTCTAGTTAATAAAAAGTAGGACTCTTGTCCCATTAATGCTTGAATTTTTAGAAACCACCAAGGTGTCTATAAGGTCCCTGCTGGGCAAACACGTTCCCCCTGGTGTGGCCAAGTGCTGAGCCTGGGGCAGCTGCCACAGGCCCTGCGGAAGTCCCCTAAATTGGCAAAGAGGCTTCTCAGCTTCCTGCAAGTTTGCTTCTATTTGCCAATAATAATTCCAGGGCTTCAACTTCTTCTTGATGCTTAAGTTGTATTTCTCTTTACATCACCACAATTAATTTATAAGCTCTGAAATGACAGATAATGTTTATTATGGAGATAAATTCCTCAAACAAGGTCCCTGGAATAACCTCCAAGGATTTAAAATGAACATTACATTTGGTAATTAATTATGCAAACCTACTTTTAACATATCTTTAGGTAATCAGAACAAAAGAAGACAGTTGTCTTTGTTAATTATAATGAAAAATTACTTATGAATATTGTAATTATGCACATTACTGTGTCTGCTGTCACTCATGGCTGGGGTGCCTTTAGGCAGTATTATTTTCCTTCCATTGTCTTTGTAACAAAGATCTAATGAAATGAAAAGGACTGAAGTTAGAGGCAGTGTAGTTTAATTTCAGAAAACATTATTTGCACATTCAGATCGGAACTGACATTGTAGTGTCAGTTGGGGAAGTGGTGTCTTGTCCCTGTCCCAGGAATGGTGCTGTGGGGTGTACAGGGGTGTAGGAGCAGGTAGAAGCCCTGATGTTTCCCTGCACCAAAGCTTCGTGGAGAAGGGCTCTGCACTTGATGGATGAAAGCAACATACCACTTTGCTGTGTAGGTAAAGCAGAACCTGTGCATGACCACTTAAAATTGCTTTTTTACTGTTTGAGACCACTTCCATTTGTCTTTGAGTTAAAGCTGTATCTACCCCATCAGCTTAGAATTTGCCTACTAAGTTTTAGCAAAGCATGTTCACAAGTCAGATTTTCTTTGAGGTGATGAAGTCACAAATCCAAATCCCCTGGCCAGTTCTTAAGAGCTGGACAAGGGTGACAATTAATTATGGATTCATATTCAGCTTTCTGGCACTTAACATGATCAAGTGCCTTGTGTTTCTGCGGAAGTAGATCCTCCATCAGAATGGGCCAGCTCAGCCTTTGGTCCTCATGTCCAGCAAACAGCTGATAAAGGGCCATTAAATTAATTCAAGTTTAAAAGTTCACTTTATAGTTGCCCTTCATAGGACAGAAAATGGCTTTGAATTTCCAGAGCTTGATACTTACCAGAGGTCAACAATGTATCATTAAATATCTTTGTGCTGCTAAAGTTTTCTGCTCTAATACTGGAAGTTTTAAATGGTTTGATGCCTGATTACAGCCATACCTGAAAATCTGAGCTCCACCTTCAGCGTGTGCTTCCAAGACCAAATTTCCAAAGGTGCTTGATGAACAACCTCAATACATGACCTGTACTTCTCAGCAGTCCCATCTCTGTGTGCATAAATGGGTCCATGGAACACCTATCTCTGTCCCGCTGGAAGCCTGACAGAAGATGGTGAATTTTTATTTGTTCTTTTTATGAGTTTTGCACCTTCCCTCAGTTGTGCTAATGGCTCCATCATGTTCAGGAGTGTGTAAAAACATGAGGAATGTGATGCTCTGAACAAATTATCCAAATACATAAAGCGGGGAAAAGGTGGGAAAAGGGGCTTTTTTTGTACCTCTTGTAGAGACCTGGAGCTGAGAGACGCCCATCTCATGTGCATTTTTGCAGGTCAGTTGGAGAACCCAGCAGGTCCAGGCTCTTGGCTCATCTCTTTTACTCAAAGCCAGAAAACAGGACAAAAATGTACTTAAAATATGCCCTTACATTTAGAGGTGTTTCAGAGGAAGTGAGTTCACATGCTTTTTGGTGAGAATTCTGACTCGAGGTTTTATTTGAATGTATTTTCATCTTATCCTGCAAGGTCAGCCCATGACAGCATGTTTCTTCCATTTTGGGGTTTTTTTCAGGGCAGGTGGGGGCATGCATGGAGGCAGAAAGTGTTCTCTGCCACTTTCTAAAATCCAGAGCAGAAGTGGCCAATAGTAGTTACAGATGAATTCCCAATTAGAAGCGTGGAGAATGGAAGCATCACCTAAATCTCCATAAGATTGCTCTGAACTTTTTTTTTTTTTAAGTCTATGTCCATTTTCCATATATTTAAATCTGTAGAGATAGAGAGAGAAATAACTGAGAGAAACACGAGAGCTGGTGCTCATCCTTTATTTCAGAACCTGACCTAAATGACTTTGATCTCTGCAGGCAAATCTGCTTCACAGATACCTGCAAGTGCTGCTGCCATCCTGCACACAGCATTTTACTGTCAGGCAATTACAAACTACAACCGTGATGCCACTTCAACTTTGGAGTTTGCCCTTTTAATTTTGTCTGTCGCTATGGCAGCAACAAATGATTGCGATCGTTGTTGTTTATATTGCAGTCCAAGTCACATCAATAAAGATCTTGGAAACTAAACAATAAAAATCTGTCTTAACTGTACAATGTATTTGTTATTGTGCATAATAGGTTGTTCACAATAGTCAGGATTCTTCAAAATCTTTTTTTTCCTGAAACATTTGGAAAATTCCTTTAACTAACGGGTTGTCAAATGATAATTTACTTTCAGTACCTACTTATCCAGTGCTGTTCACACAGCTGAACAAGATTTCTTTTACACTGTTTCTTGAGTATATCCTTGAAAACAAATATTTTAATGGCCTTTCTAGTGTTGAAGAAAGGCTATTCTATCTTTGTACACACTGTACTAATCATAGTAGTGCATTAGGTCTTCAATAATACATCTTTAGAAAGGTAATTCAGTACTTTTTTCTACACTGTCTTGTCTATTTAGATTGTACAGGCTGGGGTCTGTGCTGGAGTATCACTTCCAGTCTGGTCCCAGCGCTGAGGAGACAGAAGAGCTGGCAGGATGCAAGTTTATCTCCTGGGTGGGTGAGACTCACTTGTACCTGCCCCACCTCGAGCCCATTCCTGCCTCTGCCCTGCAGGTGTCAGATGCCCAACACAGCCAAGCTGTGGCACTCAGTCTGGCAGGGCCTGGCAGGGCTGGAACCCCTCTGCTGCTGCTGCAGCTTTTCTTGCAGAAAGTTCAGTCTTGATGGGAGAGCCCAGGAAGGCAATTTGCTGTTTAAATGACCCAATGCACACTGGGCATATTGAAGAAAAAAGCCATTTCCTAGTGACTACATCTCATTAAAAAAGCAATTTTCCAATCAATTACAATGCAATTTAGCTGCTAACTGTTTAATTATCAAAAAAGAAGCTATTTTGTTCTCTGTTCCTATATTTATGAACTCTGCCTTAAAATCTCATCTTCAGAGTAGCTGTTCGGAGGAATATGACTGCTCTATTGATGCAATTATAGTACAGTTAAAATTTTCTCTTCAATGTATTGTATTAGTTCAAGGAAATATTGTTTGCACAGAAGCTTTTGAAATAGGAGATTCATTGATTTTTACAAAAGCTTGAATCTTTATTGTTATTTTCATGCACTATAAAAATTGCATTATCTTATGTAGGTTTTATTAGAGGAACATTGCTTTTTTTTTTTTTTTTTTTTTTTTTTTTTAAATCTTGTGTAAGGATTTGAATCCAAGAAATATGCTGAAAATAGATCAAGGCTTCCCTTCAAAAGGAAGAGGAATAACTGGGCACATCGCAGAGGTGATGCTGTGCCCAGTTGTGACATCCTGTCTCAGGGTGAGCACCACGGTGGAGGAGGCACTTACAGCTCACTTCTTAGAACAGGAAGACATTCAAGTAGCAGGGCTGCCATGCCTTGCAATTTTTATTTAAAATCTTGCAATAGTTAGTGTTTCTTCTTAAAGCTCCAGCTCCCAGAGTAATCTAAGAGGAGGAAGGGAGCAGAGAGGTGAAGAGATGGGGAAAGCTCTTAATTAGGAGATAATTAAATAGGCATTTTTCCGAGATGTCATGGGCATCAAAATGGAGTTTAATGGTGACAGTTACTGAATGCCTACTTTTTGTTCCCCTTTCTCTCATAACTTTTAGATTATTACAGGAAATTTGTTACATGAAACTTGTACACAGGTCAAGACCCATGTCGCTGCTCCTCAGTGTATCAGATCACTTTTCTCATGTTTGTGTGCCCTTATGCATGTCTGGTCAGTTTTAAAATTGCAGTGTAGAAATAGTAGTAGATATGGTAATTATTAATCTGCTATTTTTGTAATAAAATTTTCAAAAGCCTGTAGTTGTTTTTTAGTTCACAGCTCCAGTGCTTTGCAAATCTCACTATTATGCACTTAGGGAAAAAAGTGTTCCTCACATTTTGTGAGGTACGTCTGTTTTCTTATTTCTTGCATGTGTCCATGTAGTTGTTGTTTATTTCCAGTGTGCCTAGGTCTTTAAGGTTCTGCTTATGAGCACAGTGGTATGGCATGGATAATTATTTATTGATTTAGCTCAAATGATTAACAATTCAGCTTTAACACGTCTGTTTTATTGCTGTGCATAAAAAAAGCATTGAGGTAATTAAACCAATTTAATTGCTTTGAGTACAGTGAGACTCAACACACACACACACTCATTTTGCACTGTCACCTGAGGATGAAACTTGGAAAGCCCATGGTGCAGCACAGTCTGTGCCATGGAGGAGACTGCACCAGCTGCAGAGCCCTGAGCAGGTTGGGAGAAGCACGTACAGTCTTCAAAAAGAGCTTTGGGGGCAAGTTCCCTCATGAAACTCCTCTGCTGGAGTTTCAGTATTGACTGGGAAGACAGAATTGCTGGTCACAATACTGTACTGGCTTATCCTCAGTTTTCCAGTTTCAGGGTGTGACTCATCCTGCCCCTGTGAGTGGAATGAGTCTTGTGTGTAGTATAAGGATCAAGCAGCTGCAAGATCCAAGGTGTAGCCATCAGAATGTTTACCTTAGAGCTGAAAGGCACAGCTGTAGGAGCTGCCCCTGGCTCTGAGTGAGAAAAGAGCTGTGGTTTGTAGGCTCATGCTGACTGGATGATAAGTACCATCTCCCCAAGCCTCTGCTCTGGTAGGGCAGGGCTGGGGCCAGGAGGAAGCCTTGTCCTTCCACCGGTACTGCTAAGGGTCCAAGGGCCCTCGGCCACTTGTGCCATCGCAGGGTAAGGCTGCAAGGCTCTGGAGAGGATGTTGCACTACCCGCCACCACCAGGCACCAAAGTGGCTTTCTAAAGCCAGCTCATGCTGTTCTTGAGGAGTGGCAACAAATTTGGAAGGTGAAATAAGGCCAGCAAATGGATTTTTCCTGTGAAATGTGACTTTTATCTCTGCTAAACCTACCTTTTTAGATTATAGAGCGGTGGATTGAAATGGTTTATTCCAGTTTCCCAGTTACCAAATGCCTGTTTAAATAAAAAGTGTGCTGAATAATTGAAATAAACGCTATTCAATAATTGATAAACTTTATAATAAAAATTGAAGCATAACCCTGTAAAACTCCAAGTTCTTTATTAACTGATTCTTTTGGGAAAAGCACTGTGTTTCTATGTGGAGGTTTTTGTTTTGGTTGGTTGGTGGTCGATTTTTTTACTGTTTTTGGTTTGTTACTTGCTTCCCCCTCCCCCCCTTCAACTGGCCCCACAGAAAGCAGGGATTAGAGATTTGGCATCAGTAATAAGTGAAGTCATGACTCACAGAGGCACTAGGGCTTTACCCCATCTCTGTAGGAGAACCTCAGCACAGGCACAAGGGCCCTATTTGGGACTGACTTCCCTCTAAAACTGCAAGAATCAGCCTGTCAGTGAGCCATTGCTTTGGGTCACTGAATAAAAGAGGGAGGAGGCAGAGGTGTTTCTGTCTGTTGGAGGATGTCAGCTCAGCCAAGCCTTGGCTCTGCAGGGAGGCTGTCCCTGACAACTCCTGTCCTTCTCCTGTCCCATGGCTCTGCAGTGGGGGTTGGAAGAACTCCTGCTGCAGATCTGATCCCTGCATTGCAGCTGATCTCTGCATCAGTGCTCAGGAAAGCTGAGGTAGGTCCAGCTCAGTGTGAGGTTACTGTGCATATTTTAAAACACTTTATCTCTCCTGCAGATGTTTTCATTCAAAGATAAAGTAGCTTTCATCTGCAGTGGAGGATTAAGGTATGGCAATTTAAGGCTATTTCTGAATGAGAGCCTTCAACTAAGCATCTCATTCATTGGTTTCCCATTTTTTAAAGCTTTGTGTCTAGCTTTCTCAGCTGGCCCAGTGCTGGAGGACTTGGGGGTCTAGAGGCACAACAGTAGCAAGGGGCCTTGCCTTCCTAGATTTGAGCAGCATTTCCCCACCTGTGAATCCTCCTACGAGTAAATGACACATTGGTACCACATGGGTGAAGAGACAAGCCTAGATCTGTGGTTTGGGTCTGCTGTGTTTTTTTACTGCTATTACAGCAAGTTTGTCACAGATGCTGGGACCTCCCTCCTTCTGGCTACACACCTGTGACTCTTCACCTTGTCAATGCTGCCAAGACGAGCTGTCACTGTGTGCAGAGATGTTTGGGAAGTGGCATATCAAGTGTGCTGCAGCTGGCTAAAAATAAAAGAGAAATCAATAGTGAGTCACGTATGTGAATGAAAATCTGTGAATTGATCAAATATTTACCGTGTGGAAGCTCTGACGATGGCAGCGTTTTCTTTGTCAGAGCCTGCTCCGGTGGGAGCAGGACTGCACTGAGAGCTACCTTGCTGCTGGAGCAGGGGGTGGCTGCAGAGGGGATGGGCTGGTCATCCCCTGCCCTCCCTGCCGGTGCAGGAGGTGCTTTAAGAGGACCATCTGATTTACAGAGAAAGCTTTCTGGTGCCGTGCCTGGGTGTGTCGGAGATGCGCTCATTCTTTTCCCTACCTGGAAGGACAAGAACAGTTGAAATTCCCAAGCTCCAAGTTTCTAAAAATGAGTGTTGAGGAGCAATTGTTGTTAGGTTTCTTCCTGATTTTTCAGTTGATTTGGCAGACCCAAGATTTCCTAGCATTCCCAATCTCCATCTGCCTTTCAGTAGGAATACTTGTTTATTCTCGTTTATTGAGTGGGAAGTGGGAGGGAGTTCTCACACTGCTGTGAAAGTGCTTGCAGACTAGTTTTATTTTCACTGAAGTGTAAAATACCCAGCAGCTTGACAAGGAATCATCTGACCTTCAGAACATGGGCTAGGCAAAACAAACAAATAGATAAGAGTTATTTTATTTCTGAAGTGTTGGTAATGCACAAAGACTAATTCATTGTCCCTTAGCTCCAAAGGTCGTCACTTAGAGCTGCTTTTGAATCTAATTGCTTGCAAAAACCGAGGATGGAGTGTGTATGGGGTGTGTGTGTGGGGGGGGTGTAAGGGTCTGATGCTCTGGAAGAGGCTGGATGACTAATATTTGGCAATTGTAGCTTCAAAGTGGGGTTTCAAATGCAAAAGCATAGAACAAATTTGAAACTGGTAGCTGTGAGGATGTGCAGAGCTTGGTCTGTATTAATCACCACATTACTCACTGTAGCAGGCAGGCGTTAGAAAGTACAGATCAGATGGATATCTAGCGAAAGGATCTGTGCTGCTATTAGATGCCAATATTCGAACATTGTGCTTCCTCAGTGCAATATACAAATTGCACAGTGAAGGGAACCTTTCCCTCCTAAAACTCCCCATAACTCATCTGTGTCAGATATTGGTGTATCAAAAGCCCACTGGGAGAATGCACAAGCAACTGACCTGGATGATAAACTGGTTTTCCAGTTTGAAGTCATCTCTACAAAAAGAAATCACAGAATAGTTAGTCAGAAAATAGGGCTGAAGAGCTAAGAGGAATGCAAGAAGCATGGAGGAGAAGGTAGCACAGGCTGGTGGCTTGCAGACTAGGCTCTGTCTCAAAAAAGAGCAACTATTTCTGGTTCTATTACAACTCTCACAAAGGACGTGGTGCTTGGGGGCTCTTTGAACAAGAGAAAAGCTGAAACGAAGGTGTAGGAAGTTAACCCTTTCAACCTGTAACATTTCATTGGAACAGAATAGGGAGCTGTGGAGTTCAATTTCCAAGCTTGTTGATGATGCACTGTGGTAGGCAGGCATGTGAGGTGGCAGGTAGAAGTGTGTGTATATAAATAAAACATATCAGCTTGAATATATTCTTGTGAATTGAAATGATGGATTTTCAAAACAGTCAATTACCAGCCAAAATTTCACTGAAATGCCTTTCTGCTTAAGTGAGTACTGCAGGAAATATTATTTGCAATAATTACATAGGTGACTGGGATTTAAAAAACCACAATTACTATATATAGTTTGAGATGACTTTGACAAACTTGCTCATTTTGTGTTATCAATTTGGAGCAGACAGGAACCATTTGTTTATGAAATTTTACCATAAATAAACAATGAGATGACCTAGATTTATGGCTTAATATTGTAATTGGGTCTTGCTGAAGAAAAAGTAGTCTTTTGAAAGAGTGAACTTGTAATTATTTGCATACACAAGGAAGATGCAGCGTATTGCAGAGGGCTCACGCACTGCCTGTCAGCCTGTTTGGCTGGGAATTGCATTCAGTGCCAAGTTCTGGGAAGATACAAAATTCACAAAATCCATTGTAGATGATACAAAAAGATTAAACCATGTAAAGGTTTCTCTATGCAGCTGCTCGCAGACACCCACTGAGCTGAGGGGTGGCAATGCTCCTGCTTTCCTGGCCTGGCCATGTGCAGTGAGTTGCAGTCCAGTTTGTGAGGAAGGATTTAATTTGTCTTGTTTTTAGGGCCAGTGCCCCTACAAAGGGCACTTCAGCCTGGGGGTCCAGCCTGGGGGATCGTGTTTGTCAGGGTAACAGGTTCAGCCACAGTAAGATCTGGCTGAGGTCAGTGAAACTGCTAGTTCCCAGGAAGCTGGAGTGACAGCAGAATAGACATATGGGTTGGGGGCACTAGGTGGGAGTTGATCTTACAGATAAATGGTATTAATCTTCTCACTTATAGCTGAATAAACTCCACCCTTTATCCATTAAGCTGTCTTGACTATCTAGAAGATATCTCTTGGACTGGCACAGAAATATCTAATTAAATGTTAAAATCATTGCATATACATCTTATAATGAAAACATTTTGTCAAACTGCCTTTTTGAATCTAATAAATTATTTTTTCACTTAAGCAAACTGTTCGTTAATTGGAACATTAGTAACTAGTCAGATTTTTAATCTGCTATCAGAACAGAAAAATACAATTCCCAAACAAACATTTACATTTATTTTTAAGGCATTTTATTAGCGATTAATGACTTAGTGAATCTTAATAGATCATCTATCATTAACTAGAGCATGCATTCCAAGACTGCATTAGATAAACTGGTGGGACTGTTCGAGTACAGCTGGGAGAAAAAGAAAACTTTTCAGAAGCCCCCTTTGAACTGACCTTGAAGCAACAACTTTGTAGTTAAATTCCAGGCCAGGGAGGGGAGAGCCAGCAAAACAACTTTGGGAATGTTCTTTAGAACTGAGGGGAAATCCGCTCAGAACAAATGCCTGCAAAACTTTATAACCTTTCTGGGCGGCTGAACAAAAGCTGTTACCTTCTGGTGTTACTATACATCACAGAGGTTATTTCCAAACACTTGGCTGGCACCCGGGGAATAAATACATGCTTTGGGATTGACTTGGATCCGAGTGCTTCCTCTAGGAGGATGTGTAATGACTACTGCAATTGTCAGAAGCTGTGAGAAAAGGACAAATATTATTGTGATGATTAAACTATGAAAGTTAAATGAATAATTTTGGAGGGCTGAGGCATTCTGATATTGGACCTACTGGGGAACACATAGGAAGGAAAATGCCTATGTGAATTCTCTGCCTCTATCTTATCATTAGGGTTCTCTTCTCCAAAGAACAGCTGTTTTATGCAATTTCATTCTTTCTTACTTCTCAAAATGAAAAGGAAGCTGTTGTGCACATGTTCCTCTGAAGGCTGACATTACTCTTCTCCCCATTACAAAGAATGTAAAATGGTGCCATTTTGACTGACCAGGGCTTCGAGTGCGGCTTTGGGCTTCACATTTCATCAATTTTTGCCACCACTGTTCACCTGCATTAGCAACAATGTCAACAATATTTCATGGAAATGTTCCTCGTGTTCTTGTGTGGTTTAAGGCTTGTACATAAATTATATGCCAATGTAGGAATGCCATGGTGTCCCTGATCACAGGAAACAGTTATGAGTTCTCTTTCAAGCTGTTGGGAAATTCCAGTTTCCTGAAATTAATTTTTTCTTGTTCTAGGAAGCGCAGGAGGTGACCCATAGTCACAAGCTTGTTAGAGCTCTTTGGGGAAAGGCTTCCTCTATGTGTGGAGATTTCACACATCCTGAAGTTTTGTGTGCAAAGAAGCTCCCAAGGAAATAGAGCAGGAAGGCAGTCCATACCTGCAAACACCATGTGAGGGTGAACTGTCAGAGAAACCCTTGCCCCTGGCACATCCAGCCCCTTCCATCATCTCCCAGTATTTCCATCACTTCTGCAGTATATAAACCTCTGGCACTGCAGGGGGACCCGTGTCATCCCAGACACTGCAGCAGTGGGACTCCTGGCCACTCCAGGGGGCTTCTGGATCCCAGTATGTTCTCCCATATGTTTTTACACTTTCACATTTCTTCCATATGTTTATGGGAAGTGTGAAGGAATTTAATGATCTTTTCTAGGGTTATTAAACCAACAGCTGTTGTCATTAATAGAGGACATTCTTCATGGCAGTGTGCAGATTCCAGTGATAAATCCAGCCCTGCCACTCTATATTTCTTCTTAACAAATGCAGCATTTGTACTGAAACAGAGGCTATGAATATACTCAGTTTGTAAACTACTATTATTTTATAACATAGTTTTGACATAAAAATAGGGCTTTTTTCTTCTCCCCTGTTTCCTGAGTGCTTTTGATATGAAATAAATTTTATGCTGGGTGAGACAGAAATATTTTTTTTATTCCCTTTCTCCTTCCGTCTCCCATTTTTGTTCTCCCCAACAAAAGGCAAACTGAAAAACTGGGAAAAAGATGCTCAGAAAAATGGAATACATCACAATTGAATAGCCATTTTTAGTGATGCAGAATGAAATTAGCTTTTCCTGTTCATTGTAGGGGTTCCTCTGGCATGCAAAACTGATGGCTACTTTTGCTGTATTTGGGGCACATTTTTGCCTTCAGTGTCTTACTGTCCTGCATCTTAATGAAGACCATAAATATCTGCTTGGATAGCAGATATTTATGTTAGATAGATATGTTATGTCTAATTACACACTATCCTGTTTTTCAATACTTCACTTAACTGCATCACTCTGGTTTTTCCTAACAGGTTTTTTTTCAGTGGTAACATAACCCAAAATAATAATTACAGTTCTGAGCTCAGTGAAATACCTGATATAAGGTAATTATATTTTATGTACTTGCATAGTGGCCCCATATCTAATAATTTCTTGACTATTTACTGTTCCCTTGAAGGCTTTCAGAGCCTCTAGCACCTGCAAGGGGCAAGGCACAGAGGAGAATTTGGTGAGACCATGGTGTGTTCCCTGTGTCTGGTGGTTTAATGTGGGAGCTGTGAGAATGAAAGCAAATAACAGGAGAAAAACGGTCTGCTAACATCACTCACAAAGTATTTGAAGTGCTTCAACTCATGTTAAAGTTGTGTTTAAACAGCCAGGAGACTTCTGATGGATATCACTCAGGACTAATCACTGCACTTGTGTCATTAATAAATGAAAACAAGAAGAAAATTATTTTCTCTTGTCTGTGGCTTATTCATCCTGGACCTTAAAAAACAAAGCACACAACAAAGTAGTTTGTAATCTTGACTGAAATGCATTTTAAAATTAGTTGTTTTACTGGCTTGAAAGCTTCATAAATTGGATTAGAATCTCATATATATATATACCAGCCACAGGTAATGGGTGATCTAGCCTGTTTGTTATCTTTCTCATGATTTTCTCACCTAGTATTTTAATTAAAATTATCCCTTAAAATTGTAAGCAGAGATGGCCAGAAGCTGAACAATTCTGTCTACCCTGGGAGAAGATTTGGACTCAAATTACGAATTTAAGAGGGATTTACTAAACCTGTACAAAATTCAGATTTTGGAACCTGAATTAATTAGCATGGACATGAGTGAGCATGGTTAAATGCATATGTCTTCAGCATTGCTACCATGAGATGAAAGAATAGGAAATGAAAAAGATGGAATAAAATGAGTGAAAACAGGAAGCGGAAACCCAGATATTTCTTTATGTTAGTGATTCATAATTTTAAAAAGTGTTTCAGTGGTAGGGGGTTAATCTCTCCTGCTCCGATGGTGTCACCTTCCCAAACGGGCAGCACATGAATATGCATTATTACATTGTTCTAGTGGGAAGCTATAAAAATGGACCATGCAAATATTTATTAGGGCTGAGGAAAGAGGAATCCTTTCTATTCCTGGCTACTGAGCAGTGAGGGATGAATGCAGCATCAGCTTCCCCAGCAAGCAGCAGCACCAGGAAAGGCAATTAGGAAGAAATATGCACCTGCAGTGGAGGAAAAGTAGAAGTTTAAGAGGGCTGGAGGAGGGATGCTGCAGCCTGACTAATAACCAAGTCCCTGGACTGCTGCAGACAAGCTTGTTCAGAAGATTCACTTTAAGCAGCTTTTGACCAAAGCACCCGCTGTCTCTGAATAAATGACAGCATAATTTAATTGCATTGCAGTGAGCTTGAACTATTATCTGAGTTTCTGTCCTGAATCTATGGTTTGAACCAAAGGGATGCTGATTTGTAACTGTTAGTACTACTGTAGTAAACACTAGTAACCATTAGTGACTAAATTTTTTCTAAGTGATAAGCTATTCATGCTAACTCTTCTCAGTCCTTGCTGCTTTTTCTAAATACTTGAGCAAATGCAGGAAAAATAATCCACAACTGTGGGTTTTTTTTAGTATCTTTGTGTTAGAATGTAATGGTTTAAAGTCTTCCTGCTGTTCTGTGTGGGATATATGGCATTTTCCTACTACATTCAGTGTGATCCATCATGGAGTGCTCCACAGAATTACCTCGGGAATAACTAGCTGAGTTTTTCCAAGAGAATATTTAAGTGAAAGAAATATGTTTTGTAACAGATAGCAAAAAGTGTTGGTGGTTTTCATTATACTCTGCTGATTTGTATGGCAAGGAAAATTAAATTTTAGACTTAGACCCATTTTAAAAATACAGAGTTTGCAGAGCATATTAACAGCACTCGGTGGAGTATGCAAATTCTCATTTTTGTGGATTTCAGGTTTTTGAGCTTTTGAGTTTGAGATTTTTAGCTTTTCCTATGCCAGATGAAAACAAAATGCTTGATAGAAAAAGGTCTCTTGACACATTTAGATTTGATTTGAAGTGTTACTTAATTTGTTCACTATAATAAGTAGGAAAACAGAAGTTTTTAACACTTAAGTTTGAAAATGTTAAACCACAACACTTGTGGAGCACTTTTGCTTTCCCCCCTAAACTAAATGCCAATAAGAGCATGATACACTGGCAGTGCATAAGAGTTTTGATAGAACTGGGGTTTTTAGTAGAGCTTCTGACTTCCAGACCTCTGCAAAGAATGAGGTGTATCAATATCCCGTTCTCAGTATGGTGAGGGATGTTATTTCTCTTGAAATGATGTGTCAGAAAGAAATGGAATCAATTTTATGTTGTGGAAAAAGTATTTACTAGATTAAACAAGAAAAAATGTAACTGAAATTAGGAAAAGTGAGGAAGATACATAATGCTGAAAACTTGACCTGATATTTTGAACTTATTCTCTTTCCCGAAGGCTGGAAATGTGTAGGTAGAAGGAGAGTTGATTCACTGCTTTTCTTTTATACAAATTGAGCCCAACTTCCATAGTGGTTAGTGCCTAATTCCCATGACAGTACAATACTTGTACACCCGTTGAAATTCTCATGGGATGCTGAGGCAGGGAATCATTGCGAAGGACTTGAAGAACATAGAAAATTCTTAGCACATACTGTTGTCAGTAAATATGTGCCATTAAATGATTGGCAGTTGGTACAGCATATTTGTGGAGATGGCAAGACTGAACAACTTCAGCTCTTAAAAATAATGCTGAAAAATGAACCGCTTTTCCTGTGATTCCCTTAATTGCTATATATAATCTCTATTATATAGAGTTCGAAAGAGTGTGTGTCTGTACATGTGCTGTGTAGACGTACCCATGTATTTCTGAATGTTTTCTTCACTGATCAACAAAATAATGGCGTGTTGAGATTACATACACAAAGTTTGACCCTTGAAGGTTAATATTTTTTTAATTAATTGGATGATCCATGGGGAAATTTCTCAGAGGATGGTAATTACATTTCTTTTCCTGTAAATTGAGTACTTCACTAGTTTAACAGACATTTTTTCCCTACAGTGTAATTGAAAGATTCAAAGAGTAGAAACTTGCCTCCTCGATTGAGATGATGCTTTTGGCTTTCTAAAAGCCGTTTTCTTCTATGAGCGTTTGACTGTAATTTAAGAGATGCATTTGTTTTCAGTAGCAGGGTGAGTGTCTGGGAGCATATTCCTGACACAATTTGATATTTAGCATGTCTGAATGACTCTGAAAAAAGCCCTATAATGTTAATGTTGCTGCTTCTTCCCTCTGCATCTGTACCTGACCTTCTTTAGACTAAATTGTTCTTTCACCTGTTATTCCTAAGCCATGTTGAGACCTCAGATCATTCCCCTTTGCATTCTCTCCAGTTCATATTTTGCAGCAACATCACGAGTTGTTGACTCACATTACATCTGCAATCCGTGATGATCATAGATGCCTTCCTGCAGGATGTTGCACAGGCAGATGTTTCTCACCCTGTATGATTGTACAGCCCATTATTCCTGCTGTTTTGCTGTCGACTAACTGTGGGGGCAGCGAGGGGAAAGGGCCTCGGTGCTGTGCCTCAATGTTCAGCAATAACTGAGGCACCCCTATGCTATCAGCACTGCTTTGGCCACAAATCCAGCACAGCATCATTTCATTTTATGGTGTCGATTATCCGTGTCTTAAAAGGATTGAGAGGGAATAATGAACAAGACTTTTTATAGCTCCTGTAGCTTCTGCCTGTGACACAGTTACTGTGCTAATCATTGCTAACAGGTTGAGTTTGGGGGCTTCAGGTAATGAAAAGACATGAATTTGGTTACTTCAGAGCTGTGATGTTCCCAGACACCCTTCTTATACCATGCAGGATGATGTGACCTCCTGCCTCTCCCTCCCTGTGAACTGCTCTCCTCAGAGGGAAGAGTGCTGCTCCCAAAATAGCAGTGGCTGAACAAAAGAGGGGCTTTGATGTGTGATCCTCAAAAGCAAAGAAACATGAGGCAGGGTGTTCTTTGTATTCAGCATTGATGTGATCACCAAAGAATTGCTTTCAGGGCTGAGATTTTAGCTGAGGGTTTTATGTGCAGTGCTATCATACAGATATGTAGAAGTTTAAAACTAGCTAATGCCAGTATTAGCATAGGGAAAATTGCTGAATACATGGGTATTTGGCAAATAGGTTTCCATATGAAATTTCCTGTGTCCATATAAACATAGCTGACAGCATCTAAGATCTAGTTTCAGAGGGCAAGCCACAGTTGCTCTAGTAAACCCAGAGCTGTTGAAGCACGTGGTTTGGCTTTGATAGATTTAGGATGGGTTCCTGCAGCAGCTCAGTGTGTTTCTAGGATGAATCTTGTAGGGAAACCAGAAAAATTGTTTCTCCTGTGACAGCCTTTGTGAAGATAGCAACTGAGACCTGTGATTTGCCTTTTAGAAAGCAGTTTTCCCTTTCTGCCTCCAGAGAAGTGGGCTGGTTTTGGGTAAACCTTAGAATCTTGCTGGGAAAAAAGTTTTCCAGCTCTTCCCTTAATGAAGGGCTGGAAGGTGTTTCTGTGTATTGGGCTGTAGCAGCACTAGCATTTGCAGGGTTTGCACGAATCTATACCTGTGCAGTGGAGCAGCTGTTGGCACCTTGACATGCCTGTACTTGGGGATGTCCCTCCACCACTCCTCTGCACCAGGAGGGAAGGGCCTCTGCCCTGTGGAGTCCTCTCTCCCTGCTCCACAGTGCTCCAGGCTCTGCTACTAGTGTAGATGGCTGTGCACCAGGAGCACAGTGCTGGAGGATCCAGGATTTGTGGTTTTCTCTGATGCAAAACAGATCAGATTTTGTTAGTCCCTGTCACCTCTTCGCACAGTGCTGGCAATCTTTTCTTTGTGGGGCTTTAAGGAAAATCACTATTGGCAGCTGTTCATTATGGGGTTTCTTGGTCAGCAAGGTCAGCTGCAGACAGTATTTGCTCTGCAGTAGTCAGATTGTTTCCTGGATGAATTATAAGGTCCTTTTCTGCTGGGCTGCTTTCCAGCCACTCTTTCCTCAGCCTGTGGCACTGCAGGGGTTATTGTGGCCAGAGTGTAGGACACAGCACTAGGCACTGTTGAACCTCACGCTGTTGGCCTTGGCCCATCAATCCAGCCTGTCCAGATCCCTCTACAGAGCAGATCAACACACTCACCCAACTTGGTGTCATCTGCAAATTTCCTGAGAGTACACTCAGTCCCCTCATCCAGATCATCAGTAAAGATATTAAACAGGACTGGGCCCAATATTGAGCCCTGGTGGACACTACTGCTGACCAAATGCCAGCTGGAACACTCCAGCCCAGAGATGTTTGCTCAATATCCAGTTACAGCAGTGAGATGGTGTATATTGCACCATTATCAGGTAAATCTCAAACTTGCTTCAAGTAAACATGATTGGCAGTTAATCTTTACCTTAATTATTAACAAAAGATTTTGTTTACAGAAGTGATTCTAATTACACTTTTTGCAATTGCCTATCTCCGAGACAGTGCTATTGATTGTAAGGTTAGATTCAATTATTTCAGAAAATTCATTAGCATGTTGATTCTTAACTGCTATATAGCATTCAACTTTTATTTTCATCAGAGGATGGGCTTCAGTTTTAGTAGTTGCTAGTGACTGGGGAAGATGAAAGAGGAATGACAGGAGAATTACATGGGTTTTGGAAAGTCAGTAGGGAGGGATGTTTGCCAGGAACTCATGTCAAAGGCTGATGAGAATAAAACCAAAAAGGTTTATTTCAGCAGGACTGTTGTTCCTGAAAAAGGCTGACCCCAGGAAAAGTAGAAAACACATCTGCCTGTTGTGTAAAGGCATTGGCTCAAGGTCAGTGATGTAAAACCTGCACTCCAGGAAGTGAGGACCAGAATTAACTCTTACAGCCAGACTCTTACACCTTTATTCAAGCTGAGTGTCTTGTCACTTGGTAGTGGACCGCTGTGATACACCTGAAAAAGCAAAGTGCACTTCATTGAAAGGTCTCTTAGAAGTTCCTTGGTCATGTGGTTGGCACATAGAGGACCTTATGAAACTTTTTTCTGATCTTTCCATCTGGATTTTCTGATTGTGTTTGGTGTGTTTTTAGGTGCACGAACACCTGTGCCTAGAGTGTCTCAGGTAGCTTTCTCGAAAAAGTGAGAAAAGTTCCTCTTTCTGTGTTTGATGTCATTCTTGCTCATTTCTCTGCCGAGGACTCTGACACCAGAATGAAGAGACATTGGTGTGCTGTCCTTTTGTTTGATACCGTCTCCTTTTGAAGGTTCAAAGAGGAAGAAGCCTTTGAGTATTATCTCTGCAAACAGCGGGCAGATGATATAACAGCCCAGAATCAAGGAAAGCTCCCCAGTTCTTGTGAGGAGCATTTGAGGTTAATTTTGAGGGTAAGTTTCTGTGTCACTTGAAGAGATACTGAAGAAGTTCATAGTAATTGCTCCGTGCTGGTATCAACAATGGCTCCCAACAAAACGTGGACAAGCTCAAGCAGAGATGGGGCATCAGCAGTTCCTTCTAGGAGTGCTTTGACTTTTAGCATTTTCTTCTGACATAAACGAAGAGCATAAAGAAACACAGTTAAAGCAGAAAGTAGCTTCTACCAGACGTGTCAATGCAGTAGTAGCAATTCTTTTTCTGTAGACACTTGCTCCAGTTTCACCTTTCCTAGTTTCTGCTGCTTTTTTTTCCATTTTGTTCTAGTTGAACGAGTTCTCTATGTGAAAACTGGTTGCAGTGGGCAATACCTGAAAAATGCCTGAAACACTATCCTGCTTTTCAGCCATTTGCAGTTGGCAGCACCTTCAAAAGTGTTTCTGGATAGAAAGACAAAAGATATCCAGGAGGCAGGAAAGAGATGACTTATTAACACAGGAACAATATGGGCTGACAGTAGTTGACTTGTGTGGCATCTTAGGTACCTTACGCCTCCTTGTGCAGAGACTGAAGCTGAGGGGCACTGGGCAGCCCCTCATGGTGTACAGTATGTTGTGCAGTCCTGATGCTACTGAGTCTTAGAGCAGTTTGCCTGCCTTTATTCCACCTCCTGCTGTTTTTACACCCCTTCCTCTGTATATAAATAGTTTCTGTAACATACAACTATACTCTGCTCATCAAAGGAGCATCAAATATGCTGCCAGACTTTTGTCCTCTTGCTCCTTGTACTAGCAAACACCTCCTGACTTCCCGCTGCAGCATCTTGGGTAAAGCAGGTCCTGTGCATCAGAGGTTTGGTGAGTGGGGAGATGGGGTTTGGGCTGGTAAGCAGGGTCCAGGCCTGAGGGAGCAGGGGCACGTTCTGCATCTCTTTGCTGTCTGGGAGAAGCTGCTCTGGTGCAAGGCTGGGGCCCAGCAAATGTGGACAGTACTTACTGTGCTGTAGGAAGGTTACACATACTGAACAAAAAATGACTACAGAGACAGCTCTGAGTAGAGTCCTGTAGAAGAATTATTTCGTATTAGGAGGTTGGCATGTAGGTAGCTTAAATATATTTCAGCATTTCTGTAAGTCTCCCTGAGCTACACCAGAAAATGTATTTTTCATCTGATACTATTCATTTCAGTGTGTAAGTCACAACACACTGAAACCAGCCTTTCTGTTCCTTTACTTACAGTATAAGTAGTTTGCTAGTTTTTTTTTTTCTTGTTCTATTTTTCAAGTAAAAAGTCTGAGACTATTTTACCATGTTAAGTGGCAGGTTGCAGGAATAGTATTTTACTTTGTGATTAAGTCCGGATCCACTAGCCTTGGATTTCATCCAGAATTTTTGTATTGAATCTTAAAGGATAAATTGATGTTTCAGTAAGCTCCCAGAATGATAGGAAGCTACACTCTGGTACAGTGTCCTTGACACAACAGATTTTCATTGAGTATTTAATCTTTAAGGCTGACTCAAGGCTGCTCTGTGGCAGTGGGTACAATGCCAACCCTGCTGGGCCACCTGCTTGAAGTGCTGAAGAGGGGGGGGGGGATTTCCCCTTGCTGGTGCATTTGCTTCATTCAGGTCCCAGAGGTGGCATTGGTGGTGCTTCCTGCATCAGTTGTGATTGGGAACACAGGATTCCTTGTGCAACAGGTGTAGCTGAAGGCACCACTAAGGCTCCATAACTTCAGCACCCTAAGCACACACAGGTGCAATCTGTTTTGCAAGGTCAGTCCTGTTGGTGCATTATACTGCTGCAAATGGCTCCTTTTCTTCGAAAACCATGGGGATCTGCACAGTTGACTTTCAGTTCATTCAGTGCTGCCATGTCCAGGTTGGTGTCCTCATCTCTGTGTACTTGTGCCAGTGGCTGTGAGGGTGCAATCCTTGGACCTAAGTGGGGGGGGGTGTGTAAGGAGAGAGCCTGGGTCCTCTTTCTGACAGGAGGTGGATGCGCTAACGTGCACAAGGGCAGCCTTTCTCTTCACAGAGGATGATTCTTAGTGCAAATGGCTCTGATGGTCAGTGTGTGTTAAACAGAGAATACAAAGCAATTCAACAATTGATTTGAAAGACATGGCTCTTGCTCACCCACAGCAGCCTTTTGAGAGGTTAAAGTTTCATTGTGACTTAACTTTTCTCTGTACCTAAGTTAGTGTTGGGACTCCTGTTGATTCTGAGAAGGGCTAATCCAGTGCTGAATGCTACTACAAAAAGTCTCGCTGTTGCAGGAATTCCTTTCATGAGCTTTCTGCTGGCTTCAAGAGAACAGAAAAGGGACACTGACCAATTTCTTTCCTTTTTTTTTTAATCTGAAGTCTTTGCAAAAAGCAGTCTAGCAGTATGGGGCAGGTCAGGAATTATGTCAATTTCACCTCAAAAGGTTTTTCCCTCCTTCAGCTACCTAGGCTGAGAGCTGCAAAGGCTTTGTATTTATTGTGTTTTTCATAGCAAAGGCAATCCTCTGAGAATTTTTCTTATAATTAGGGTATATCACTCAGTTCTCAGTGCTCTGGCTCAGCTTCCTTCCCAAAAGCAAAGCTCAATTTGTTTATCATATTGCAATAGATAATTATTCTAAAGTATTCACATTGGAATATTCAGAAAAGATTTCTTTGTCACCAGAATAAAAGCAACCAGTTACTCATGGCCACTAAAACTCAGGGCAATTCTTGTACTCCCATGTATGTTGGAAAGAAAGTTTCTTGAGCTGCCTTCTCCAAATCCCTGGTAAATGGCCTTTCAGCATTTGATGGGTAACAGAAGCACCTCCTAATTTGCTTACCCACATAGTCTTTATTTCTCTTCTTCGTTCTCCCTTAGCATTGGATGAACAGACTGTTTCTGTAGACAGGGAGCTTGTTATTAATATCAGTGTGAACCAATTAATGACGCTGGAGCCAATGGAACTGCTTGAGTGTGGGGAGATAATGAAGCCTGGCATTTCAAACCCAGTGACCTCATTTATCTAAGATACAGTGATTCATAATGGAAAAATCCAAGCAACAGACTAAGGAAATTCTCATCACCTTTTTAAACACAGCATTTAAAAGAATGCATCTTTCTCCTATGCCCCTTCTCATTGGGAGACTGTAGACTAAGGAAAATATCTTTTGCTGGTTGTGAACAAAATTGCCTCCACTGGCTGAAGTGAAATGAAACTGCTTGATGCAGGAAATGCTTATTGAAATTTCTCCACTGCTTTAAATGAGGAATCATCAGGAATCTTTCAAATTCACTCCAAATGATCTCTGAATATCTGCTTGCAGAGCAGAAAGAATCCTTTCCTTTCAGACTTTGGTGAACCCGTTGGATGATTTTACCTGCGTGACAATGCCTGACTTGGCATTGCTTTTAGCGAATTGTGCAGTGAAAGTATGAGGAAATAAGTAGCAAGCGTAAAGGCTCAGTTCTTGGTGAGGAGTGAGGGTCTCCTGTGCTGGTGCATAAGAAGGTCTGACTCTGCTGAGTGTGGGGGTGTGTGCGCTGTGAATTTGGTGGTCAGTTCTTACCTGGGTGTGTCTGAGACATCAAATCAGAAGGGACCTGTAGATTCCTAGAGAGCTCTGCACCAGGTTCACAGGCAGTATTAGCTACCTTGCTTGTATTAGCTGCAATGTTTCCAAGAATTTTAATGTTTTGTGCAAAAATTCAAAAAAACTTAATACTTGTTTTAAGATTTTAAAATTTAAGTGTGTAGATTGCTTTGAATATATGTCTGCAACAGGCTTCATTTTGGCCAGAAGTGAATATACTGAAGGTTTAATAAGAGGGAAATGAGCCAGGTACAAATGTGAAGTGAAAGGGAGCAGTGAAATTACAAGTGGTAAATGTTTGCCATTCAGGTACCACCACCTGTGCTTTGTCTGACAAATCTCTCTCCTCTCTGCCTTCCTGAATCTGTCTACTGTGGACTTGACTTGCATGGGAGCAGCAATTAAAATAAAAATGGCACAGATTAGGGATTGTTGCTTTGGAACTTGAATGTGCATCATTAAGAAAGGCATAAAAATATAAAGGCAGAGGAGAATTAATCAGCTTCCCTTGGATAGTGGAAAATGCATAGCTGCTTTGAACAAGGGTCTTTAGTTTTTGTTTTGTTTCCCTTCTGACCTGCATTCTAAAAAACCAGCAGAAGTCTCAGGAGGCCTCTTGAAACTCTAAAAACCTAATTGCTTGGCTGGCTGCAAACAGTATAAAGTAAGGATTTGTTTTCTTGACCGAGCATTATGTCTCAATACTTGTCTCTTAGGAATAAAATTATTTTGGAAAACTTGTTAGTTATTTTCTAATACCTTGGGGGAACAGGAAGGTGAATGACAGAAGCTTGCAAAAAAAAAAAAAACAAACAGAAATAAAATGCAAGGGCTGGTGGCACAGAGGACCAAAGTGTTTGCCTTGCATTATATGGAAGACACTGCACTGCTTGTACCTCCTCGAAACCATCCTCTCAGGAGAGGCTGCAGTTTCAAAATGTATTTGTATAGCACTGTTTCACACAAAGTCCTCATCGTAACAGGGTTGGACTTCTCCAGCAACAGGAACTTTTAAATGGAAATGGAATTCAAAAGCTTTGAGAAAATGGAATGTAATTTATTCACTGCTCAGTGAGGGGAAAATGACTGGATTTATGCTGAGTGGCTGCAGTGCAACTCTTGTGATCGATGTTTTAAAATACTGCGTCTGACGGGAGGTGTGGGATGGCAGGATTTACAGGGATCTGAGGAGTGCAGAAGCTGGGCTCTGCTGTGTGGTGGCTGTGTGGTGGCTGGTGGAGCTGACTGAGGTGGATCCCACAGCTGCAGGATCTATCTTGGCATTTCAAAGGGAGGCACATGCCCATCCCAAGTCTCTGCAGCCTTCCACCTAATTTCAAAGCCTAATAAATTCAGTGGGACTAGGCACATTAAATTTAAATATATGGCCAGCTTGTTTTTTAGTCCCTTGAAATGAGAATTAATTCTTTCAAGACAAGATTTTTTTGGTGCTGCAGAAGGGCACAGTAAGTGTTGTTTTGCAGTGTAATTGGTTTTAATTTCCATGCTGACTTTCATGTGAATTTCAGGCACTTAATTGTAGCCTAAAGGTCTTTAAAGTCACTGACCTACAAATTCTTGATTAACACAGATATAGTCCTGAATAATATGTGTAAAAAAAATTTCCATAGAGGGGTTGATTGCCTTGTCTGACAGTTTTGTGGAAAACCTGAGCCTCTTTTTGCAGGGGAAGCTGAGGCTCTGTCTCACTGCCCCAGTTGTATAGGGGGAGTGGGTTCTGCAGGGCCATCCATCCCCAAGGGCATCCTCACCCTTCTCATTGACTGCAGGCCCTCGAAAGGGCAATGACACAATGAATAAATCATAAGCCAGAAAACAATTTAAAAGGAGTCAAATCCCAAATAGCAAGTGACATTGTAATAAAAAACAGTGTGAATGGTGAGATATGTCTCACTCTGCTCCACACAAGGAAACTGTATAGCAATATTCATGTTGAAGAGCTGTGGCATAACGATTAATCAATGAGGTGCTAAATAAATTTCCATTTCTAATTAAGTCTGCCACAGGGAAACATCACTGACTGCATGTGTGGTAGAGAAGTATGGTTCTGGGCTTAATTTTTTCATAAAGGTCCACCAGTTATTAAAATACATTCTAATTAGCTGTGGTGGGGAAAAAAAAAAAATCAGTCAAAATTATGTATTAAGTAAATCTTCTCTCCTCCTGAAAGGTGTTTGTGTCATGGAAGCACCTCTTTTTGCCCTGCCTTTTTTTTACCCCTGGTAAAGCTTAGCCTTATCAGGGGTTGTACACACTGCTGGGGTGACTGAGCTGGGGCATTTACTCCCATGTGTTGTAAAACCAAACAACAAAAATCCTCAAAACCTAAACCTAAAAAGTCAGTGATACAATACTTGAGTTTTCTTTGGATGCAGAATGATTGCTGTGGAAAGAACAGTTTTGGAACAGTAAATGAATGGCTGGATTAGAGCGACAGCAAATTACAGCCATACAGTTTTGAAGAATTGTCAGATGAATGCTTTATGCTGGGATCATGTGTTTTCTTTCCAGTGGAGTTAATGTACCTCAGGGCTGTTTATTTACATTGCTTACCTCACCGTGAAGACCGTAGGGAGAAAACAAAGTTCTGCGCCAGAGCCTTGGTAATCAATCAGTCGCTCTCTCACGGTGCTGAAGTGAGGTCACGCTCCACAGCTGTGCAAGTCAAGGCTCAGTTGAACTCAGTAGCCAACAGATCTTGTCTCCGCTGAGAGACATTAGGTCACTTGTTGAAATTGTCATTCTTCTAATCCTTTCTATAACTTTCTCTTTTCATTGTGCCGAGCAAGACTTTTGTTACAGGGGTAGAGCTGAATGGCTGGTCTCTCAGATGTATTTAAAGAGAAACTGGGGACTTTTCCATGTCAAATTTATACAGTGATATGCAAATTGTCATGGATTTAAATAGGAGAAAAATTGCTGGGGGAACAATCACTTTTGATGGATTGAGTTTACATGTGTCGCTGTCTCTTTGACTCCCATGGCTGGTGCCTGTTCAAGAAATATTGAAAATGGTTCTGACTTTCCTGGCTGACTCACTGTTCAGTGAATGTGCTCTCAGCTGTTATGCATTTACTTCATTTTGTTTTAATCACCTTCAAGGGTCCCTCAAACAGAACTGGAGAGAAAATAACTGACTGTATTATCTGGGGTAACACAGTGGCACAGGACTGCCATTCTGCCTTGTTTCACCATGTTTTATTTTGATTAAATATTAGTAACAATAAATGGTTGCTAAGAGTATTTTATACTTTGAATGACAATTTTAGATTTCCTCCTGCTTCCATTAGCTTGATCAAGTCAGTGCCTTCAACAAAGTCACTGATAAAAGAACTGAATTCACTTAATTTTTAGGCTCAGGCTGGGTCACTTGCAAAATAAATTTTAGTTGTTGCCCTCTTTTGAAGGTGATGTTTCTCTTTTACATTTATTTGTGGGCAAAGCAATGCCAGAGCAAAGTAACTCTAAATCTTCAGACTGGAGAGCTGAACCTAGGGGAATTTAGCCAGCTCCTTTTAATTCCCATGTGTGTCCTGCTGTGAACAGAAGTGACATATACGTGCACATGAAAGCAGCATTACTGCATTACCTCTGTGAGCTGGGCAGAAACTATTGAGACTGACAGACTCGCTTATCTGTGGGCTGAGGCTTGGAGAAATAGGACTTGGAGAACTGGTGGGAAAGCTTTCAGATCATGCTTTGTCCTTGAAGGCACCCTGCCAGCAGGCAGGAGGTGTGAAAGCATAGCACAGTGACAGAAGTCCAGGTCCCACTCTGAAAGAAAATAGAACCCCTTCTGATACTCATAAAATTGTGAAGATGGCCGTGGATCCACCTCATGTTTTTTTATCCTATTTCATTAGCAGAGATTAACAAGTACTTCTGGGGTGACTTAGCCCTCCCCTCTGACACCCCATGTGAGTTTTGGGAGAGTCTGTCCCATTCATTGCAGAGGGGAGCCTGGGACAGCTCACTCAGGTACCCTGAATTTAGATGTCTTGCAACAACTTACGTAGAACATCCCAAAATGCTTTGAAACTATGCTCTGAAGCATGTGATTACATGCTTCTGATTACAGAAGAATATCGAGTCTGCTTTTGTTAAAAGCATTTTTCTTGTTCACCCATCATAGGGAAACTGATTCAAATTGCAATCTTGTGTTCAGACCCCAGGAGAAATAGAAACAGAAATGTTTTTATTGTCCTTGTGATCTTTCTTCTTGCTGTCTTGAAGCCTCCACCTGAGCTTTGAGCTGCAGAACAGCAGTGGGATGTCCCGGCCTCAAACTCATAGTGTGGGGCTTGGGAGGGTCTTTCCTACAGTTCCAGTGGGAGAGCAAGCCTGGCAAGAGTCTCTCCTGCTTAGATCTAGGAGATATCAGAAGATTCGCTCTGTACATCAGGCAAAGAAAGAGCCTAAATATTTTGCCTTGCATTGTTTGCCATAAATAATAATTTTTCTCACTGCCTTTTTCCTTAAGTCATCCATGGAGCCAGAACAGCTGAGCACTTTGCATTTTCTTCAGTCTTATTCTCTTGCTCTTTTCCTATTTTTTTCCCCATTTTTTTTCCTTTGTGAAAGAAGACTGCAAGTACTTCTCCTGGCATATTTATCAAGTGTGTCTTTTACTAAGATTTGTCTGTCAAATTGTCAGACAACCCAGTTGGAGGCACAGAAGCAATTTAAGGATGAATATTTTAGTCTAAGAATAGCACCAAAGAAAGAGCTTTCCTGATTTCTCCTATTTGGAAAAATGCTATTCCTTGGAGCTGCTCCTTTCGCATCAGTACACAGAGCAAGGTGTAACCGCAGCTCAGGACCTGTGGTCAGAGGTTCAGACAGGTAACCTCAGAACTGATAGCTGAATTAAGGTATTTCAGAAAGATAGTTGAAGCACTTCATTTACCAAAATCCTGCTGCCTTTTGGCAGCCTGGCTTTCTGGCTGATGATTAAAGCTATAGAGAGTTTTCTAATGGGACATTTTTCCTTTTGGAATTATTTCATTAACGTGAGCGTGTATTGAGATCAAGGGAATGGTAAGGAACAAACAAAACTCATGGTCAAAATACACCTTTTAAGAGTGACGTAATAAATCTTCAAATTTCATACTAAAGTTTATTTGCAGTTTGTACTGCATTGAACTGAAATGATATAAAATGTCTTTGCATTAAAAAGAAAAGAAATTTCTGACTTGGAATTAGCAGTAGTTTGAAAGTGCACAACATTGAGAAATGGAAATTATGATCCATGCAGAGCTTTATTCTTTTTACAGCTTGTGTTCTATTTCCAGGTTTTTTAATTGTACTTGTTTCACTTACTGGCTCCTGTTGTACCATTCTGTGAGCTATTCAGATGTTCTTTTGTATCAAATGTGAGTGCCTCAGGTTGGTTGAGCTCATAAATAATCCCCCACCCCCAACAGTTAACACTGGAAACAAAATCCCACTTCTTGCTTTCATTTGTATTGCATGTAATGCATGTAGCATTACAGTCTGCTTGTTGCTCTGGGTTGCAACATTTGTGCATTTTGTTGCACAAAGTAAGGAGAACCTATCTCTGTAAATCACGTGTGGGAATGGCATGTCTGGGTGGGTGGATGTTAGATGGCCGTGGAGCTGGGGGCACCTGGATGTGCAATCTCAATAATTCAGATTGGTTTAGAAAGGGGGGAAGAAAACAGATCTATCTTGACTCTTAACTCTGCTACCCTCTATGCAATTGTGTATGTAGGAACAGTCCTGGCAAGCAATGAAAGAATGTAAATACGTGCACAGGCTATTGGCAGAAAAACATTCAACTGAAATCTTTCTTCTTCTTTCCTTTATGTGAGGGCAGCCTCTGCATGATGTGCTGATTCAGGTATTCCCAAAAGGAAGAGTAAATGCCTGCTGAGAGCAGGATTATACCTTTGGAAGACTCACAGAAAAGAAATGAGACTCACAGAAGAGCATGATTTTAGATAAGACTTTGCTTCATGTTTTGCTAGCACTTGCTTCTCTTTTATTCCTTTCAGTTCTGTTCACAGTTGTGAGGCTTTCCTCTGGAATTGCTTGTGCACTCCACAGGCTGAGTCCTACATTTAATTCCCTGCCTATAGTGCTAATGAGGCTCTCTAGCACATAAAAATGGGAGTGTGCAGAAACATCAGGCTGCAGATGGCAAGAAGAACATAGGAACAAGAAGTGATCTAGAGATTCTGTGAGAGACCCAGGCTATTTAGTTATCAAAGGGGAGTGGGTTGCCAAATGTGATTTATGTTGGACTGAATGTTTTTGCAAAGTTTTTCAAACATTTAGATTTAGGGAGCAATCGCTTCCTGAATCACAACAAGGCTGTAGTAAATATTAGTGGATCAATATTTGGGAGCTGAAGCGAAAGATACCAACCAGAGAACGATTTCCATGTTGAGTGAGTTCATTTGGTACCTGTAATTAGTCTTCATTTCTGGCATGCTGAGCACTGCTCTCCCTCAGCACGTCTGGGTTTATCAGTTCTGCATTGCAAATTTGTGCCTATGGCACAAGATATAAAAATGGCTCCACTTGTAATTCTGTTGGCAGTTCCTCAGATGATCAGTGTACAAAGATTCTATTTAAACATAGTTGAGAGAACATTTATGCAGCTCTCATTGTCAATGAGAAATGGTCAAAGGGATCATTTCCAAGGCCTCAGACTGTTTTAACCTGCTAAGAGAATCCTTTTCTGTGTTTCTGTTTTTATAGATTGTGCTTGGGGACAGATGATTGTAACTCCAGTGTCAAAGAGCACTTCTGTGAACTATGCTGGGGCTCCTCTTATGGACTATCAGTAGAATGCAATCTGTTTGCTCTCTATTACTGCCAGACTTAATATTAAACTATATTTAAATTGTACTTTATTAGGGGTTTGAATTTGGCAGTCAGTTGAAATGGGTCCCTTGTTTTTTCCATAAATCTCCAGGGGAGGTGTACCATGGTTATGCTAACTTCAGCTTTTTCAGGTCTTGCTGAGAGAATCTCAAGTCAAATTGCAAAGGATGATAATACATAATTTTGTATTCCAGTCATAACCCTGCAGAAGTTACAGCTGTCAGAATTCATCACTGCAATTCTAACATAATTATTATAAATGCAATCTCTTCAGTGCCCCAGGACATTTGTCCTTATGGGCAGTGAAGTGGCCTTATGGACATGCAGAAGACAGCATTTTTGTGCCACTCTTTTTCAGATGCTGTTTTACAAAATCAAGATGCCTGTCATTCAAAGCCATGCTTCTGGGAAGGTACTAAGGGTATAATTTCTCTAAATTAAACTGCAGCCTTTGTACCCATTAATGGGAAAAAAATCTCTCTTTATGTTCTGAACACCCCGTTGATCATCTCGAATGGATGTGCAGCTCTGCCTTGGCTCCGTGGAGAAGCTTCTGTTTAAAGCTGTGATCACAATGATACATTTCCTAACAGGTTTTTATGAACACACTGATCAGTTTTCAGACAGGACATGATAGTATTTTTAATTATAGCCAAAAAATTAAGTGCTTGAGATGATGTTGGAGAAAGCATCACACAGGCAATACAAGAAAACTTTGAGCTATGGTCTATATTTAGTTGAAGTATAGTTTAGTTGGTACCATTGATTTTCAATTAATATTCAGTATTGACCATTACCATAAAGAAGGAAGCATCATACTGTAGCAGATTTATGGATTTTTTTACCAGTAATTGTGGGGTTTTTTCCCTTGCTGTGCAGCTGTTTTCATTAATAAAGCACACATGGAAATATTCCTTAAGAATTTGTCTCTCCTTAGTTCAAGGAGACAGTGTGTGAGAATCTGTTGTCCTCTGCAGTGCACTGCTATTTGTCACCTTTTCATAAGTGTAGAACAGTTGAGCTCTCCAGATTAAGGTGCTTTCAGGCTGCAGGGGAGATCTGAGTATAATGAGAACTTGGGCTTCCTTTTGGCCATTGCCTTTCTGTGCATAGTCCTGGCAAGTTGCTCTATCTAGAGTAAGTTCTCATTATTAATGTATGAAATTAAGAAAAGCCTTATTGTCAGATGTCAAATTACCTCAATCTGCCAGCTGCATATTGAAGTAAGGAAACTTCATGCTCTCCTTAAAGAAGAAATGGTTCCTGAACAAGTCTTGCAAGGCTCTGTTTTGTAAAAAAAAAAAATAAAATTGAGATATCACTATTTTTCTCCTAAGACTATGATTTCTTCCACTAGTTTAGGTTATTAATAGGTATTTGTCAGTCTGTTTTCAGCAGCTGACAAGGTAGGTGGAATTAGAGTTAGCCCATATACATGTATCTGCCAATAGTCATGTTCAAACATGGACAGAGCTGTCAGGACACATCAGATGGCCCTCCTGAGTAGAAAAACAAAGTTAACCATGAAAACCAATAACGAGCATTGATCTGAAAAATAAATATGTGTCAGAGAGGCTCAGTCAGGGAACCCTGCAATAGGCAGAAACCAGACTCTATGTCTTAATCATACTTCAAGGAATTGGGCTGCTCCATCCTTTTCACTACAGAAAAAAACAGTGGAATGTAATGGAAGATGTCAATTCCAGCTGCCCTTGGTGCTGTAGAGGCTTTGCCCTGCCTCCCCAGCCCATGCTGCTGCCTGGCACTGCCCACCTGGTACTGGTGTGTGTCTGAGGCAGAGCCTGGCACTTACGGAGATGGTGGAGGAGGCTCCGGCCCTCTTGGTCAGCCCTTCCACCTCCCCAGGGGAAACAGAAGGGAGGATAAACGAATGTTTGGCTTGTGTCGGTGTTAGGCTCTGTATGCACCAGAAGCTGGTAAGATTTCTTCTGACTGAGATCGTACAAACCCATGTACAACGAAGAAAAGACTTTATTGAATATGGTACTTTAAATGTTATTACAGTAACAGCTCTGGCAATGGCAAATCAGTATTTACTCAGAGTTTATTGCTAAATGCTGTGGGTCTCATGGTGCTATGTTATAAAAGTGATATTATAGTAAATGTATTTGCAGTGTGTGACTTTTGCAAAGCCTAAGAGTAATTTTGGGAAAAGCAGACTTGTTCTGTCCCCACAGAGATCACAATTTATGGCACTAGAACTGCAATTTTATAGTAAGTGGGAACAACCACACTGCTTATCTTCATCACTTTTGGTTACTCTATAGTATTACGGTGAGGAAAGCAAGAGAGTCAAAAATCTGCAGTGTAAAATTATGACCACTTCTCATTCTGGATCCCAGGGACAGGTTCTTTATTTCTGCACTTCCCTACTCTTGGAAACAGTCAGTAGGAACTGATCCTCAGTGATGGACTATACACTTTGTATGGCATTGCTGCTCTATGTCAATAGATTTGCTCTAGCTAAGGATCTGGTTTCATTTTGTGTCTGCCCGGAAGGCATTATGGTTTTGTTTCTTTTCATTCACTGCTCTCCTTGAATTCTACAACTAAATTTTAAAAAGACTGTAATTCACTCCTGTATTAGGTTTTTACAGTGATTTTTATGTCTGCTGATCTCAAACCAAAACTTTAAAATATTTTTGTCATGGACAAGATCTTGCTCTGGGTCTGTGCTGGTGACTGACAGAAGCCATGCAAATGGACACGGATGCAGAGAATAAATTCTGTCTGGTTTTGTATCTTTCACTGGATGAAATTTCACTGTACGCACTTGACTTGTGTCACCCCTGTCACACCATGGATGTATCTTCCGAGCTAACACCTTGATTAGTTTTATAATTACACAAATGAACCTTTTTGGCTTCTTTGTTTTTTTTTGGCTTGTCCATCTTGCTGCCTGTTTCTGCAGCTGTAATCTGCACGGTGGGGTACTCAGCGTGGCATTTCCATCCAGCCAAATCATTGCATTAGTTTTGCCTCAATGCAAGAGATCCAGACTAAATCTGTCTTGTTTTTGGGCTGTCTGGCATTAGAGACAGTCTCCAGAGTGGTGTAAGACTTGTACAGCACCCAGGCGACATGATACCAGATATTAAGTAGCCTTCCTTAATTTCACGCTAGGGCTGCACACCCAGGTGGCTGCTTCTCATATCTGACATAAGAAGGGAGTAGTTCAGGAGCCAAAATTCATAGCTAAATAATTAAATATAGCTAAATACCCACTGGAGCCAAAGTCCCCTGCTGTTAATAAGGAACTGCTTTCAGGACCATGCTGTAATTCACTGGAATGGATTAGTGCACTGCCTCACTGCTGCTCCTCTGTGAATTTATGAGGTGACACAATATTGGCAGAAAAGTTCATTTATTTTACCTATGAAAACTACATGGGAAGGCTTAGGCTGTATTTGCTTTCTTTAAAGAGTGCCCAGCATGAAACACTGCATTGAAATGTTTTTGTACACTAACTTCTAAAAAGCAGATCAGACTTTTAAGCCGTCACCAGTAATGGGCTGGGAATGATCTATGTGGCCTGTGCCATGAGCTGGCAGCTGATGGCTGAATTCCTGGGCTTCCTCCCTGGTGTTACTCTCAAGTGTGTTAAAAGAAGCAGTAATATTATAGGAGAAATTAATTCACCACCATTTCATTTCCTCTTGGAAACATGGCACTTCATTTGGCTCTGAAGCCTTTTACCCTGCTCTGCTGACCTTTGGAAACATTTTGCATAATTCTTCTCTGCAATCTGGAGTCCACAGGTGAGGGGTGCAGCAGTGCTAGTGTGTGGTGCTAATGTTGTGTGTGGGCAGGGACTGGCCTTTACTGGGGTCAGGAAAGCCAGATACTGATTCTGCTTGCCCAAAGTCAGTTTCCCAGGGGAGCAGTGCTTGCTCAGGGCAGAGCTGTGTCTTCAGAATTAAGCAGGTGCATATTACTGAGATGGCACTTCACGTTCCCCTCCATTATATGAGGCTGTAAATGCATTTTAAGAGATTGCCTAATAATGTTGCAATAGATTATATATATCTTGCCACATTACCATAGCATTAGCTGTTCCTAAAATGCTGGGAGTAATTTTCTAATTTTTATTAACTAAAAAAATACAGAAGTGCTTCAGCAGGCCATGTGACAGTTACTGCTGTGCACTGCAGTCGTGTCCCTGGGCATGCTCTCATCCTCCACACTCAGGTGTGTGTGGGCTCACAGTATTGCCCACCCAATACTTCCATTCGCTTGAAATAACCAATTCTGCTAGAAACTTAAAAAGCTCTTCTAGTCAGGGCTGTAATTTGGGAAGTATTCAATCTTTTTTTCTTGCACAGTGATAAAGTTGAGGCAGAAATACAATATGCTTTGTCATGTTTAAATTCTGCAGGCAGCAATGACTGAGAAAAAAAAATTGTGAATCATCAGCGTATTGTCAGCCCCACTCGCTCTGATTCATATGGCAGGACCTCGGGCTCTGGAGAAAGGCACTGCGGCTCATTCCTTGAGGCTGGAGCTGGGGTGGAGGCAGTGCCTGTTGTCCCAGAGTAGGATGTTCAGTCTCACTGTAGCTCTGTCTTGCCGTGGCTCTGAATGGTGCTGGGAGGCTCTGGAGGGTGCCAAAACCCCTCTTCGTTCCCTGTCCTTGTTTCCCTGTAGGAAGCGCTGCCAAGTACAAGGCATGTGCCTAATGAGCTGGACACTGTGCAGAGGGTTGGGAACAACTGCTGGGAGCAGATAAAAGCTGAGGATGCTGGAAAAGGCAGCATTGTGCTGTTTGATGGCACCTGTGTGAAGGCTTTTTATTTTTCCCCTTCTGTAGCTGGAGAAAAGACACTGTATGAAAAGACATTTCTGCTTTATTTATAGCTCAGCAATAATTTGATAACTATCTTTGCAGCTCATTGAGATCAGGAAGCTTTTCAGGCACTGCCTGTCAAAAGGTTTGCCCAGCACCAAATGCTGACTAATCCATCAGGGTGCTGTAGCCCTTGCTCCCTATGAGAAGTAATACCTGGGGATACAGTTCATAGGAGTGTCTTTTCTCACCTAAATTCCACATGTTTCAAAGTGAGCACTCTCATCAGCATTGATGCTCCAATGTCAACAGGAACAATGATAGTACTGTCCAAGGGGACCCTTCCTTTGCAGACTTAGGGCTGGATCACTGGTGGATTGGTGCAGTGAAACAACTGAGATCGACCCTCTGCATTGGTTATTCTCTGATATGTGAACCCTATGCTTGACAAAAGCACCACAGCTGATTGAAAAAATCATTGCAATGAAGGAAGCTTGAGGCTGACCCTTATTAGACTACAGTAGGCATGGAGTTTGAGTGTCAGTCTCTCGCTGCCGTTCCCGTGGAGCAGCAGTGCAGTGCCAGCTCCCTGTTGGTGAATCAGTCATCAGCCTCAGGTGCTGGGACCTGCTGGTGCTTCACTAGTGTTGTCTGAAAAACACCTTGTCTTAGGAGGGAGTATAGTGGTCACATAGCTTGCAGAAGTTTCTCACTCCATCCTGTGAATTGATGGTGTTTGTACCTCTCCCAATTACATTTGATTTCTTTATGCTGTTTGGTAGCTCTGTGCTACGATGATAGTGTTGTTCTTTCCCCCTTGATGATGATTGTACCTCCTGTTCCCTCAGCTCTGACACATGCACTGTCTGACCTCAAACAGAGCTGTCTTACCTCAAACAGCTGGTGTCCTCCAGGTGATGTGTATTTGTGTCAGTCAGTAGGGTGAGGAGCTCCACTCATGTTTACGCTCCATTACTCACCCCTATATTGTAGGAAGGAAAGTCGCTTCCTTCTGTGCTTTTCTCTGGGCAATTGTAATTCCACAGCTCAATAGCTTTGAATTTATTCAGCCTAGCTGGATATTATCAGGTTATTTTTATATATGTGGAGAGACAAAGACAAGGAGAAAAAGGGAGGAAGAAAAACCCTATTGCTCTTGTGGGGCTTACAATGGGATTTACACTGAAGCATGACATTCTTCACATAAATATTTTAGAACTCTTATCTCTGCAGAGATTAATCTTGAAAATACTGCTAGGGGAAACAAGGGCAACTTGTTCTTTGCTCTTCCCCACTTCCCCTTGCTGCACAAGGGGCTGTTGAGGGGCCTGTGGCTCTGGTTGCATCTCTGGAGGCAGAGCCAATGCAGCTGTGAGGCATCTAATTTTTTCAGGTCTGGCTCCCAGACAGCCTAAATGGCCGGAACAGATGGAAAACAACTCATGAAATTAATTAGCAAGGTAAGAAAAGGCACCTAGTGGGTGCTCACCCTGGAGCTGGCTCTGCTGCAGGTGCATCCTTGGCAGCAGTCAGCACTGCAGGAAGCACAGTCAGTACATTTGTGTTTGTGCACCTTTGACTTGTCCCAGGAGGGTAGTCAGCTTGTGTTTGCCTTTATAATGAACAGCAGAATGCATGTCAAAAGTGAAGGGACATTTAGTTGTTATTAGGAGAAGCTAATTTGTGCCTTGTGCAAGCCAGTATCTGGGGGACTTGACCCTTGGTAGGCTATGGAGCTGAGCAGTGTCTTTGTGTGTACAGCGTAAGGAAGCTGTGGAGATGCCAGGACAGTGTTGGTAGTGAAATCTAATGATCTATCATTGTATTTCTAAGGGAGAAGTATTCCTCTGGCTATATTTGTCATTTTTTGCGGGCTTGAGTAAGCTGGCCAGGCTGAATCAGCTCACAGCACTCATTTTGCTAACCAGAAGGCAAAGGAAACTCCAACCAAACACAGGAAGCAAGCGTTTAATAAATACAATGTTATTTCTAAACATCATCTGCTTAGAGAGGTAAATATTGCAATGCAGGTGTTGGGGATAAGCAGGGTTTAAGGACACACAGAAGTATTCAGAGAATTTGGGAACTGCTTAAGGCACAAGTTTTCATGACCTCTTTTTCTTGTTCCTCAGGAAGCCACCCTCTTCATTTGTAAAACACTTCCATCACCGGCCCACTTTACTCCTACATTTGCAACAACATCTTTGTTTTTGGGTCACACACAGCAGAGCAAACTCCTTTTAAACAGCCCTTTTTGTAAAATGTGCATATCACATAAGAGCAAAATTGATTCCTGAAATAAAGGGTGATAGCTGCAATATTTTATATTTATACACTACTTCCAGGAGATCTGGGGAGGAAGTCACAAAACTTGAAAAGCGTGTGCAGTTTACTGAAAGATGGATCGTCTTCCAGTGTTTACAGCACTATTAGTTATTTATGATGTTTTTGAAAGCCACTTGCCGTTCTGGAGAGTGGAGCCCCTTGCGCAATGGAACGGGGATGAGCTACAGCAAAGAAATCTGCTTGCACAGCAAACAGGAAGAAGCGAGAAGTGCTTGATTGGAAAAAATGATCTTGTTCTGGTGTGTCTGTAGCCACATGTAATGGGTTAGTGGGTTGGGTGCACTGTGTTCTGCGTGCTGCTTTCTGGGGTAGGTATCCATATCCATACATTTCTAAGAACCTTCTTACCTTGTGCCATAACACGCATTTGACATCAAATATGCTTATCTTCATAATGCACCCTTGCTGCAGCCAGAACCGATCCAGCTTGTTTTACAAATGTGAAATGTGAGTGCAGCATATGTGGGCTACAGATGGTCTCTCCTATGTGTTTGGAGCTCTGGTGATTAAGGTCTCTCAGCTGAATTCAGTGACGGGTGCCTCCCAGCCTGTGTGCCAGCCCCGATGGCACACTCATACCTTGTGTCTTGGCTCCAGGAATACTCTTGCCCCTCTGTTGCCATGGCATTGGGCATGTCTGAACCACGCTGGTCGGACATGAAGCTGTCAGTGCTGCTGCTTGCAAGGCTCTGTTTGTCAGCAAGTGGATCATCCCCTCACTGTGCTATAAAACTAGCTGTCTCCTGGGAGCCTTAAATCATTCTGCTTAAAATGCAGTGTAATCATAATCCTGGTTTGCTCTCTTTTCCTCAATGTCATTTTGTTAAAAAGAGCCCAAACAGACTGAAAAGCTGACATAAATTTTCAGCTGGCCTCCGGGTCTGCTGCCACACAGGGACATGAGAGCAGATATGGAGGGAACACCTGAGTTACACAAGGAAAAGCCATGTTTCAGCCATGTGCCAAAGCAGGTGATACAGAGATCCTCTCGGCACCCCTGCCTGAGGGCCAGGGGCTTGTCCTGATAGCCACCTCCTCGCTGGGGCTGAAGGGCAGGAGGGAAAAAGCTGTTTGAAGGCCAGGGAGCCTAGAATCACTCTCCAGCCACAAGCCCATCTTGTCTGCTGGGCTCCTGCGGCACAGTGTATGTTTCAGTTCATCTTTACTCAATGGATGTGTTTAATTTCTATCACAACTTTGAAGAGCTTGAAGAACAATAGTAACAGTTTGCTCTAGGGGTGAGATGTCTGGAATATAAACCCTCTCCTGTTACTCTCACTTTCTCCCATGTCTCATGCATAATGACATTCATGCACACATTATTCCTTGCTGCTTATAGGAAAGAGAATATTTCTTTCCCAATCACTAGCTGGACCGTAGAGCCCGTGCACTGTATATTCCAGAGGAAAGGGAGACATTAAAGGACCAGTGCCCTCTGGCCTGTGGACACCTTTGAATCATTAAATCCTCCAACACACATGTGTGCCTTGAAGCAGGGTGATGATTTCCAGGTATGTGGAGCTGGTGTCACCTGGCTGTCCCCTGTTCCAACAGGTGCTTTGGGGGAAGCACAAGCACCGCAAGGCAGCTGGAAACCCCTGCCAGCTCTAAACAGAATGGAATTGCTTAAAGCACATTTTGTATTTTAACTGTGTATCAATTTGACTTAGTTACTGAGTACTGACTACTTTATGCATTCCTCACTGAATGAGCTAATGGTGTAGGGATAAATAATACATGATGGAGTATATCTTCATAGTATTAAATTTTTCTGGTTTACAACAATTTTAATAATCTGTGTACAAGTCAACTAAATCCACAGTTTATTACTGATTACAGTAATTATTGGGCTTCTGCATAGGATGAAACCTAACAGAAAAGTCCTTGTAGCAAAAAGCAGGCTGGTGAAAGCCAGCCAACAAGAAGGTATGCCCCAGTAGTATCCAGGGTGCCTTGAAGCTTTTGTGTGAGCACTGGTTGGGAAAATGTAAGTTTCAAAATTAAGCTTTTATTTTTTGATTCTGCTTAAGAAACCTGGAAAACTGAAGTACAGTTCAGTATGGAGACAAAGATTTTGTCTCCTCACATGTTAAAATGAAGAGAAATCATACAGGTTTTCTGTAACGTTGAACTGAAACTGCTTGAAGTTGTTAATTGGTTACTGAGGTGAGGGCACAACCTGGGAAGAGCAAGGAGCGTAGCATATCAGGGAAGACTTGAATTGTTCAGGGCAAGTGTCTAGGTTTGGGAGGTACTGCTGGTGTACACCAGGATGCAGCAACAGGCTTCCTCTATGCTATTAACACACAGTCTTTAGATCTGTGTATTGTACCCAAGTCTAATCTCATTGCAAAGCTCTGCACTGCATGAAGAATAATCTTGTACTTCAGCTTGTCAAGAGGACTTCTTTTAAGTAATTTTAAGAGTTATTAATTTTGGAATTCAGAGGTTTCTTCCCCCAGAGCATAGCTGCACACAGTCACCTCCTGGCAATGCAGTGATGGGACGAGTGCCCTATGCCATGGCCTGCTTGCCTCACTGTCTGCCCGGGCTCAAGCACAGTCCCATCAACCATAAGTAGTGAGCAAGAGGAAAGAAGAAATAATAAAAGGAGGCATAGGCAGGAAGAGTATTTAATTCCATTTTAAATAGATGGCGTTTTGTTTAAAGACTGCAAAAAGATAAATATCCTATTGGCGAATGTCATTCCATCTTGTTGCTGTGTTTTGGAAAGGGCTTCGTGCATTTTCAAATTTGTACTGATAAATTGGAGACATTCATTTAAGTTTCAGTTGAAATGAAAAATAGATGTTTCTTTTACAAGTCTACAAACTCTGCTTGAGAAATGTCCTGGCCCTTGAGTAGTATGAAGCTGCAAGATGCTGTTTACAGCAGTCTGTTGCAGTGGACCAGGCAGTTCTGTGCAATAATCAAACAACTCATGTTTGCTGACTTGGCAATGCATAGGAACATTTAAAATACTGAGACCTGCTGTCACCCTGAGGCTGGTATCCTCTCTTTCCAGCTTGCCTCTGGAAAAGCTCTTTACGCCGTATTCACAGCAGGTTGCAAGCCAGCTCCCTGTGTCCCCCAGTGACACTGTGACAGCAGTGGGAGCACTGATTTTGGCTGACAGCTTGTGAGATGGGAGTGACCATGTTTTGGTACATAATTTCTCATGGCAGTAGTTTTGCTATTGGATTTGTTTCTATGCTTTGATAAGTAATTAGGCATTGACAGCCAATGGAGAATATATTTCCACTTTTTCTTATTAAACTGGATGCTTCTTTCATTCAGTTTATCTGTAATAGCAAACTGGAACCCCCCTGTGCTGTCTGGAATGGCCAGGGGAATGGACACAGGCCCTCACAATTCAGCGAGGTTCCTCACCCAGGAGCAAGTAATTTTAGCTCTTGTGGTGGTCCATGGGAATCCATAGGCTCATTCAGTTTTAGATGGCCATTACAGTTCTCTGTGAATCACCTCAAAAGGCATAAATTCTGCATGCACTGGTTTTGCACTCTCAGGCTGAACAGGTGCTCTCTCTTAGGGAGTGCATGGCTCTGATGACAGACACAAACTGAACTTGGTGTTTCTGTAAGATCTGCTGTTTCAGCCAGACTAGTTGTTTTCTGTCTCTGTATGTGAGATCTTCTAATTGCAATATTTATGAGAAAGAATGGGAATACTGGTACTTAAAAAATGTTGTGGCATTCCGTTTTGACATTTTTATTATAAAAAGCTGCTGTCAGTTTGCTTGGAAGGGATTTCTTGTTTCAGTGAATAGTTCATCAGTTGTAGACTCACTTTTATAAACAAAGGGCTGTAAACCAAGCAAATATTTTAAATATATGGAATGTATTCCAAAGAATCCCTGAAAGTACTTGAAGTCACTGAAAGTGAAGTCACTGAAGTAATTGAAATTTTCACTTCCTGAACACTTGCAATGTTTTTACTTTCTGGTGTGATCATGGATATTTTTAAAACTCTTATTGCTCAAATGAAATAGGAATCTGTTTTCTAGCTAGCTAGAGAAGAAAAGCAGGAAGGTTGGAAACTCTAAAGCTCTCTATGAAGGCAGAAGACACTGCTGTGCAGGAATTACCCAACAATAGAAAAAAGAACTCATTTTCCTACAAATTTACATTTTTCATAAAGTAGAAGTGGCCAGCCTCTTTTATATTTGCCATGGCATAACGTTAGCATTAGTTACCAGAGTTGTGCTTAGAAAAATCTTAATCCAGTTGAATTGCCAGTTGATGTCCAGAAGATCGGGAGAAACAAATGTTACCGTCTGGTTCACCTTTGATCATCATCAGTTGCAGCAACTCCTCCCTTCCCCTTATTCAAGGCACATTCTCTCAGTCCAGCATTCACAGTCACTGGTTTCTGAGTACACTCTTGGCTATGAAGAACACATGTACTGTGTGGGAAGTATTATTCACAGCGTAGGAAAGTGTGTGCTCAAGATTAGTAGAGTCTGTTGGTTTGCCACAGCTCTTAGCCCCTCCAGCAGAGAATGTTGTTTAAGTCTGAGTTCATACACAGCATCAGGCCATCAAGTGCTGGGTTGTTTCTCTGAAGCTGAGTCAATGCTATAAATCAAACTGCAGAAGGACCATGATTTAATTCATTAACAGAAGATTAATTACAGCACTATTAAATATTTGATTAAATTAAAACTAAAGTATTTAAACATGGTTTTTCAAATAATGTTTGCTCATTAATTAGAGTGGCTAAATGATCAAATGAAATAGAAGTGTGGGTTGTTGGTGAGAAATAAACTGACGTGCATTTCCCTTCCTGGGGTGCTCTCAGCATTTTCCCACGGCACTGCTCAGTGGAGGTGAATAATCTCGGCTGGTTTCTTCCACTGGCAGAGCTGTTGTTTTCCTGGAGCCCTGTGCCCAGCCAGACTGAGAAGGTGTCAGCCCAAACGTGCTGCAGATCCATCTGCCATCCCAGCCCCCACGGCCCGTTCCCAGGTCTGTTTGCTCATTAAGCACCTCCCAGAGTTGCAAGCCTGTGTTTGTCACCTGGGGATCCCTGTTAGGGCACGAATGACCTGAGAAGCCTGGACAGATGGTGGCATGTTGCCATACACAGAGGATGAGAGAGCCCAGCACACGCTACACTCTCCTCTCCAGCAACCTCTGCTGTGAGGGGCTCTCCCCATACAGCTGTGCTGGGGGGATTTCTGAGCCTGAAAAGGTGTGTGAGCAGGGCCCACCTGTGACCTGGCCCCAAAGCCTCGCTGTTCCTACTCTAATGCACGCAGCTCCTCTGCAAGCCCTCCCCACACTGGACTCTTGGCCAATCCCAAAAGCACCTTGGACACTTTTCCTCCTGAAAGTGTTTAAAATCAAGTTCATCACTTTCCAGTTGTCTCCATCTCACCAGATGGGTAGGTCTGTGTTTTCAGTGATGCAAAGACTTCATAGTGCTCTAAAAGAGCATAAAAACAGGATTAAACGCCACTTACATCCATTATTACCCACAGGATAAATGAGAGTTCTGTGCATAAGATCAAGTGCTGGTAAAGTTATGCTAGTAGATTACTTGCCCCATGATTTTTTTGCGGAGATGTGGAACTTCCAGTCATCTGAAGTGCCCTGTGGCATAGACTGCTGGTAGTGACCATGGCTGGTAAGCACTGCATGTGACACAAATAAATGTTAAGTAGAAAGCTTGAATTAAGACAAAGTTCTTCAACATTTTGCATGTATTGTTGTATGAAGCCGGTAGGCTTATTTCAGACTGAGCACCAAGCTCTTAAAATGTAATTCTCTAGTAAGTAGGTCAGTGTAAAAATCTTGATGATGGACGTCTTCACAACAATCCAGATGAGCCATTTTGCCCTGCAGAAGCCAAATGCAGCAGATGAAAAACATTTTTTCACTTTCATTGTGCCATTTATCATTATAAGAACATCCTGCTTCAAGAGTTAATTAAGACTTGTATCTGGGCTGTCTAAGCAGGTGATCAAGAGCCAGACGTGTGCTTGCACATTTTGGGCTGGAACAGTTTTTGTTATCTGTGGCACTCCATGGAAGGGTAAATCCTCTCAACAAATTCCGACCTCTTTTCTGTTTGTTGCGTTCTTTTACCTCCATTTCTCCTGTGGTTTGCTGTCATTGCAGTAGCAGGGTTGCACAGGCACCCCTCTCTGAGGTCCCTGCATAGCCATCATGTGTGTTTCTGTGCCCCATTGTGTCCTCCTTGACAGAACAGAGTGGCAACAGTGACTTTATTGAATTCCACCATGTGTCAGCAGGCATTTGATGTTAACAGAATGAATTATTACCACATCATTTGGACTTTTCTGCTCTACTAATTTTGCTGCATCTTCTATTTTGGTCATTTGTCCTACATTTTAAAAAACAAATTAGTGTCCCATATTTCATCTCCATTGGGTTGAAAGGGTTTGTGCTGCTGCTCTCTAGTGCTTCCACTGCAGGCATTTTACCTTGCTCTGCTCTATTAAGCTGCTGGACTGTGGGTCAGACAATACCTATGTGAGGCTAGAATTCAGTTCACATTCACTTATGTTTGTTAATTATTTTTTACATCTAGTAAATCTCCTGGTTAGTTCTGCCAGTACCCAAGGTACCTGGGGGACTGCTATTGTGGTCAGAGGCAATTTTAACATTGGTCTTAACCCCATCAGAACCTGTTCAGTAACTGCTTTTCTTAAACACTCCTGGAAACAGCAGCTGGGGAAGTTTTTCTTGAAGAATATGTCTGACAGTGACAGTAAAGGGTTTAAATATTTTGAGCTTTGTCTGTTCTGGGAATTCCTGCACTGAAATAGCATAGCAGGAAACAACAGCAAGGACACCACCTGCTTCCACACTGTACACACTCCCAAATTCAGCAGAAATCAAAAATATGCTGAAGAAATGTCGCCAGTAGAGGTTCATACAGGAGAGTGGTCAAACAGTATGAATTGCAGTTCGCTTGACAGATAGTAACCTAGTGCCCTAAGGGGAGCAGTACCAGAACTTGGTTGTTCCCCAGCATCTCCTGGTGCCTCCGTGGAAGTCCTGCTCCATCTGAAATTGGACCCTTGCTTGTGTTCAGTTTCCCATGCTCCTTATCTCTCTGGGCTTTAAAAAGTGTTACATACTAGTTTAATGATATCTCTACAAGAAATAATTACTTCACTATGCTGTTAATCCAGTTTGTAGTTGACATGTCACTTCTAATAACCTGCAGAATTTTTCTATTTCATACAGGAGACCTTATTTGTCACAGTTCTAACAAAGAGCTCGTCTCTTTTCATTAAAAACAGGTTTCTCAGCTCAGTAATTTAAAAATAGGAAGTGAGATAAGGAAAAAACCCAAATAACTTGTGCTGATGGCTCTGTTCAGTATGGGTGAACAGAATATGGAGATGAGCAGCAGTAGTGCCCAGTTTCTGACAGTGTGCAGAATCTGGGCTTGACTGGTGTGAAATGCAACATAATCACATCTAGTCTCACTTGATTTTGCACCCATGGGCATGAACCAGTCTTTGGTCCGTGTTACTTCTGTGTTACCTGCTTATGCCAATGGCTTTTGCACAGAGAAGAGAATGTGGTTTAATCACCTTTTGTTGCATATATTCCTAGTGGAGTAGCTAATCCTTTGGTTTTGACATCATAATTAACAAGATAGAAATTATCATGTCCCCAGAGCAAAGGCAGTTTCAGAAGAGAGGAAAAAAAAAACCTGCACAAAACATCAGCTAGAACTGTTAAACTTTTGATGTAGAAATCCATTTTTTATGCAAATGCCCTAATTAAAGAAAAAGCAACATACAGCATCTGCAGAGCAAAAACACTGCCCAAGTAGGATTGTTTTCAGATGGATCAGTGTTTTTCTGAGCTCTCCTGGTGGTACCAGTGGGTCTGGGAGCCCCTCAGGGTGCTCAGTGATGTATTCATGGTGGTAGTGGAACTGGCAGCAGCAGCACGGCAAGTTGGAAATGTGTCTGTCAAAGTGGTGAGGGCTTAAATGGGAATGATGAGAAATCAGCGTGTGGGAACTTAGACCAGCTGCTGCCTGTGTTGGGCCTGTCTCTAGTAAATATGTCAGTCCTTAGCTTCCATCAGCATGTGCAAAGCACAAGTGCATGTACTGTGTCTAATTTCTACCAGTTATCTTGGTGATTTATTGTGCCCTTTCTGGAGCCCTGGTGACAGTGATTCCTATGACTGCTGTGATGGTGCCAGTAGAGTTTGGAGGAGTCAGTTGGGTGTTGGGGCCTCAGCAGAGATACAATAAAGGCAGAGCCTACCCAAGGGTTGCAGACCAGACTCCTGCCTGCAGCGCCACAGAGGCATCGGCTCCAGGCGGCAGGAGTGCCTGCAGCACTGCACAGAGGTTGAGAGTCAGCTCCTTAAACCTCAGGCGTCTGAAGGTGAAGCCATGACTCTAATTGTTGAGGGTTTTCTCCATCATTAATAGGGAGAGATCCCATTTGGAAAGGGATGGGTCTGTTTTGGGACGGGGTGAACATGCAACATATTCTCAGGAGAGGTATCATGAGCTCCAAAGACTGGGCAAGGTAGGTGCAAAGACTCCAAAAGCTCTGAAGAATGTCAAGCCTAAGGTTTATTCTTGCACTTTTAAATCACTATTCAATGCTCATCCTTTTCCTGTTCCATTTCCAATGATACCAAAGGTCTGGTTTGAAGTGGAAAAGGAATTGCTTTAAAGCCTGCGATCTTCAAAAAGACCAAAGGTGCTGATATTTGATTTTTGTCATTCTGACACCTCAGCAGGTGTTGCAGTGCAAAGCATCAAGGACCTGGTACCCTGGGGCTTGCTGGAGGCTGCCAGTGAGAAGTGGCATAGGAGACTGCAGGGGGAAATACAGCTACAGCAAAAAAACAAACAAACAAACAAACAAAGCTCTGAACAGCCCTATTTATGCTCTTTCCCCCCACATTTAGTGAATAATCCCTTACTCTTCTCAATTGCACATCTCATCTTTGCCAACTCCAAGCATACCCAGAGATGGGAGCTTATTTTGCTCCTCCTGGGGGCTGGCCATGTGGCTGCCCTCTTCATCCCCCCCTTCTCTGCTGTGTCCAGGCTCTGGACACCTGCAGCATCCCTGACCTGCCCTAATCCCGACCCCATGGCTTCTTTGCTCCTTGTGCAAGTGGTTTCTGATGAGGGGTAGCAAATTTGTGGGCTCAGGGTGGTCAGAGCAGGGGATGCAGCATCTTCTTTGCACCAAACCTTCTGCCTCATTGCTCCCTCTGCACAGCCTAAAGGATCTGGGGGAGCCTTGGAAAGCTTTAGTTTTGTATCATGTGTTGGAATGAACTTTGGAGAATGTGTAACCAGCTGCTGTCTGCATTTGATTTTTCCATTTCTTCCTATGCAAATCAGCTTGACATAAATTTCTGCCTTTGAAGTGACAGTAACTGGCAGCATTTCAGGATATGACCTGCATTTACAGAGCCTGCTGACCCTCTTCTGAGTGTGTATATATTTATTTAAATTATTTGACTGGTGATATATGGCAGCATGGTGAAATGAGTTGTTGCCACATTAACCTTTCAAGCACTCAAGTCCAGTTTAAATGATCATTAGATCAATTTTGACATGATATTGGCTATTATCACAGTTTGTCTTACATCTACTGTAATACAGCATTTCAGGTTTTTCCTGGAGCACCACCAACACCCTGGCATTTCCATCAAATCCTCTGTCTTCTCACTCTGGTTTTAGAAATTTCAATCTCAAAGCAGTGCTATTACCAGACTGCCTCCTACACCTGAGTTTAGAGCTCCCCAGCTCTAGAAGACCACAGTTGCTGCCTGGAAACATGTGACCCTAAGTCTTTGTTTCAGCTCCGAAACCCCCATGCAGTGCCCAGTGCCGGTGAATGCTGCATGTCCGTGCTGGTGCCCGCTGTTTGCAGAGTCCTGGCCCGCACGGCAGTGTCTGGCACAGTAACATGCGGGTCTGGGGCAGGATTTGTCACTGACAGTGGCAGATGTGGCGGAGGAGTCACCCCAGCAGCATCCCCTGCCCAGGCTGGCACATGCTGCTGAGCATGGTGGCTGTTTTTTCCCTTAGATTAAAAGCCATTTAGTCCCATGTACTTTTCTCCCTGTGAAGGTATTAATAGCCTGTAATCAAGCCACCTTCAACCTTCTATTTAATAAACTAAACAGACTGAGCTCTTTAATCACTCACTGCAGAGCATTTCCCACAGACCTTAATAATTTGTTCAGGTCCTTTCTGAGCACCCTGAGCCTTTAAAAGCTGTAAGCCTCAGTCACGTTTCATGAACTGTGCCTGCTGTTTAAGGGATGAAAAAATAAGAGAGAAAAAGAAATTAAACTCCACACTTGTGCATGGATAACATTAGCTAAGACATCTGGATGAATATCATTGCTTCAAGCAATGTTCATACTATTGCCTCTGGTATCTGAGGAGCAAATAGCTTCTCCTTTAATTTATACTTTATTAAAATATCATATTGATTTTAATAAAATTGAAGACAATAATTTCAAATGAAATCCTTAAGGCAGCTTCTCCATAAAGACTGACTCTTATTTTCTTTGCGTATGTATGTTGCTATTTGCATCTGATAACAATGAGTTGGACTTTGTTTCTGAAGAACTGGGAATAGTTTTGAGTACAGAGTGTGAAGAAATCCTTCTTTAGAAAAGAGGTGTTTGGAGAGCTCTGCATAAAGCCCAGTCCTGCCATTATGTAAGTGCTGTACAGCTGACAGCAATAAAGTGCTTTTCCTCCTGTCTCCGTCATCCTCTTCCTTGAGATGACAGCATGTAGGTGACAAAAGGTGATGAATGCTCAAGTTCATCATCAAGATGCCCTGGAGAGCCTCTGGGGAGTTGGTAGTTGCTGTTGGTATTTACTAAACTGCTGTGGACTTTGCATTTTACAAATATTTAGTGTTTGTTGCACACCCTGCATATGTAAATCTCGTTGAGGTTATTTTTCTTTTCAGCCCTGGCGATAAGTTTAGTTGTGCATGAGAATTCACAGAACTGCAAGGTAGAAATGAGATCTGCTGAGGAGAAAGCCAACTTCAGTGTAATGAATATTCACCTTGATGTTCAAGTCTCACTTTGAAATGTGCTGCTGCAGACGGAACTGCTAAGGAGAATTAGAATTTCATCGTTGAATGAATATTCAGTATGCTTTTAGTGCTGCTTCTTCTACTCCCTGAAACCAAAGTCTCCAGTGAGACATATCTAATCAGTTTTGTTTCTCAAGTGCTAACTAGCAAGGGAAAAATGTAATCCAACAAGAGGAAGATGCTGAAAAAGAAATGCAGCCCAGAGCTGCAGAATTTGTTTTTGTTGTTGGAGCTGGCAGAGATAGAAATCGTTTCGGAAGGCAATGCATCTTTCTGTCCAGGGGACCTGCCAGCTCTGGCCACCCGCAGAGAGGAACCTCTGAAAGAAGAAACCACAATAATCATTTTAATCACTGGTCCCATGCTCGAGCGCTCCCTAACCTGACCCTTCACTGGGAAGCCGGCACAGTCCCTGGGGAGCCTTTTGTCTCTAAATAATGATGTGCAAGACACTCTGCCCTGGCAGGGACTGCCATGCAGTGAGTACTGCATCCCCTGGACCTGCCACAGCAGAGCCAAGGGCTGATGCCGGGGCCGGGCAGTGCCTGTGGCCCAGGCAAGCTGGGACCAGCACAGCAGCATGCAGCTGCTTTGGGGAGCCCTTCCTCAGCATACCATGCTCCAGACAAGACACACACCCCAAAACTGTCCTTTAAAACCTTCGCTAAGACTTGCTGTTGCACGCAGAGTGCGCTGTTTTCTCATTATATTGCTCTCTTAAGGGAAATAAGGAATTATTTTCACATTAGATCTCTACAGTCAATAAGTCATGAGTTTAATGGTGATGGAGCAGCCTGGGGGAAATGTGCCTTGTCATGGCACATGAGGGTCTGTTGGAGCTTGGGTATCTCTGCTAGGCAACTGTGATGCAGAGCAAAAAGAGCCAGTTGGGTTCTGTCCTGCTTTCTCACTGGCTTTTTTCTTTCTCAATTCGTTAATTTTGGAAAAATATATAATATAGTAACTGAGGCTATAATCCTGTTGGGTATTTAAATACATGCCTGACTTAGGGTGTGGAATTAGGTCAGCTGGCTTCCCTGGAGTTGTATTTACTGGAAACCATGTTTTTGTTGTGCAAGGTTTAATTGAATAAAGTTATCTAAGTATTATTTGTGTATAGAGAAACAAAGAATATCAAAAGCTGAGGGAAGACTGATTGGAGTAAGTGCTGTGTGTTTGCACGTGTGTTTGCTCTGACCATAGTAGAAACACAGAATTGCACCTAAATGAAACTCATTTCTCTTGAGAAACGATATGATCAATTTATATCCTGTTCTCATTTTGGAGGTTTTTGCTGGAGCTTTCTGCTGGCCTTTATGAAAGGAGGAGACTGAATCCTAGGTAATATTTGAATTTTGTAGCAGGAGACCTAGGAGAACAGTGTTAGTGGATCGAAGCACACAGGCTGGGTTCCAAATGTGCCCTTCCTACTCCTGTCTGCTATGGGGCTGGACAGGCACACGGCCCTGGTGGAGGCACGATGACCATTGGGAATGCAGGGAGGGGGCTGTGCAGCACTGAGAGGCACTGCCAGCTCCTGGGCTGGCAGAGAAGGTGCACAAAGAATGCCAGGCCAAAAGGAAAGGTGCCAGGGCTCCTCATTGCAAAGAGCCCATTCTCTCTCCTGGGAGACACAAAGCTTCCCACACGTGCTATCAAATGAAGCTTGTTTTTTTCTGCCCATGAGCTTCACTCACAGCATGTTGTCCAAAGCGGGGCGTATTTTGGGTAGATGGAGAGTGGTTCTCTCTGCAGGTGACACGAAAACAAGCACTCCTGGTGATTGGATTGCTCTTTTACAGCAAGTCCTGCGGGCAGAGCTGCTGTCTCTGCATTGCATTCTGAGCATATCAAGCAAGCAAGCATTTATTTTCCAGTTTTGTGATTGGAATGGGTACCAATGGGTACAAATGCAGAACATTTAACATTAGAAAAAAAAGTGCTTTGCTGTGAGAGTGGTTAGATCCTGGGATGGGCTGTCCCGAAAGGGTGAGTGACTTCTGTCCTTGGAGATATCCAAACCCAGCTGGTGGTGGTCCTGGGCAGCCTGCTCTGGGTGATATCCTTGAGTGGGGGTGGAGACTTTTTACTGGAAATCACATATGTGACGATCCTCTTCTCCTTCCCACCTCCAAAACTGCCTCAACACTTCTGAAAACAATATTTTGCATTGAAAGTTACCTCAGTTTCAGGGAAGCCCTCTAAGTCAAATGTATTCCTGGCTTTGGAAAATACAAATTCCCAAGCGGAAGATGAGCTCAGCCATGCTGAGCCTGAGAGTGCTCAGATGCTCTTTAACTAGGCTGATCTGGCTTCGTGCTTCCTAGCAGGGTGTTTCTGTAACAGTGGCTACTGATGCAATCAGTCTAATGGTCCCTAAGGACTGGGACATCTCAGGGGAATGGGAAGTCTGCTGGGACTCCCAGGCTCAGCCCTGCTGGGTAGCCCAGCTGTCCCGTGTGCTTTGTGTCTTTCTGACTCCTCTGTGCTGAGCTAGGTGGAGCCCTTCCTCTCCCCTGTAAAGTGAATCCTGCTTGGAAGGAGGACACAGAAACCCTCAGGAAGAGAGGGAAATGCACCTCTGTGAGCAGCAGTACTGGGGAGAAGGATTTCTCTGGCCCAAATAGCTGGTCAGCTCTGCAACCAACAGACTTATTTAGGGGGAAACTTGTCAGAACTTGGGCAGCTCAGAAGCCCTGGAGTTCTAGCCAAATTGGAAAATGGGCAACAGGATAAAATGTAATAAAAGAAAAAAAAATGTTTGTGATGGAGGGTGAGGAGGAGAGGCTGTAAGGTGACCCACTGGCCAGTACAGTTAAAGGAACTCAGGCCAGTATCTTATATGGTTGAGATACGTTGAACGTCTCTCTCACACCCACTGCACTCGTTCAGGCTGCAGCACCGGGTGTGAGCACCCTCCCCAGCAAAGCCTACCATGGCTGGGGTGGCCCGAGCCATCCTGAGCTGGGCAGCGAGTAAACAGCTTCTGCTAATGAAGTCTTGGCTTTCCAAGGCAGGTTTCAGTTCCTTGGCAATGTAGTATTGGGTGTTTGTCAGCATGCTGAACACTGAACAGGCAAGGTGATCATGCCCCTGTTCCCTGGCCTGCTGTGTAAATCAGGAGGTGGCACATTCCCATTCTGTGGGAAGGTGCAGCAGGAACAGAAATGGAGATCTACAGCTTCAAACCCCATGCTCATGGCTGTAGGGAGAAAGGGAATGTGAAATTCTGGACCAAAGACTGCTTTAATTTTTTAACCTACTCCAGCAGCAGCTGCATCCATGGAAACTGCCTGAGTGAGATCTCGCTGTTTGTTTTTCACCAGGATTTCTGTGCATGGCCATGTTGCCATCAGATGCTGTGTAACCAGTTAATATTCATTGCTCAGTTAAGTTCTCTGCCATGGGAGACCTCTGTGCTCTGCAGTGGGAAGGTGGTGGCAGAGGATGGGCAGTCAAGGCACTGAGGGACCAGCTGCAGATGCAGACAGGCAGGGCAGGGACAGAGAATGCCTGGAGCAGTAGAGATGCCCCTGCTCACAGCAAGGACCCTGCCACCCTCCTTTGGGGCTGTGGTGCAGAGGTTGGCAGGGAGGGCAGCATCTTTCAGTTGATTTTCCCTCTTGAATCAATGAAGTTATGCCAGTCAAACCCTGAAATAATGCCTAAAACATGAGTTTCCATCTCATGGGGAAAGTAATAGGGGGGTAAATAATGTGCATGGAGAGAGAGAGAGAGGTGTGACAGAGCAATGGACTGGAGGCACACACAGAACGGATAATTAAAAAGAGACAATTCTGCTCCAGGAAAAAATAGTGTGATTGATAGCATGATGCCTTGGCCATGCCACTCAGGATCCAGGTGCTAGAGCTGTCTGGAAGGGAAGGAGGCTTGCAGGGAAATAGGACTGAACTTCACAGAACTGCTTGCAGAAGATGCTCTGGAGCTGAGAGCTGACATTTTCCAACAGAGGAGTGGGCTGCTGGGCAGTATTCACTCTGCACCTCAGCTGGGTCCTGCTCTGTGAGCAGCAGCAGTGCTGCTGCCAGCTGCACACGGCAGAAATGACACCGTGGCTCTGTGCTCTCAGTGGAGCAGGGAATGGGACAATGCATCCCCCTGGGGTCTCTGTGGGTGCTTCCCAGGTATCACCCCATCCTCTAAAATGAGTATGTGTGAAGATGGTGTTCTCTAGTCATTTCCAGCACCGTGGCTTGTTCAATTTATTGATGCAATTATTTATTTATTGGAGAGACTTAATTTTTCAGAAGAATAAATGAGCTGTTTTGCGTGTGCCTTTCTGGTGCATGACCCTGATGGAGATTCAGGTGTCCCGTAAGAAAACCAGAGACACACAGACTCCTTTCCATTTGTCTTACTCACAAAAGCCAATTTCCTTCCCTTGCTTTATGTAATTGTCTCATCCTCAATCTAATATTCCAGGTTTATGAGGAACAACAAATCAATACCCTCTTTTTTGAAAACTGCCGATTAATTAATTGCTGGTGTCTGCCTGCATGCTGCAATTGTATTAGATGTCAGCAGTAATTAATTTTTAGAGGAAATTGTTCTTGCTGAATTTTGAACACCAGCTCACATCCATTTTTCCTTCATATTCATCTGAAGGGATGTCAGGCTGTTCCCAAAGAGGCATGTTCCTGACTGATGGAGTGAGGAGCAGGTGAGGAGTGGACCCAGCTCATGGGGAGAGGGGGCAGTGGCACATCTGCACTGCAGCTCCAGGGGCACTCTAACAGCATTTATGCATTAAATATGTTACTTCGGCCTATGAGAAAGTGAAAATGCATGCAGAAAGCTGAGACAAAAATATAATGCCTTTTGGAAAAGAATAACTATCTTCACCAATGTAGAAAAAAAAATCTGCAAGGTCCCCTTCTGCTGCTGAACAGACATGTTGGCTGTTGTATCATATAGACTTGGAAGGAAAATCAAACCTCAGTTATTCTCCTGGTATACAAATTCTCCTTGTTAAAAACCAAACTGTATCAAACTCTCATTGTACATTTTTAGAGAAACTAAAGGATAATCATGAAGGAACCAGCCTCTCCTCTGCTCCCTTTTCCTCACTGGTGAGAACATGTATTTCCTAAAGTTTTTCCAGATCACTTCGCTTCCCTCTCCTGATGGTCAAGTGAGGAAGCTCAGTGGCGTCTCACTGCCTCCTCTCTGCCAGGCCAGCTCCTAAAACATCAGCCTGTTTATTTGACATCAACTGAAATCTGGGCTCCTCCCATTGCCATTTCTTAGCATCATTGCTCAGAGCCTTCCCCTCTCTCTGGCTTGTTATGGATAAACGATGCAGTTCTGCCAGTTCTGTAAGCTCTTATGGGAAAGTACACACCTTAACACAGTCTCTCTAGTGGGTACAGGAATGACACATGGCCATCACTTCGCCCCCCACCAAAGCCCCCCCAGACTGACCTGTACAGCCACTCCATGGTTGTTATGGAGGGGAGAGAGGGGGGTCCTCCCAGCTGGCAGCTTGGGGCTGGAGGGTGCTGGGGTATAATTAAGCAAAGTGGAATTGAGCCAGGATACCAGTGTTAACACATAGTGTTAATTATTCTGGGGAGTTCCAATTCACCTCAGTTCTACCAACTTATCAGCTCATTTACCGGCACCACCAGCTCAGCAGCATTGCCATAGTGCCAGTGCCTGGTGCGAGCCATGAAATGCTTGCCAGGTGGCCTCACTATGCACATCTGCTGAAGTTCCCTGGCTGTAAGCAATAAGGAAGAGAAGAATATCTCTTTCAACTCAGCAGCTTTAAAAGGCTCTAAAAACTCTGGTGAAACTTCAGCTCTTAGTTTTTTCAGTGACTTCTTAATTTAAATACTTTCTTAGTCCAGTGGCTTTTCTCTCTCCCTTTACCTGTTGCCTCAAGGTTATTTCTGCAAAATCACTTGAACATGAGCATGAACAGATTCCAATGCCAGCAGCCTTGATTTGCTGTATTGTACTGAGAATTAAGACATTCTTTTCTAGTGCTGTTGCCTGTAGCTGGAGTTTGTTTCTATCCCAGTCCAGTCCTCTGAGAGTTGAACTTTGATTTGCTGCTCTGCAATAGTTGGGGAAGGCAGGGGCAATACTGGGGGCAAGGTGAGTTTAGTGCTGGCTTCCTGCTTATTTATCTGTCCATGGTTTTTGGCTGCTTTTCCCCACCTTAACCTCTTTGGGCTTTCAGCAGCATTTGCCACCCCCAGGAGGTGAGGAGCTGTCATCCAGCAGGTGCATCACCTCAGGCTCTGGACACAGGTACCACCAGGGCAGACACAGGAGCCTTGCCATCTGTCTTTCACAAAGCCATTTTGGACAGAGAGGAGGATACAGCTATGAAAACTCTTCTGACCTCTTGTTTAAAATCATTTGGAACTGCAACATTCTCAAACAATCTGGCAGAATATTTTTCAGTAAATCTTGAATGTGGCAGTTACATTTTCTGTACTATGCTGGAAAAAGGATTACAGTATTTACTGCAGAGACAGGAAGATTGATTCTCACTTGTAAAATCTGTCAGACTTCTTGATTTAGAGAGCTGATGATTGGTGGACTGCTTAGGCTTGATTTATATCAAGTTTGCTTGCTTGCTTGCTTGCTTTCTCACTTTTTTCCCCTTGCGTGTTGTTTTTATGTTGAGTTAGTCTTATTCCAAATGATTCTTTGTTTAACAAATATTGTTTTCTTGAATGTTTTTTATATTAGAGTCAAAACTCTCTAATACCTGTTTGCTTGGAGTAATGTGACTAAATTTCACTTGCATGAGATCTAAATAAAATCACTGTGCTTTATGGCAGTAACAGACATTAGAATCTGAGCTTGTAGTCTAAAGTATGGACAGATGCTTATTCCCCTTGAAAAAGTCTTCTTGACCTGGAGAGTTCTGCAACAGATTGTCTAGGCCTTTAAAAGTCAAGTTATTGTTTTCTTGGTCTAGCCATGGGAAGGAAGACAGATCACATCCGTGATTCCTCCAGGTCCTGGACTTGCTGAGCAAAGTCTGGCTCACACCTAGCACTGTCGAATAACCCTGGTTGCAAATGAACACAGGCATGTAAAATGAATTAAAATGGTCCTCCACAAAATACCCATTAGAATTTAACATTTACACTGGTGTTTTGAAGGGAAGTTCTTTGTTTTACATTCTCCTGATAAAACACCACGTGGCTGAGCAGCGGCAGTGAGTCACAGCTGAATGTGCATAATCTTGGTCTGATTGGATTGGTATTGAATTGATTTGAAAAAAATCTCTTTGCAAGTATCTAGTATTGACGAAAAGGTCATTATGCATTTGCAGTGAAGTTGTCTCTTTGCAATGAGGTCAGCTCAGGGCCAGCTCAGTCCTTGTGCCACCAGGGATGGGTGGAAGCCAAATCCTGCCTTAGCCAAACACCGCCTGGCGCAGGTGGGAATTTTACCCTTCTTTCTTCATGCAGCTTTCAGCTAATTAGCAGACATCTGGATTTATCTCTAATTAAATCTTTAGTGCTCTTTTAACAATAAATGGATATATAATTAACATAGGCATTCTCATTAAATCCATATTAAGGGTGCATGTTTGAGACAATTGACACTTTCAGTTGGAGGTGTTGCTAAGTGCCTCTCCTTCTACAACAGCAGTTGTGGTTCCTCTCTGAACATATCAGACCAGAGGCAGACCAGACCCATCTGGAGGCTCCTTGGCTGGTGTGTGAGCTCAGAAACTGAATAAATAATTTGGGCCATTTTCAGTGGCCGTATGTGGTGTGTCTGTTGGTGCTCTGAATGTTTGCAGGCAGTTTCAGATTTGCACCCCAGTTTGCAGATGGTTCTGGGTGGGTGGGCTCTGTGCTGGTTGGCCACAGGGACATCATGGGCTCCTCCTGGCAGGTAGAATCCTACTGCAGTCCTTGTGGCCTCATCAGTCTTGTGTCTGCTGCTGATGGGGCCAGACTTGGTCCTCTCACCAGGTTTAATTACTCCTCTTTATAGTTTAGACCTTCAGCAGCATCCTGAGACCAGAAATCTTGCCATCATATTTGCTTGGGGCAGTTTGCTTTTCCCCTTCTCTCTTGTCTTCAAATCTGCCCCGCTCCATCTTCATTACTTTGACAGGAACTCTGATTTGGTTGACCTTGTGATGCTGGAAATCCTCTTTTCTCTCTTTTTATTTTTTTTTTTTTTTAACCAGACTTTTCTGTTTCTCATTAGGCTTTGGGGCAACTCCTGCTGTGAGCAGCCTGGCTCTAGGCAGCCCTGTTGGACGTCCTGCCCAGCACTGCCCTGGGCTGGGCACATAAACACTGTGAAAGAGAGATGACAGCCCACTGTGTTTGGAGTGGCAGGGGGACAGATGACAACAACAACCGATCCTGGGATGGGGTTGCTTGTGCAGATGGGCATCCAGAAGTACTGAAATACTGATGCTAGTAAGTCCATGTGAGTTAATATTTTCAGAAGTGGCCTCTGGTTTGCGATATCCCATCTCTGCAGAAAGAAACATACCTGGGAGAGGGACTGTATGGGAACAGATTGAAAATGGCATTCCTCAGAAGCAATTCACTTCCTCTGAGGCCCAAAGTGTGCTGACGGGGAAGGGGCAGGCCATGTTCTATGTTCTTGCGCTCTGGTTCAGCTCAGTGGTGGCTCAGGAGGCAGGAGAGTGTGGCAGCAGGGATGGGGCAGCTGGGCTATGTCAGGGCTCCTCTGCTGCTGGGTCTGTTGGTCACTATGCGGGGACTCTCCAGTGACATACTAATCTAGAAAACCCCTTACAGATCCAGGGTGGGATCAGGACCAAGTCCCAAGGTGGTGGCTCACATTCTGGGTCCCCAAGCTCTGCCTGTGGCTCAGAGCCTGCGCCGGCCAGAGTAACCCCTGTGCTGCAATTGTGGCAGCTGTGCTTAGTAGTGTCCTGAAATGCTCTGAACATACAGAGGAAGTGAGGAGTCAGGAAAAAAAAGGAAATACTGAAATAAAGCAGATAAATGCAAAGACAGGTGGAAGGAGCTCAAGGTCATTTCTTGTTTTCCTCTGTATTCATTACTCAGACAAGCAAAATGAAACTTTTTTTGGGGGTACAGCTGTTCATACTTCTGCTACCCCTTTTTTCCATCATCTTCTAGATGAATACATTTAGATTATGTGCCAGAAATAAAAATCAGCCATCACGCTCCTGAAAGTAGAGGTCAGGATAACATCTGCCTTTCCTTACTCTATTCTGCACCTACCAGTGTAATGATCCCACACATCTGCTTTGGAAATAACTTCAGCAGCACAGAGCCCAGCTCTCTTGAGTCAGAGCCTCCTGCAGTGACTGGTCATTGTACCGATTTGTTTTCCTTTCCTGCAAGAACCACACCACCCTTTAAAATCCCCTGTTCAAACTATTTGCTTTTCTGCAAGGCGATGAGAGGCTCTTGCCACAGTCCAGCTGGTAGTTCCAAGGTGGGGAGTGGGTGGCCATCCTGTGAGGGCCCATGGCAGGAGAGGTGGGAATGACGGGAGCCCTTGTCCTCCACTGATAGTGGGAGCTCCCTGCAGCCCCTTCAGGCACTGGTGCAATGGTCTCAAGTCTCAGGTGAAGAGAAAATATGAGGCTGAGGACAGGAGTAAAGCAGGGAGGGGGATGGGAAGGGAGCAGGATGATGCCACTCTGGGGAGCTTGTGTTCTCCTGTGCCCTTGGGGCTGCACCCTATCATGTCTCCTACGCATTTCCTTTGCTATGAGACTGTTCCCTTATTCCCATACTCAGGGCTAAGTGCACACACATGCAACTCACTGAAGAGCTGCCTTGTGCTTGGCAGAAAGGGACTGCCAGAGGAAGGGTTCAGTGTTTGCTTGCCCAGACAGGCAGCTTTCCGTTACATTTTTCTGTTCCAGCACTGTAGATCTTGCTGCATGATTATTGATTTGGGTTTTTTAAGCTACTAAACTGCTACATTTACTGACTCACTCAGTCTTTTATCATATCCAATAGCATCATGTACACTTTGGAAATAACATTGTTCCCATTCCTTCACAGCTTGTGAAAATCAGATTTATTTCTGTCACTGAAAATGTCAGAAGGGTCCAGCCAAAACAAAGGTTTTTCCTTATCCTATTTTAAGAGCAAGGATAGGCCATGGATTTCAAAGAGAGTTAAAAGTTATGCTTCCAAGCTTACCAGTGGAAATGAAGCATCTCAGTGACCATCCAGAGAGCCTGACGGCTTCCTGGGATCCAGGCCTGTGTGGGACTTCAGGTGTTTATTTGAAAAGAAAGTTCCACATTGATTTTTTTTCTTTATAATAGCCATGATGGCAACATTTCACCACCTATTTTTGTTGCTGTTGTAATTACTGTAATGTATTCCCTTAAATATCAGGGTTATTTAGTAAACACGTCTATAGAGATTTGTCTTGAATAACAGTTCTTTATTAGAGATAATCCTTAGCTACTCCCCTCAAACAACTTCTCAGTGCTGGAAATCTCTCACAGAGAAGCCAATTGTGAATATTAAAAGGGATTTGCAGGAAGAGACAAAAATTACATTTTCAAATATTCCAGTGAGTTGAAGATTTAACCTGGCAACATAACTGAATCCCTGCATGGGCTCCCAACCTCACTTTGGTTTGTATTAAAAGACTCTTGGCTGTATTTTAATTGTGTACATAATATAATTGATATTTAGCAATTGCTTCTGTCACCTTTCACCTCAATCAGCATTGCAAAACACAGCTTGAACTAACTGGAAAGTAATTTCCTGGTTTATATTCCTTCTCATTTCCTGAGAGGAGCTGTTATAACAGCTAGCAAACCATGGATCAAACAGCCCCTATTTCACAGATCTGTTCTTACTCCAGGCTCCATGTCAGCTCCCATCCAAGGGAGAGTTATTTTATCCCACATAATGAGTGGATGGATTCTGAATTCCCTAAGCTAAGCAGCTCTTCTCAGCAGTTCAAGCAGTATGTGCAATATTACTCCTAATTAGGCATGAGAGACAGACAGGCAATGCCAGGACAGTGACAGGGTGCTGATCCAGCCCAGGAGAGCTCCCTTTCCCTGTATGTCCCTGCTGGGCTTCAGCTGCTCTGCAGTGCTGGGCATCCTTATTAAATAAATAAATAAATAAATAAATAATCCTGAGATTCGTATGGCCCTTACCTGTGTCACTGCCCCACAGCTCGGGAGCTGATCATCTGTGAGTGCTGCATCCGCTGCCCAGTCCCTTCTGCCAGTGCCTTGTCCTTGTGCGGAAGCAGCCAAATCACGAGTGAGCTCCTGTAAGCACGGGGATGGTGCCACTGCTGAGAAACGTTATTTCCTCGTCTCAGCAGGCTTGTGCCATAGTGAAAGTTGTTGTCACTGTGAATCCTGCGCACGCCCAACGCCCATGGGCAGATTTGTTCCACTGCAGAGCAGGTGCAAAAGCAAATGGCCACAGCGTCTCCTTTGCTGATGTTTCTTCCTTGCAGCAGTTACATACAGCAAACTTGGTAGTTAATACAGTAATTGTGTTGTTTGCTGGAATTCCCCACTTGCCATAGATTTAATTGCTTGGTTGGGAGCATGTTAATTGTTTATTGACTCTGTTCAGCTCCTGTGCTGGAGTTAGACAAATCTCGAGGCTGAGCTGTGCTGTGGGCTGGAGCCTCAGATGAGTTTGTGCTCTGTAGACTCTGAGAGAGTTGTCTCATCGCTGCTCACTGCAGAGGTTCAGCCATGCTTGCCTGTGGTGCTGGGCTTGTTGGGTGGCCCTTGTCAAGTTCTCTAAGACTTTGCTTGATGTGTTGGCTGATGGTATCACACCCACAGCACAAATGGTTCCTGTGGTCTGTAGTCAGACAGAAATGCCTGTGAAGATTTTCTCTCCATCTCTCCTGCACAGTGGGGGTTGACCTGCATTTGCCAGCATTTGGCAGTGAGCACCACAGGACCATCTTGAATCCATTTTCTGGTATGAAAAGTATGTTTTCTTCTGTGGGCTGTGAATCAGGCTCTAATAGTTTCAGATTCTGTCAGAAGTGGAGAAGGAGACCATTTGGAGAGGGGAAGCAGGTCTATGTTTTTAATATTTTCATGCTAAATATATATAAAACCCTCTTTGCTGTTCTAATTGAAGTGTATGCAGCATGATAACATGGAGCTGTGCCTGGCCATCTCTTGATCATGCTGCTGCAGGGAAGCTTTAATTTAAGTTTTTGCTATTATGAGTGTCACATAAGGACTGTTTCTGCTGGAGTCTATAATAGTTTTCTATCACTAAATTTTCCTAACAAGCCTGTGCTCTCATAAGAAGCTAAAAGCTTGGGTTTCCCCTGAGTTTTAGTGCATCACTGTGAGTCAATAACCTGTCAGGTGCCACTGATGGTGCTTAGCTAAATGAGTCGATAGAGCCTGTGCTGGTATGTGACCAAGGGTTGTAGAGAGCTCTGAGCCCAGTTTCGTGCAGGGAAAGGGGAGGTGGTGCTGCCTGCAGGTGCTGAGGCTCTCGGGGCCAGGACTGGGGTCGTAATGCTTGCCCAAGGCAGCTCCTGCTGCCCAGCTCATCCCTGTGGATGCCAGTAGCAGGAGACTCCTCCTTGTTTGGGTGCTCTGTGCTCACACCAGTGGTGCACAAAAAGAGACCATCCAACTCGAAATACCTGCTAGCCCCAGAGGAAATACTGCCCAGAGAGATGAAATCAAATTAATTTTGAAATTCACAACTGTCAGAATAACTTAGAACTCACTCCAGGACATAATTTAATTGAGATAACTGTAACAGCATAGACAGTTTTTCTCTTGGATAATACTCTTCTTCCTTTCCTCCAGCTTCACAGTGTTTTGCAAGTATGAGGAGAAGCAGCAGAAGGGAGGAAAGCAAGGGACAGCATGGATCAGCTCCTGCAGAGCTGGCACTGGTCTTTGTCAGGCTAGACCACTTTGTGTGCAAGGGTACTTCCAGCCCTGCAATCACTGTGTGGTAGTTGGGATCTGGGCATGGGGAATGCACAGCCTGAATAACTCAGTGCGTGGAGGGGCTCTGTGACAGCAGGCTGATGGCAAAGGTGCAGGGATTGGGAAAGCCACCTCCCAGATGATACATGAGAAGTGGCAGTTTACATGCTTTCTGGCTGCAAGAGCTTTGAATGGCAAGTGGGTTTTTCTGGGAGGATTGGAGGGAAACTTTCCATCACTCAAGCATTTTTGCTCTCCAGCACTCACCATGCCTGGGATTCCCAGGGAAGCTGGCACTGAGCACCCATCAGGGGGCTGTAGGGGCTCTGCAGGCGCTGCTCATCCACCTCACCAAGCTGCCAGTGGCAGGCTGCCACTTGCCTGCTGGCAGCTCCTCCTTGGTCCATGCCCTGTGCTGGGGATGTGAGAGCCACTGGGAGAGCTGGAGGAGCCCCTGGGAGAGCTGGAGGAGCTTGCCTGACCTGCTGCCCCAGTGTGCCCTTCATCCTCCCAACAGAGAGGTATTTACCACCAGTGCAGAGCATGCCCTTCTCCATCATTAATCATCCCTCCCTTAAGGAAGTGGGAGGCTATTTGAATGTGTTCTGGGCATAGCCAAATTATAGGCAAAACATACTGTTGAAACCCTGCCTCTCACAAACAAGGCAGGATCCTCAGCTGCTGTAGGCACCTTTTTAATTATACATACGGAAACAGATCCCCAGACTTCATCTGGTTTCCTTCACTTATGTCTAGAAACCTAGAATTACAATCAGCACTAAATTGTAGCTGGGATTGTATTAAACAATTGCTTAGATCCTTGGTGCCACTTCTGAATTTTCATTTTCTACTTTCTTTCCAGAGGATGTGATATGTAGGGCTCAGATACATTCCTATAGCTGCAGGGTGAATATCACCTCCTCTAATACAGTTTAATGGGAATTTCTTTCTTTTTCTAGTCCCATGGAAATAGGAGTTGGGCTGGATAAGATCAAACATGACTGTTACCATAATTTTGCTCTGTGTCAGATATGATCTCATCAGAGCTTGACAGTATCACTAATTTGATAAAAGGGCACAAACATTAGAGCTGAGATACACACCCTTTAGCAATCCTTCAGTTGGTGGGAAAGGTCTCTGGAATGCAAATTGTTGGGCATTATGCTCAGAAATGTTCCAATAACTTTTGTTCTGCAAAACTATGTGACTGTCAGAATTGAGGTCAGCTCTACCCCATCTCCTCACCCTGCTCCTTTGCACCAGACTACAAATCTGAAACACTGCTTGTAAGGGAAAGATGAATGCCCTTAGTATTCCAATGGATTTCCTTTTCCATATGACAAATGAAGGCATAATTTAAAAAGTAATTTTATATTAAGTTACCTACTTATGGTGAGTCCTGAACTCAGTTTGTGTGAAGCAGACTTATAAATATTCTTTCTAAGTAAGGGCTAAATCTTGGTCCTGGCTCTGAGATGGTGCACAGGGAATAGGTCCATGTGATTGGATAAAATTCCAACAGAGGAATTACTTCTCTGTTTTATTGAGTCCATGGGGGTACCTAACTTCTGACAACTTTGGGAACTGAGAGGTAGAGCATTACCAAGCAATCCCTAGTACAGTGTCTCCAGCTGGACACGCAAAAGCCAAGGCATTTGAAATTGCACCTCATTTTTAGACAACATAGCCTGTAAAATAATTTATTCAGCAGCTTGAGCCTATTGGACAAATCCCTCTTTGGCTGTGGTAGTTGCTGGCAACGCTTAGAGCTCTACATGTCTGGCCTGTGCTTTGGTTCATATTGTTTGTTGCACAGTGCAGTCCTCTCAGGCATCTCCCCAGCTTCCACTCTGACCAAAGGAGGCTTCAGCCTTTCCCTGCAGAGTTCCAACATCACCCTGAGCTTCACTGGAAGCAGCACTCCACCACACGTGATGGGAGGTGTCTGCCCTCGAGCTCTCCAGGATCTCACTCGCTCCCCACCTGGGCCAGGCATGGTGAGCATGTTCCTCCTGGGCAATAAACCAGGATTTGCAGAAGGGCCTAAAGGATTTAGGATCCCGAATCTGTTGAGTTGTGTGTGGGATTTCCAGTGCTGATTTCCTGGGCTCCTGAGAGCTTCTGGTATTTGCTCCATGGGAGGCAGGTACCCCAGCATTGGCTCTGGACCCTCTGCCTCCCTGTCTGAAAGGATGGGAAGGCTTTTTTGTTTCTTTCTCTCCTCAGGGAAATCAGCACTATAGAAAAGTTAATAGAGTTTATGGAAGTGGCTAAACATGACTGAAAGGACACTTGTAAATGTGAGTAGAACTTGTCAGTGGCTCTTTAAAAGTGAATAATACCATTTTAATTGTTATCCTTGCTGCTATAGATCACAATAAGGTTATGTTGATGGAACCATCAAGCATAGTAAATGCTCTAAGTACAATATGTTAGTACTAATTATAGCGTAATTTAACAACAGTGTATATGGAGAGGACAATTTTGCATGCCAATTCACTGTAGCAAATTTAATTGTATGGAAGAAGGGGAAGGCAATATCTATTTTCAATAAAGAGTAAAATGATAGACACTGAGTGGCTTTTCCAGTGCTGGTGGTATTCCTGACTCCCTTTGAAAGGGTTGCTGCCACCTCATCTCCCTAAGCATCCATCTGGTTTGTGAATATTCACAAGGCAAGGGAGATTTTGGACATACTTTGGCAACAGCTCTGACTCTCCTCAGCCAAAGCAGAAGTGTGTTATTCTTCACTGAGGCAGGTAAGCTGCAAGTGGAAGTGATGTGAAACAGTAATGGAGAACATGCACAGGAATGACACTGTTGGAATGGAATGCTAAAATAGGCCCCTGGGTTGTTTCCTTTTTATCAGGCTGCAAGAAGTCAGAAGCTGTTATGCACTGAAATAAATTATCTAATAGCATTGACCTTATTTTCCCTTCCAATTATTGCAACTTACAGACCTGCAAAAGGACTGAATTTAAGAGGAGTTTCATTGTTTTGGGTAAAAAGCTTCTCTTGCTCTTTGCTTGGAAGATTTTTGTTTGTTTGTTTGTTTTTATTTATTTTCCAGTTACCTTTGACTGTTCTGGACCAACAAAGGGATGTTTGAGAGTATTTCTTTCTTCGGAGTGGTTACAAATTCTTCTTCCTGAAGTCTGGGAGTTGTTTTGGCAGTTATTGTACTGTTACTCCCAACAGAGGTAGAAGGCTGTGGATATTAATAGATCTCAGTTTTAACATTGGAGGCTTTTCCATGTGAAACTTCATTCCTGTATTTAGCAACCTTTTGACAACCCTGCTCCAATGTGAGGCTAACAGTGCAGTGTCTGCTCAGCTAAGAACTGTGACACTGCATTTCTCTTGCTAACCTGATTATCATGAAAATCTCCTGAAATCTGTGCTACTTCAGTGCAGCACTTTCCCCTCTATTTGTCCTTTTGTATCCAAAACCAAATCACTTGATGACTCTCTTGTCTGTTTTACTGCACAAATAGCAATATAAAAATATCATCGAGGCATCTCTTTAGACTTGCAGCTTGAACTTAGAAATGACTTTTAATATTTCCTTGCATGGACTATCAGTTGTAATGGTTTTTTTAAATAACCTTTTTATTACCCAGGAAAGACTGAAGGAGATGATCCTCAGAAGCTGATAAACCAAAAGAAATCTGTTTAAAGTTAGCAGGATGATGCTAACTTTTACTAGCTGAAGCAGTGGTTCTTGTCAGTCCTGGAACAGCAGGATGACTGACTCCTGAGCCATGTAACTGCCTGGCAAAGCTCAGGTAAATTCTGTGGGGGTTCATCTCAGAGGATGAGCTATGTTATTTGCTTCCCTGTAGGTGATACTGTACCATGGTTTGTGAGATTTACTCCCAGAGACAGGTTAATAAAAAAGAAAAAAAATCTTTTTGGCCTGCAGAGACTTTTGATTAAGATCTAATGCTGTCTGTTCCTTCAGGGATCCCCAGAGTGTCACAGAGATGGCAGCTTCCTTGCAGGGAAAGCAAAGTGCTGCCAAAGCAATGACAGGTTACAGGGGATGGGATTCTCCTCCACTGTCTCCTCTCCCGAGTCAAACACTGCTGAAGCACTTCTTTCCTTCAGAGGCTGCTTCTCTCTGCCTGTGATCACTGGAGATTTGGCAGCAGCCTCTCCAAGGTGAGCTGCAGGCAGAGCTGCAGCAAGCAGGTGAGGGTGGGTGCACCCACAGCGGCCCCTTGCCCTGGCCTTGCTTTGGGAGCATCAGTCAGACCTCTGCTCTGTGCCAGACCAGAGGCCCTGGGCATTGGCATCCTTGGGGCAATGCAGAGTAGCAGCCCCTCTCTGTTACCCCTCATCACCTGTCCTGTGGGAGCCTGCTGTGAGTGCTCACCTGGTGGGAGCCAACTCCTGGGACACTGCTGGGAAGAGGGTAGAAATAGGCAACAAGAGACCAGTGATGGGCCCCCAGCCCCAGGGGCTGTATGGGGACTATCCAGCATCCACTGAGTAGACAAGGATATTTGCAAAACCTTGTTTTGAGGTGAGAAGACTGTTCTTATTTCATTGACTGTGAAGTCAAGGGGCTGGCTTTCTAAACCCTGCCAGTTCAACAAATCCCAGCTGTGCAGTGCCAGGCTGCCTGGCATTTTTCCTGCTTTGTGGAACCCCAGCACCTCTGATTGTTCCTGGTCTCACCCTGCAGCACCTTGCTGCTGCTAGATGGCTGAATAGGGGGTAGGAACAGTGACCCTGGTTATCCCAGCCTGTGTGGCATCCTTTACAAGCGTGACAAACCTTCCTGAGGAAGGTTTTGTCCCTCTTGCCCATGGACTTGCAGGGTGAGACTCCAGCACCAGTTCTGCAGTCTTTCAACTTCTGTATCAAACTGTTCCTTTGCAGAAGTTGCTCTCTCAGATTTCATTGTGGAAACAGCACTCAGATGTGAGATGAAAGCCAAGCAAGGATTAAATTGACAGATGCAGAATCTGGAGAAGAAAAAGCCTAAAGAAGCCAAAGGGGAGTGAACAATGGGTTTTTTAAGCCAAATTCAGAAGCAAACAAAGAGATCATTTTCAGTCTCAGGAAGGTCAGGCTGTGTTGTTGCTTCTTTGATGTTGCCTCTTAGTGGCTGTTAGGTTAGTTTAATTCCATTCCTGTCTTGACACAGCTCTCAAACTGAAGACTTTTTCCTCAGGATCATTCTTCAAATGTATTTCCAAATGGTCCATTTACCCTTTATTGGTCGATGGCTGCCCCCTTCCATGTACCTCAGTGAATGAAGAGCATACAGCACTTTAGTATTACCTTTGGACTAATAAAGTCATCCTTTTGTAAACTTCCTGGCTTCTTTCCAAAGCCAATTTGCTGCCCACATGATGCTCAAAGAGCATGTGCCTGCCTTGTAGGGAATCCAGCCTGATCATCTCCTGTGTTTGGAGTCTTTCCATGGCTACAAAAGCTTGTTTTATTGATTTCTGGAGACATGCTCATGACTTTTAAAAAACATTTATGGCTTTTGTTAAAAGTTATTTAATTCAGGTGTTGACAGGATGACTTCTGGCAGCATTACCCCAAGTCTAAATGCTGTAGAGAGGAAATGACAGGCTCTTAGGAACCTGCAAAGGTTTATGTGGATGTGTAGCTCACACTCTGCAAACAGTCCATGGGCTTCCATGTTGATATTTAGCTTGAAAATGAAGGACAAACAAATATCCTGATTTTTATCAGGAGAGAACCACTCCCTCCCCTGCCAGCACTACTAGGTACAGCACATGCTGGTAGCCACCTGTGGCAGCAGGTGATAGTAGTGACAACCCTTCCTGCAGCCAGTGCCTGCATAGATTTTGGTCCCAATTCTTACCAAAAGAAAATACCAAATTATCCTAAAACTGAACAGTAATGCAGAGAATACCAGGCCAAAAAGTTTCCACTCCTGCTTTTATTCAGTCATCACAGGGGGGAGTATTTCCTTTTCTGTTCCCACCAGAATTAACAGACTTGCTTTAAAATGCCATCCTTTCCTCCTAAACAAGGAGCTAATGATGTCCAGCTGCCAAGGGGATTGCCCAGCCCAGCGAGGGCAGGAGTGTGGGTGAGGTGGATGGAGGTGGTGGTGGGATTCACAGTCCTCAGCTTCCATGCTCAAGCTAAATGGGTTGTTTCACTGCTGATGGTGGACTTTGCTGTTGTGTGAGAATGCTGCCATGGCAGCTGCTTGTTTCTGCCCTGCTGCAGACAAGGGCTCATGTTGGCCTTTTTGTGGCATCGTGGGGCTCTCTGCGTGTCTGGACTGGGACAGAACGTGGGTGCTTCGGTGAAGAAACTCCTGATGAAGTTGGAAACACTGAGGAACTACAGGACTGCTGGCTCTCATGGGTTTGTCACTTGGCTCTGTAAGTAAAATGTCCTTGTTTCTTTGGTGCTCAGATTCACTGGGGTAGCATAACAAAACTTTCAGTGACTTTGTCAGCAAATGATTAGTGCTTAGAAATTCAGCTGTCCTGGGGAGACAGTTGTTACTGCATGTTCTGTGCCAGGGGATTTCTTGGCTCCTGACTGTAGTCATGGGGTTGATGGGACTCTGGTCTTTGGTAACAGTTGATGAATTTGGTGTTGCAGGCTTTGGGGAAGCAGAGGGGTCCCTTGGAACTGCATCCTCAGGAACCCCTCCTGCACACCCTGGTCCTGGGAGTTGCTCTGGCATGACTGGCTCATTCTGACTTTGTGTAAGAACATGCACAATGGCTCTGCTTGAACACACTCCAGGTGTGTTCCTACGGAAAACCCCGCGCTTTTCATGAGTGTTTTGGTGTCAGTCCTGTTAATGGTGTTGTGTTGAAAGACCATTAGATGTATTTGCTTGGTTAATACTATACGTTCTTCTTTAAAACACTGAACCAAACAAGAACAAGGCACCCTGCAGCTCAGGCGTTATTTAAATCTGTTTGAAAACTTCTTGCTACTATTTAAGTTGCTTCTCATTTTAATAGAAATATTTACTGCTGGAAGGGTAAAACATTGAGGTGTTGCTTGCAAACCTTCATGTCATTGAGACAGCCATGGTGGGTGATGAATACCAACTTGCAGAAAAAATAAATATGTAGAAGCATTTCTCTAGAGGCTCGGCAATGAGAAAATAGCAAGCTGAAATGTTGTGTTGGAAAAATTAGCAAGAGACTGTATTAATTGAAATTCAGTTCTTTATGTATAGCAGTTCCTTATCCTTCTGGGACTCTTAACAGTGAAAAAGAGAGCAACAGATTAAGCTAAATGTTGGCAATGACAGAGATAAATTGAGGTTTAAAGCCCGCATTGAGACAAATTGCTACAAAAAGCCCTGCTTGCTCTTTTTTCTTGACTACTTTTAAGACCAAATATTCAGATATACAACAGACCTACTGTTTATTAACCTGGCAGTGGCAGGGAAAAAAGGGAAATCAAGCTTAGTGGATCTGATGGCATTAACATTTTCTTCTATGACTTGAAAGTGGATACTGCCCCTCCACCTGCTCCATCCAGCTCTTGCAGCACTGGCAGCAACTGCAGAGCTGTGATTTGGAGCAGGGCTCTGATGCTGGTGTGGGCTCCAGGTTTAACAGCTGGGTTGAAATGAGGAGAAAGGTTTTTGTTTGCTTTGGGTCAAAACCAATTCATTCTTAATGTCTCTGTGGTGTGCTTAACACAGGACATGTGTTTCATATGTAACTCATATAGAATAGGCTAATTTGGTATCTTGTGGTATTGTTCTATTAATTACTACTCTCTCTACCTTGCAGGTAGTTGTTTAATTCACAAGTTTTCAACTAGGCTTGGCAATATTAGTAAATTGTAAATCAGCATAAATAATACAGAAATTAAACTCTAGGAAAGCAGGAATGATTTGAATGTGGGCTCTGTCAGAAGCTTTAGCTGCTTCCTGAGCTTTCTGCATATTGCTGACACATTGAAAGTTATTTATGGAGCATGTGTATGCTATTGTTTTGTATTTAAATCTGTGCAGTGACTGCGTTAGGGCCTGGAGGGCCCCACTGTGGGCAGAAGACTGTGCTGGGCTGGTGGCAATTCTGATCAAAGTGGACATGGAGTCCAAATTATGTTGCAGTGGCAAAGGACAAGTTCTCTAGGGTTGGCACTGAAATGCTTCCTGTTTTTGTTTGGAATTTCTTTTTTTTAATAAATAAGCTGGTTGAAAATTGTTTGGAATAATCAAAAGCTTATAGCCCTGAGACCTGGGCACCAGTTAAGTTGTAGCTGGGAATTCAGAAGTTTAAGTCAAAGGTGCAGTGGATTCAATAGCCACAAATGGAGGGGTCACTGGTTGGTGTTTCTGTGGTGTCAGGTTGTCATCATGGCAGTTCTCAGTGACTCAGTGTTTCTGTGGAGAGAGCTGTTGGTGACTCTCATCAAACACGTTACACTAGAGGTGGGCATTCCAACCTTCAGCAAGGTCCCAGCCTGCTCAGGCTAGGTACTGGGGAGGGGAGGGAGCCTGGGGGGAAAGCAGGGCCCCGAGTGCCAAGTGTGCTTCCCAGCACACCTGATTCTTCAGGGCTGAATAATCCACTAAAGCACCACCTGGCAGAACCCGGGTTCAGGTGGTGTGTTCTGAGAAAGGCTGGACTGAGTCACATCCGAGCACAGTGAAAATCTGCCTGGGGTTAACTAATCCCAGGTGTAACTGCTTAGAGCTGTGGGTGCACTGGGCCCTCTTTGCCAGCATCTAGAACTTGCCTATAGGCTCATTTCAAATTAAACAATAAGTATGTGCATTTGTAAGTAAACAGTTATTAAATTTGTTCAAATAATCAATTTGTTCCATCCCAAGGGTTTCCAATCAATGTTGCATCCTAGCAGAGAAAATAATGTAATAAGCCATTATTAGAATAATGTTGTGTTTGTTTGTTGATGCTCATAACTGACAGCAAATCTTTATTTTAATTAATTCTTAGATTAGTTAAATAAAAGCCATTCTCATTTTTCATTCTGCTCTTTTCATAAAAGTTTTATTGTGCTCCTAGTAAAGATGAAATTGGCAGAATTGATCAGAAATGTCTGTAACTTTTATTTCTCCACAATGGGGACACAGGCCTGCTTTTATTTTTGGTAGTGAGTTACAACTAGCAATATTAGTTTTTGTAAAATGCTGTGGAAACAAGTTGTTTTAGAAGTTCCCCTCTGCATGGTTCTGATTAAAGGTATTTTGCATATATGCTAATGCTTTAGAAATTTCCAACTTGGTTGTATTTACACTTAGCATGTCTTGCAATGAGGTGAATAAAACAAAGCATTCTGGTTTTTCTAACTTGAATGAAGTGTGTTCCTCTCAGGTTTTGTGTGCCCTGTAAAACAGGAGTCTTCCTCATGCAGCTCTGGAGAATGGCAGCATATGGTTTGCATTTTCTTGTCTAATTATATGCTGCTTTGGCAGTTGCAATTCTGTTTGTTTTTTCAAGTCTATTTTCTTAATTTGGGACACTTTTAACATGGCTTTTTCCATAAGCAGTTTTTGACAGAGCAGGAAGAGGATGAAGGATGTTCTTGTTGGCATCTAACATTTGGTCCCTCACCACTCCCCTAACATGCCTGAGTGACCTGAATCGAGAACTGAAGAGTCCATGAGACTTTATTGATCCTTCTCAGCAATGTAATCAACTGGAGAATGCCTAGATACTAGTTATGGGCATCCACACAAAATTGGAAGATAGACTAAACAAAGCAATAGATAATAACCTAGAAGCCTGAGGGGAGTATCCTGTGCTATCAGAGAGCTGGGCTGGATAGTCTAACAGGATTTCTGTCCCTGGCAATTAGGATTAATCCTGTTTGCATCCAGGAAGGACTTGTCACAGGGGCAGAAGTTGTCTTTCTCCTTTCTGAGTGAACATTAAAAAAAATGAACTCTTGCTTAAAGCTCAAGCCTGCTTCATCCTTCAATAAGGAAATTTAATCATGACAGTGGTGGGTGCAATGATATTTTTGACATTGCCCAGAGAGCATGGAATTTGCATCTCTGGGTTATTCTGTGGCTCACAGCTGTATTCAGGTTCTGCAGTATGGGAGAGCACAGGTTTAAATTAGCCCAGACACCATGTACAGGTATGCTCCAGGTGCTTCCTGTTTATTGTCATAGTAATCAAATACACACCCATAATTTAGCTTTTAATTGTGACGATATGGTCATTATTATTCCTGCAAACTGTAATAATACTACTACTTGATCCCCTATGACTATTACTATGCCAGGAAATTCCTTTCAAATAGACATTTTGACAGACTGTGCTCTTAGTCAATGGCAAACTGGCAGCTACACTTCTATGCAAAATTAAAAAGGTTAATTCTTCCCTCCGTTTTGGAAGACCTTATGCATGCTTCTAGTCTACCAGTTTCCCAAGCAATGAGTAAATGTTCCATACTGATGAGAAAAGTACATGCTCGTTTTAGTTCTCTTTTTTCCCCATTTGCAGTTTAATATTAATGATGTAAGTTGCTGTGTCAAAATATTAAATAATTGTAACCTGTACAGGAAAGGAGTTTTATTTTAACCTTTGAAAACTGTATCTATATGTTCTAGTACATATGAATAATGCATAAAGTTAGGCGCTAAGGTTATTTTCAAAGTCAGTCATTTCGGGATCAAGCTGTAGAAAACAATAAAAGAGAAGAGTGGTTTCCTTCGTCTTGCTCTCCCCCTTCCTTTATTTCTCCAGGATTCAGGCAATATCACTGAAGTCGAATACCATTAGGATTTCTCACTAACTTCAAAGCTTAATTTAGTCTCTACTGGAATGAAGAGAAGCATAAAACAGGCAGTGGAATCCATTTAAATTAGTGACTGTGAGAGAAAGTTTCTAAGAAAACAAATGTTTTGCACATTCTTTTAACAGAAATCATCCACTGGAGCATGGTGGCATGGTGCAGCCGTCCCCTGTCCCACAGGATGGTGGGTGCTGCCCCAGCTGTGCTCTCCCTGATGTGGGGTGGGCGTCCCACCCTGTGCACCCCAAGGCAGTGCAGAGGCTCCAGGGGACTCGAGGCAAGGACAGGCCTCCTGGTCCCTGTGCAGAGGACATGGGACCAACTGCCCATTCAGTCACATGTGCGTGTATTTGTGTGTGTTTGACAATTTTCCAGAACATCATTGTAATAGGGTAACTCAGCATGGAAGATTTGGTTTATTTTCCAGCATATTTGATGCTCCATGAAGGATGCAGTTGTACTTTAGACTGCTCCTTTATAACCCCACTCATCAAAGAAATGTTCTTGTCAATAGCAAGGTGTTGCCTTTAAATCACTTCCCTCTCTGTGTTTTTTATTCATTGTGACTTGAATTTTCTTCTGTGAAATGAGCTGTATAATTTTGCTAGGGTGGTGCTAAGTGCTTTATTTCAGAAGCATTATAGGTTAATGCAGCTTCCCACATATCTTAAAAATCCAAAGGCTGTGGTTGTCTGTTCTGCCTCCAGGATAACTGCTCATAATCCAGTTGCTGTGTGTATACAGCAACTGCTCCAGAGATGCAGTTTGTTTCAGACTGAGGGGCCTGAAACTGGACCCCAGTGTTTGGGTGGCACGTGGAGTCCTGCAATGGGAAAAGCTTCTGATCTGGGAACCACTAACTGAAGATAAATAGGTGAAGAACAAGAACTGAGAAGAGATAGATGTTTAATGGCCTGAGTATGCAGAAGGCTAAAAAATGCAATGTTGTGGTTCAAAGGGGAAGGAAGAGCTGATTTACAGTCCGTTATAATTTGCGCATCTGAAAATCTGTTAGAGTAATTAAATGCTAATCTAAAAAGGAGACTCAAAGAGATAGCTTCCTTAAAGATTGCTCTCAACCACCAGGATCATAAGGAAATTGTAAGTAATGCAGTTGAAAAGTTGGATCTTTCTGACTGAATAAATGTCACAACTGAGAAAAGCAGTAACTCAACTTTTTATATTTGAACATCTCATTATATTCCAGGCCATTGGAAGAGACATTAGGTTCCACAGAGGTGACACATAAGGTCTCATGATGCTAATCCATCCTTTAATTATTTCATGGAGGTTAATACTGCTGTGGTAGTGTAGTCGCTTGGTCTTAGAAGTGAGGAATGGGTTTTAAAAGAAATGAGTTTAATGGAAAATTATGAAGCAGTGCAGAAAGACTGGATTACTGGCAATGACGTTTATGCTTTTTTGGGCTTTAAAGGCTTTATTTTGCAGTTGGTTTCCAGGAAGCAAAACCATTTTCTCTCCTATTATATCCTCTCTTCCTAGCATGGTTTACCTGCTCTTTTTCTCTCCTTGTTTTTTGTTTCCCTCTCCATAAGAGTGCAAGTGTACTTGAGGTGTGAGTAGATCTCTAATCAAGAGACTGATCTAGTCTCCCTCTGTAGAGAGTTTCTCTCTCAACTACATGCAAAAGTTTTGCAGGACCTTTGCTTTCCCAGGGCAGAGTGTTCCATCTTGCCAAGACTCGGTGTTGGCTGTGTGCTGCTGCAGTGTCTGCAGCGAGCTCACATGCCTGTGGTGATTTCATGTCTGGCCTGGCTCGTAGGGAATGACTCCACCTGCACTGTCATTGCCTGTCATCTTTGGGGATGCTCGTTTGAGCCACCCGGCTTTTCGATATTAGAGCACCCAGGGCACATCGTTTGTTGATGTGATGGACTGTGCAGATGGTAGTGGGAAGGGTGTCCGCAAATGTAGGTCTTGGCACTGGCTTTTCTGGAAGGAGAGAAATGCAAAACTTTAGCTGCTTCTTTAAGAGAAAAGCCAGTTGAACTTGATGGTGTGACTGGAGGTTGGTTTTGAGGTCTTGAGTCAAGAGCAGAGCAGTTGGGATCAAACTGGAGAGTGGTTGGAGTAACCTGAATCTGGGTGTACAGCAGACAGAATGTAGCTGCAGTTCAATGGGGAATCTGGATTACAACTTGTTTATTGTGACTGTTGTTCACTTTAAAAAAATCTCAAGTGTTAAACTCTTCTTCAAACATAGCATGTCTGTTTTGTTCTGGTTGCCTGCTTATGACTCATGACTTCCTGGGGAAAACTGAAAGCTTGAGGGAATTGCATGCATATTTCTTCCATTTCTATTATACTGCTATGGAATACAAAATAAGAAGGAAACTGTACGTGGAGCAAACATCAACACAGCTTTCAGTGGCATGATAGTGCCTTTTTTTTTTTTTTTTTTCTTTTTTTAACTAAAACATGCTGGTTAATTAAAACTCAGTGTGATAAGCATAGGAAAGCCTGCCTTGAAGGGAAATTGGGTAGAGGACTACAGAATATTTGCCCTTGCAAGACTGAGCTCAAGAGAGGATGTGATCAACGTCTGTGAGCACATCTCAAGGCAAAGAAGAAGGGCTGCTTCAGCTAAAAGACAATGCTGGCCAAAATAAATGTGGTGGGAAGAACAGTGTTCTCTGACTCTGTTCAGGCTGTTAGTCTGGAGATGGTTCCTGACCAGTAGAGGAGAACATTCTGCAACCTTTTACTTAGGAGAGAAAAGGGTGAAAATACTGCAGTTACTTTTAAGGTAGAAGTCAGCTTATTTGTGTGGGTGACTTGCATGTGGTGGTGCAGGCAGTGGCAGGGATTGTGTGCCACAACCCAGAAGTCCTTCATTATTCCTATGGTCCCATAGGAACCCCAGCAGAACATACACAACCTGATGTGTTCCTGTGTCTGTTCATACAGATATATAATGTATATAATGTGTATACATATTTTGTATAAAATGTATAAAAATTAGGAGGTAGTCCCTGTACCTAAGCTCTTAAGAAATGGTTATCTACAACTTCTTTTTTCAAATTAGCTCATTTTTGGCATCACAGAGCTAATGCATATTCATAATTTTTGCGAGTTCTAATTTTAGCCACCTAGAGCCTTCATTACAGGACATGCACATAATTAAATTGCCTTCTTGAGAGTTCACAGCCTGTCCTTGCTCACCATTTACAGGGTTTGAAATGATCAAAGTATTTTTTTTAATGGTCCTGTAAAGCTATACGAGGCTGGAAAGGCCATGTAATAAAATGACATTCTCATAATCCTAATGTTTTTTGGTAGGCCCAAATTCTAGTCTGTGGTCTCAGGCACATAGTTCAGTGAGGCCATGAGCAATTTCTTTCTGTGAAGTATTTGTGCACCTTCCATAGAAGGGGTTCGAACTCTGTAGGATGTGGCCCATGTCCCTTAATGGCAACTGCTGCCCAAATGAACCTTGGAAGCAATTTAATGCATAATTTCAGAAAGAATCAGCTCTTTACTAAGTCACAGTAGAGATGGTAATGGTCCTATTTTGTAGCATCCTAATTCATCTACGTTATGGGGGTGTTTCTATACCTGGCTGTTTCTTTACTAGCTGTGGTGTTTGTTACTGGCACAATATTATTGAATTTTGGTGGTATTTGCCTGTGCTCTGTGCAGGCATGAAAGGGTCTTCCCACTTGCCTTTATCTGGGCTTACAGCACCCAAATTCAGTTGTTTTTTCTGAGCTGTGCCCCTTGCATAAATGAAGAGAATTTCAGTTTTCCTTGTGAACCAGCTCAGTCCCATGCAATCTCTCACCACTTCCCTTTTGCCCTTGGGGCCCTTACAGCTGGAGGAGGCACTGGAGATTGGGGATGGGGACATGACAGCCCTGCAACAAGCCCCACGCCAACCAGATGGCACAGAGATGAGCTGTGTGCAGAGCGTAAAGCAGGGAGAGACTCAGGCTGAAGTGTTCTCTATATCCTGTTGTGTTTTTCTTTTAAAACACCAATGATACAGAGGAAGTCCAACTTCCTTTATATAAACTTCTTGCTTTATTAAAGCTAGTATTTTCACTCTGATTTTTAAGAAATCCTTTATTTCACATGAACAGAAGCATCTTGCAGCAGGGCAGCCCCTTTGGCTGCAACGTTTCACCATCTCCAAGCTGCCTGGTGGCCTAGAATCATGGGGCAGCTGCCCTGCCAGCCCCCTGTGCCCCCACTCCCTCTGCACCACACACAGGCCTGGTGCAGGGTGTAATGAGCCACAGGGAACAGCAGGAGTTAGAAATCAAACCTACATGGCTGCTGCGGGTGGCTCCAGAGGGCAGCTTTAAGTAGCTGTGGTTTTTCAGATTGGACTGCCTTGGAGTTCCTCCAAGGATCAGGGGGAATCAGGCAGGGCCATCCACCTTGCCCCCACTCCCAAGGTGGTCCAGGCTCAAGTCAGTTCTGCTTGGCCACGGCCACTTCTAGAACCAAGAGCACCAGCTGTAGTGACATTTGGCCCCATTGTCTCCCCAGATCCACCGTGACCCTGCAGGTGCAGAGATGGAGGTGCAGAAACCTGTGCCAAGCCCCTAGCACAGGTGGCACCTGTCCTCTGCCACCCTCTGGGGTCTCATCCATGCTGCTGGGGCTAGGTTTGGGGCTGATAACACCCAGGGATTCCCAACTGGTCATGCTGAATTTCTGTTCTCCTACTGTGCACCTCACCATGGGGGATGCTGTGGCTGCCTCCCTGCCTGTGGAGTTCAGGTGGTCCTTAAGTTCAGGCTGCTGTTCCTGCAGGGCAGTCTGGGGTTGGGCCAGAAGCACCTTTCTGCCCAGGATCCGTGGCACCTTCATGCACCAGTGCAATTCTGACACTGCTGTGGCACATGACCTGACTAATGGGTTATATGAACAAGAAAGCAACCGATTTTCCTAAATACTCAGATGAAAATTGTTGATCAGTGTTAAGACTTCCCCCCCGCCCCTTCTCCCCGTTTAAGCACATCCATTTCCAGCACAGTTGCTGTGGAATCCCAAGCGGCCCCTGGCAGGTCTGTGGTGGCAGTGGGGCGAGCAGACAGGTGCCTCAGGGGTAGGGATGTTTTGCTGGGATGCTCTGAGCCCACCTGTGCAGGGAGGGACACACACAGGTTGACCTATCAGCTTTTTTGCATTGGTTTATAACCCAATTTCTGTCCTTCACTGCTTCCCTTCTGGAGCACTTAGTGCCCTGAAGAACCTTCCAAGGGTGGAGAGAATTTGCAGTTCTCAGCATCCTCCACAAATATCTTTGCTGTAGCTGCTAGAGAGTGCTGGGGTTTTTTCATTGTTGTTTTTGTTTTGTTTGTGTGGGGTTTTTTTTAAAAAAAAAATATTTTTAACCATAGCAGTGTTATACCAGGCTATCATCTTGGCATGTACTCCCTGGGCAGCCCTGTGAAGTTTCTTTCCCTCAGGGCTTCATCCACCGTCAGGATGTATCTGTTGATAAGATCTTTCATTTCCTGGGTGAATGGCTCGAAATCCTTTTGCTTAGCACCTGACCGCTTGAAATTCCCATCCCTGTTGTTCTCCACACAGAGCAGCCGGTCTTCTGTCACTGTCACATTCAGAAACTCCACCATCTCCCTCAGCTTGGGGATGAGGCTCTGCTTTAGGTCCTCATAGTGGACAATGAGCAGGCGCTTCCCATACTTCAGCCAGTCCAGGACGTGGGAGGCCCACCAGGAGGCATAGCTGTTCACAAAATCTGGCCACTCTGGATGACCAGGAAACCAGGAAAATAAGACAATTAGCCATGCTGCCATTTAGCAATTTTCCTTTGCCTTAGGCATTAATGATACCTTGATCTCTATTTGCTGTCTGTGGTAATTAAATTTCCCCAAGGTCAAGATAGCCCTGGTGGAAGCTTTTGGGCTGGACAAAGAGCACTGTGGCTGAAATGTAACAATTTGCAGTGTGGTCAACCCATTCCCTCCAGACTTTTTTTTGAGAACTATTTTGTGTGGGTTTTGATGAATAGGTCTTGAGTTGTGACTGATGAAATGTGATATATGAACATGGGAAAGAAATGTGGTGTCATACAGTACAGTTCACCCCCCCCCCCCCAGCCCTGTGCCAAGCCACAGCTGTAATGCCTAAAATATGCACAAGGAGAAATGGAAGCCAAATGTCTTTTCTGCTGGAGAGTCTGAGTGCAGCACCGTATCCAGTGGGAAAATTGCAATCACCAGCCAACTTGCCAGTCAAACGCGTGAAGCGTGGCAGGCAGGTTCTGAAGTCTTTTCATGTGTTCAGGGGACACTGAATCTCAAGTCCCCTTATTGCTGTTATCATTATTTATCTGCAGTGCTGTAGCATGTACAGTGCTGTAACATTTCCTTCAGGAAATGTCATGCTCCATTGGATCCTCCAAATCTTAAATTCGATTTTTCATGGTTATCATATGCTGCAGGGGCGAATTTTCTTCACCTCACATAGCCTGGCAAATGGGCTGTGCACAGGAGTGCTGTACCTGGACATGTTTTCTTGGCCCAACAGTGCAATGGCAGTGGTACTCCTGTGTGCCTGCGGCCACAGCGTTAGTGCTGTGCTCCTCTCCTCCCCATGATGGTGGGCGTAACCAAGACCTCAGCTGCTCCCAGAGGGCAGGTTTAAGTGCTTTGAGTCTGATCTCAGGTGGGGTAGGACTTGGGTCCCAGGTCCCAGTGTGTCCCCCCTTCCCAGCATGCTGAGGAGGTGGGTTTCAAACCAGCCCATGCTGCCCTGGTGCTTACCTTTGCTCTTCCAGTTGCGGTCATTGGCATAGCCCAGGTGCCCAGCATATTTTCTGTTGAACTCTGCCATTAGTGATTTGTACGGGTTCCTTATCAACAGGATCGCCGAGTCGAACATTTCAATCTCTGTCTTGCCACTTTCATGTGTTTTCACACAGATGGTCCTTCTACTTCTCCAGTGGTCTTTTTCTCCTTTAAAACCTGTTTTACAAGACAGGATTGTTTGCTTTTTCACTTGATTATATGTCTGTGCCTTTTTGCACTACATCATTCCCTACAGTGGTGTAAAGCTGGTGTCCAGACCCCACAACAGTCAGTCAGTTAAACCCACTGGCAGCCAGGCTCTCCCTTGCTGGGCAAGGCATCCTTGGCCCCACGCTGCAATGAGGCAGCTTTTCACAGGGCCAGTGCTTAGTGCTTGCTAAATGTCTGCCCCCTCGGGATATGGCCCTACCAGAATAATTAGTAACACTTGAAAATTTAACCTTCGTGTTTCCTGTGCTAGTGAAGGGTCTTACCAACAGGATTTAGGCAGCAGCCTGTCAGATGGGAGCTGCACGCATGTGTGTGCACAGGGCACCAATGTGGGCAACATGCACATTTCCAAATGCAGAGCCTGGCTGTCGTCTCTGAGAGCAGCTGCCTGTCAGGCACAGCGCACTGAGGAGCCATCCCTGCTGCCATCTGCACTGTGGGAGGCTGCTTGGTCCAGGCATGTGTTTAAGTTTCCCCAAATGTGCTGACAGCGACAGCTGTTGCTGGCTCAAGCAGAAGAATGTCCGAGCAATAAGTAAAGCCCTGTGCTGTGCCTTGGAAGGGCTGCATGTGTTCCATCCCTTGGGACACAGTACCTTTGTTGTAGAGGGCTCCATCGAAGTAATAGCTCCCTGTGTAGTATCCTGTGGCATGCTCTATCAGATGACGAGCCCATGTATTCCCAGCCCCAGGAAAGCTTGACAAAGCAACAAACACTTTGGATTTGGTGCTTAAGAATTTCCTATCTGTGCAGCGAGTGTCTGTGAATAGAGAAGATATTTCATTGTTAGCATTGTGGCTTTTTAATAATTCCACTGACAGCTCCTGATTACAGGGTTTATTGCTTTCTTCTCTCTCTCTTACGAATATAGGATATCAATTTAAGTCCAGTTGTGAGTCAGCTACTTCCCAAAATTAATTCAGCCATATGAGGCCAGAGGTTATCCTCAGAGAGGTTTCAGCTGGGTTTGTGTTAGGCAAGGTTTTTTTGATAAAGCTGCTGCGAACCATTGTACTTGCCAGCAAGTTGTGCTAAAAGCCCCTTGGTGATGCCTGTTTGTTACCAGCTATTTGCCTATCAGGTTGGCTCTGCAATGAAACTTGAAATGTGCCACTACACCTGGAAATTGAGAGTTTTATAACACAGGAGAAAACCATGCTACTGAAAGGAGCTGCCTTCAGTTAAATCTCTGCACTGCCATTCCTCTCCGAAGGGCCCAGGCACTGGCAAGCCCTGCAACCATGGAGTCAGACACCTTGTTTCATGTGTGCTTCTGTAAATCCTCACCTTGCTTCTTAACATGCCAGTGAAACCGAGGATAGGATGAGAACCAATCTTGACCCTGTGTAATGATTCATCAAGAAGCCAGCTCTCTTCGTTCTTCAGAGCAAGCTCCAGATGAAGGCATGGCTAGAAAGTGACTGCACAGCCCAGAGAAGGCAATCTTATACTACTGCTGATCTCTACAGACCTGAGAAGTACTAGCAATTTCATGGAAACAAGCATTCTTCTTGCATGGTCTTTTCACATGCTGGTGTCTGCAGTCTACCTCTGAACTAGGAGATGGGGATAAAAAAAAAAAAAAAAAAAGGTTTTGAGGGGGAAAAAAGTCTAGCACCAATCCAGAAAAGCACTTAATTTGTTTATTTTAAACATGTGAGAAGCTTCACTGAACTCAGTGTAAATCACTGCATGGATAAAGTTGCCAGAACCACCTAAATGGTTTTCTGGTTTGGAAGCTTACTCTCTACCTTGTTTTCCAGCCTTAGACATGTATGCAAAAGAATATTTTAGAAGAAGATGAGCAGAGCAGAATTAAGAGTCTGCAGAGTTGCCTCACTTGGCTGCCTGATCTGGGAGCTGCATGGTGGGGAAATACCTTCCCAGGCTCTGCCTCGTTCTCTCCATCTGCAGAATGATGTTGTTGTTCTGTGCTGGGGGGAGGCTGTGCTGTGCAGTAAGAGAATGGAAAGATGCATCTTCATGAGCATGATTGCCAAGGGGGAATTTAGATAAAGACTGTTTCCTAAATTCCTGCCTGTGTCACGATACCTGCTTGCGCTGTGATACTACTGTAAAGATCACTTTCACTCGCTGCAGAAGGGGCAGCGGGGCTGTTTCCAGCAGTGGTGGCCCTGGCCCAGTGGGGCTGGAGCTTGTACCTTGCACAGGTGTCTGATAGACCAGGCAGTACTTTCCCTCGGCAGCGCTGCTGGTGTTGCGTGTCCCGCTGCAGCGCAGCCCATCTGCACCATCGCGCAGCGAGAAGCTCCCGGTGGGGTATCCACAGTAGCACTCCAGCCCTCGGATCACTGCCAAGGGAAACTCCTACAGAAGAGAGAAAATGGATCAGTGCAGAAATGCCAGGGCAGCAACAGTCTGTGGGGAATGCTGCTGCCATGCAAAGAAAATTAATCTTCACAAGACCACTGTCGAGACGAAAGCACTGTTTGATATGTCATTCTAAAGCTAGTGCTCTTTTACTGCTATTGTCTCATACTGCAATTACCTAAAAAGTGGGTTTCAGACACCAAGCTCAAAAACTTTTAAAATTCACACTATTCTTTTTCATAATTCATAAAAAAAAGTTATAACACCTAGTATGTAATTCCACCTGCAAAATATCAGTGTAGGAAAAGTTTGAACTTGCCGCCAAAAATGAGCATTTTGAATTGAAAGAACTTTTAAAGTTCCATTTACATTCCCCCAAACCAAGTCAGCTGCCATGCATTTGCCTTATTCAGTTGATTTTACCAAAGTTTGTGTAGAGGAAACTTGCTCTAAAAAGAATTAAAGGAAAGAAGGAACTGTGGACCCACTGACTGCTGCAATCTTTATGTAAAGACAGAAAGAACAAAGTCAAGCCATGAAGAAAGTTTGCATTTTAGTGTGACCCCACAGTTTGCAGAAAAATGAATGTGCAGGGAGTGGGGGCTAGTGGAGGGTTTGAGAGCTACTGGGTATAGTTTTGAAAGAACTACTTAGAAATGCTCCACCAAGCAATTTTTGGCCCATTTTTCAGATGGCTTGGGCTGGCAGCAAGAACAAGGCTGCATAGCAGAGGGGACCTGCAGTGCCTGCACATGGCTCTGCCCTGGGGTGAGCTCAGCTGGTGCCTGGACTCTGCCCTCAGGCACAGACATATCCAACTCAGCATATTCTGTGTTTTGTGCCACCTTGCTTCTAGAGAGGAAACCTCCTAAGGTGTGCAACCATGAGGAAGTTATAGTCAGTGTTCCTTGCAAGGAATGAATTGCCAAGGAAAATTTTTGTCCATAAGAAATGTTTTCTTTAATATATTTGATGCAGAATAATTCAGATTTTGTTGTATTAGTCTTATCCAGGATGGACAACAGGCTGCAAAGCTGCAGTTGGGCTAATGGTGGTGAGAATTAAAGCCAGCCTGAGGGAAACATATGTTAATTATTTGCTAAAGAAATTAGCAGTTGCTTATTGGCCCTAAAATTCAGGTTTTCTCCTGTTTATGGAAGGACTGGGCTTGTCCTAGAGTCCCCTGTGGGCTGATGTGGGGCTGTGTGAGCGGGCAGAAGTAAGTTCAGGGAGTATTTGAGTGCAGAACGTTCAAGTCCACCTATTCCATATCAACACTTTTTGCCTTTTAAAAGTCTTTTGGAGTCTGGAAAAGCGTGACAGGACTGCTGAGCAGCTTATCTCTCGCTCTTGCCCATGCGTTCATCCTCTGATAAGGAGGCAAATGCAACATGTGTGCTGTGTGTGTTCCAACAGCCAACATTTGCTTAGCGAATGAGATATGACGTTGTCAAAAACTATTTACAGATTCGATCCAAGGGCAAAACTGTTCTGGGTTTGCCTGCAAACAGGAATTGTCTCTTTACAACGAAGCAGTGTTTCTCAGTTGGAGAAATTATTGTGTCCCTGCCCTCAGACACAGCCTAGAACAAAAATGTTCCTTGTATCTCATGCCAAGTGGCTCTGCAAGTGAAGGACTGTTCTGGAAGGCCGGGGCTTTTGTGAGGAGACATAAGCAACCACTTCTCCCTATCTCCTGTGTCTGCAGAAGCTGGTGGGTGCTCTGCAGCCCTTCAGCACACAGGGCTGACCCTCACCTGTGCAGCCTTCCTTTGGCTTGGTAAGCACGTGGGTGAGGAAGGGGAGAAACCGGGAGTGGGCTCTGCAAGGGAAATGTCAACATTTTCCTAATATCCAATATAAATCACCCTGGTGCAACTTGAGGGCCTTTCCTCATGCCCTCTGACTTGTTCTTGGGAGAAGAGACTGACCAGGATCCATGGCCTTGGTGCAAAGTGCTGTGATCAGCCAGCTGATTATTCCAACTGGCTGCCCCATGGTCTGTCTGCCTGATGCAGAGAGTGATTGCAGAGTGACGTGTTCAATCTTGACTTCCCGTCAGTGTTTAAGCAAAACTGTGAGCCATCCCCTTTGCTCGCCTGTGTATTTAGGTGTGTCCCAAGCTGGGGTCATGGCTTGAAGTAACCATCTAACTTTGAAGTGAGGGACTAGTCCTCGAGCTCAGCGCACACAGAGCTGTGATGCTGCGCTTTGGTGAGACACCAGCGTACAGCCAGAGAGCTCTGTGGGGCCGTGAATAAGCATTTTCCTGGACTGAGCCGGAAAGCAGCCACTGACAGGCTCAGGTGTGCATCCTGTGAGCTGTAACTCAGGGAGAGGTGATTTCAGTGGGACTATTTACACAAGAATTTGTGAGATGAAGCCTCAACAGGTAGTTTGAGTGGTGTAAGGAAAGCAGACATTCTCCAAAAGCAACACAATTGATGTGATGATTCAATCATTGGTTGTTTTGTAATAGGTTGTATCCAAATTAGTAATTATGAATAAATTAAAAATACATTTATCTGTTTTGCTCTGATTACTCTGCTAAATGAGTTCCTTTTCCAGCTTCCTATGCTAACCCTCCTATCTGATGCAGTTAAAGTCTATCAGAAAGAATAAGGGATGGGGTCTAATTGCAGAAGGAAATTTCTCTCCCAAGTAAAACTGATGGGTTTGGTTAATTTAAAAATTGGCATGTTCATTTTGCAACAAATCTAGAAGTCATTCTTCAAGTTCTCATTGAACTGGATATACTAAAAGCACTGTATAAATACCATGAAGTCAATGCTGTCCTTGCATAAAAATTCTGGCTTGTTTTTCTCTGTGATCTATTGAGCCAGGGGACATTTCTGCAGGGCAACGTTAGACCCAGTGTGACCCTATTTGGAATGCTCCCCTCTCATTGCTGCAGTAAAATCAGCAAAGCTGTGATTATCTGTGGTTCTGGCCTACTTATCTTCGTTTTATTGTGTTTGAAAAAATATCTAAATCAAGTTATGGAATCACTGTATGAATTCTACAATGGGATTTGAATCCAAATCCCAGGAGTCATTTGTTTATGGGTAAATAAGTGTATTTAGCTACATCTGGAATCCAAAATAGTAGGTCTGGTTTTGAAATGACAAGATCACTGTGTTCTCTGTATTGCTCCATAAAAAAAAGAAAAGCATCTTAGAGGTGGAAATGTTCAAGTGTGCAGACTTCTTGGCATGGCTTTCGGATGCCATGAGGTACTGCAGTTCTCTCCTCGAGAGAGAGAGCATTCTTCCAGATTTTATTCATGTCATCACACGTTTAGGGTGTTGTAACAGGTCTTGTGTAAGTATCTGGAGTTAAATCACAAATTGGTGTGTGACAATTGGACTTGTGGCTATGCAATTCTGCTTCTGAAGCAGAGGGAGAAATTGCCAGTCTTTTTGTAGGCAAATAATTCCTTTCCAAAGGGTCTTGTGGTGTCTGGCAGAGCTAACAGTTAGTTGTTACCTGTACCGTTTCAAGGGAGGAATAAATGAGAGAGGTACCAAACCTGTTCTTCACCTTCCTTCAGTAGCTTTTCCTCTTCATGCTACTGTTTTTGCAGCCCTCTCTGTGCCTTCTGTGCAGAGTCTGTTAAGACAATCCTTTAGAATATCTGGGTTGCTGATGGCTTTTTCACTCAAGCTTCATCAAGCAAATATGCATTAGCTCTAACTCCATCTCTATGGCTATTTCATAGAGATGGACAGTGTCCTCCATCCTAAACCTGTTTGGATGTCATGTCCATGTGGTACATTTTGGCTGTTGCCTTTTCCTCGTCCTTCTCAGTCACCAGTAATTTCAGATGCTCCTACGAGGCAGCATGGCCAGAAAAACTTGAAGGAACTATACTTCTGAAAACCCATCTTTTCAGAAAAATCATTTCCCAAAACCAGAATGGCAGGACTGTACTTAAAAACACTGACATCATGAGCCCATCTGAAAACAGCTTCTCCACATATTTCATATCATTCTCCCAGACAGAGAAGCAATGATTAATTGCATTTCATCGGTAAATATTAATAGAATGGGGTAAACAGACACAGATCAAGTTTTTTTTTTCTCACCATTAAACAACAGACTAATAGCAAAGCTTGGAAATAATTACTCACTAATTCCTGAACATTTCTATGCCTAGAGGATGTGGGAGTGTGTTGGGGGGCATGTTTGTGAGGTGCTGTACACAGGGCAACACACAGTTAATTCCACGGCACATTCTTAAAACTGGTTTAGAGGATATGATGACTGGGAAAAGCTTTCCCACTCTACCTAGAGATTAAGAAGGTTTGTTCTTCATGCCTTTGTAGTTTTAATCGATTTTGCAATGCTGCAAAAAGCAATTGCATGTTGAGTTTAGTGCATGAGGCTGAATGTGGCTGCAGGCAAAATCTGACCACACAGTGAACCCTCTGTACAAAAAACTGGCCCCAATGCAGTAGGGAGGAAGGGAAGAGGACCAACAGCAACTAAAACAGAAGGTGCCCTGCCCATGGCTCCCTGAGAGCTGAGCAGCACTGGCTCCCTGGAGGGCACTAGAGTTACATTTCAGATCCTGCCAGCCCACATCCACCCTCTGGCAGTGAGCCTCCCCGGGAGCTGCAGCCACTGAGACCTCCTCCGGGGTCAGATCTGGCTCAGGGCTTGGCTGGAATGTGACACGGAAACGATACTGATTTCCTCATGGTCGATACTCATCACTTAGAGCAGCTTTTCCATGTATCATGTGGTACTGCTCTCACGGCTCTCCCTCCTGCCATCCCCACTCCAGTGGTTGGACCAGATGCATCACTGGGTATTTACTCTGATGAGTTTTGTCCTTTAGAAACTCATTTACAAATTCAAAGCTCTAAGGCACTAATCTCTGCCCTTCCCTTAGTAGATTAGACTTCAAAATAACAAAAAAAGAAAAAGGATGTGAAATGAGAACTGTTCTTACTTTCTTGGAGCAAAATTCAGAGCACATCTCCACCGTCAAATTGGGCTGTATCAAAGAGGCTGGAAAGGTGTCTGTTAAATTTTCTGGAGCTCTAAAACATCCTCGATAGATAACATTCCTCCCTGCGGGGATATGAAATAGGTTTCTCTTAAGAAAATGATGTCCATAGTATCCTGCCTCTTTCACAAAGAACAATACTAGGTTCAGAAACCAAAAATAATAAAATAAATTTTATATTACAAAGGCTGCAGAAGTAAGAAAAACCATGATATATGCTAGAAAAATGCATTGCAAATCCTGTGGTATTGAAAGGAGCACGTGCCTCCAGCTTTGTACAAACCATGGAAAGCAGGGCTGCAGCACAGGGTCTGGGCTAAATTCCACCAGTGGAGGGCATTGCTATTGTTTGCAGGTCCCAGTTTCCTCTGAAGACTTGCTTTCCCCTCAAAGAGTTAAAAGCCCCGATAAAAATCTACAAAGCTTCCCAAGATCTGCACCAGGAAAGGAAAGGAATGTAAATGAATCCTGAAAAAAACCCTCCCCCGGACCCATCTTGCTGCTCAGCTGCCTCTCTCCTCCGTCTCCTGCTTTTCAGGCCAAGGGAATTTACTGCAGCCTTCAGACCCTAAACTAGGCTTTTGTCAACTGGTCTGGGAGAAAAGCTTCCACTGCATCTTTAGCACCAGCCTCTGATCTCACCTCCTTCTGTAGAAACACCACAAATCTTGGCAGAATTGCAGGGTCTCCCTTGAACAGTATCACCAGAATTGACGTGGGAAGTGAGCTGGATGATAGGAGAGATGTGGTGCAGTTATGCAGAAAAAAACTTGGTTCTGCATGCATTTCCTGGCACAAAAGCCCAGATTCTCCAGGATGAGTCAAAAGCAATCTAAGGAGAAGATGTGTAAATACTGTTCTAATAACTGTTCAAACCAGTTACTAGAGGCAGGGGTGGATCTCTGGGATCACTCAGGTGATGTGAAAATTAAAAAAAAATAACTTGACCCAAGCTGAGGGGAACAGGAGTCTCCCTGGGACCAGGTCACTGCAAGCATAGCACCAAAGAATAAAGGACCTGGGTGTGTTTGGGCTTCTCAGGATGTTCTCGAAAAGCCTCCTACAAAACCTCACACTGATATTTAATTCCTGAAACAAAATGGTTATGAACATGTTTAGAGTTGTCTCAGTGGTGAGGAAGAAAGCTTGAGCTGTCCACACCAGCATTAGAGGGAGCAGGTTCACAGGGAATCCACAGACTCCACTGGAAACAGATGGGTTTGTGTGGTCTGCCTGCTTTCTGGGGAGGATGGCAGAGTCCTGCCCCAAGGCAAGCTGCATTCTGCCACAGCCACCCCTGCTGCCGAATGGACTTTGAACTTCCTTAATGTGATGTAGGGGCACCTGCAGCACAGGAGCTGCACAGCTCGGGGTGTCCAGGGAACTGGGGTGGGAAGGGGGAGATGAGGGATGGAGAGGGGAGAAAGCAAACCCCATCTCTCAGAAGATTTAAATGGAGATGCCACTGAATCTGCTCGGTGTAAGAAGTCTTATGTGAGGTCTGTGCTCTACATTACACAGTGTAAATCACAGGAGCAGTTACAGTCTCAGAGTTACTTTCCAACGTACTTGTTCATTGTGATTAATACTTCTGTTGGCCCCTCAGCTGGCTTTCATCAGGGGGATTCTTCAGACAACTATCAGGTGTTACTAAGGGCAAAAAAAAAAAAAACATATCTAGCTCCAGGCTAGACTAATTTGATGACTAATTCATTAATACTTTAAAAAAAATTAAATGCTGCCTTTTCCTGCCAAGTATGTATATATATTTTATGCTTGAGTTTAAACAGTGATGCATGTCCTGGGAAACTTGCCAATGTGCCCGTCAGCCTGACAGTGGCAATTTAAGTCTATGTACCTTTGATATATAATTTATATGTGGCTGGGTGGATTATTATACAAACCTTGACTTGTCTTTAAGAAGAAATGAAGTACTATCAATACTGGCACAACCTAAGGCCTTGGTGCTTCTTCTCGGCAGATAACATCCTTAAGGTCTTGTGAACTTGCCAACTGAAAAGACTGATCAGCTGTTTAGGTCTTTTATGTGCTTTGTGTTGGCCTAAAGGTTTATCCATTGTGCCCCCCATGGCAGCTAATTGAATGACGAGTAGAGTGTGTTGCCATCTAAAGATGAAACAAAAACCCCAGCTGCTGCTGGAACAGAAGTCCTTGGAAAAGGAAAATCCTGTGGTCTCTTTCCTCTCAATTAGGAAAGGGATTGTTATGGCTCTATCTCTGGCCTCTATTTACTCCCTGCTGCAGTCACAAAGCACTCATTTTGTTTAGGATCATCTAAGCTTAGGGTGGCCTTGATCTGAGTGCTTTTCTGCCCTCCTGTTATAGGGCACCCACTTCTAAGGCTGTTTCTTAAACACGTGGGTTTGTCTCCTTGCAGTGGATGCCAAAGGGAGTGGGTTTTCAGCTGAAATTCTCTTGCAGTTGCTCTGTTTGTTTTGAGTTGTGTTTCATGCATTGTGTTCCTGGTGACACCAGCCTCCTCTGTGGCAGTCCCGAGGCAGCTGTGCCAGGCAGTCTCCCCGCTTTGAGACGGAAAGCAGCTCTGCTATTTTGGGGAGGGAGCCAGGGACCAGACCAGCAGCAAATGGACATTGTGCCCCTCAGGCACCTTTGTCCTTTGCCATTTCAAACTCTAGTGACAGAGTGAGACAAGCAGCGGGGACAACCCACGCGCTCAGCCTGGCCCTGATGTCTCTCCCTCGTGGGGCGAGCAGCCTCCCCCTTTAATCACACAGCCACTTACGTCGCCTCGCTCCTGCCCGCAGCTCCTCCACCCTGTAGACCGAGAGCCGGTTCACCCCTCCACACACAGAACCCTTTTCCCCCTTGCACTCGCTGTTGCACTCCTCAGGCTTCGAGGTGGTGGCTGGGAGCGTGTTCCCACAGTAGCACTCTGCTCCATACACCAGGCCTGCGTAGGTGTAAGCCCTGCAAGGAGCAAAACCAGGTGTTGTCACAGAGGCACCCATCTGTTCCCCAGTTTGTACCTAAGGAAGGCAGGAGTGTGCCCCTGTGTACGGTGTGCACTTCTGCCCTGCTCCAGAGCTGAGTCCACCCCAGGGACAGCGTGGCCTCCTTGACAGAGGCAGCCAGCTTGATGAAATTTGGGCTAGAGACCAGTATCTATCAAAAGATAGATATCTAAAAAAGACTATTTAGCCAAACAGTAATTTTTGTCCAGGACAACAGAAAATATATTGTAAGTAGCTATGCTGCCATAGAGAATAGCCAGCAGTGCAATGGTCTGCTTCAAGGAGGGTAGCAGAGCTACGCCATGCCTGAAGGTATGAGATAATTACCGTTTTTACAGATGCTGTATGTATAATGTAGGAATGCTTTTCCCATTTCAAATTTAGTTCCACTTATCAGAAAAGAGAAAACTTGCACTGAAAAAGTACTACTCACCTCTCAGCACAAGCTTCCTGGCAGTGAGCTACTGTCATTTTTCTTAAGTCATAGAAGACAGCTCCCTTCAGTGTCCTCTCCCTTGAATCGTCCGTGAAGCATCCTACGTAGGTGCCTGTGTGCATGCAAGACCAGGGTTAGGCAACACATATGGGATGGAGATGGGGAAAGGGAAAAACCCATACAGGGCCGATCTAGCACCATACACTGCAAGCAGGGCTGTGTTCACTTGAGTCCCAACCTGTCTGGGGTCCCACCTGCTCTGCAGAGCTCTCCCTTCGTACTGAATCTTGGCAGGTGTATTGAGGAGGTCAGTGCAACTGTCCCATGGAAATGAGCTGAAGGGAAATGAGACTTTCCCCAGGTTCCTTTCAGCAGAGCTGCCTTTGCACACCCAGAGTCCATGATCCCCTGGAACCGTGGCTCCTGCAGGCAGCTGCTGCCTGCTTGTCTCCCTCTCTTGGGTGATGAAACATGGCACTTCTCTAAAGTAAAGGAGAATGTAGTCCTCAAAATGGTAAAAACTTCCAGAAATCTTGTTGGATTTCTCCCAGGTGCTCTTTAAATCTCTAGTTGATAATAATATGGTGCAAGAAAAATATTAAGAAAATCAATTTTCTTCAGGTATAGAGAGTAATGTTAAAGCTGTAATGGAAAGAAAACTTCAGTCTTAACTAGGCAGCGCCATGCATTGAGCTATCTCCTCCTCTCTGGTGCAAAGGAATCTCTTCGTCTTGCTTTACTTAGCATATAAAAGATGAATGTTTCTGTTAGACTGCATCCAAAGTTCAGCCTATTTTTTGTTGTCATGAACAAAGTACTATAAAAGTCCAACCTAATTTTGAATAAACAATTGGAAGATGATGTGGCATCCCACTATTATACAGCAATTGTGTGTCTGTAAGTACATTTTATCATTAAAATATGAAAGAAAAAAGGAAATTTGATTTTAAGAGTAGCAACATTGAGATGATAACACAGGGAAAATGAATAATCTAAGCTGTGGACAAGAAAAGAATATATGATGAAAAATGAAACTAAAAAGCATAATACTAGCAATAAAATAACTCACAAGAAAAAGGAAGTTTCAGCCATTCTAACACAGATTTTGGAGCCAGGAATAATATATCAAACATTTAAAAATTACAAACGCAGCAGTAGATTCAAAGACCTGCGCTCAGTAATTTGCCGACATGCAATTAGAAAATTCACAAGCTGTGAACACACACTCCAGCACGCTGTTAATGAGGTGGGAGTCATGCACTTCCAACAAGGGTGCTCCACATTTTACTGTAGACTTTTGATTTGGGTATTCCAGTTCAAACCAGTAGCAGCAGAAAACTGAAGGGGCCAAAGAGCCTGAGTGGGGGTCCTGGGCAGGGCAGCCGTCATCTGCCCTCCTCCTGTGTCCCTCTCATGCTGCTGCCTGCCCAGCAGTGGTTTCTCGTTCACATCCTCCTATGAATGAGTCATGGTCTTAGAGTGGCATGTCATGTTATGTCAGTGATCCAGTCCCTGTCACCTCTGCATCCTGTGCAGTGGCAGAACCAGGCCAGGGGAAACCATAAAACTCCATCCGCTGGAAGCACTTGGAACAGAAAACTCTCCTTTGTCGTACTAAGTGTTTGCCAGTGTCCCTGGCAGGAAAATATGAGGTCCCTACCCTGAGCCACTTGCAGTGTCAGCAGGTAGGAGGCTGACTTGGAGAAAAAAAAGCACTTGGATTTTCTCACCCAAGGCTGTGTGCTCCTGGATGGAGACAGGGCAAGGCAAAGCGAGCTGGGAGGTTCCTAATGTGCTGGGTCAGATGCCATTGTTTTCGTGTTGGGTTAAGGATCTGCCTGGGGAGGCACACGGAGGGCTTGCTGGCAGCCCCTGGGGAAGCAGGGGCAGAGCAGCCGTGCTGCCTCAGAGCCAGCGTTATTCCAGTGGCACCACTGAGGAGTGCCCAAGTCCAGCCTCCGACAGTCAGGCAATGGTGCTTCACTGAGCAGGAACTCCAGGGCATCACTGAAACTTTAATAAGCATTATAACCACAGAGGAGTTCATTAGATCTTGAAAGGGATCCATAATGAAATAACAAGCGTCTAAGTTTACTAGAAGTGATTGGGGAAGATAACATGCTCTACATAGGTAGTTAAATTTTAATTGATAATCTTCAAAGGCCAATCCAGCTTCTTAACAATATTGTTATTAATAATGTCACTTCATGTTCAGTCAGATATTCAAATGATGCATAGTTGAATCTACACTTCAATGTGGTGGGATGTACAAATAGATAGTCCTTCTGGCCCCTCTATTCATCAGTTAGAACCTGAGCAATGCCCTGGCTGAGTGGCTCTCACTCTCTCCTCTGCCACCAAAACCTGCTACTAACAGGGTGTTTTGAAGTGTCCGCGGAGCAGCTCCAGCTTGATTCTTCAGGTAACTCCAGTGGTTCAGTCTGCCTGACTCACACTGTGTGACTCATCTCCCATACACCACCACTATTGCCTTCTCCCTCCTGTTTCTGACAATTCCCTCAGTAGGTATCACAACATGGCACCCATTTTGTGGGATTTTTGCATAAGGTGCCCTTTTGTTTGAGTAAATTTATTCAACAAACTACAAAGCAGTTTAGTGTTGTGGTGTCTAGTCATCCAGATCCCATTCCTGCTTTACTATCAGTGAAACATCTCCAAGAACAACTAGTTCTTCTAGAAGGTAGCGTGTCAAAGACTGCAAACTTACACTCAGATGTTGCAGTGAGGGCATGGCAGTCACCCAGCACAGATCCTGGTGCTTCCTGTGGTGGGCTCCTCAGGGGGCTTGTCTGCTCCCAGGGAAGGCTCAGCCATTGGGGGTGATGGCAGGTTTAGGGTTCCAGCTCAGCTGTGTAACATCCCGACACCACGGGCTTTGTGCTGCGTGGGGGGCCTGTCGAGGTGTGCTGGCCCAAACGTGCCTGGATGATGCAACTGTCAGTGGGGTCATAAGGGTATAAAGCCATTCAGGAAATGTGAACAACTAGAGTCCTGTTTTGCTTCTTTGATTGCTCTGGATAATAGTTTCTTAAAATTCTTCCTGCTGACCCAACCCAAGGGGTATTTACCAGCAGCACTTAGGGCAGCAGAGTCAGACTCGCAGTGAACTCATGTTTCTGTCAAACTGGAATACCTTTCCATTTGAATTGGAAATGGTATGGGTTTGTACCATGTTTTCTGGGCACTGATATGCTGTGCCTGTGGAGCGGTGTGAATTCTCCTTGTGATCCCTTGCCCTGCTGGACATTCTCAGCAAACTTGCCAAACCCCAGGAGTTTGTCTCCAGTTTGGGGGGGTTGATGGCTCACCTCATGTCCCCCAGGGGACAGCGTGTTTGCAGAGATGCTCACAGAGGGCAGGTCAGGAACAGTGAATGCATATGCAATAGCAGAATTTAGTTTATGCCAGAAAGCTTTAGCAGCAAGGAGGCACTTCCAGACTTATTGTACTATGTGGTCTTGGATAGTTAATTTGATAAAATCCAATTTTAAAGTGTTCCCTCTTCTGAGAAAGAAAATCAATTAAAATGGTCATCTCTGCCTGCTTGAAGAGAAAATAATTTAAATTAGGGAAGCACATTGCACTGTCTGGGCTTCCATTCAATCAATAAAATTACTTTTTTGGAGGAAGTTACAGCTCAGCATGACCAGGGAGGTTAGGTTTGCACTTCGGTGTGTGCATATGCCTAAGAACTGTTTTGAAACTAGTGATGAGCGAGGAGGAAGGCGTATCTGCAGGGACACATTGTGGTGCTCGCCTGTGTCTGCCTGGGACATGCAAGGTGCAGTTTATGTGTGCAGGGTACATCCCTTACCTTTGTGTTCAGCAGCGTGTTTGATCACTTTAAATCCTGCTGTCTGCATGGGCTCCTGGTCACTGATGAACCTGTGAAACCACCTTCTTCTCAGCTGCCTGAGCTCTGAATTGCGGGCCACAAGCCAGCGTGGGCTGTGCTGCTGCTCCAGGGCCGGCTCCTGCAGCGCATCCATGCCCACCAGCAGCCTGGGACCAGGGTGGGGGTTCTGCAGAGCCCTAGGCTCTGCGATCCCAACCCCGGTCATCTCCTCCGGCACCGTCAGGGCCTGGTTAGTGGAGGTCCCATGTGAACCTTGCTGGATAACCAAGCGGGTCCGCTGCAGCAGCAGGAGGCTGCCAGCCATCAGGTAAGCTGCTGTGAGGAAGAAGAGCAGAAACTGGGTCCGACGGATTAACTTCTGTAGCCTGTAGAAAGCTTTGGCCATGCCCTTACTGAAACTGGGCCCTTCACGCCTCCCAACAGGTCCCTGAATCTCCACCTGGCCAGACACTTGTTCCTCCCATAAGTTCAGCCCATCACTTTGGTGCCTTCTTCCGATGAAAAGCTTCTTCCCAGCCAGCTGCAGCAGAGCCCAGCTTGGTGCAGCACTGCTGCCAGGCTCAGGCACCAGGCTGGCTCAGGGTCTCTGCACGCTCCCAGGGTGATGCCTTCATCATGTCCTGCCGAACAGCCGATGCTGAAACCTGAATTACCAAGGGGAGGAAGGTTGGTTCATATCCAGATTGAAAATAGCCACCATCGGGGTCACTTTCCCCCATCCACCCACTCCCTTTGGCTTTAGATGAGCATTTCTCCATCTGTTGTTTGTAATTACGCACATTAAGAACTACAATGAGAACAACTGACTGAGTACAAGTGCGTTTCAGATTTTAAGGTATTTTCCTTTCCTTTCTCTTACCTTGGAATCCACAAAAAATACCTTTATGGTGAGGTTATGTATCTTGGGACGATTGGAAAAGAAGTTATTTTCTTTTGTCAGTAGCCAACATCTCCATCCTTTGTCACTGGCTGAACAGGCAGCCACAGTACAGGCATCTTTTTACAGAGGTATTACCAGATTCCTTCCTTTCAGCTAAACAGTAGCTGAGCTACAAATGCAGATCAGAAGGAAACCGCAGTGTGGGTGTGTGGGAGGAAAAAGAAGTTGCATTATCCCACAATAGATAATTATTAATCTCTGTGCAGCACAATGAAGCTGTGCTTTATGCTGGAAGGATACTTGGGGGTTCTGTACTTACAGAGCTGGGGGAGTTGCTGTGAACGTCACTTTATCAGAAACCAGATATCCTGCTTTTTTTTTTTTTAGTAGATTCATATTGCCAACTATTGATGCGGGGGTGCGTGTGGATAAAAACTAGCAAATGTTTGAAAGAATTTCATCTCAAGTTCAGCAGATCTCTCTTGACTGCTGCTGAGCTTTGCAGCTTTAGTTGTGCTGATGTGTATCACGATGAGATTGTCTGGGCAAGAAAAGCTCCTTTGTGCTCTAGGGAACCTTTAACCTCCCATGGCAAATAAAAGCTGGCATTTCCCCATAAGTTCCTGTTTTCCCAGTCCATCCCCTCTCTGTGGAGCCAGGCAAGTGTTGAGAAAATATGCAATGTTTTCCAGAAAAGAAAATATTATGGCTTTTGTTTAGCTTGCAATTGGGTCACACTCCTGAAATCCACAGTCCTCACAATGAACATCTGCTTATTGTATTTCTTGTTTCAGTATCTGATTAAAAGTCTTGTGGATATTCACTTATGCCTCTTTATTAAATAAATGTTACCAATTAAGTCTCCACCCATTCCCTTTTTCATTTGGTTGAGCAAATTCTTTCTGTCATAACAACCAAAACCAAAGGTTCAAAACTTCTAGGACAAAAATAAATTAAGGCTCAGCTGAGTCTTTTGTCAATTGAGCCTGAATTCCTTTTGTGTGACCTTTCAGCCTTGATTCTTAAGCATGGCTGTCACAAGGCAGGAGTCCCTGTCTCTAATTTTACAATTTGGGTGGCCTTGAAGACCTGATTTAGGTGTTTTTTTAAGTTGTTGTTGAAGTTCATGTATGCTGATTTTAGTTGTACAGGGCTGAGTAAAAATATTCTAGGTCCCTCTTTCTCTAAGGGCTCGGGAGTATGAGCAGGTGTGAAGCACTGCCAGGCTGTAGCATCTGCAGTGAATTCTGACTGCTCTCACTACAGGAGAAGTTGCACACTTCTCTGCATATCAGCTCCAAAGCCAAAGAAAATGCATTGATTTACACCAGCTAAAGAGCTGACCCTCAAAGTTAAATTATTGAAAATCTCTGATCAATGTTGTGAGTGCTCAAGCATTGCAGTAAAAGGGTCAGAAGTACCAAGACAGATGAATGGAAAATTAGCCCTAATTAGATTCTGCAGGTTGTTACTGCGCTAATTCGTCTGAAGAAATACTGTCTCTGAGCATAGGTGGGGCTTGATTCAGTGGTGGTTCCTGCCGTGGGGCTACAGGAAAGTTGAGCTGTTACCAGTGGAGGCTGGCTGATCTGAAAGCAAGCTGTGTGCACATACTAGCTTGGAATTTGGACTGGGAATTACCGTGCTCCATGCAGCCAGCAGTACTTTGAGGGAAGGCTCTGTCAGTGGGCAGGTTGCTGTTTGCCTCAGCAGCTGGGGGCTGGGCACACCTTGCTCTTCGAGGTGTCATCTGCACTATAAAGTGGTGGCCCCTCCTGGTAAAATGCTGCTGGGAAGCCTCATCAGGGAGATTACAATGGCTGAAGTCACACAGGACTTCAAAAGGTTTGATCCCTCCCCAGCAGCACGATGAGGCCAGATAAATTGATCAGATTTGCAGTAATTCAGGGGTTCACGGCTCTTTTGGTTTATTCACAAAGTGAGAGATGCTTCATGCCCACGTTTTCAGCTGCACCCCGCTGCTGGCATTGGAGAGGCTGTGCTGAGGCAGCCAGAGCCTTTGGGCTCATCAAAGCCATGCCGAGAGTGGCAGCTCAGCTGGAAAACGGCCACTGAGGCCGTGGGGCAGAGGAGAGGCACGTTATGGTTACTCTGCATCACTGGCCCAGTTTAGTCTCTTTTAACACCGTGTGCTTGGACAGTGGATTTCAGTAGTTTCTCCGTGTTTGCAGTGATGTAGAGTGGAACAACTGGAGGCTGCATCATCCTCAGGATGAGAGGATCTGCCACTTGCCTAGACAGCATGTGTTTCCTGGAGCCAGGGGAGGCCAGTCTGGCCACCACCTGCCCAAAGAGCACTGTGGCTGGGTGTGATGTTCTACCTCCACATGAGCAGAATGGAAAACTTGCTGTGCATCAGCAGAACACCCAAGGTATCAGACCTAAATTAACTGTGCAGCAGGCTCTGTGCCCAAACACAAAGAAATGTTTGGCATTGCTCCTGTTGCTCTGCCAAGTTTGTTTATTTATTTATTTACTAAGGAAAAGCTGCTTCTGTGTCTCAAAAGGTTAAGTTTGCCCTTGCCCGATGGTTGAAAAAGTTTAAATGGTATAAGGCAATTTTGCTGCACTCAACATGATGTGTATGAATTACCTCCAGATGCGCTCGCCCTTAGAGCAGTTGCCATGACAGTACATTGTAGTAAAATCCAACCAAATAAATAAGGAGACTCTCCGCCCACAGACTGCTACAAATGTGCAACTCAAAAATTAAATGTTGCTTTTTAGTGGGGAAATAGCAGAGAGTGCTGCTGACATAAAAACTGTCATTTGATTTTTCCCTAAGCTGCATATTGCAATATCATCAAAGTATGCCTAGAAGAATTCAAGTGCATCACTTTTGATTATGATATTAAACAGGAAAGAGTAAGAAGGAAATAACTAGTATCTGGTAATAGAAAATGCATAATTTGTCTTTTTCATGCATGTTTCACTTAAAATGAATGAAGTGAAACAGAAGAAAAGCAGTCTTCTGTTCCTGTTTATCAGTTCTCACAGCCAAAGGTGTTTAGAACCATATTAATTGGGAATTGTTTGTAAAATCATAAAATGGTAATTGAAAGGAATTTGAGATGGGCAATGAGAACTGTTAAATGGCAGAGGAGACCTCTAGGTGAAGAGGGCGATGAAAGGGTTAACGCTGCACAGGGTGCAGGGCGGGTGGGGGGGCCGGGGAGAAGGGCAGTAATTAGCACTGGCAAGTATCAGCTTGGAGGATGGTGAGTGGAAGCATGGGAGATCCACTGGGTCCTGGGCCTTCAGCAGGGATAGAATCCCTCGCCACCAAAAGTTGCTCTAAGGAAAAGCAGGTCAGTACCTTGCTTCCAAAATGATCTCGTGAAGTGTAACAGAGGATACCACACCAGGCAGCTGCGTTAATGTGTTTGTAAAGAGAAATAAAAGAAACATGGTAAAGCTCTTGGCAATTCTGCTCTCCTAGCTTAAGGAGCAGTTACAGAATTCTTAAGGGAAGGCTGAATACTTTCAGTGATGCCCTGAATGCTGGTAAAGGCTGAAGACACTGAAAAACAGCCCCAGAGTTGCAGGTGAAGAGTTGCTTAAGTGAGGGCTGTCCCTTAATATGTGCTCAATGCAGAAGCTCAGGTCAGTGCTGCATTGATGGCTGCAGCTCATCAAGAGGTGGTCTTGTCTAAAGAGCAGCAGGATTTTGCAAATTCAGAGTTCTTGGCACAGAAGCAAGATGATGTTTTCTATTGTAAACTGAAGGGAATTGGACTAATTTACAATATTTTTAGAAAAATCCATCCCTCTTCCACATTTCTCCTTTCTTTTGTCAGCTTTCTTTGAGGGCAAGTGCAGTCAGTTAGGCCCCAGCTGAAGGATTCTGGCTCCCAGCCTTTTCTTTGGATACACTGCCTTTTTCTCAAGGCAGTTTGGAAAGTCAAGGGAAACATCATACTGTGTGAATGCACATAGGAATTAAACTCTTAAGAAGCCACAAATTCATGGTTGGGACCCTGTCAAGCATTTGCAGTTCCCTTTATTCTGATACCTGAAATCATCCTGAGAAACTCTGAGACAGTGAGTGCTCCTTGTAGCCATGCTTTCATATGTACTTAGAGCATCTCTCCAGGTTTGAGAAAGGGGTTAAAAAACACAGCGAAGTTGAGCAGAGCTCTTCCCTCATACCTTGAGTGGAATCAACAGAGAAATTCTTTATTATTCCAGTTTCCAAGTCATGGGAAAAGAGAAAAATGAAACTGTGGATCATTTTTGTGTGGAAAGTGGCAGATGCTGAAAGTGAAGCTTAGAAGAAACATCCTGGTACTCTCCTGTCTTCAGCCAAAATCCACCCAAATCAGGATACAGGTTGATGCTGATGGATTTTGGTTCAGGTCCATTGTTACTTTTTCTAGCTCCTTAACAAAGTGTCATGTGGAATTGTCTCAGTGCCAGTATAACTTCGGAATTCATGCAAAGGAAAGAAAGGTGATTTTGTAATTCCATCACCTTTCCTTGGATATTCTTTCACCAAAAAGAGGGGGCATTTTTGATGAAGAGTTAATATAATATTCATGTCCTTCGCCAGCTTAAACCCGTCCTTTTCTGTGACATGAGGTCTATGGACTACAACCTGCTCGCTGACCTTTCTGGCAGTTATGGTGCAATGCTCGAATGAGACCCATCCAGAATTCACAATCTGGCCTTTCAAGAGCATTTGGCTTCATTTGGAGACAGAAGCATCCTCCAGCTCTAGCCCTGAGCAGGCATTTCTTCTGACAGCTGTGTGCAGGTGGGTTTTGTCGTAGTGCACAAGCTGTCCTGTGCGGGCAGGGCCAGGGCACAGCCTTGGTCAACCTTGGTGTGCCTCACATCCCACTCCGTGCTGTGCCCCACGGCTCCCGCAGCTGCTGCCACTCTTTCACCACTTTTCTGTCAAAATGAAGCTTATGGTCTAGGGATTTTCGGTAAAGCAATGGAATGACCATGAGACAGAAGTGAAGGGACCCTCACAAGTTTTTCTTGCTAGAGGATGGGTTTGTGCTGATCTGACGCACGTGTCTCCCTGTAAGGTCTGTCAACAAGCTAGAAATGACACAAAAGCACCTCTTTCTCCAAATGCTCTGGTGGCAAGCGTTGCAGTTTGATGGGGCTTTCCAGCAAGTTTACCATTGCTTGCTACATGTGTGTTTGCTACAAGATGTAATCAAATTGCAAAGTTATCTTTGATGATAGAGCAGAAAAAAAATCTTTATGCTGAGTTAGCAGGAAGACAGAGAAAAAAAACTCTGTAGTCCATAAATTAGACAAATTAAGTGGAAAATAACACAAATTAAACCATACATTATACTCCCTGTATTCAATATGGGAGGTGTTTTACAGTGACAGATAATTCAGCTTTGGAAGGGAAAGGCAATGTCATATAGCAGAGCTGCAGCCTGAGGCTGGAGAGTCAGCGCTAATTCAATCCCAGCAGCTCTTTCACCAGATAGTCCACTTTTTGAGAGCAATTTTTTATCAGAAATAGGTGTAAATCTGGACAATAATGTTGTTGGTGAGTGCAGAGCCTGAGGTGAGGGAAGCAGAGGAGTCCATGGGAGGCAGCTGGTCCAGCAAGGCTTGTTGTGGAACAGTGCTGACTTGGAAAGTGCTCAGGGACAGCTTGAGCAGAGAGCACACTGTGGCGAGATGGTATTTCTCCACTAATCCCATACGTTTTTCTTAGCTCAGTGATAACAAAGGAATCGGGAGAACTGATTCCATGCCAGTATGGAAAAGATGTGGGCACATGCAAACCCCTATTTCAGAGGTAGACATGCACACACATATATGTGTGTGCATTTTCTACACAGAGGGATGTGTGCTCCAGAGGTGACACACAGGCTGATAAACCAAGAGCTTTCAGCAAACTATTCCTGAGCCTCGAAAGTATTTTATCAATAATAAAGCATTCATGCATGATGTACGTCCTTTGATATTAAAAGTTCAAGCACCCAGTAAATGATGCTCTATCTACAGTTTCCAAAAGCCCCTATATGGTCTGTGGCTGAAGTTTTGCATGAGAATGTTATAAGAAATGTACCATATATTGATGTTTGCCTTAGCCTACAGGAGCTAGAGGTGAGATCTTTTCCTGTGTGCAAGGAAATCTACTTGAATTAAAATAACACACAGCTTTGTAACTAAATCATGGGTGTTTAAAACGTATCTTTCATAAATCCTTCAATATATGAATTCCTGCAACATTCACCTTGTTAAGAGTGTATTTGTTCAGCACAGTTATGCTCCAGAACTGTTTGGAGAAGCTGAGCATTCCAGCCTGCCTCACCAGGCTGACACAAACATACTCGCAGTATCCATGCCGACTTTTCAAGTATAATGTTCTGTGGATGCTTGGGGAAAGGGCACCTCGAGAGCAAACTGAAGTCTTTATAAATAATGCCACTAACCCCCATCTACTGTGGATAAATTTAATAAATCAAACAGCAAGTGAGACTGCAATGGATGCTGATAGCCTCTGCAAAAAGTTGTCCGGTTTTTGTTCGTGCCTAGGCCAGCTGGCACACGGCTCCAAGAGGCAGATATTGCAACTATGACAAAACGAAGAAAAACCTCACCTTTCTTTTATGGCCGAGGAACCCCTGCTGTATCCAGGCAAAGTCCTGGACAATCCAGTGGAATATTATAAAAAGCCTTAATGCATATCTGAAAAGCTGGTAAATCCTGCTCCCTCTGCCCTTCCCCACTAATCCTCCTCCTGCCTGCCGGTTCCAGCGCGCAGAGCCGTAAATCCCGCGCACCGCTCCGCGCGGTGTCTGCGGCGCTCGGGGACCCCCAGCCGCCCCTGTTCGCCCTCCCCCGGCCCCGCTCACCGCTGCCGTGCCCCGCGGGTCCCTGTGGCTCGCCGGGGTCCCCGTGTCTCACCGGGCCGGGGCGCCGGGGTCCTGCGCTCTGCGGGGGCAGGCGGGAGGGATCCGCTCCATGGCCTCCTGCGCCAACAGGCTGGATGGAAGCAGCCTCCGCGCTGCACCGCCAGAATCCTCAAGCACAGCCGGTGCACTCGTGTTTCATAACGCTCCCCTGCTCGGGGAAACAGCCTCTCTCTACGGCTGCTCCACGGCAGAGCTCTGCAGCCTTCTGCAGCTGCAGACGTTTCCAGACCTAGCCATTCCCTCTGCCTGGATGTTTGTCTAAGCGCACGGATGTCTGCATCGGCAGAGCGCTGAGTGGCGGCAGCAGCAGCGTGAAGCCCTAATGCGATCAGCTGAACGGATGCTCAGTGTTTGTTTCTCGGTGCCTCTTCCCACTAGGGGCAGATCCTTCTGAAGCCGCTCCTCTGGAGACCCGGACCCCTTCTCAACAGGTCGAGAGGGTCCCGGGAAAGCGAGTCCCTGATAGCTTCCCGGCACCAGCTTGGAGATTTCAGGCAGAAAATTGTTATTCTGAGCACAGGTGGCTGCAAGTAAAATATTTATAAATGTGAGAGCTGAAAGGCATTTGCTGGTGTCCTCAGGACTGCCTGTGCTGCCGCCTTCCTTGCACGTTTCAGCTCTGTTCTGCTGCTGCTTCACATAGAGTTGAGCAATTTCTAATTATTCTGAAAGCATCTGCATTTAAATGGGGACAGGCTGCACCCCTGTAACTGCATGGGGTTTTAAAGCACCCCACAGTCTAAGCATATTTAATGAAACCTGTGAAGATTTCATTTCATTCTGTGAAGATCGGAGGCAAAGTCTAATGCAGTAATGGGACCCTTGGTTCCTCCCTGTGCCATGGGGTGTGAGTCAGAAACATCGGACCTAACACCTTCCTGGTTGTCAGCAAGCAGCACTCAGGAGCTTTTTTGGATCTAAGAGGAAAGAGGGAACTGGGATGGCGCGTGGGGCTGATCCTGTTTCCTCTCTGTATGCTTCACAGTGCTTCATGCCCTGAAGCCCCATGGGCTTTGGTGGTCAGCTGTGTGGATCTCTCCATGCAGTGCGCCCCGTGAGCGGGGGCCGAACCCCACAGTGCGATGCTGACACCACTTGAATCCCACTTGGTTTTCCCATCTCCACATGATTTAGAAGAGGGATCCGGTTGTTCAGCTCAATGTAAACAGTTAAAGCGCTTTTGCTCCTAACAAATGTACTCTGGGAGCTGTACTGATAGGGCTGCAATCCTACAATGATTTTGGTGAATTTTGATTAATGGAGAATCCTGAGACTTAGCAGTATAACATTCAAATTTAAAAATACTGATAGTTGGAGGTGTATTGTCACCCCAAGAAGTTGTGCATCTATTAGATTGCAACCTTTATGTGTGTGTACACCTTTAAGGCTGTAAAAGTGTGAAATTAATTTAGTTTTACTGAATGAAATTAAGCAATTGTTAAGTGTGACAACATTTTTAAATGTTGTGCTGGGTTGGGGCCTAAATCAACGGAATTGCAGGCTGTGGAGCAGGTGGAGCAGTGGCAGCAAATGCCTGTTCAACATTCTCAGCAAGAGCAACTCTGCTGAAAGTGTACCAAACTCCGGATGTGCCCCACAGTGCGTGCGTGGGGATGAAGTGTGTGCAGGCAGGTACAGCCACCTGGGACCTTCACTGCAGCAGCGAGCACCGGCTGGGGCTGCAGCCACCTGACACCAGCCAGACCTGCTGGGTGTGGGGAGTGTCCCAGGGACACGTTGTCACTTTGACAAATGAGCTGTTTGCACAGATTTGACATGAAAACAACTACTATCGTTTGGGGGTCTCGCAGCTGCTCTGCCTTGATTTCTGAACACAGATGGAGCCCAGACAAACTGTCAGGGCTGGTAAAACAACACCCCTGCTCCACTGAGCCCTCTTTAATGCCAGCTTGTTTCCAGGACTTTGTGTACAAAATACCACATGGGGAGTTACAAGACCCAGTTCATCCCTGGGCACAAGCACTGCTGCCACGAGATGACTTGGCTGAGGGGTTACGGTCTGCAAACAGCAGTGTCAGGCCACTGCTCAAGACTCAAACCAGACCCATTTTGGGGAGATGAGCAAGGTCAATAAAGGAAGGATAGTGTTGTATACAAGGAAGATGGCAACAATCCCTCTCCTGAAATTATTGCAGTGGATTTTTTTGGGGTGGGGGTAGGAGGTGCTCTGTGTCCCCTGCTGATGCTGCGTCACGTGGCAGGTTAACATCGAGGCAGCATCGCTGGGGGCACAGCCAGCCTGGCTCCTTGGAGCGAGCCTTGGCAGCTCTGTGTCCTGTCCACAATATCTCCACTCCCTAATTTCCTGTCTAGTTAGTAATACTGTTTTTCTCCCATTCCCTAGAGAATTTTTCTATCCCTCACGAGGAGCAGAGGAACTCTTGGGAAAACCCACTGTTGGAGAAGCTGGAAATGTGATGCACTGTATGGGAAAAGGCATGAATGGTGTTGATGATGAAGAGGGATGTGTGAGGCTGTTTCAAATGTTTCCAGGCTCAGACCAACAGGAAGTTATTCTTGTGATTTAGTGGCACTGTTTTTTTCGCCTGTGTTACCCTACTGTCTACAGAAAAGTTGTACCTTGACAGTACCTGTCTGTGTTTGCTGCAGCTCCTACTAAACATTGAAAAATGATATCTAATAACACTAAAAGAAAGGGGGCAAACTTTGAAAATAAAGCCTACGTGTGTTATGGTCATATTGTGAAATCAGTCATTGATGGGAGGAGCGGCAGCTGGAGGCAGTCTGAGACTCAGTAAAATCTTGGGCACTTTCTTTGCTTGATGGTTCTGCATGGATGTTGAACAGAATACAGCACAGAAATTGTGGAATGAGTTTAGAATCCTGTTGTGCTAAATGACTCAAACTTTCAGTCACTGCAGAAAATAGGTTCAATTGTAACAGTGAGGATGAGTTCAGAAAAGTGACAGGTTTTGCCAGTATGGTTTCAAGACGAAATCTCTAAAAGACTGTGAAGTTTCATAAAGGAATGTAATGTAGAAAATAGTTTTCTTGTCCTTTTCATCTAATAATCCTAAATATTCGGGGGTTAGGCATTCCATGTAATGCCTACCTACAATTTTCACTTATTTCATGAAACAACTGAGCAAAACAGCTGTTTAGGGCAGGGTTTGACAACGTCACTCTCTTTTTGCAATGACTGTGTTTAGAGTGTAAATGCTGTATCAGGTGCAACAGAGACAAAATGGTTGGGTCTAATATGATTATTGTCAAAACTCCTCATGATCTCAGAGCACCCAATAAATATGTCAAGTGCCATGCACAGAGCATTTTTTGAAAATTGTGCAGATCAGTGAAGGATCTTACATTCCTAAGGTATGTCTCAGAGTTTGCTTTAGCTGTGGGAATGAAGGCAGATGCTGCAGTGGTGCTGCTCTGCCTGGCAGAACTGTGTGCTCTGTACGAGTGAGGCTGCAGCACAGGGGCTCACACTGCTCCATCTGCTTCAGGTAATGGTCGAGGGTGGTTCAAAGTGTTGGGAAGAGGTGCTGGAAGGTGCAACCCAAATCAACCCATCTGGGTCTGGAACCTCTGTCTTTCAGAGTTTCCTCTTTCTTACTGTCATTGCTGCTAAGGTAGGGCAGAGCTTTGGAAGCAGATGATTGCACTTTGCATTTTTGGGGTCTGAAAGGACAGAAGCTGCTCTCAATAAGGAGGACTTGAAGAAACAACCCCTTAAAAGATAAATGAACAAAGAGATTGCATAGATGAGAGCGTTGAACACAGTCCTGGAGAAGGTGAGATAACATTTGCAAATGTAAGAGATGTTAATACGGAAAAGCCAAAATAATTTCCAAATTCAGGAGGGATTTGAAAGGTAAGATTTTCAGCATAAGTAATCAAGGATTGCTGTAACTGGAGCTGTTTCTGCTGTTCAGCATCCAGTTTATTAAAGAGAAGTGAAATAGGAACAGGTAAATAAGATGGGTTTTGGTCGGAATCTTACTGATGGTTCCTTGTGCTGTGTGTATTTAAGCTGTGTGGCTCCTTACTGTTTCTGTGATCGTACCCTGGCACCAGCACAGAAATGGTTTAATCCAGCTGAAAATGGAAAAGGTTTGTGGAAGGCAGCTCCTATGTGCTTTTTTGGGAACAGGCGTGCTCTGATATCAGGAGGTGCAGAGGGAGTTCTGGCAAACTGGTGGGAGATGGGACTGTGAGCACTTGGACAGGGATTCTTCCCATTTCAAACATTATGAACTTACTCCAGGCAGCACCAGCACCTCTCAGAAACTTTCAGAGAGTCCACTTCAGATTCTGTTAAGTGAGGTTGCTAGACTGTTAAACTGGGGATTTGTCCAGTGCTGTCTCAGTTGTTCATTACCAGGAACCAACAGCAGCAATTAGAGAGCCCTGAACACCCAGCACAACAAAGATCACACCAATTCAGAGACTAAATGAGAGTCCAGATGCCATGCAGTGCTCTTTACAAGCTGGCCTCACTCACCACCTTTTCCCAGCTTTGAAAGGAGAAGGAGTTGAGCCATGGCAATTAGTCTGCTGGCTCTGGTGACCATGGTTTCATTTATTGTCTGGCTGCACCACTGAGTTGGCCAATTAGGTTTTTAATGGCAAAAGCTGCCCCCTCCCTCCAGTTTTAAGTTCATTGCTAATAACAAACATGGCAAACCACTAGAGGTGAATCCAGAGGGTCAGTAGTCTCAAACCTCAGCAATCTAAAATGACATTTAATCCCAGTCTTTTTGCTAATGCTTTGAGCCAAGAGGTTTGAACCCAGCCCTGAGCCCCAGGCAGCTCAGGGCATTTGGGGACAGAGGCTGCCAGAAGACTTTTGGGGCAGTGTGAGGCTGTGAGGTTTTGTGGCCAGTTCTCTTCACCAAGCTGGTGGAAATAAAACCCCTCAGCTATTTGTACAGTTTGGATATAAGCTTAGATTTTTGCTAGCTCAACTCATAGCCTAAATTAAGCACATGTTGTGCCTAATTCTCATTTAGAACAGTAATGGAGGTAACAAAGCAGCTTGTGATTAGAAAAGTGTAATGATATCCTTGTGTGGGGTTACTGGGATGAAACATGGTGGAGCTCTGGACCCAGCCAGATTTGTGGGTTTTCAGCCTGGAAAGGTAGGCTACCCAAGGATTTATTTTCTTCTTTCCATTGTTGATCTTTGAGCTGTGGAAAATCCTGCAAGCACTACGAAATGGCCAACGTGTATGAGAATTATGAATGTTAATTTAGAATTTTGTTTGCTGTTTGCCTTAGTTTTAGTAATATACATCGAATTAAGCTCATAGTAATGCCTATATGAACCCAGGGCTCTTCTGCTGCAGTGACTGGGATGATTTCAGATTTCCTCTTCTCCTTGTTCCTCCATCCTCTGTCAGTGCAGTGCCTCCATCAGTTCACCATCCTAACTACTTCCAAAGGCCCAGCTTGCTCTGGAGCAGGGCTGTCTGTGGCCACTCTGCTTGGAGGGTCCTGGGGGGCAGAGCCGTGGGTTTGCCTCCCTTGAATTCGGAGGCGCTGCTGGCAGTGGAGCAGGGGCTCAGCTGTTGCTTGGTAACTGAAGCCACATTTCAAAAATGTACCCGTTTACAGCCAGCTTCCCAAATTAATGGCTTTGAAAGGAAGAGTTGTTCTTTCAGGATCGTTTTCATTTTGTACTTTTTTAAAAAAAAGGAAAAAGAAAAAAAAAAAGAGCCTTTCAGCTCCAGCTTTGCTTTTCTTCTCTGCTCTCTTTCCTCACATCTGGTCCCACAAAGGCGAGCAGTGTCACACGCCTGGGAGCAAAGTCCTTTCATCCTCCTCTCCTTAGGGTTCAGCTGTTATCATTCTGAATTTCAGGCTGAACGGAAGGAAACATCGAGCACTTCCCATAATATCGCATTTGGCATTTGCTGAGCATGGCTTTCCTCTTCTAGGAGTTCTACCTTTCAACACCCCTCCGACCCCCCTGCTCCCCCCTGCCTGGGGGACAGGTCGGTGTGGAAGGTGGGCCAGGTGTTACAGAACTGTTTGGTGCCTGTTCTCAGCTCTCATCGTGGTTTGCTGGATGTCCCTCTTGGACACACCACTTGCTCCTCAGGTCTTGCTGTCCCTTCCAGAGACCAGCCCTGTGACCTGCTGCAGGGCCCTGTGCCCTGTAGGCAGCCAGGCTTTAGGCAACTTAGCCCTTGTATTTCCACCACCGGTGTTGGGTGAGGCTGTCAGGTCCAGCTGGGTGTGCACCTGGAAGAGTTGCATCCATGGTAGACCCCAGGCAACCAAAATGCTTAACTGCTCTGAGACCAAATTGCTGCTGTTCAGCTAATGGCAGCCATCTGTTCCTCATTAGTCTACTGGACAGCCAGCTCATCCCTGTGGGATGCAGCTGGCAGTCAAGGAAGCATCCACTGAGGGCAGCCAGCAGGTATGAGCAATGTAATCTCTGTGTTCCTGCCTGTGGAGCACCTCAGCCATGGATGGTGCAAGGGCTTTGATCTGAAGCTGAACAGCCTCTGTATGTCATTTACATTGCAATTATTCCCAAAGACACAGTATGGAACTGTCCTTAGTAACTAATTTCTATCCAATCTTAAGTTTTTGCGTGGCATCAATACCGGGACATCTTCCACGTAATTGCTCTTACGGTGCTGGTAATAAATCCCAGGAAGATGATCACTCTGTCCTGATCCCTTGATGAGCAAATTAAAAACATTCCAAATTGTACACACAAGGGCACAAATTCTCGCACCCTTTAAATTACTGGGAATGGAAAGTGGCTCTGCAAAATAATCAGAGTTCACTGGTGTAATGAAATACAAACCTTTATCATCAGAGCAGTGAGAAGGTGTGTTTGCTGTTTTAATGCCAAGGTAGGTTTTTCAGGTTTTAATGATAGTTCCACAATTTGTAACATTCCTGGCTGCCCAAATGGCACTCCTTCAGTCTCGGAAAACATCAAAGGATGTAGCTGTTGTTTTGAATCTCAGTCCAGCTGTGAGAAGAGGCTGTCAGATAACAGCAGACGAGAAGGCCAGTCGCAACACCAGCAAAAGAAAGCAATGAAGTGTCTTTCTGTGCCTCTGGCAGAACATCACCAAATAGTCCTGGCCCAGTTGAAAGAGTGACAGAGCAGATTGTAGCCATCCCATCCCCATGACCTGCAGGTTGCTGCAGTACTCTGTGAGGAAAGTGTCAGCCATGCAGTTATGTGGTACAGGACACCAGGACAATTTTTCTTTGGTCCCTGCTGCTGTAGACTCTCAGAAATCAGCAGGTGAGCCCACATGGGCATAGGTCAGGTTCTTCATACAGACTCAGTGCTGGGTGGCTGGTGGAATAGCCCAAGGTTGTTCCTTGTGTACAGGACCACAAAACTTGTGAGGGTGTACAGGGAGCAGCGATTCTGGTGTCAGTGCTCCTGAGAGAGAGGGCTCCTGAGCAGAGATGCATGGCCCCTTTCCAGTGGTACCCAGATCACTGACTGATGGCAGGAGGTGGTGGCAGGACAAGTGAGATCATCCCTTGTGCTTTGAATGACAGTGCCACATCTTGGGCTCAGAGGTCAGTTCCACCATCATGTTGAAGCCTTTTAGTGTGTCCAAAGAGATGCACCCAATTTGTGCCGGCTCCATCTGTTTGAAAATTGAAATGACAGCATCATAACAACAGTTGATGTAGGCTGTCACTTTTTATTTCACCACTGCTGCCCCTAGAAACACACACAGTTGCAAAAGAAGTCAGCATGCAGAGGAACACGCTGCTAACACAGTGGGAGCACAGGACACAAAGAGCGTACGATAACGTGAGCTGGGCCGGCTGGGCACAGGAACGGCAAAACTGGGATGGTGAACGTGGTGTGAAAACAGAGCTGGCAGAAATCACGAGGAGAGGACTCAGTGCTAATAAATACTGCATTAATAACAGGAAAGGATGACTCACACTCGAGCGGGCTATATGCTCATCTCATCTTTTCCAGCAAGTTCAGAACTGAGCACTCATTACTGGGCTTTGTTCTCCCTGATTGCTTTTAATTTCTGACTCTCTGTTCTGGACGGCTGCAGCCATCTGAACCTTTGGATGTGTTAATATTTTAGCAGGATGGGCAACAGGAGGCTGTGAAATGTCAGTTGTCTCTGAGAATCAAAAGGGATTTAGAAGTAGATGATGGGTAGGTGGCTGTCTTAATTCAGCAGTGTAACAGCAGAGCTAACACAGACTCCCTCCTCTCTTTCATCCCCTCCCACATGCACTCACTGAAAGGAAAATAAAAGACATTTGCGTTCATTGACAGCTGGTGATGTGTTCAAAAGGATCTTTATTGAGCTGGTAAACAGTCATGACTCCCTCCCCTTCCCCAAATTCTGGTTTGATTACTTGTTTCCCTTCGCTTTTCAGATGGAAAAGGCCCTTCAAAACATGAGCCTCTATGTAATAAATCAGAGAAAGGGGGGGAAAAAGTGCACACTCATACTTCTGTGTCTCAGGGTTTGCTCAGGGCATGCAATGCTGAAGTCAAACAGCAGCTGCTCAGAGTTGGCGTTTTCAGAAACCTGGAGTCAGACCTTCCTAGTCTGCCGTTAAGTGTCCTTTTAAGAGCTGTTCATTCATCAGGGTATTTCATATAATCTGACAGGAAATTATATTTACGATGCTTTTAGCTCCATTTGGGACATTTTTTTAATGCTACTTCTGGGATGTAAATTATTTAAAAATCATCAATTTAGTTCTTTACATAAAGAGATGAAAGCTTACTAAAAAGCTTTCCTGTTCATGGCAGTCTTAAATTCTCCAGCAGATCTCTGGATTTTTGCTTAATTGAACACCTAAAGAATAAAAAGAGCTTGGCCTCGTAACATTTTTAGTAGAAGTAAATTTTAGATTTATTTAGCCCCGTTGACTTTTGAAATACAACCACTAACAGCATCTGTTTAAAAATTGTCCTTCAGAATGGGTAAAGTGTTTTTATCACCAGGCATTAAAGTCATTGATGGAGCTTTTTATGTACCCCTCTGCCCCTTTCACAGCTCTTCCAGTGGCTCCAGCCCTGTATTCCCATTCCAAAGGGATGGATAAAGTTGGGCTCCCCCATGGAAGGGGCGTTGGGGGTGCAGCTGCCCAAGCCCTCTCCCTGCAGCAGGGTAGGAGAGGCACAGGGAGGCCTGGGCACTGGAGCTCCTGGTGGTGCAGACAGGAGCCCAGGAGCCCTCCTGCTCCTGCTTCACCTCACCTGTCCACAGGTGAGGTGCCCATGGCTGCTCTGGCCCGGGAGGGGTGGCTGTGACTCCTGACCCCCCTCTGAGCCAGCTGGCCACAGCCAACCTTAGACAGCCCCAGCTCGTGGCTCTGGCTGTGGCACAGGGCAGTGCTTTGTGCCAGCCCCTGACAGCCAGGCTGGTCGGAATGCCAGCAGGACTTGTCCTCTAGTATAACCTGCTGCTCACATACCCCTCCTGAGGTGACACTTGTGGTTGTGTGTGATTCCTTTGGCTGGCAATCCTTTCAAAGAACTAATGGGAGCAGTGACTAGGAAATACTTGAACTCCTGGCAGATATATGGCAGATGTAAACAACCTCGAAGCCCAAAGATAAATGTAACTGAAAAGTCTCCAAATAAAAGATGTCTGGATGGATGTCATTTGCCTCTCTGATCAGCTCAGCCCCAAACCAATCCTCAGGAATTAAATGCAGGATGGAGCCACAAAAAGGACTGCTCCTAGAAAAGGGGCCGCTCCAGTCGAACAAGGGAACTGCAGTGAATGGTTTTGACACTTTTAAAACCAAAATACATCTGTCATGCATATGAGTGTGGAAACTTGCTAAATATTCATGAATCTGGGTTTTCTTTTGTTCCCATTATGCCTGGGGAGCATGGGATGTTTCCCCCCTACCAATTACTGTCTGATCCCTGTCAGTGCAAATCTCAGGGCAGAGGGACACGTTCACATCAAGGTGCTGTGCCTGATGCTAACCTTAAAATCAATATGTGAAAAGTTGGTGTGGTTGCAGGTGAGTGACACTACAGATTCACTGGAGACACTGGGATTCCCTGTCATAATTAGCATTGATTTCCCTCTCATTTTGGGGCTTTGTTGTCTGTGAACTCATTAAATTGTGACCTGCATGTAGGACTTGCATTTATGCCCTGGAAAAGTCAGCAGATTTGCTATCGGTTATTATACTCCTGAGGCTGCAATTGTTTAAATGTATGTGATGAGAGGACTGTTGAGAAATATTTCAAGAAAGAATTATAAAAGCAGGTTCTAAGGGTACTTTTTTTACAGCCAGAATCTGTTCTCTTGCCTAAATGTGACATACTAAAAAAACAGCTCTCTGTTTATCAAACCAGTGTGGAATTTCAATGCCTGCACTCATTGTTCCTGATGAATAGGGGGTGGCAACAGCACTGATGAAGCTTACTTGGAGGTTGATTTGGCTCAGTTCTTGCTTTCTGTAGGAGGACGTGACTCTTTTTTTGCGCTGCTTTGACTTGTGAGTGATGCTGGAAAACCAAGGTCCAGCATCAGTGCAGCTCTGCAAGATGCTCTCCCTCAGCCTTCAGAAAAGTAACAGCCTTTGTAGAAGCTAAAGTAATACAGTTTTGAAACACTCCTGATATACAGAAACTGGACTGTTTTGTACTGAGCTCAAATACTCAATCACCACTGTTGGTTTGATGCTGATGCCAGTAGAGTCTGCATGCCCATCACTGTGTGGCAGTTCCCAGTACTGACTGGACACACAGAGAGCCCTTGCCAGACCTGGTGCTCTCAGTTCTCACCATGTGCTCAGGAAGAATATTGTGGACTTCAGTGTTTTTTCTGGGTTTGAGGGACTTTTTTTACTGTTGGATTCAAAACAGAAATTTCAGAGAGGAAGGCAATTTATTGTCCCCACGCTTAGGCCAGTATTCACCAGGGGGCCAATTAAAATAGTGCAGTGCTTGTTAATAATAATTCAAAGTGGCTTTTCAGTTCAGTTTTGGTTTATTTAGGGATGCACGCTGGGACACAGCCAGCACTCTTCAAAGGACCGAGTGCACAGACCCGGCACGGCTCAGGATCTTCACTCCTTTAACCATGACTTACCAGGGCAGTTAAAGATCGGTTTTACTGATTGTCAGTGGGAATACTGCTAATTTAAGGAGAAATTAGCACAGAGTTTATATACTGTTTTTGACCATGGACTTAACTCCTGGACATTGAAGTAGAATTTAAGTTAGAAAGCTGTTCTGGTTTTTGCAGCTCTGATGGACAGAGTCTCTACATTTGTCATTACACCACCTAATAAAACCCTGGCATGATTTACATACCTTGGTAAGTAAATGGACATCCATTGGCCTCATAAACTAGTAAAGGTCTGGTGACTTCACTCTTACAGTTAATGAGTTGCTGGAATTACTTACAAATTCGGTTGATGATATTCTTCCATATAGAGCTCTATTTAAACCTCTCTCCTCCAAAAAGTAAGCATGTGCTTGTCCTTAAGAAAACTCTGACTTGTGTTTTAATTTAGAGTAATTTAAACCTCAGTGATCTCAGTGGCGGTTTTTATTAGGAAAAGGTGGTGGTGCCTTTAAATGTGGGTGTCCCTATATAGTCATACTTTTGAAGTAACTGTGTAAAATGAGAAATTAAAGAGATTTTGAAGGGTTAAATAATTTTCTTTTAGGCCTACTGATACAGCTGGAAAATGCAGATGGTTTTGGGGTGCTCCAGGCCCCACTGACCTGGAGCAGGACCCTGAGGCTTGTGGTGGGGCTGCATTGCGACCGCTGAGGCTGCCCAGCAGACAGGGCTGGGGCTCATTGTTTTCCCACGTGGGAGCATCTGGAGCCTGGGAGGGACCTGCCAAAGATCTGCTGTGGAGTGGAAATGGCATTTGCAGGTTAGGTCTGGGTCCAGCTGGAGGCAGTGCCTTGGAGTGCAGAGCCAGGCTTTCCAGGATGGGGTGCAGGGAGAACACTTGCACTAGAGGAGTTGTGCTGCGATGGCCACTCCCACCTCGTGCTTGGGGAACAAGGCTAAGGTGTGCAATAATGAGGTTCTGTATTTATGAAACCCTGTGAGAAGACACTCAGGCTGGATCTCTTCGGTGCCCTGTGGTGTAATGACGTCGCAAGCCTGGGTGGGTATTGCAGAGCAGATTGTTTAAATGCAGAAGGACCCCTATGTGTGCCTGACAGCTCAGTCCTCTGAGAAATGTGGAGTCTGTGTCAAGTACGATTTGCAAAAACTGAAAGGGTGCCACTGCCCCTAGTCCAACACTGCAATGACTTGTGAAGCCTCCTTTGTGCACACCAGCCTGATGGCAATGGCAGGTCTCTCCTCACCAGCCCTGTGTGGGTCCCCTGCTGCAGAACATGGCCTGGCGCTGGATGGCCATGGGGGACAGAAGCCCTGCCATGGCAGGAAGGAGCAGATTTCCAAAGCTGGAGTTTGTGGTATATTTGGATGAAATGTCAACTTTTTGCTTCCTTGAAAGCCCAGCCTCCCATCAGGGCTGTGACCCAACCCCTGTGTCCATAAGGCTTATACAGCGTTTGCTCTGTCAGCTGGTGTTTAGTTACTCCATTTTGACATATCATAAACTCCACCATTTTGGTACACTGATAATTTTCTTTACGAAGTGGATGTAAGTGTGAATTTAATCTACTTATTTTTAATGTCCAGTGAAGCTTTAGACAGCAATTTAGTCATTATTATTGCTATTGTACAGCTGCTCTCTGGAGGAGCTTAAACCATGTCAGAAAGGGAACCAACATAATGAGTCTGACAGAAATTCAGAAGGAGAGATTAAATTTAGGATAATGAGTTCTGTTGAATTTTTAACATTATTGTAACAATTAACACCACTGCAGCCTGTTCATCTCTGGACTCAAAACTGAAATGTGCAGTTGGGAACTGGGCTGTGCAGATATGTCCTTCTCCAAGTCTTTTCCTCTTAAAAAGAAAGAAAAAGCAAGACAAAAGGAACACTACAAATTCTCCTCCCTCCTCCCCTTCAGTTTTCTCAGATCTTCTGCTGTGTTGCTACCAGCCATTCTTCCCAAATCCACTACCTGCCACATGCAGACCTCCAGCCCCAGGTGAGGGTACATGTGTCTCTGTCCCACTTCTTTCCTACAGCTGCAGAAAAGGTACTAGACCAGCTGGGGACCAAACTGGCAGAGGTAAATCAAACCTCATTAAATTGGCTTGTTTTCACTGTTTTGAACACCCAGTTCTCCTGGGGAAACCTTATCTGACATGAGTGTGTACCTCCAAATCCAAGTGCAAGCAGTGGAGTTTCTACACCAGAGTGGAAAAACCAAATGCAAAGGAGAAACAGCATTTACAGTGATTTATAAAGAAAGGGAATCTCCAGAGCATGCATTTGACTCCAGTTGTACAGTGGCATCACAGGGGATGGGAAGTCCTGTGGTGATTTTTAAAACCTCTTAGAGACACATGAAGATCAGAACTTAATTTTCATGTCTCTTCTGTAGCTGCCTTATAATTAATTTCTCTGAAACAGTTTGTTTTTCTGCTGCCAAACACTTCAACACTTATATGTAAATTATCAACATCTGAAGCCTCCTTTCCTTAGAAAGAATACAAGGCAATCATCAGATAAAAGTCATTACATATTCACAGCTATTCTGCTCCACTGATAATAAAACATTCTTAAGGGAAAGTGACCTTTTTACAATAGAGTTATTAGTGTCAGGACTTCAGAACTGTCTTTACTTATTACAAGTCCTACCAAAAACATAAAAAAGAGTGAGGTTTATGATCTTAAAGATGTGTCAAAGCATAACCATTAAGGACATTTTCGCAGAATGTTATTTATATAACATATTTTTTGTGTTTTTTTATGGCAAACATTGAGAGTGTTGACAGAACTCTGCATTCATGACTTCTTTTGACTTCTGATTGTATTCTGGAGATTCCAGATAAGGTTTCTCACACTATATTTATGGCTTTGGAAATCTCCCTAGCTCCAAGAAAAAGATATTCCCATACACATGAGAACATCAGCTCCTTCAAATGCAGAAACATTTTTGTGCTGTCGTTTTCTTTCCTGAATGGAGGGCTGCTCCATTAAAACACTATCCCACAATCTCCCTCTGCTTTTCCTGGTCTCCATCCCATCCAGCGCAGCCAGTGATGCTCATCCTCAAGCTGCTGTGCCAGCAGGATTCAGCCCCATGTGCCTGCACTTTGGTATCTTTCCAAAATCAATATTTTAAAGAAACTTAAATTATTCCCCCTACTGGAATCATGATTCATGCAATGATAGCATCAATATTAATACAATAATCGAACTTTAATGTCCGTTGCTAAGCAACCTGTCAGGCCAGCAGAGCAAACTGGACTCAAACCAGAACAACTGGAACTGGGGAAAATTTAATGCAAAAACGAAAATATTAAAGGGGGGAAATGTCAAGTACCAGATTCTGCAGAACCATCCTCTGGGCTCAGCTGGAGGCTGAGATCTGCTTTTTTGGGATGCCCCAGTGCTGCGGGCTCTGAGCTGACCCTGCATCCCGTGACTGGCAGTGCCAGAGCTGCTGGGCACTGAGCGCTCTTTGGGAAGGGCCACATCCTCTCTGCTCAGATTCTGTGGAAACAAAGAGTCAAGAGGAAATAGTTAAAGAAAAAAATCTGATTCTCTTGCTTTTTCCTTCCCACACACTTCTGAAGACCCATTCAGTGTTTTCCTTCTGGCAAACTATTTAGTCAGAGCAATCCCCAGAGAGAACTCTGTTTCTGCCCTCTGAAGGTTATCTAATAGCTTTCAGTATGGCTAGTTTAGGATGTGTCTTGATGTGCAGGGAGCTGGGATTAACAGAATAGAGGGAAATTACTTATTCCAATAGCTCTTTAAAGAAGAAGTAAGTCCATTTAAAAGAGGGAAGCCCATGCAAAGTATTTCCATTATGCTGTTTTTTTCATTAAGCATTATCTTGAGAAGCCTGAAGAAGTCTGTTTATCTGGGAAATGAGATTCTGTTTTGGTAGATGATTCAAGTGGAGGTTGGGAAAAGGTATCAGAGCCAGCTGGTGCAGAAGAAAAAGAGAAAAGAGGTCATTCATTATGATTTTTTCCTCATGGTTGCTAGCAAAATAGAAGAAGAAACATGTCCTCTGGGATATCCCAGCTGGCAAGAACATCCTTACAGGCTGACTTCCAACCACACCAGCAAACAGAAAAAAATAAATTAAAAATCCCTGGAGACCTATATGTTTGTGGATTCACCAGCATATTGGCAAGTGCCTTGGTTGTTTTCCTCTGAAGAGTTGCATGGTGATGTAAAGTAGAAGAAAAATAGGATCTCGACTCTAGGAACAGACCCAAATTGCTGTTGTTTTTGTGTTTCAGGCCTCAGCAGTGTTTCTTTGCCTTTTCTCTCTGCCTTGCTCTGCTTTCCTCCTCCTAAAAAACACTTCTGCCTGTTGGCCATGCAAGGTTCCTACACTGAGCATGGCCATGGCCATGGACAGATGCCTGACAGGTCTGGTATGGTCAGCAGGATGGTTTTTCCAAGAAATGGGAAAACTTGCAGAAATTTATTTGATTTTTTAAAAAAAATTCATTTTAGTGTCTCAAATTAAAGAAGGAAGGGGGATTAAATTCACTTTCTCTGGGAAGTACCCTGTTAGTTTTGGTTTGTTTATTTTCACCTGATTTGATATTTTTTATTTCAAAACACAGTCCAGGAGCACTGAAGTCAATGAAAATTTTGCTGTTGACTTCAGCCACAGCAGGCAAAGGCAAACCCTTGAGGCAAATTTGGGTTACTTGGGGCTGGAAACAGGGCTGCTGCAGCACATGTGTTCTGCTCCGTATCCAGGGCAGGAATTGTGTCCCAGGGCCTGGAGGGATGCTGGGGAACCCGTGTGCAGTGTGTGGTTCTTTGGGCACATGGACGGATCCTTCTCCCTGTCAGAGAGGAGCAACCGCTGCAATCAGTAATGCTGAGGCAGATTCCAGCCCCTGCTCCTGCTTCATCCCCAGGACTGAGACCATCCCAGCTGCATGTCCTGAGGTGTCTGCCTGTCTGAGTGCGGAGCTCCCCGTGCTGCTGGTGAGTTATCATGGCTGTTGTTAATGCTCCGGTTGCTGTGGAGTCGTGTGCTGATGGATGATAATGATGGAGCGAGTGCAAGGCTCCATCTGTGGCCAGCCCCGGGTGAGCCACGGTGAGTTTTCTTCACCCCCACTGCACCACCTGAAGAGGCAGCCTCAGAGCTCTCCCCAGGGAGGACTGCAAGCCCTTGGGTGTCCCAGGGCCCCCTCGAGAGGAAGCAACTGCTTGTAGTGCAAGCCCCCATGCCCGCTGTGCCATGGAGCTCTGAGCCCTGCAGAGAACCAGGTTTGCCTCCATTGTCTGGGCACTGTGTCATTGTTGCAGCCCCCAGTGTGGAACCTGAACTCAAAACTGATCCAGCATCCTGCAGACCTGAGCTGCTGGAGGTGTTGGAGGCAGCAAGGGCAAAGGCAGAAATTGCTGTGAAGCACACCCATTTTGCTGACTTTCAGTGGTTGTCGGGTCCTCCAGTGCCTCATGTGCTTTCCAAAAAATAAAGGGCTTTGATTAAAGCAGTCACAAGAGTAAGCCAGGATTTTGTAATGGTAGGAGGCCTTGACATTGTCTTTTGAACACTGAGGACAAATTATCCATGGGAAATTACTTCAATTGCTGCCTCCATTATTTGGCCTTAATCCTAACTTGATACCTTTGGCTAGACGATAAAATTCTCCCATTGCAAACAAATGATACATTTTTTTCCCCCTTCCTGCTGAGGGTTTGGGTCATTCTTGCTGATATGAATTTTGAAGGTGGTCTTCTACACCTTTTCTTCTGCCAAATACTATATGCTTTGTGGTTCCAGTTTTTCTGCAGCTATTTATTTTTCCTTTGACTAAAGTAGAAATCAGACCTAAATTATCTGCTTGATTTTTATCTGAGGCAGCTGTGCTGGGACAGCATCTATTGTTCAGATCTGTTACCTTTTACACAACAGGGATAAATTAATTAAAGGGCTTTCCCCTGACATTCAGACTCTTGCCTGCATATGTTCACATAAAAGATGAATGACAATGAGGTTCTCATTACAGCGTGATGAATTAGCCTTTTCACTTCAGTTCCAGCAAAGTCTACTTCATGGTCAACGCTCTTGTTTAGGCCCAGACTTTTTCTTCTCTCTTTGAATTCAAATTGAGCAGCTGCTGTCAAACCACCTTTCTTGGAGCTATCCATTATTTTGCACTGCCCTTTAGAATTCTTTACTTTTCCAGGGAATTTGCCACACTGGTTCGCCAGGAAAAAACATTACTTGGAAACAGCATCCCCCTGATTTTCCTTCATGCACATCACAGACCTCAGGGTGCTGGGAGAAGGGGCAGCTTTCTGAAAAACAGTGAAAGAACCAGGACATCATTGCTGCCACAGGCTGGGGCCAAGCTGCTTCCCCACACTCTGGTGTCTCCACAGGCAAAGCAGGCAGGGTGGGGTGGGAGGGGAGGTGACCCTGTATCTGGTGCTGGGCCCAGCAGTGCTCCTGACCCTGGGGCCATGTCACTGCTGTGGCTGATGCACTTGGGCTGTCATTTTAGTGCACTGCAACTCATGTCTTCCCAAAAAGTGTTTGGGAGTCACCCTTCACCACTTCAGGACCTGACATTTCTGTGGTGCTCCCCACCTTTGTTCCTGCACAGTGACATTCTCAGCCTACTGTTAATTTATTTATCTATTTATTTATTTTTTAAGTAGCAGAAGCTTAACATAAATATTTTATTGGGATGGGGTGGATGTTGGTATACACTAGGCATGAGGACACAACAATGATCTTGTTGACATGTAATGCACAGTTCAGTTGGAATGTAAGTGGGGCAGGAGGGAAATGTGCAGAGGTGTTTGCTGGGAGTTGCACACTGGATTCATTTCCAGTCTGTGAGAGAGTGGGACGAGTGATGATGGATTACCCCTGTGCCCCTCACATGTGCCAGTGGCCTGAGCAGGGACACCCGGTGTTCAAGGGCACAAGGGCCATTTTGCCAACCTGTTCTGATGGGAGAGGCCAGATGGATTACCTGGGTAATTTGAAAGCTGTTGTCTACACAAAACAAAGTCAAAATACCCATCCCTGCCAGGTGCTATTTCACAAAGAAAGAACATTGTGTTTCTTGGTCACAGTCCCTGGCAGTTTATCATATTCCTTTGCTTGTATCTTTTAAGTGTCAACACCTGGATCAATTTTATGCACCTGCCTGTGGTCAGATTATTACTAATGGTGGCTCTGCTTGATGTCTGGGGACAGGAATGAGTCAATTGTAATAACTGTAAGTGAAAACATCAAAATATCGGTAGAAGAATAGCCGGTGTAGCATGAGGCTGTTATTATTGATGTGGCAATATTTATCTTTATCTCTTTTCCTAAAGCTTCCACAGCCATGCTGACTTTGCTCTTCTCTCGAGTTTAGAAGATTTGGGTGCTTTTGGAAGTGTTATCTGAAGAGGATGCCAAGGCACAGTGATGGAAATGGTCCCCCAGGGACTTCCACATCACAAGGCAGTGCCTGTTCTGACTGTGTTGCACCCTCACTTGAGCAGGAGGAGACAGGAATATTAGCCTGGACTTTACTAAGACATTCACACATCGCTGGGGACATGAGGTTTTCCAGAGTTTTCCAAGCCCCTTATCTATCTGCTTAACAACTCCCTTTCTCTGAGGACAAATAAAACACCTCAGGACATGATTTTGCTGTGTAACCGGCGTGTGAAGGATGTGTGTGCAGAGAAGGCACTGCAGGATGAGCAAGTGTGGTGGGGGAGGAGGCTACTGCCTCTTTTCCTGCTTGCCTCCCCCTGAGAAGAGGCTGAAGTGTTCTGCAGTGGAATCTTTGTGCAGAGGAGGGAGGTAGATGCTCCCTGAGAAGCCATCTGCACCCCTGGAGTACCTACGCCCTCATCACTGCCACGCATCTGTTCTTCTGCCCCCTCACTGCTGGAACCTGCCTGGGTTAGTCTTCTCCAAGTGCTCCTTTGTAAATACATACGAGTTCCTAATTTTACTCTAACCTGTTACAAGCTATTTTATTGCCTTTAAAATGTTTTATTGTTCATTTCAGACAACTCAAATGCTTTGTTTTCCAGGAACAACAAGCCACGAGGAAGGCAAGGCAGAATTTAGTTTCTTTGCCTGAATTTGTACTTCTGCTGTTCAGGGAGCCTAAAGGAATGAAGGTTCCTTTGAAAAACTGGAGACCCACACACAGCTCTGTTCTTCAATTGCAGGTCCCAAAACAGTGCTTTAACTAACATGCAGTGCAGCACACCTGAACTGATGGGTTTGGGATATAACCTGTATCCTGCTATGGAGCTGAGCCCTACTGCCCTTCCATTCTTTGGGAGTCTCTTCCCACCCACCCTCAGCTCCAGAAGAAGCCAAATGCTCATGTTGGTGCCTGAGCTCCCTCTGTACTACAGGAGCATGAGAAGTCTCTCTAGGCCCAACCCCAAGCTCTCAGGTGGGCTCTGTTACCCTCCACACCTGTCAGGGTCAGTGGAGCAGGTGAGGCACTCCAGGAGGGGAAGGATTAGTGGGTGGATAAATGCAGGGAAGTGACTCCCCTTTTGCCTTTGTCCTTGGTTATCTTGGGATTCTGTAGCTGACTGAGCCTAGACAAGAGATTTGGGTATTTGGAATCTGGCTGTGGAGGCAGGATGGGCTGGCATCATCATCAACATCGAAAGCTCTTCTAAGGACTCCTAAAAGCTCAGCTCTGGGCTGTCTCCAGAGCTTTCCTGCACCTAACACCAGGAGAAGTCTTGGCTACGTCATCACTCTCATTTCTGTTCTTTTCACGAGTGAAGCAAGCCTGAGTCCTTGGGGTGAGCAGCTTTGTAATAGTTATTGTTAGGGGGTTTGGGAGGGAAAGGACTGGGAGTTCTCCATAGAGGCAGGGCTGCCTTCTGTGTTTCAATTCTTGGGTTTATTTTTGATGAGGAGCGAGGGACTGATGTATGTTATGAGGAAGTGATGAATTACCTGGCATGTTTGGAGCACTGGGGATTTTCTCACATCAGGATGATGGTGATTGATTTTTTTCTTTCTTTTTTTTTTTCCTTCTTTCAGATCTGCAGCAGAGGAATCTCTGGATGCCTGATTGCAGCTGACAGGTAAGCTGTGGAGTAAGCTCACCAGTGACTGTGACAGGCCTCCCTATCTCCTGTCCCCACTGCTTTTCAGACTGTAATGGCTTGCTGAAGACATGCTGTCAGGGTGATGGAGGTGTGGAGATTATTAAATGAGGACACCTTTGACTTGGTAAATTGCTTCAATCTCACAGGGGGCTCTATTATCTCCTACTGGACCCCCTTTGTAGGGATTAAAGAAGGAAGCAAAGAAGGTGGACTGCAAAACTGCAGTAGTGTTTGTTTTCCTGAAAAGCTGTGGCAGAGCCCAGGGAGGAAGGTGGGAGTTGCACGTGGCACCATGCTGGGCAGTGGAGGCAGAGGGTTGATTAACTGATCCCAGCAGGTCCTGGGTGCAGAAAGCCATTATTGCCTTTGGGGGGTACACAGCACATCTGGTGTCTTGTCCCTCACTGGCCCTGAAAATTATGGGAAAATTATTCTGTGTCAGGCTGCTCTTCCCTGCATTCTGTTGTGTAGGCTCTGTCCTGCTCCAAGGGAGGAGAGGACTGCAGCATGGGGGCTGGAGTCTGAATCCAAAACTTCAGTATCTGTTCCTCTGGAAATGAGGCTGCACTTCCAATTTATATAAAATCACTCTTCACCAGAAGAAATGATGGAGCTGGTTTGGACTAATTACAGAGTTGTTCCCCTACCCTTGGCATGACAGCGTGACTTGAAATCCCGTGTGCTCTGTTTGTGGTCAGCTGTCAGTTGGACAGGGAAGGAGGCAGAAAACAGCAAAATGAACGGAAATTAGGCAGGAAGGTGCTGAAAAAGGAATGAAGCAAAACAGGAGAAAGATAGAGGTCTGTTTGAGGTGCAACCAATGCAGAAATGCTGCTGTCCTTGGATGACAATTGCTATGGATGGGAAGGCATGTATCTACATTCCTGAAATCAGGTGGGAAATAGTCTGTGAGCGGTTGGTGATTATAAGTTCTCTGTTGGTTGGATGTCACAGCAGAAAGGGTGGTAGTCAGAGCTGTAATTGGATTATGAATGTCCAAGCATGATTGCCACGCTCTACATGGGAAAGGTGTGCTGGAGGAGAGGGACTTCTCATTGCCGTGTAGGACTGGCTGTGCAGACCATTCACTGGGGAATAGCCCCAGCTCCTGAGACCTGTGCGTGTTTTAGAGTAAATGCTTTCTTGTAAGCGAACTTCCCTGAGTGCACTGAAAGTAGCAACTGAACAGAAAGAAATTTTCCCCTGTGGTCCAGTCTCTCCTTCTCTTTCCTAGGGTCTAAACAATTTAAAAAACAAAACAACAACAACAAAAAAAACCAAACAAAAAAACCCAAACAAACAAAAAAACCACAAAAAAACCCCCAACAAACAAATGAACAAACCAAAAGTAAAAAATAAACTAAGCTGAATTTACTAAGAAGATCTTTGCAATGAAAGGAGCTGATTACCGGTAGGAAGAAACTTAGTTTATTATCGTATTTTTAAAAGCTTGAATAATTTTAGCCATTGGCTTTATTGTCAGCAAAAGAACTATTTCAATTATTATCTCTAATAACTTTGGAGGGCATCTTTAAAGTTCGTTTCCATGAATCCTACTTCAAATGCTACTGCAGAGATAAAAGCAGCAAGCTTAACCCAATGAATAACTGATAAACCAGAAATATCACTGCCTTGCCTCGGAAAATCACAGCTCTGAGCTCGTCTCGTGGATGTAATCACAGCCTATGCTCTCGCTGGCCTCTATTGGCGGCAAAGCTCTCTTATGATATTCTGTCATTTATGACAGTTCCTCCAGAGAGTTCATTAGGGTGAACATTAATGTGGCTGAATCCAGGAAACTGCTTTTCCTGACATAATGCCAACATCTATTACAATGCTGTGCGGTGCAGGGGGGAGCTTTATGGTTGTTTAATGTGTGTATGTGTTGCAAATGGTATCACTTTAACTCTCTCCATAAAGCAGTGTCTGCTTTCTGAATTGCCACCCCTATAAATATGTTTAATGGGGAGCCTGAGCAGCTGTTGTGTTCAGCAGTTGTCTGTGATGATTATGGATTCATGGGTTACAGTTCTCAGTACTGGAGAGCTGCAATTAATCTATACCATTCTTCAGACCATCATCAGTGTGAGCGCTTAGGTTTCCCCTGCTCTATTGGCATTTCTTAGAGTTCTTTGTACGTAAAATCTATATTAGGAATTGAGGCAAAGGAAAGAAGCAATGGCAAAGAAATAATTAATGGCTTTCCCTTCTTCCATCTGTCTCCATGCAGCCGTGTTGTGCAGGAGCAGCTACTCCGAGTCTGAAGTTGGGTCACTTGTTTCAGGCATAGCCACGGTGCAGTGTGGAGGGCTGGTGGGGTGAGCTCTATGGACTTGCTGCTTCCATGCACGGCAGAGCACGTGTGTGTATGGTTTTAAAAGAAAAACAAGAAAAACCAAAACAAACCCCCTCAAATCCACAGAAAAAAAACCTGTCCTTATGATAGTAGGAGCGACATCAGGCTGAGCCTTATCATCCTTCATTGCACACTTGGCTCAGAGGGAGAACGCTGGAGCTGTAAGCTACCTCAAGCTTTTTGCTGCAGCCTTATTCTAATCTCCTTTCTGGGTCAATTCCCAGGTAAGAGAGGCATACCATTCCATTTTTAATTGTTTTCAGCTCAGACTCCTGATTGCCAGCGCAGGGCTGGCAGAGCTGCCAGGATACACTGAAACACGTTGAGTACAAGCGTCTTATCTGGTCGGTGCTGCTGTGGGCACTGTGCTGAGGAGACTGCCATGGATATGGGCATTCATCTTAGTCAGCCATAAAGAACCATTTCTGCCAGGTGGGAGAGGACAGCTGCAGTGGATCCAGCTGGCTCTGTCTGCCTGCCCTGTGGGCTGGGACAGAGGGGTCTGAGGGATCTGAGTTGGAGACTCAGCTAACAGGCAGGAGTATTACTTTGGGGAAGGACCTTCAGGGCTGGTGAGTGAGTTGCTGCACTCAGCATGAAATCAACTTGAAGCCCCAGTAGCCTTGTGGGGTGCAGGGGACCCCAGGAATGTCTATTCAAGGTTTATTAAGTTCAGATCAGAGAAACAGGGCATTAGGAGCTGCTGATGGCTACCATGGAACTGGGGTCCTTATACCTGTGCAGTGGTAGGAGATCAAGCACAGTGAGTCACGTAGAGTTGCCCAAGAGATGGGATTGGAATGTTGGACTGGGAGAGAAAATCTCTGAATCCTGCTGCAAGATGTGAACCCAGGGCAGGATTGTCCCTGGCTGATCCCAGGGAACACACAGCTTGGATGGACAGCCCCTGTTTTGAAGGGTTGTAGCTGGAAGGGAAGCAGAGCACCTGGGAAACAAGAATGGTAATAGGTGGAGAAGTGAAATCTCAAAGACTATGAGGAAGTTCTGTGCCTGTTCCTGACCCATGCTGGTCTCCAGTACCAAGGCTGCAGGAGCCAATGTAGGCAGTGTTGCCAGGAACTGGGCTGGGGACATGGCCAGGGGTGTCCCTGTGTTGGAAAGGAAGACCACACTTGGTTTTGTACCTGCCCTCTGCAGCGGTGGCAGCGGTGGCAGTGGCGTGCTCAGGGGATGCACAAGTGTAGGCATAATTGATTCATACGTTTTCAGTGCTGGCTGCCAGGCTGGGGGAGGAGGAGAGACACAGCCCCACATGTTCCAGTGTCATCACTCCCACGCAGGCTACAAGTGGAGCCTGCGGTCCCTGCCCTTGCCATCCCGGAAGGCTGCGAGAACGGGGCTTGAGGAGAGGGAGAGAGGAAAAATACCAGAATAAAGAAACTTGATCAGCTAATTGGTGAAATCCTCTTTCTTTGGTTGACTGTATTCATTTTGACAGAAGCCTCTCCTCCTTCCCTGGAGTGCTCTGGCAAGTGAGTCTCTAGCAAATAAAGCAAAGGATCTGCTGGATGCATAGCCATGCATAATTTAGGAACACTGGAGCCTTCTGCACATCTCATCACAAACTGGCATTCAGTAAGTGCTAACACAACTCCTTTGTGAATAGGAATTTTTGTGAATTTCTTCTCTTTTTTTAGTGAGATTTGTCCATCAGACCCCTGCCAGGAATTAAAAATTGACTGTCAGGAAGTGCATTAGCAGCACTAACACTTAACAGACACATCCGTTCATGCATGCACAGTTAAAATAAAGAAATGGTTGTGGATTCTTGAGGGGGGTAACTTTGAAGGATAGTATGAAAAAATGATGGAAGACTACATTTTTCTTGAATTCACACTTTTCACCCATAAGTCATAATACCAAAGTTGACACTAGAGAAAATAGCTGGAGTGGGTAAACAAGGAAAACTCGTCCATTCTAAGGATGCGGAGGGAAAGTGGTTTATGTCTCTGGACCAGGTGTGTAAAAGGAAAGAGCTGTAACTCTGTAACTTGTGTCTGTTCCTATCAGGTAGGTGTTTCATGCAGGGAGAAAGACAAAAAATTATTAAAACTGGTGTTGGTATTTACTTGGACTAATAGAATGTTGTGCAGCATCACCTGAATGAAAATCAGGTTTGTAATTAGTAGGTGGTTCATCCTATTCTAACAATGCAGAATAATTAATTCTTCTTTTTCATGCCACAAATAGTAATTAAAAAGAAATATTACATGGCTGCACCTGGTTTTCATTATATGGCTGCAACAGTGAGTAAACTAAATCTTTTATTGATGATAATAGCCATGAGTTTGAAAACTGAGTGAAGAGCATGAAAACCCCTCTGAAGTTCCCTAGAGATATGTGAGAAATGTGAAATTATTAAAACATATGGTGGCACATACTGATTACCAGCAGCTCCCGCTGTGGTTGTGAGTCCTTGTTTCTCTTTGACTTTCAGTTTTTCTAAGGATTCTCAGCTTGACTGGTTCTTGCCTTTGCTTTGGTAAGTCTCCTGTGACAGGGAAGCCCTGCCCTGTGTGGGTGAATGTGCCTGGACTGATGCACAGTCCTGCTGCAGGGATGGTTTGCTTGTGTCCATTCAGCACCATCCATTTTAGGTGTTGGGGCAGTTCCAAATCCCGTTTACCTGCACAGCCCCCTGAATCACAGGGCTTTATTGTACTGTGGTTTTAAAAAAGTGTTGTGTAGCTGATATTAATGTTGAGTGTTTATACCTGGTATTTGAGACCCAGAGAGGGAGGGAGTATATTTGTGTGTCTGGTTGTTGTATTTATACTGTTTGCCAAGTCCCTGAGTGCAAGGACATTCACCACCAGTCAGTGGCCATCATCCACTGATGTTCTTCTTTATGTGTGCATAAATATTTATTCATATTGATTAATATTTATTTCTCATAAATAATACATCCCTGCAATTCCGCGTGTGCCATTGCAAACCATGAAGGAATACACAAAGGGTAATGAGCGTGGTGTAAAGCTGCTCCATCCCTGCGGAGCTGCTTGCAGTAGGGCACATCTGCTCCTGCCCTCACATCACCATTGCTGCCCCCTGACTTCTGGGTTCAGACCCAGCTGAGTGGAACCTGCTGATGTCTGGGCACTGCTGCTGCCTGCTCTAGGAGGAAAAACTCTGTCCTTTGCCCCAGCTAGAGGCAGCCAAAAGGAAGCATATCACAGCAGCTTCCTCCGTTGGCTGCAGGTGCCTGGTGCCAGGCTGCAGGGACGCCAGGGATGGAGTGCTGTCACCTGCAGGGGCATGAGTCAAGTGCTGCCCCTCCCAGTGTCTCACCAGTGTCTCGCCCGGGCCCAAGTTCTGTCAGCTCCAACAGGAGGGAAGGAGGGAAATAACATTAGAGGTGAGCGCATCTGCAGCTCCTCTGCCAGGAAGGGTAGGTCATTTTAAAGCAACAAACAGCAGAAACGTAAAAGGAATAAACAAAAGAAAGAGAAAATAGGGAGATGGAATTAGGATAAAGACTCTGGTTTATCGAGTTCCATGTGAACAGTGATATGGGTTCGGGGGTGCTCTGTGGTCTGCTGGCACCACACCCAGTGCTGGGGCAGGGACTGGCCCCACTCTCCCCTGTGAGCAGCTGTGTGTGCCTAGCTAGGGAAATCTGGAGAAAATTGGCTGTTGCCAATGGCCTTTCAGGGAGCCCACATCCTCATTCAGCTCACAGCTGAATCCTGTGCATCCCTGGGCGTCCTCAGCTGAGTGATTATTTGCCAACAAACCCTGTCAGTCAAGTGCAGCCCAGTCCTCTACCCTGGTGGTTGCTATTGCTGTGCAAACCTTGGCGTTTGTTGCAAAAGGCTGATGCCAGAATGGCTTATTTTAGGCAAAAGAAACCGTCCCTGATAAAAGGGACTGTCCTTCTTTGAGTACCATGGTGGGGCTGGGTGTACAGCTGCAACCTCTTACCATGGCAGGGGGAAGGCTGACCTTGCTGCAGCGCAGCGACCTTGCTGGCAGCTTCATTTTTCCTCCCCTTTCCTTTGGCGTGAACACAAAAGCACGGAGGGTTCTGTGCCAGAGGCAGGATGCTGAGCACTGTGGAGTTCTGGTTTGGGCCATGCCCTAATCCTACTGATCTTGTTTTAAGGGTGTGCTTTGATGATCAAAAGGCAATTCAGTTATCAAACAGCACTTTGCTACCTCAGGTCTCCAAGTGGTTTTTTAAAGAGGACAGGAACACGCGCGATGCTCCCGGCAGAGGCTCGGGGAGCTGGGTGATGTGGAAAGTCACAGTGCAGACCTGAGGCTGGATGGGCACTGAGGGTGTCTGTGCTGCAAATGTGGGCAAGTGGCTCAGTGGGGCAGGGAGAAGCTCAGCAAGCCCAAGCTGCCTGTGGGCACATGGGATCCTGTCCCTGCTGCCCCTTTTTACAACAGAGCACTTGCCCCCTTTTTGCACCTCACAGGCTTTCTCTTGGTCATGGACAATGGAAAAACTTGTTTATCCTGAATTTCTGCTGTTAATTTTGTTCCCTCGGTTTCCTGGGTTTGTCCTTCTATATTTGTCTTACTGTTACACTTGTCCTTAGTAACCTGACCTAGTTTCCACTTGTTGTGTATTTACTCCCTATGGCAAACCCCAGAGTCCACAAGACAAAGATAGTATGTATCCTCTTCCAAATCTGTCATGAAATGGTTGTCTGGAGGCAAACTATAATTTCCCAAGATTGCAAAAGATTGAGAAAAGCCCCATTTCAGATGGCAGTAGCCTCAGCTCTACAGAAATGGCTGTCTTTGGCCATTTGGCACCAGTTCCCCATGGTCTCTGCTCCTGTCGTTTTTCTGAACCACTGGCTAATAATCACAGCATGTCTGCTTGCATTAGTATTGTGATGCAGGAGAGGAGCTGGGTGAGACACTTCTGTTGGTGTACAAGGCAGGTGTGATGGTGGTGACATGTGGCAGGTATGCAGTGCTCCAGCTTTGCCCCTGCCCCACGGCCACAGAGGGGGTTCTGGTCTAGGAGGGGAGGAACAGAGCCCTCAGTGCTGCCTTGCCCAACGTAAGAAGCATTTTAAGAGCTGGGTCCAGAGGGGCAGTGTTAAAAGTCAAATGAGTAGGAGGAAATTTTACACCAGTGGGAGTCTCTTAATGTATCTGATGTTATTTAGGAAAAAATCCAGAGAGAGATTCTCTATTTTTAAATAGAGTTGCATATTTTAACTATCAAGAGAGCAAGTCTGGTGTGTCAGAATATGTAAATACATTGGGTAGCTCTGAGGCAGGGAAAAGAGCCGATTTAAAAAAAAAAAAAAAACAAAAACAAAACAGATTTGAATCTCTGGCTGCCTCATATCCTCTGCTTCAGATCCCTGCCTCCTTAGGAAATAAAAGATTTTGTGCAACACACTCTGAACCGTCACAGTTAAGTCCTACACCTCCAGTGTTTAGTACTCCGGTATGTAATTGGGATGCTCTACATTTTCCTAGTCTTACTTGGGAATGACGCTCTACAAAGTCAAGCTGAAAATCAGTCAAAAAGCTAACTTCTTGCAGTTTTCACAGCTTCTTTTCTTTTCTGGATAGTTGAAGTATTTTCTTGCAAGAAAATTGCATCAACCGAATCACTGTGCTTCTCATTTCTTGCTTTCTGAGTTCATAGCTGCTGCACCTTATCAGACTGGAGATTTCATTAGGGAAATTTTGAGGGTTTTTCTTTTAATTAAAGGAAGTATCATACTTCCTTGGTCAAACTACAGCTGCTAATTCCCAGCTGTCGTTGTGGCATTTGTTTAATTAAGAAAAAAATTACCTGCATGACTGGAGAACCATGAGACATGAGACAGACTATTTGAACATTTGCAGGGTGGGAGCTGTCACTGGGGTAAATAATCACTGTTCCAGGTCTGTGGAAAACGAGCACCTTCTATCGACTGGGGACAGATTGGAGCAGCAGGAGAGGGGGAAACAATCTCACCTCTTCCTTGGCCCTGAGCTGCCAGTTAGACATCACTAATGATGCTGAGAAGGATGTGTTCCCACAGACCTCTTCCTGTCCAAGGTGTGCCTTTCCCCTTGCTCCCATTCAAGACAAAATTTTTGTAAGGAAGAAATCCTTACAGAAACCCTAACAAATCTCCACTGGTGGCTGGGTGCTACAGGGCTGCTGGGGGCAGGGGGTGGGTAGCCCAGAGGATGGCCCAGCTCCCCCCTGCCTCTGGCAGCACCTTGTGTTCCATATGATTCATTTGGGCACAGGCTGGACTGGCAGGTTGAGCTCAATGAGTTGTGACACCAGGAGAGTCTGAGATGTTCATCACAGCTGTGTTAAATGGGAAATTCCTGGGTGGCAACTTCCCACAATTTTTTATTTTTTTTTTTTTTTTAACTGGAGTGACAAAATGGATAATTAATGAGTACAAACCACACTTTCTACCCTGTTTCTGAGCAGGCTGCTGAATCCACATGATCATAGAGTTGATGTATTTGCCCAGACTTTCGTTCTCTTCTATCTGAGCATGTCTGGTTTGACTTGAAATCCTCTCCAATAAATTCAAGGCTGTAAAACTATAATAGTACTCCAGAGCAACCTCCTGTTTCTTGAACTAAAACATGTTTTCAGAGGTTTTTGGAAGGTATTGATCTTTGATGTGTTTAATCATCGTTATTAACTTCAGAATTACATATGGTAAAATGAGAAACATAAGGGAGGGGAGAGAGATGGGGAATGTTTGCACTGCTGGATGAGGAGACTGTTCTGGGAAGAGGCTCTTGGCATCTGCTGCCCCCTCCAGTGCAGGGGCTCTAGGGACTGGACCCACTGTTGTGTCAGGGGGTGCAAGGACAGCGACACAACCATGGGGCTTTCTGCTGGGAGAGCCCCCTTGGCTGCTCTTCACTCTCTGGGGCATCCTGTCACATATAGGGGCACAGCAATTTAGGCATAATCCTGTTTCATGAGTGCCAACGGGATGGAAATAGCACAGCAGCAAGAGCCAGGTTCCTAAGGGGCTGTCTCCCCCTCCCTTGAGGAGTTTTTAAAGCCTGGAAAGGTATAAACCCATTAAAAATCTCATAACAAAAGGTGAAAAATTTAGAGAAAACTTGACCTGTTCATAAAGGATTTAGTCAAATGCCTGTGTAAATATTTATACTGCACTATACCATTAGCTTTTCCAGTTAATCTGTTTTCTGTGCTAAAGGCTCTGAGTAAAATATGTTCCCAGAGTTGTTTACAATAAAAATTAGTGCTGTATCTGGCCTGTAACTCTTCCATAAATTATTAAAAAGGGGTAAATGCAAAAGCCCATTTCTGAGTGGCCTTTTTTTCCTCCTGACCACTGATAGTTCTTTTCTCGTTTGGAAAATAAAACCATTAAAAGGCAACAGAAAGGGCCAGTTTCTGGGAAGTCTGCTTGGTTTGCTTGTCTTTTTGCAGGGCAACTTCTGTTTGCAAATGGAAAATTCTTAAGAATTTAAAATGTCACTTAGAGCATCTGCAATTGCCCTGTAGAAGAGTTTATTCACCTGTCAGCCTTTATAAGCATATGAACATGGATTTCTTTTACTCCTGGGAAATCTTGTCCAATTCTAACACTTTTCAGTGAGGTTGTCAAGGGGGTAGCCTGAAGTTAAACACAGGAATATATTATTGCATTTGACACTTTTCACAAACATTGTGCTTAGTGTATTTTGAATATTGAATGGGGACGATGGGCCCTTCAGCACATGGATAAACCTGATTCATGCCAGGAGTCCAGTTAGAACCAGCAGAGCAGCTTCTGGATGAGAGGCTGCTGAGGACCAGTTCTGGGCTTCTGCCCTGGAATAACGAGATGCTGTTTCACTTGCATGAGGAGCAGAGTTGAGCACTGGCCCCTTTGCCTCTCTTGTAGTCTGTGCTCAGCTGCCTTGTAAAGCAGATACTGACTGAACAGGAGTAAATATTTATAGAAATTCTGAGACTTACAAAAATCCTGCATCACAGAATCACCCAGGGGTGCTCACTGGGAAGACTTGCTTGTGGCCACAGGAGCACGTGAGGTGAGTGCAGCCAAGGTAGCTGGGGTAGTAAGACACATCCACATGAGAGAGAGCACCAAGGGACCCCAAAACAAGACATCAAGATGTTTCCCCCCTCCCTTGTCAGCTGGAGGGACCACGAGTGCAAACACCATAGCACTGTACGGACCTGGCTGAAAGCAAAAGGTCTGCCTGGAGCTGGAGCATTTGGGGAGGGAGACAAACAGGGAAAGATAAAGACAAAGAAGTTTTGGACCTTCAGATTTGAGATGCTCAATTTTTAAATATCAAAATATTCTCAGAACTGTTGTGTTTCCCTTGGCTGCATCCACAGCCCTTGGGTACTGCAGGCTCTCTCACCATCAGTTGTGTTGTTGTAGACGAGCCTGAACTTCCCTCTCTGCCAAAACCCCTCCAGACAGAGGCTTTCAATTGCACCTGTCTGTGCTGCAAAGGTTCAGCCTGCAGATCCTAACTGCAAGAACATGTGCTAAAAACAAATGCTCAGCTTGAGTTGTCATTGAAAGCGAATACCGAAGCTGCATCCGCCCTCCGTGTGGTACTGGAGGGATCTGTGCTGAGCTGGATAAACACGTAACTTAGCAACAAAGAGCAAGTTGTGTGGGTTTGCAGGGAAATGTCAGAGCACAGGGTTTATATCAACTTGTACCTGCAGAGCAGATCACCCCACCTGCCGTGGTGCCCCTCTGCCTGCCCCACACAGGAGAATGCCCTGGGCTGTCCCACAGCACTCAAGCATTTGGGACTTCAACTGTGCTGGCTGCTCTTTTCCTGGAATTGTTCAGTTAGTTCCACTTTTCCAGGGCTCTGATAAAAAGTGATTATGTCCATTTACTGCCAAAGGGAGCCATCACAAGCAAAACCCTCTACGTCTTTATCCACCGCTTTCTCAAAGTGATGAACAGTCCATTGAGCCAACCATGTATCTGCAGGAATTCTTGTAACAGATGTGCTGAGGCTTGGAAAAACTTATTTTAGATAAGCCAAATAATCTTTTCAATTATCTTTTGCTGAAAATATTGTATTTTTATAGGCATTCAAGAGTGTTACGGCATAAAATACCAGTCTAATTAGCATTATCTTCTCTATTATGTTTGCTGAAATATTTTTTGGAGTTGTCAAATACGTGGCTATTTTGTTATTTGCAAAGAAGGCTTTAGCAGCTGGATAGTTTATTTCTTGATTGCGTAATTTGATCTACATATTTGATTGCAAGATGTTATCCAAAAGGATAGCAGCAGCTCCTACTTATTTATTAGGATTGTTCCATCACAGCAGGAACAGATTCCTCAGAGGGGTCGTGCAGCTCCCAAGGCCAGCACAGAGGGGACTGGGGGGGCTGGGACAGCATTACCCTCTCCTGGCACCCTGCTCAGTGCCCCTGTCTGGTGATGCTGTGGGCAGTGTCTGACATGGGTATGGGGTCTGTTTGGAGCCAGTGAGGGAGTGAGGCTGTGTCCTTGCTCCACAGTGTATGCACACATCTGAGACCCCCTGGGCTCCTGCCCAGCTCCCTGAGCACTGAGCTCCTCATGCTCAAAAACAGGTTTTTCCCACAGATTTGGTGATGAGGTGCAAGGCTGATAGAAAATCCCTCCAGCTGCTGTGGCAAAACACCATTCACCTGAAATGAAGGGAAGTTTTATTGCACCAGGGAGCCAGCAGAGGGGATGAATTTACAATTCTTTCCGGTTCCTCCAGGAAATGCCATTTGGTTCTGCCAGGCTGCAGCCCTGACTGCTCTGGCACTGCTTAGAACCATGAGAGAGGTGCTGCATGCGTGGGCTCACAGTCGAGATGGGGTGAAGCATTGTGCTTCAAGCATCAGTGTAGCAATTTACTTAAATTATCGCTAAACCTAATGTCACCCCTTCTCCTCCATCGCCTGTTATTGAGTGCTCCAGCTGAGTAATCTCATTAGAATTTGTGTCGTTCTCACCTCTGGCAGCAGCCATATACACAGCCTCGGAAAAGGTTATTCACACAATATTGCATGACCTTGATGAAAGGCTAATTTGATAAGAATTCAATTTAAAATTCCATTTGTACTGACAAACCGGGATTTTATTGATGTCACAAATTTTCAGCAGTGGAAGTGACATTAGGAGCAAGACTGCCTTGTTTGCAGGCCTGGAGGTGGAGAAAGTGGAGGATTTATATCAATGGATCGACGTACCTTGCAGCAGTCTAAATGCTTCAGTAAACTGTTCTTAAGTTTTCTTTATTGTCTTATTTTTTTTTCCAGTTTACTTAAAGAGATCTTTGCAGTGTCAGGGACAAAGCAGTGGCTGTTAAGGAAGGCTATTTCCCAGTGCATTTTGAAGCTTATTTCCTACTTGGCCTTTCATCCTTGGGTCTCTACCAAGCTGAGGCAACAGACAGGATAAATAGCCAAATCTACTCTCTGAGAGAGGGGTTCATGCTGTGAATGAAGGTTCTCCTTCTCCCTGGTAGAAGCCAGAAGGTGGCTGTGGGCACAACAGGCTGAGCTGGGTGGGGGGAATCTGGACCCTGCTTGCTGTGCCTGCACCACAGAGTGGGCACCGGTGCCTGTCATGTTTTAGGAGCAGATGGGGAGTCCCTTGTCCAGCCAGTGACAGTGTCCATCAGCCTCTGCTGTCCACCAGCTTGGTCTGATGCTGAGAACCACATTTAATGCTTCAGCATTCAGTAGCTGCTGAACCCACATACTACCTGTGTCTGTCACACTGCCTGCGTTCCTCGTTAACATCTCCTAATGAGAACCCTGTGTGAGACATGGCAAAATGTGGTGCTGTGGTAGCCCATTGCCAAAGGCAAAGGGAATGCTGTGCCCATGGAGGTGATGGGGGCACGGAGAATAACATGGCAGGGGCTGTGGGAGTCAGCGTAGGCAGAAGAAAGTGGCAAGTGATGAGTCGCAGCAGCCTGTCAGTGTGTGCTCCAAACCCAGCAAGGCTCAGCAGCGCAGCAATCTGTTGTTTGTATGAAATTTGTCAGTGTACTGCAGGGTGGGAGAGTCTGCCTGGAAAAGGCACTTGAAAATAACAGTGCTCCAGCGTGGAGACACACCTGGAGAGGAAGGGTGCTGGCATCTGGCACAAGTTCCCCAGGTCTGCATTGGCAGCCTGGCTGGGCCAGCCCTCGGGGACATGGCATCGCTTCAGCAGGTGACACCTGAGACTGAGCAGGCTCTGTGCAGCAGTTCCAGGTGCCAGGAGATGGCACAGAGCAGGATACAGGATGCAGCTCCCACCCAAGAATGACAGGTCCTGGCCCAGGTTACCGTAAGCTGCTCATTGGCACATGCTGCAGTAACAGCACCCAGAGAGCCACAGCACTACAGCAGATCCAGTTATAATTACTCTGAGTTAGTACCTTGGAAAAATCAAATGGGCTCTGAAGGGAATGATATCATCAGGAAAAAAACCATGCAAAATAAAAAGCCAGCCTTATCTCACTTAATTTCTGTTTGCTTTGATAGATTTTGCAATAAATTACTTATTTAATGGATAGCATGAAACATCACACAGTGATATTTCAAACATTCAAATGCCCTGATCATTTAATACTATTTTCCCTTTTTTATTATGCCATGGGCAGAATTTTAATTATAATATTTATGCAAATTATGTTTGTATAATCGTATTTGAAAGACTGTGAGGATCAAATTTTCCAGCCAATTTATCTAAATAAAAGCCTTAAACTTTCCCTTTATCACTGTCACAAATACTCTTTCTCATAATTTGTTATTTAAGGCACTTCCTATTACAGTATCACAGAAGGCTCAGTGTCATTCGTGGCCTCCAAAAAAAATAAGGACTTAAGAGTCATAGAAAACCTAAGTCCATGTTTATGTATGTGGGGGTGTAGGAAATCTCAGCTCTGTACTTAAAATTATTTGGCTTTGAACTGCTTGGTTTCCCCTTTCCCTGCTGGCTCTCTGAAGCCTTGTCTCAGGAGGGGAACGTGGCCCAGGCGTGAGGGAAGCAGCGGTGCTGTGTGAGGAGAGGGTTAGAGGTGATGGAGGGTGAAGCACCCCACTGTACAGCAATGCTGGCCCCAGCCCCGCTGTTCCCCCAGTGGCACAGGCGTGGGCACAGCTCAGGGCTGCCTGGGGAGCTCTCTCTGCGTGTTCCCTCCTGGGCAGGGGCTGGCAGCAGCTGCACAGCTGCAGTTGGAACCCTGCTGATGGGAGTGGAACAGGTTGGGATACAGCAGTTGAGCTCAGCTTAGGATCTTGCACCTGTAACAGTGGACTTGATGCCTCTATCCTTCTAAATCTGCTCAGGGCACCATGTAAATCCTTCTATCCATGTTAGTGGGTGATGGTGTTCGTTAGCAAATGACTGTGTAATGAGAAAAGCAGTTAGATTCATGAAAGACAAAACATTTATTGATTAATGTAATGACAACACATGCAGAATAATTTTGGACTCAAAGTAAAAATCAAAAGGATGGGGATAAAAACAGGTGTCTTTCTTCCAATTAGGGCATAAATGAACAATTAGGAGCTTTCTCTGACTGCCTTCCAAAACTCCTGGCATTAATCAGTGCTGCTCTGTGCATAACGCTTCGGAGAAAGAGAGTAACCAATATTGTCTCATAATTAAAGGAAATTATATATCCAATACCTTTTAATGTGATTAACAGTGTTAGGATAAAACTGTTTAAGAGCAGCAGTTGAGTGGAATATTAGCAGCCATTGAGGCTGAGCTAAATATCCAAGGTTATATCTACCCAGCTGTGAATTTGGAAGGTTTGCCTGATGGGTAAGATAAAACTCTTAGCTCAGATAATGAAGCAAGTAGTACCTGGGAAAGATCATAATTGGTGACGTGAAACAGAGTCGTGGTGGTATTCACTTACCAGCTTTCCCTGGGATGAGCACTGAATGTGCATGAAATGTCAATATATCACAAAGATGCCAATATATAAACTAGACATATTATTCTGCAATAAAAAATAGATCCACTCCTAAATGTATTATGCAAAATAGAGAGATGAATAGGACTGAGCTGTTCACTCAGTCACAACCCAGTGCTCTGCACTGATTTCTGAAAGGGAGTGGAATGAACAGATGGAAACCAGCCCGGGAAGGGCTGTTCCCAAAGCTGTTTTTGGGAGGGGCTGCTGCCCTGGGGAAGCACACTGGGAAGTCCCTGCAAGCCACTGTGGGGATACAGAGGGCTGGCAGGGAGAAAGGGCTGAAGGGTGGACAAACAGACCGTCTGTACCCGGTGCTGCGCGGATGCTTGTGCTCCTGTCTCATCACCTGTGCCCCAGGCGAGGAGTGGCCATGCCCTGGCAATGCTGGGCTCTGCAGGCGGCTGTCCCAGGAGCAAGGGAGGTTCACCTGTGCCCTGTGGAGCCTGTGAGTCTGTCCAGGTCCTGCTGAGGGAAGCTGAACCAGAAGCACAGGGTACTGTGAGTCCTTGCTCCCTGTGGGGAGCTGGAGTGCTGCCCTCTGCTCTCTGTGTCTGACCCTGTGCTCAATCCCAGCACCCCTGCTAGGCAGGCAGGAAAGAAAGCAAGTCACTAGATGAAAGTGGACTTCTGGAGGATACAGTTGTATTTTCTTTTTGAAAATACAAATTTTTGTATTGTCTGCTTGAAAGGACACATCGTGGAGAGGGAAAAGAGCACTTATGTGCATGAGAATTTCTGTTAATGTGGAGCACAGGACAGCACATATATAGATGGGGTTTCTTGGTGCAGTGGGTGTATTAAATGAAGCAGTTATGTCCTGGCACCAGCACAGTTTTCTGGAGCGATAATTTGTTGTATGAATGTAGGGACCTGTTAAATTAACTAAGACCCAGTAGATGAAGTATAAATTAAGAACTCTTGTGTGCCCTCCTGTTCTGTCTCCAGAAGGCACCAGTGATCTCACACAGTAAAGTGCTTCATTAGAGCTTGTGCTTCAGTGACGCAAGTGGACAACAGCGCTGGTAAACCTGGGTTGGAAGATAATTGTTTTCCTGCTTCCAGTCCTCAGCAGCATTATCAAAATCCTGTAATGAGCTGTTCCTCAAGTGACTGGTGTGGAGTGTGTTACAGTTCGGTCTTTGGTGTCTTGAAGAGTTCAGTGAGGAGGTTTCTGTCACCTTGCAGCAGCACTGGGTAAAGCCATGAGCCCCAGCCCTGGCAGGTGGGAGAGCACCTTGCCAATGGAGTTAGGAACATGGGCATGGGGCTGGGAAGGAAAGAGCAGCAGAGAGCTGCCTTCTGCAGAATGGCTGTTTTTGCTGGATACTAATGACAGCAGCCTAAATACCAGTGTCTTTAGTTATTTCCTCATTTAATTTAGCAGAAGCAGACAGATGATGCTTTTTATTTTAATTCAAGCAGAAAGCCTTCCCCCATGCCTGAATTAATGCCAGCCCAGTGGCTGGCCTCGCAGACACCAGAGTGCTGGTTTGTTTATCCAGATACAAATACTCCATAGACTGGGTGTGGATCTAGTGATTCCAAATATTCATTCTAAAAGGCCACCTTCTGTATAGTTTCATCTTGTCTCCAGAGGTCTCTGAATTGAGGGCCTGAGGGAATGAGCTGTGGAATGCTGCAGCCCTGTGCTGGCAGTCCTGCCCCCCAGTACATGCTCTGATGGGCACTGTGCTGAACACTGACTGAGTGCCTGTGAGGGGGGTGTACAAACCATCTCCCTCCTGTTGATGAGAGGCAGAAAGGAGGCTAATGCTGATGGCGCTGGAAAAATCCAATGTGACTGAATGTGTGCTCTCCACGGCTGCTCAGCTGCCCCTGAGGTGACAGGGAATGGCCTTCTGTTACCTGCTCTGCCTGGGAACAGCCCTGCACTAGGCTGCTGTAGCTTGGGGTTCCCCAAAGGACCCCAGTGACAGGGGGAGCCTCAACTGGCTGCAGTTTTTGTTTTCACTTCTGAGTCTAAAATATCCTGATCATGTATCCTTCCAGGAACCACAGGTGAAGAGGAGCAGGGCTGCCTTAAATCTGAAGGCTTCAAGCACCCCCAGTTTTTCTCATGTCCTTAAAGTACTGTGTCGGCTTAATGAATATTTTGATATGTCCTAGTAAATTACTTTTGCAAGCCCTCCACTAAAATGTGGCCTAAAAAGATGGAAATCAATTTCTGAGTGGTGGAATTTGCCCGGTCTTCTTCTTTAAAGCAGTTAAATGACTGGGTAATAGATCCATAAATGAACATCTTATTAGCCTAATCCTGAATGGAAGAATACACAAATCAGCCATTTGTTCAGTGGATATCATTTAAGTTTGCCATCCATCTTAGTCAAAGGAGGTGCCGGGTTTAATTTATCAGAACTCCCAGAGAGGGAAGGGGGGAGCAGCAGTCTCCCACTGGTGCTCTCCTGCTGTGCATTAGCAAAGCTGTTGTTTAATTCCAACACACCTAAATGCAGCAGTTCCTGCAGCTGTGGACTGCTCTGCTCCCGTGGGAGGAGTGGTGGGGTGAGCAGGAACATCCAGTTGTCAGAGGGTTGGGCTTGTGCTGTGAGGGCAGCCAGGGAAGAGGAGCAAGCCATGTTTAAGCAGGGTGAGCACCATGACGAGTGCCTTCTGCTGCATCAGGTGGCAGAGGTGTGGGGCAGGAGCTGCTGCAGGTGCTGTGGGACCCAGCAGTCTTTCACTGCCTCTCAAGGAGCAAATCGCTTGGATCTGCGGTGTCCTTGACAAAGCCTGAAGCTGAACAAGAAAGTGGTGCTCTCTTTAAAATTGACTGATTGAGACATCATTTGGATGCAAAAGTTGTCATCAGTATTCATGTCCTCAGTCTCAGATGATGTTGACTGAGCCAGATATGAAATGATCAGAAATGGGAGAGTGGCAGGTTTTGAACCAAGATTTAGGAGGTTGTGCTGGGCTTTGCAGAGGTCTCTGCTGAAGAGAGCTAGAGCCTGGTCATGGAGGGGGTTCCTGGGCTTCTGGGGTTTTATTAAGCTGTGTGCTGCGAAGAAGTAGTTGTACAAGAGGGACAGGACAATCACCTTTGGTCAGTGTTGGGAGCTCCAAGTTGTTTGGTTTGTTGCCCATTTAAAACCCAAGTGAGACGAGAAGAAGAAGTGTGGGGAAGAGAGTACCAACTGGTGTGCACAGGCTGCAGCTCCCAAACAGCCTGAATGGTTTAAGTTGTTGGAAACAGGATGAAATCCTGTCTTGGGCTGCATGTGCTGGGATCAGAGCCGGAGCTGTGGTGTGACTGCCGGGCTCCCGGCATGGCCCTGCCAGTGCCGCTGGGCCTCCCTCGGTTCTCAAGTGGGTTTATCCAGATATAACTCAAATCGTAATATAGCTCCTTAATGTTGCTAACTGTGTGATTTAGGCTTTTGATCAGCAGAACAGAGTGATCCCAAACACTTTTAATGAACTATATATTTATCTGGGGAGTCATACCACTTTCATCCTCCACACAGCTAATAACCATAGCTCAAAAGAGCCCGCTGGCTCCGCATCTCATTTTCAATTCGTGCCTTTTTAAAGGAGATAATTATGGAAAGAAAAATGCAGGAGTTCAGGAAAACGGCTGTGCTGTGTCTGTTAGTGGGAGAGGTGTGCAGGAGGTGGCGAGAGCTGGCCAGATTCTCTGCAAACCCCACACAGGTCTCTGCAGCCTCGGAAGAGGATGGTGTGGGTAGATGTGGAGGCTGCAGGTCATCACTGTGGCAGTCTGTGACACTCTAGTTGCTCTTCCTCTGCGTGAGCCACGGTGGCCATCAGTGGGCAAAGTACCAGAGAACCAGGAACATTTCGCTTCCAGGTCCGAATACTCTGCAGGAGCCACCCAAGCCACCCTCCTGCTGCTTTCAACACCACAGAGCTGCTGGAGTCCCCAATTTCTTTTTGTTTTAACTTTTCCTTTCTCTCTGAAATATTTTTTAGTGCAAGTTAGAAGTTTTTCAGGTCATGCCAAGAGTTTTAAACCGTACTATCAGAGCCACAAGGAGGCATGGAATTATTCTCATAATTATTTTCATTTTAATACATTGTTGTGCCCAAATCCTCTACTGAATCAAGGTAGTTCTTGGCTTGCATTTGCAACAGACATGAGTTCATGGCAATGCCACCTGCAGAGGTGGCTGTAATTCTTCCCTGTCCCGAGTAGCCACCTCCCAGCAGTGGTGGCACAGGTGGCTCCGTCTCGAGGGCTGGGAGAGCACGGATCTCCTGCAGCCCCTCGGCTTTTCAGAACAGAGCAGGAAGTCCAGAGGTGGGGGAGGCAACTATTGTGGGTCACCTTAAGACCATGTCACAGAATGCTTCAGTTCTTTATATATTAAGCTTATTTGAACAGTGTGCTTTATTCATGAATCACTTGTGGCAGAAAATGTGCAACATTTATGGAGGGTGACAAACAGGAGGTCTTAAGTATCTGAGAAAATTTCATCCCTCTGGCTGCTCTGGTATTTGGGGCCATTTTAAAAATTGTTCTTTACCAGTAAGAGCTGCAAAGAAATTATCATCAATCTAAAGCAGCCAGGGCCTGAGCTCAGGCTGGGGTTAGTGGCTATTTTGCATTATATTGACATGGTGAAATGCTGGTTGGTTTCTCTGAAATAAAAACAGCCACAGCCAATAATTAATGTTCCCATAGTTAATTAAATTGGTCCAGCCGGGAAAGGGAAGCCATCCACTCTGGTCTCAGAGATTCTTGCTGCAGGTCACATCCACTTGCTTGTCCGTGTGACTGCAGAGGCCGTGTGTGTGGTGCCCTGTTCAGCTCTTCCCACAGCACTCCAGTGACACCAGGAACATGCCCCAGACCCCCCCTGGGGACTTTCTTCTTTCCCTTTCTGGAGCAGACCCGAGTGGCTGAGCACCACTCTGACCTCTCCTCCTGCTGTGCCAAGTCATCACTCATTTGTGGGTTTATTAGCTGTTTATGAACATGCTCGACTATTTCAGGGGACAAGGCTGACCTTGGCTATGAGCAATTACCCCAGCTCAGTGCTGTGTGTGACCATGTAGGGGGATGTGTGTGCTTTGGGGATGTCCCCTCCCCTCAGGGGCAGGAGGTCTTGACCAAAAGAGATGGATGAAATAATGACAGTAAGTTTAATGGGCCGTTGTTGGTAGTACACAAGCAACTCAGCAGTTCCCTTAAAACCCCTATTTAAGCGCAGTGGGACAATTTCTGCTCTAGTGATGGTCTGGTGCCACTGGATTACGGTTTGGCCCATTTCTGTTTAGGTTTTAGCTTTAAATCTCTTGTGTTTGTTTTCTTCTTGCTTCTTATCAGGGCTGTGTTCTTGTGCTGTGAGAATGGGACTTCACAGAGCCACTACAAGGCTTTTGGTTCATCGGTTTTTAATTAAATTTCAATTGAAGATTCTTTTTCCTCTAGGCTAATTTTCAAGTGACAAACAAAATCCCCTTAAGTGCCTTTTCTTTTCTGCCATAAACTAGTAAAGCTGCTGTCAAATTCCTTTAGAAACTGAACTCCTCCAGCCCCATAAGAGTGCAGATTATTGTTCCATCAGAAATAGAACAGAGCTGTTCTTAATAAACAGGTGAACTAAAAATATTTATGCTCTGTGCAGAGCCCAGATATCAGGGGTGGAGTAGAGGTGTGCAGCAGACTACAGGTCACTCATCGTGGTGCTGATCTCCTGGGACATTTCCTGGGAGGAATGACCATGTCATCCAGCTGAGAAGCTGAATTGTACTGCAGAACTGCATGTAAGGAGCGTGCCTGGGGCTGGGGCACTGCTCCAGAGGCTCCTCTGCCACCGCCCTGTTGGCAGCTGCTCCGTGGGGCTGCGGCAACTGCATCCAGAGCCCTTCAGTGCTTGCACCAGGCAACAGTGCCAGGGCTGGCCCTATGTCAGTGAACCCCTCCCAGGCATCACTCCCCAGACCATTGTTCTCTGAGCAGTTTCCTGTGATTAACTTCAATTAGAGAGAACAAGCTTGATTAGACTGCAAGGTGGACTTCTGGAGAAGCCACTCGCTATTCTTAATGGGGCAAGGGAAAAGTGTGAGGCTTAGTAAAGAAATAAGCTCTGCAGAATTAACTTACTGCTCTTCTCAAGTGAATTTTCAGGCCCTTTAAAGCCCAGGGTGTAGATGTTCCTCTGCAGCCCTTAACCTTTCCAAATGGGCTCTGGAGCTTTGCCCTCCTCTGGGTGAAGCATCCCTTTAAAAGAACAAACACACCAATCAGACTCCTTATGGACTCACCTTGCATTGGGCACTTAAGAGAGTCAAAGACAACAGAGCCAGAGCCAGGTTTCAGCCTTAAAGTAAATTTATTTTTTTTAAACTATTCCCTCATGGCTTAAGGAAATTGCAGCCAATCTGGGAGCAATCACAATCCACTCCGTTCTTGTGCATGGGGTGCAGAATCCCCTTTCACCCTGGCATGTCTCCCTTGAAATTAGGGTGCAGTGTCTGAGGCCTCTTGGAGGCAGCTGCTCATCTGTATAAGCCCACTCCCTTCCCTGAGGGGGCCTTCCCCTGCACTGTGTCACTGTGTCTCTGCTGCCAAAGGATGCTCACAACCCTTTAGAGACCCCCAGAGAAGGTGGAGTTCAGGGACATCTGCCAGCAGTGGTGCATTCCCTGTGCTGTATGAAATAGCTCTCAGTGCTTTACATCAAACCCTGAGGAATGAATTGTTTTCTGATTAATGTTGTAAATTAATCTAGGATACAGTATGCAAAACAAAAGGAGAGAGGGGGAGGTATTATTTGGTTTTCAGAGGGATTTGGTAATAATAATGCTCCTATAGCCAGTCTATGAAAAGCATGATAATGAATTTTAGCTTGTTCATGCCACTTGCTTTTACAAATATGCTGCTCCTGTAGGCTTAGAGGTAATTTTAAGTCTTTTTTTCCATTCCCTGTGGTGGCTGCGCAAGATCCACCACTGTCTTACTCAAAAGCAGAGGTAATTTCAGCTTTTTCTCCCTTAAAGGCTTAATTTTTTTGTTCTTAAATTATCTCTCCATCCACACCCCAGTGACCTGGGAAGCTGCAGCTGCCCAGAGCTGGAGTGCCTTACAGATAATGTGTAGCTCAGATCTAAATACAGTGCTGGTATAATGGTGTATTTTTGCATCCTTATGGTGGAATTAGTCAGTGCTTCTTAGTCCTCAGAGTGAGTTCATGCCATGGTCACATCCGTCCTCAGAGGCTTTAATTCTTCTGCATCAAACACAATTTTCCCACAGTAAACCAGGTGACATAGAAGTGCTCTCTTCATGGAATTATGATCACCTTGCAGAAAGAAGCAGAGAAGGGGCCATTTACTCTCATTAATCCCCCCCAAAAAGTGTCAGCAGGAGGTATCATGTCACTGGAACTCCATTCTAGTTTGCCCCTCAAATAACTTTTTTCCCTATAATTTATTAGATGACCCAGCCTGAACATGGAGATCATTTGTCACCGGGTGTCATACAACCTACCAATCTGTCAAGGAGACAATGGTGCTGTACATCATGTTCTGGTACCATCCTGTCTTAAGGTCCATCTCAATGTCAAAAAAGGATTTACAAAATATTTTGGGATGTATTTCATGTGCTGACTCATGCTTGATGTCCCCTATTAGATTAATCAGCACAAGTAGGATTTTCGGCTGAGGGCTCTTAGATTTTTGCTGTGTAACTCCCTTTTCTGCTTTCTAAACCACCACCTCCTGCTCTAGTGCTAATTCTTTTCCCCACAGAATTATGACTAAACACATTGACCCCCTCCTTTCTGGGCCTTAAGCAAAAAACAACTTTTCATTCCAAAATTGACTAGTCTGGTCACCTTTTGTCCATATCTAGGAGTTTCTAGCAGCCATGAATGTAATTTCCCTAAAATGTTGGCCTCCAAGCACCCCTGTGTGGATCCTGTGAGAGATAAGGAGTTTGCTTTGGACTGAAAATCATGTTTGGTATCTCCTGTACCTCCTACCCATTGGTGTGCTATGCTACAGCATCGATGCATCTGGTACAGTCATGTTAAAATTGCTGATAATTACCTTCATCTCGTTGTGTTTCAGCTCTTGATAACAATGAGCAACAGCTCTGTGTCATTTCCTTTTTTCTCTGTACACACCAATCTGCTGGATTCATCTTTCTAGAAATACATGAAGATGATAAGGATAATTGATGATTCCCTTCAGGACTGGGGTCATTATTAATAGCTGTGTTCACTTTGGCTGTCAGCTAATCTCTCCTGCAAAGAGCTTATCTTTGTGCCTGTGCACGGAGCACGTGCTGCCTGCTGTGCTCTCTGCTAAGTCTTGGAGTGTCAGGGGGAGCATGTGCCGAGCAAAAGCAACACGAAATTTTAAGCTCCAATGTTGTATTAAAATTTGTAATTTTTGCTTCAGCCAAACAAACCCAAACTCTCAAACTCATCCCACAAACATGGTCAGCACCACTGGCAGTTTCCGTGCCAGAGTCCAGTGGCTTTTATGGTGCTTGGCTAACCCATGTTCCCATGGTGTCCCAGTACCTCCCAGTCCTTGGTCTGATCTCCTTCCCAGAGTGCTGGGAGGCAGGACACTGTGCCCTGCACTGCTGCTGCTGGGATGTGCCCTCACTGAGCAGGGCTGAAGTTCAAAGCCACAGCTCTCAGCTCAATGTCCCCCCGAACCTGGCGGTGTGGATGCAGGTGCTGGTTTAGGGGTGTGGGCAGAACCTGAGTTTGGCTGTGGGGCAGAGCTGGCACTCACAGGTAGAGGATGCTGATGGGGAGGACATCACCTCTCAGTAGGAAAGTAGGGAATGAGAGTGAAAGAGGCAGTTGCCTTTGGAATATGTGTGTCAATACTTGATGCAGAGCACTCTTCCCCAGTGACATTTCTTCTTTGGCTTCTGCTAAAATTGAACTGGTTGAGATTTTAATTTTTTTTATTTGAACTAGTAAAAAAAAAATCTGTTTATAGGGGAAGAAGTAAAACAGTAAGCATTTTTCCATTCAAAATGTTGATGTTTTGCCATAGGTCTACATCTCCCAGTCATTAAAAAGAGTTCCCAAGCCCTTCACTGAGGCCGGCTTTGTCCCCAGGTGGTGCTTTGGTTCTTGAACCAACTATTGCAGCTGGGGCAGAACTGGTGTCCCTTGGGTGGGCTCCCCTCTTCAATGCCTGCCCTGTTCACCCACAGACCGGGTGTACCCACAGAGGGACCTCAAGCCTTTTTCATAGCTGAGGGGCAGCACTTCCAGGTTTTGAACTGCCTGCTGTGATAAATCTTCTTCCCTCCCTCCCTTTGCACCTGAAAGAGGTTGTTCTTTTTATTTGTGAAGTAGAAAAGTGATTTTTAAGAGGTGAAAGAGTATTTCTGACTTTGATAGCATGATTAGCTGGGCTCAGAATATTGTTATAGCTTATTTTGCTCCTCTGTGATAACTCAGAAAAACAATAAATGTCTTCTTACAGCAGACTGGCATTCAGTATTGAAATTGGTCTCCTAATCTTTATGTGATTGCTTTCTCTGTGATAGAAATATTGCCTCTTGTAGGGTATTTATTGTCTAGTTCCTTCCAAAGTATTGACTTTATGTAACAGTTTGATATACATCAAATCCTTTAGAGATTTAATAAACTCTTCTGGTCAGTCTCCTGTTGTAAACACACGGAGATTTATGGTCATCTTAGTGGAAAGCCCTTTTTCGCTGAAATTCTCTACTTTCAGATATCAAAAGATATGAATGGGAGCATAGATCACCGTGGGAATTTTAACTCCCAGCTGTCACATGTTAGTCAGGAGCTGTTGATGGTTAAAGGTTGAAGTATGTGTGTTGGGTGATGGTGCAGCTGCCAGGGCCGGGATAGGGGCACCAGGACACCCCTTTGCTCACTGAGGAGCTGTTTCTCCACAGCCATGGCTGCAGGGTCCAGGCAACCAGCTGGGCTTGTCCATCCCTGGCACTGATTGACTCCGAGAGTGTTCCCATGAAAGAGCAGAGAGAAAGAAAAAATGTACTGCTATTCAGTGAGGCATAAAGTTAATGTATTGGTGCTGTGCTGCAGGACTTGGAATTGAAAAAAAAAAAGAAAAACTGAGAACAGAAACACACAAGCCTCATAAACAGTTGCATGTGGTTTCTCTCCCTGCCAGGTTCTTTCTCACCCTCCCATTCTCTGGAGACATTATTTTTTATTCTGGCACCAGACCAAAGGTATTTCAGTATGGTACTTAAATAAGTGTCCTGTACTTTGGAATTGGAGAGGGAAGGAACACCTTTGTTTTTAAGAAGAAACTTTTTTCCGTACAGGAATCAACTTTCTGGGACAGCCTGCAAGAAATCAAGCTGAGCTCTTCAAATTCACTCATTAAATGCAAGTACTCTCTTCTTCATCTTACATTAACCTCCCTTTAATGGCGTGGAAATGTCTTTTCATTTCACAGCTCAGCATTTAAAGACTGTATGGTGAGAGGTTTCCAAAGTGGTATAAATCAATACCAGCTGGGGAACAGAGCAGGTTCCTGCTTTGCTTGCACTGGGGAGGGGCTGTCATTTCTAATCAGTCCCCTTGGGCTAGCAATGCATCCTGCTGGCTGCTGGAGATTGGAATCTGGGCTCTGGCTCTAGAAAGTAAGTTCTGGATTGAGGCTTTCCTCTTATTTTGGTGAGATGAATTTAGATTTCCCATCTGATGATATAATTTGATGGAAAATGCAGTTTGCAGACAGCTCTCAATGGACTTTGCATTTCCTGTTGCTGTTGTTGTGTTTCTGCCTTTTGGCTCCTTGCCCAGGCAAGGGTGAGAGTCAGCAGTGAAAGTAAAATCCTGTTTCCCGCCTGCCTCTTGCAGAAGATACCTGTATAGCTTTTCTAACTGCTTCATGGCTTGGGGACAGGTGATTAGCTGGGGCGGTGATGAAATCTCAAATAAATGGTGTGCTTCCCCCACGTCTCTGCTGATGGGACACTTAATGGGAAACTTACTGGGAATGATGAAGTGGTGTATTTAGGAAAGCTGGCAGGAGAATTTGGGTCATGTTTTGAGGCAGGATGACAAGCACAGCTCTCTGGCAGCTCACCATTTGTCACTCTGCAAACCCAGACTTGGAACTGAAGCCTGGTGTGGGCATTGCTGCACCCAGTGCTGGACCTTGGCACCAGCGTGGAGGGGACCGTCCTTGTCCCTCGTTTGTGCGCAATATCGCACCAGGCTGGAATCTTGCTCAGAGCACGTTTCTGGAGCAACTCCCAGGGTGCTGCCAGCCACCCACTTTGCTTCTTTGTGCACCAGGTTGTTGCCAGCAGAGCAGCGATGTGGAGCTGAAATCCTGCAGTGTTATTTCATCTCCATTATTTTGCTCTCCAGATCTATTGAGATATAACCCCTTCCAAAGAGAGGGACAGATTATGGTGATGGAAATGGCTTAGCTGGGACACAGCTAGTCATTTTTCTTTGCTGATATTTTATTAATATATGTTATTAACCTTGATTATCCTTCCCCATGGTGCCTTATTGTCTGAACTAATTAATTCTTCTCGCAAGGGGTACAGGGAAGGGATGGATATGTAAACGAGACAAGTGTCCAGGTGGCACTACCTGGCATCTGCAGTGAGAGGTGATCCCACCTGAGGAGGAGACTGGCACACAGCAGACAAAACCCAGATACATCTACCTGTAGATTGGCTGAATTTGTACTGTCCCTTTTAACTGCCACAGACACTGACAGAGACAATACCTTAAGGAATAACAGAACTAGTTTTCTGCTTTTTAAATGAACGTGAGATATCCAGGAAAAATAAACAGTTTATTTGGTTGCTCGCTCCCAGCCAGCACTATGCCAGGATGTACAGCACTGATCAGTGCCTCCAGCTCCCACTGTTCCTGAGCCACTCCCCCTGAGCTGCTGTGGGTGATGCTCATCCCCAGTTCACCCCTGGTGGGCACAACAGAATGTAAACAGGGCTGCAGCAGAGAGTCCCCCCACCCTGTGGCCATGGGGCTCCTCACAGACACTCCAGCCCCAGGAACTCACAGGCAACTCTGGGATCCCAATAGCTGCTATTATCTTTCCCTTTCCCTTTCCCTTTCCTTTCTCCTAGCTGTGAGTGTGTGAGAAAAGCAGTGAAAGTCTGAATGAAATTGGGTGCCTGGTGCAGCCTGGTGGGGTAAATGTAATCCTGTTAGCACGATGAAAATACCATATGCCAGGATGAGATGGAAGTAGATCAAAAGGGATGATTGTGCTTGTAGAGGGAAAAAAAAAAAAAAAATTATGTACACAACCCCATTCAAAACTAAATGACAATTGACTGGATTTGTAAACAATATTCAGGTCCTGAAAATGGCTCCTCTGACTCATGTCAGCCAGATATCTTATTACGCTGAGTGACCTCTGTGTCCCCAGAGTGGGTTTCCTGATCTTTATCTCCAAGGTCACTGGTGCTGGTGGGAAATGGCCTTTCCAAAACGATGCATTTGTTCCTGAGCCATGGCAGGGCTGTGGAACAGGGGGGATTCATGTGTCCTTTTCTCAGGGACTATTTGTCCATCCCTGATGGGAAATTTGGAATTTCTAAATGCTGAAGAGATGAAAAGCTCCAGGGAGATGTTCCTGAGCCTTTCAATACTACTTTATATGCAGCAATGAAGTCTTCACTTGGATAAGCCAGTGCCATCAGCTCTGCCCAGGGCCATCTGTACCCCCCAGGTCAGCGAGGGCAGCAGAGCCAGGCGCTGTCCCGGGGTGGGGACAGGAGCCATCCCCTCCTCAGGGGCCTGTGGGTGCCCACATGCCATGCAAGCTGGTGCTGCTGGGAAGAGAGAGCGGGAGAGTACTGTCCTTGATGCCAGGAGGGATCTGAAATCCAAATGTTGTTACAGGGAGAGCATCTCTGAGAGCAGCCTGCAGTGTTTTACAGGCATTTGAGTGTTCTTCCCTTTGAACTAAGCTGCAATTTGTCTTTGTAGATGTCTCTAATACATTAATACAAATGGTGTAGTAGTGGAAATGCATTATAATACTGCGCAGTGTTGCTCTTAGTAATTCTCCTTCTTCAGCAAGTGAACACTTCCTCACTCATTTGTATTCATTGTTTTGATGCTTAACTTGAAAAATGTATATTATACAACAGGCTGAAAACCATGACGAATAAAAGGAAAGAACCCAAGGGGATAATAAGCATCTCAGCACTGCTGTGAAGTCTCCTGCTGCTAACATCAAAGCAACCAAAGGCATCACTGCTGTGCAGAGGACAGGGTGCATTCCATGGAGCTCATCTTGCCATGGGGATGGTGGCCCTGGCACTGGGGAGGCTGGGGAGCACCATTGGGATCACTGGTCACAGGGGCTGGGCCTTCCTGTCCCGGTGTCACTGCAGTCGGGTGGCAGCTCTGAACTCGCCTGACATGCAGGCAGCCTGGGATGGCTCTGTCCTCTGTGACACAGCAACAAGGGATGGGATGTGTGTGGATACAAACCTTCACGTATGGAGAAGTATAACCTACCTTGGAGTTCCAGGGTGGCACACATGCTCTGTAGGGGAGCTTGGGTTGTGAACTATGCCTGGGAAAAGTGGACCTGTCAAGTGATGTTGAAATTCTCAACAGTTTTGTTTACCAAATGACAGAGTTTTAGAGAAAGCAGCAAGGGTTCCCTCACATGAGAGGGGCTGTGGGAATGTAAACTTGCCGTACATGTAATCTATCACCTAGGTGGAAGTGGAAATCAAGGTGGTTTTGAGCACAAAATGAAAGTTCTGCCCCTTTATGTTTCCATCATATCATACCTTGTTGCAGCAGTTTAACAGGTGTTTTCCAAGCTGTAAGAAAGGTGACAGCTGTTTCCAACAGAGCTGTCTGCAGGTTGAGCTGACCTGTCTGATGTCTGAAGAGAGCTGAGTCTGCTCCCTTGGGATCTTTCATAATGGATTTCTGAGGCATCTGGCCACTTACCAACATGAAGCTCACAGGAGCTTCACATCATCACCATCCTAACCCTATGGCTGAAATCAGCCCAGGAGAAGTAAACTCATTGGGTACTCACAGGACACTCATGAGTACACAGAGGAATCTCGAGAGCTCTGATTCTGTACCAAGAGACAAAATAAGTGCTGAAGTGGGTCAGGCTGCAGCAGAAATCACAGTCTTTGGCAAGTTCCTCTGTGGAATTCAGTTTGTTGGGGTATTTGTGCTCACTGGTCTTTCATCCTCTGCCCTTCTAGAATAAACATCTTCCTCTCTGGAGAAGTGCCCTGCAAAAGCTGCCAGCTAGCCACGCCAAGGGGACCTGGGCTCCTACCCACATCCCTCCATTCCTTGTTGTTTCCACCATCTCTTTTGTTTCCTCCAGCTCTTCCATCTACTGCTGCCTCTTGCACTCACTTCCTGCAGCTGAGGGCGAGGAGCTCGAGGAAAGGGCAGGAGTGAGGTTGTCCCAGACCCTGTGGTTTGGTGGAATGGGCCTGCTGGGGCTCTCGCCTGTGCCCACCTGTCTCCCTGATTCTCACCTGCCAGCGGTTCAGGTGCAGCCACGTGTGCCCTTGAAACACAGGGAAACATTGGTGTACCACGATGCTGCAGGGATGGGGCTTTCCTGGAGGGTCATTGGGCAGGACCAGGGGGAGCCTGTGAAGCAGCATTGTCTGGGTGAGCACCCTGCACCCATCCTGTCTTGACAGATGATGAGGAGCAGCCTGGAACAGGCCAGGTTCCAAGTGAGTTGTTTTCACAGCGAGAACCAACTAAAAGTAAAATCAAGCAGCTAAAACAAAAGCCAGAAATCAAAGGAGAATCAAGGCAAGCCTGTGGTTTTTTTAAATGTCTTTTCATGGCAGCTGTGATCATGAGGTGCAGGCAGCAGAGCAGAGCCATGATGGCTCTGCAGCTCCTGTGTTCTCACCCTGCCTCCAGGGCAGCCGTGCTCCAGTAAAATAGATCTGCCTGGGCTGGTCCCAGCACAGCCTGGCTGTGTCCCACATCCCAGCACGACCTCACTGTGTCCCACACCATGCCTGACACTGCACTCCTGCCCCTTAGTTTGGCTGCAGTGGGTGTCATTTATCTGCCCTGAGTGACCTGGGCTGCAGTGCTCACAAGGAGCAGCTCTCCATGAAGTCTGTGATATTTAAGGGAAGGTTTCGGTTATTCCATGTATTGCTGTCTCCAATAATCTCATCCACATCCTGCCTTGTGATCCAGACCATAGAATCCTGGATTTAGTTTTGGGGAATTATTGTCATGGATTTTTACCCTATGGGTGTACCTGTAAAAACCATTAATATTCAAATAACTTTGCGAAATAAGCAACTATGCCAGAGTAGTTATTTAATACTATTTATGGTGACAGACTTATCTTACTGATTTCTCAAACACATTTCTCCAGAGGAAATTAGATACATTGCTTAGTTAGAGCTGTGCCAGGGAGAAAATGTTTCTATAAATACTTATCAACTCATCTGGAGAGATGACAAGTGTTGGTGTGTCCTTCACAATGTCATGTTGGTCACTGGGTCTGGTTTAAAATTCAGTTGTTTATGTTCTCCAGGAGAAAGAAAACCTGATAGTTCTAAAGTGGGGATCAAAGTATGTGGACAAAAATCAGTCTTGAACTCTGAAACCTTGAATTTAATGCTTTTTTGCCTTTTTTTTTTTTTCCTCTTCTGATAGAATCAACGGGAAATAAATTGCCAGACAGCCTAAGGCATTCTGTTTTTGTACCTGGCACTCGAGGACAAAGTGATGGTACCAGCCAAGGTGGTGAGAGCAGTGTCTGTGCCCAGCAATGGAATGCCCTGTGTCCCATGCCCGGTCCAGGCAGAGGATCTGGACAGGAACCCATTCCAGGGCACAGTGTGGGACCAAAAGGAGATCAGCAAGAGGTGGCACCACACTGCCCATGGGACTGCAGCACCCTGACAACATGCAAGTGGGAAATTTCACTTTAATTATGTTGAAAATTATGTTACAAAAGCAGAAGTTCTGATGGGAATCAGGCTGAGGTGCTGTATGAAATACATTCAAATAAGCAAATGACTTGTCTAAATCTCAGATTTTGCCAGTTATGAAACTTCCTGTGGTTTGCAGCAGGCCTGGGAAAAAGAAACATCTGGCAAATAATGAAAAATGTTCCTATAGGCTTCTGCCTATGGATTGCAGGAGGAATGCAGGGAAATTGCATCCTGATTTACTTGGAATAACCCATGAAGAGCTGGAATGGATAGTGAGACTGGGGTAAAACCTCAGCATTCCTTCTTAAGTGCACAGAACCTCTCATTTCCAGAGCTGACCCCTGGTCAAGGTGACTCCTCAGTTCTGTTGCTGATTCTGTTTTAGGCGCAGAGGAGGCCCAGGGGCACCAGTGATTTATTTGTTATAACTGATGATTCAGAAGTAGCTGTGGGTACCAGCAGGTCTGGGTGGGGTTGGGGAATGCCAGTGGTCCTAGCTGTGCCCTGTCCTGGCCTTTCTGCAGGTGCTGCTGCTGCTGCTCCCGCTGCAATGGGACAGCTGTGGGAGCCTGGGCACATCCCTGAGGCTGAGCTGGCCAGCAGGAGAGCTCCCCCCAGACAGATGGCTTTGATTTGTTTATTTCTTTGAGTATCCTATTGATTTGCAAAAACTCAAATGCTGTTTTGCTGCTGACTCCAAGGTAATGGAGTTTTTTTTGACAGTTACCTTGTTATCCAACCTCAAATGTCAAATCCACCCACCAGCCTATCTGTGCATTAATAACTCTATTACCAGCTCTAGCTGGTTTCAGAATAAACTCTAAAATTATGGTTAAACACATACATTGCATCTAACTGCAGTAGTCAAACCAGTTAATTCTCTGCCGTGCTTGGAAAAATGTTCTCTCAACAGCTCTTCGGACATGTCAGGATACTTTTAGTCACAATTAAAACACCAACATACAATGTTATAGCACCAGTTCTGTTAACTGATGTGCCAGCACTTTATTCAGTAGACTATAAAAAACTTCAATTTTTAGTATTTGGAGCCTTGAAGGAGAAAGCCCCCCTAACATTGATGCCTGATGACATTTAGTCAATGAATTAAGAAAAAAAACAGTGGTGGTTCTGTCTGTCTCCCAGGTCTTGCTAGCACTAAATTACAGAATTAATAGGCTTTTAGAAGAGACTGACACACAGTTACTGTGACAAAGACAATTAAATGTGGAAAGCTACTTTTCTCACCACATTTAATTTTAACTGGAGGCTTTGAGACTCAATAAATCTTTTTCTTATTTCATTCTCATATTTTCCACAGGTATTCAAGTCTTTAGGAAAGTTCCTGATATAAGCAAATTAATTTTTCCTTCCCCTCGATCTTTTGCTTTTCTCTTTATCCCCTTCTTCAAAAAAGAGCTGAAGTGCTTTCCCATCACCAGTGCTTTGCTTTGTTTGGGATTGCTGTTACTGAAATGTGGCTCAGGTGTTGTGAAAATACAGTGGAACAGGAGTCCCGGTCCCTTGTGGGATTTTTCTGGCAACTCCAACAAGGGGGAAAAAAGCAGATGAGGCCACTTGTCTGTGGGAACATCTTGGGGCAGTGGAACTGGGGTGCAGGATTTTTTTTTTTTTTTTTCAGAAAAATATCAGCATCATGAAAATTCAGATTTCTGTGACAGCTTTAGAAACAGACTCAGAAAATCTTTCTATTCTGAGAGCTTGGGCTTAATTAGCCTGCCTTTAAGCTAACGGTAGGGAATAGAACTTTATATTTGGGTTAAAATCAATCTTCTAAGAAACAATTCTTTAAGAAATTGCTAAGAATGGATTTATCCAGCTCCCATGGCCATTCAGAGGAAGCAGCAATGATTCAGCATTTCCCCCATGTGATGGCTCTCCATAGGGTTTATTAGCACAGCCTATTCCAGCACCTCTCAGAAAGCTTTTGGCACAGCACACTGTAAATCTCTTCACTTGCTGAAAGTTGGTTTAGGCTCTTGTTCAATCTCAACTTCAGTAGATATGGTGACCTCGAGTGGAAGCACCAAGAGATGTAGTGCTGTTGCTTCTACCAGTCAGTACCAAATAGTCAGATAAATCCATTACTTTGGGGAGATCGGTTGTGCATCAGACACATCTCCTGGGCTTGAGGCATCACGATCCCCCGCAATCAGATACAATCAGTCCACAGTCTGACCTGTCTGAGGGCTGCAGAGCCCAGCATGGGGAGGTTAATGGAGATACCCCCACATTTAGTGGTTTGAACAGAAGTTGGTTGTGATGGCAGCTTTTGTAGAGGCAGCAGGGCTCTGGAAGACAGGAGAGCTTTAACTCCTTACACCCCCTGGTCCTTTTGACAGGTCTCTTCTGACAGGACCATCATAGCTTGTGGTCATCTTCCATCTTCCTCAGTTCCCTGCCACTACAGATCTGCTCTGAGCTGATTCAGAGCAGCTGCCCTCAGAGTGCAGAGGCAGCACCACTAATGTCAGGTGACATTTATGCCTCCCTCCTTACTGGCTTAACATCATGTGAATGGTTCAGTGTTTCCGCACAGACTGATGGAGCAAATTACCCTTCTCAAGGACCCGTGACTTTCTGACTGTAAGGACCAGCTTGCCTAATTTCAGCCTGACATGTCCCTTCCCGATGGCAGCAGCACTGAGATGTGTCCTGGCTGTGCCCTCATTGCTGCTTCCCAGTTGACTGGCTGATGAACACCCTGGCCTTGCCACTGGCAGGAGTGGTGATGGATGCACTGCTTGGATCTTCGGCTGTGCTTGGCCAGGATCTGATGCAACCTGCCCTGCCTGCCACTGCCACCTGCTCCCCGGCCACCTCACCACCCTCAGAGCAGTCCCACATCCCCATGGGGACCTCGTCAGGAGGCTGAGGGGCTGAAAGGGCTCTGCAGCTGGAGCCTTGTGAGCCACATGGCTCACACTCTGCTGCATTGTAATCAATCCCATTATGATATTGTCGATGAGGGTGAAATGAACTCACAGTAGCTTAAAGCAAGAGAGGTTAATTAAAAACCTTGATCAAAGCATCATAAACCACATAAAAGGTTCCACCTTTTAATTATTTTTGAATGGTCTCAGAGGCAGTATGGCCAAAAAGAAGTCCCTGTTCCCAGGGCCCACAAGCTGTGAAATTGTGTCATCATTTAGTTAACACTTGCTGTGTGAATGAGAGAAAGGCAAAGCTCAGGACAGACCCCTTTTTCAGGATGAAAAGAGGAATTGGTGATGATTCGTTAGTGCTCCTGTGACAGAACAACCAGGGTCAGACTGGGGAGTTGCACAGACCTTCCCCAGCTGACGGGCAGGAGTTGTGCCAAACTGGCCCCCACAGCCTGTCATTGTCTCGAGATGCGAATGTCACACCTTGGGAATAAGGTTTCAGCACCTGCTGGATGTTTCAGTTCTCACAAGCACTTTCTGCTGTTGGATTGAAATCAAACCAGTCAGCCCAGCAGCTGAGCTTCCGAAGCTCCCTGTTTGACCCAAACCAGCTCACCATATTGCCCAGCTCAATCATTCAGCAGTGAGGTGTGACCTGGTCTGGGACACGATCAAAGCACCGACTGCAGAGAGGGCAGAGGACACGGAAACGTTTATCCAAGGAAGACTGCAGTGGGAATTTTAGGTTATAAGGGATAATTCTGCAGTCTGTTGCAGGGTAGGTGGGAGATGGAAGTTCAAGTCCTCCCCACTGCAGGATGGTATCCAGGGCGAGCACAGGTACCAAGGGTGGCAGTGCAGGGATGTTCTGTAGCAAGCACAGCAAAGGTGCTTCCAAATGCCTCTTTCTGGTATGTGAAGTGGGACCAGAGTAGTGTGTGCTTCCTCCTGCCCTTTGGCTTCTGTACCTTTTGTGCTGTCAGAGGCTCGTATTTATGCATGATATACATAGAAAATGACAGACCTGTAATGCTAACTGAAGGTAGTTAAATGGTGGTGTGAATACAAATAAATAGCATTTCCAAGCTTAATACAGAAGTAGTGTGAGCTCTCTTGGGTAGGGCACTGCAATTGCAAAGACTTTCTTTCTTGTGTTGGTTTTGAATTTCATGCAACTGTTGTTTCTATCCTATTATTTAGCCCCTGGGATATGATTTTTGGAATACAATGATTTCTTGTATAACAGGTTTCATCCCAGGTTTGAACCCAGCAGAGCTCCTTTCCTGTCCTACAGTTTTGCTATGAGAGGGGGAAGAAGTGCCTGGAGAAAAGAGCAACATCTGCACACGCAGCTGATGAGACTAGGGTGTGAAAATGTCCTGTCTTCCCTTCCCACCCTGCAGTGATGGACTCCACAGGTGAACTGAAGCCCCGGGAAATGTGGGAGGTGTCGACACATGGTTTGTGCACTGCCCCATTTGCTGCAGAAACAGATGATTGCATCTCCCCAGAACAAAGGAGAAGGACGAAGTGTCCTGGTTAGAGGGTTTGCATGACCTCGGTGACCCTGGGCTGGAGCAGTGGCCACTGTGCCTCTGGGTACAACCAGCACTGGGTGGTGCAGGTGCCATCTCCATGGCAAGGTTGGGGGGAGCAAGGATCATCACAGCCCCACCTGGGGGGCCCAGGACCATGACAGCCCCACAGCAGGAGGGTGGGGAGTCTCAGCTGTGCCGCTCCTGGCACAACTCTGAGCTCACCCACCAGCTCACAGCTGAGCTGGGCTTTTTAGAACCAAGTCCTGTGTTCTGCACTGAGTGAGAGGGGCTGTTCATGGCATCCTGACATGAACTGGCTTCAAGTGGCCCCTTGGGGTCTCTCAATTAATTAGTTTGATGGGGAGCTGGGTTAGTTACCAAGCACATGCGCCTCAGAAGCCAAGTTACAGAGCAGCTGCAAACTGATCTGTGCTTCTGGGCCAGCACAACCAGGGCTGCTCTGCATCTCCCACGTGTTCCAACACAGCCCCATGCCCTTTTCCCTTTCTTTCCTATCAAATCCCATTCCATGGCTTGCTCTCCCTCCTCCACCAGTGCTGCAGAGGACAACTTTTCTTACTCCCAGGATGGATCTGTACAGCCCACTCACCTCTCAGTGTCAGTATGATTTGTATTACAGAGACATCAAAGCACAGCATCCTCTGGGAAAAGGAGAGATAAAGGGAGGAGAAAATGTTCCAGAAGCACCAACAAGCAAAAGTTGTGGTTAGCTCCTTTGTGGAAGAATAATCTCCCCACAGGTGTGCTGAGCACTCCAGCAGCACACAGCAGGAGCAGCCAGGGCTTTGTGCACAGCATAATCTCATCATGCTCTGTTTGGATAAGAAGCGTAGCTTCATGCTTTTCCCCTTCTAGGAAAGAGATTTATTATGAAAAGCAGGTCTCTACTTCAGAGCACATACAAAAACAGTTGGCTTCATAACCTTGGGGAAAAAAGATAAATAAAGAAATCCCATGAGACACATGTGAGAACTGAGGAAGTATTAAAACATATGTTGGAACATACTGATCCCTGAAAGCCTCCTGCAGCAGACATGAATCTTTTTCATTTCCAGCCACACTGATACTTTAATGGAGATGGTGTGTGCTGCTCACCTGGATCAATCATTTATGCAGATTCTTGCCAAGCCCCCACCACAGCTGTCTCTCAGGCCAGCACAGAGGATGTGGGCTGTGTTTCAGCTGAGGGATATCAAATCTCTGCAGGGAGCAGAGCTGCAGCCTGTGGCCAGGGTTCAAGCTCCCAGGGTCCGAGGGCTGCCACCTTTGTCACATCAGAAGGATATCCAGGGACCTGCAATCTGCCCTGCAGATCAGTATCCCTCTTGCTAGTGTTAGTCCACAGCAATGTCCCAGTGATGCCTGGCTCAGTGTGAGCAGAGTCTTGAAATTCACTCTTTTATACCTATTTCAAGGACATCAGATTTTTTCTTTTTCTTCCCCCTAAGTGTATGTGAAATAAATACAGCACAGGCCTACGAGGATGAAAAGATGAATCACAGCTATGAAAATATTGGCTGTATTTTAAGCAGGACTCCCAGCAGGTAAGACCACAGCCATCTATTGCTGACATACTTCAGAGGCATCAAAAGCCTTTTTTTTCCACTATTGAATTATCGTTAATTATTCTTAAAATAAAGTGCTACCATGCAATATTAATTCAGAAGAAACTGTAAATTCTTTGCTATTCTCTAAGGCTTGTTTTCACAATGAATTAGTGGGAGTTAATTTAGCACTACACAAAAACAGGACCATTGCAGGAATACAAACTAGGTGTTGCTTCCTGAATTCTACCTCGCTCTTTTTCTGCCCCTCTCTAATTTTTATTCAGTGTGGTACAAAAGGTCTTAGTCTGGCAGAGAGCAAATTTGCTGAAAAAGCAGAAGTCAGGAAGAAATCCTGCATGATTCCCTTCCTCTTGTGTGTATTAACAATTTGGTACAGATACATTGCTCTCACGGTGGAAAAGAATGGTAAAAAATGGGCTCTAATTTTTTGCAGTATGTTAATATTAGTATCTGTGAACAGTATTTGTGTTATAATGTCTATTTAGCATGTCCTTCATCCAAGAGTGATCCCAGTTTTCTGGAGCAAGCACTGCTTCAGCCCACGGATGGCACTTTGACTGTTGATCACTTCCTCTAAAAATGCAAGAGATTTTAGTCCTTACTGGGAGATGGAAAACTAAAATAAGCAATTTGGAAAGCATTCTGCATCTTGGAGAGGCTTTATATAATCTATTCAAACTCAGCTTGAAATAGAGAAATGGCTTTACCTCCAGAAGCATCCAAAAATATGTCATGTCAGCATGTGCATTGTGTAGGAAAATCACCAAATCCTCAAAAGCTGGAGGTGAAGATCCCCTGTGCTAATGAAGGGCTTGTTTAGTGCTGCAGCTCCTGCAGATGCCTGTGGAAGTCAGATTCTCAGTGAGTATTGGGGTCCTGGTGGTGTGTAACCAAAAGGCTCTTCAGTAGTAATGTCCACACAGCCTGATGTGAATGTTGGGGCCCCTCAGCCAGTCCAGAAGCTGGAGGGATGCACAGCACTTCCTTGGGCATCCCAGGAGAGTGGGATGGTCCTGTCTGCTGGCTCAGGCTTCTTTCTCTGGGGAGCCAGAGATGTAATTGTTACTGCAGTGGGCATCCTCTCTAGGAGGTCACAAGGGACAAGAGCAAATAGCCTCAAGTTGTGCCAGGGGAGGTTTAGACTTGATATTGGGAAAAATTTCTTGAGGGAAAGGATGTCCAGTCCTGGAACTGCCCATGGCAGTGGTGCAGTCCCCATTCCTGGATGGATTTAAAAGACATGCAGATGTGGCACTTGGGGACAGGGTTTAGTGATGGCCTTGGCAGTGCTGGAGGAATGGTTGGACTCGATGGTCTGGACAGTCTTTCCAACCTCATTGATTCTGTGATTCTGTAAAGCTGCTGTTTGCCTTTTCTCTGGGAAGATGCTCCCATCCTTCTGAGAGACCACTGGCAGAGCAAGCTGGGCTCTCATTTACATGATGAACAAAGCAAGTCAGTCCTGAAGATGCCTGGGTGGTTTTAAAGATCTGCAGCAGCAGTTGTGGAGACTGGGGGCTGGGAAGCACAGGACAAGGGAATGGCACACAGACAAAATTTCATTCAGGCAATTAAGGCATCACCACACTTTTATGATTAACTTCTTGTTCCCAGGTTGAATGCAGAAGCTGTTAGTAGGAGCATTGCTATTCCATACCTGACACGAGCAACGGGAATATTTGTTCTGCCCAGGAGGATTACACCTTCCATTAATCTGAGTTGTATTGGAAGTTTAAATAACAGACAGACAAAAACTGATCAATTAGCAGTGCAATTCCAAGGAGATGTCACAGTGAAATTAAATCTCAGGCATTTTTAATGCAAAGAAGCCTAGAAGCTCCCTCCAGTTTTCTTTCTCAGTACAGTGTTTAGATTTCTATTGGAAGTTTATTCTGCTTTGTGCATCTTCTACTAAATTTTAATTTCGGACTGTAATGAGAACAGTTTTTTAACAGTGTTTGTAGCACTTCTCAGATAAGTCAAAGATGTAGCATAAATGAGAGAAACAAACAGGTTTGTTTAGAGTGAAAACCTCTGGGAGAAAGTAGATTTTTGGTAAGATGTGGGTAAAATGAGAGGGAATTGATTCTATGATGAGGAAGGATGCACAGAGGGAACCAGACAGCTGTGATTATGGTTCCCACCTGCTCAGACCCTGGGGGGACAGCTCGGGGATTCCTCCAAGTCCCCATCAGTGCAAGACACCCAGGGCAGTTCTCTTGCTGGTTCCACCTCAAACAAAAGCTGCTCCCTGAGCCCACCTTGGCACCGCCTGCTCCTCAGCTCCCTGAGTGCCGTGGTCCCCTTCCTGCCATCTCACCATTTTGGCTTTCACTACCTTATATAATTTCTTTTTCCACAGCAAAATGTGATTGCCATCCTTACTGCTCCACACATCTTCTGTTTTTATTATCCTAAATGTCATTCTCCTACAGCAAATACCAGAAGTGCTACAACCTTGCTGTGAATTCATCTCACCGCTATCTTTGGAGACATACCTCATCTGAAAATGAGAAATACTGAGAATAGCTGTGTATTTTTGGATGTATATTTTTGTCTGAGTGGATGTCAGGGATCAGCTTTTAGGGCGTGTGAAGAGATGCAAATCCCTGACACACACAGTTCTAGTTTGTTTACACAGTAAGAGTTTCTGGTCAAACCTGGGCCTTGATAGCCTTACAAAAAGCTTCCCAAAAGGGACAGACACTTCAAATTTAATAGAAGATATTGGTGAGGAAAGGCTTCTCAGTGATAATGGTGGCACAGAACACAGTAGCAGGGACTGGGCTGCCTGGTGTGCAGCACACAGGCTTTGATGGTGAATCACTTCAGACCATTCCTCTGTCAATCACCATCAGATGAGATCAGGAGAAGCTGGTGTTTATGAAAATTAAAAGATGTGGCTGCACATACCCAGCATCTGATTATCTGTAACTGTACCTCCAGAGCCGATCTGTTTACCAGTCTTGGGGTACCAGGCAGCTGGTGTTCTGGCTGGGGCACACCAGCTCCTCATGGCATAAACCTGCCTGTTTGGAAGGTAAAGATTTGGGGTTTCTCAAGAAGCAATTTTTCTCAGTAAAAGCAGTGATTAACCTTGCTTCAGTTATGAGCAGCAGTATTTAAAACAACAGAAAAAAAAGGCGGCTGAGAGCTGCCTGCAGCTTGGCTCGGGCAGCCTCTCCTCCATATGGCGTGTGAAATGCCAGCACATGAAATTAACTCTCATAAATAAGTAATAAGGGATGATTTGCCCAGATCTGGATAGGCTGGCTTCCCACAGAACACAGCCCTTAACCGTGGCATTGTTGTAACCGCAGGTGTTTGGGAGCACAGAGTTCCAACACTATGTGTGTTCGAGGGAGAACTTGGAAGGGAAAAAACCTCTTTGGGGAGGTCGCAGCATTCCTGGTTCCAGGATGCTCAAGGAGAGGTCCCATTTGTGTTTTCAGAATTGAATGTTTCAGTTTTCTGACATTTTCTACAAGTCAGGCTCAAGTAAAACTATATTTTGTTCAAACAGAGCCTTTGAAATAAGAGAAATTTTTGCTCTTCCAGAGGACTTCTTGCATGGGAATTCTTCTTCATTTCAAGAACATATGAAAATTGAAATAATGAAACTTCAAAGCCATTTGCCACACATCACACGTCTCGTATCATCTCTCACTGACAGTACAGGGGCTTCAGACTGAACATCCTGTCCCCTGCTGCAGCAGAAATTCAGCATGCGAGAAGGAGACAAGATTTTAAGTAGAACTCCAGAAGAGTTTCCCATCTCTGACAAAAATAGTAAACACAGTCAAATTCTCACAGCCCCTGAGGATTTGGGTTTTCAGCTCATCTGCAAGGGGCCTACCTACCCTGGTGTCCACGAGCAGCAAGCATTGGTTCACAAATTAACCCAGCTCAAAGGGCGAAGCACCAATGTCTGAATCCCCCTTTCCAGCAGCACTGGGGACTCCTCGAAGCCTGACTCTGCCTCATTCCTGAGCCTCTGTCAGGAGTGACTGGGAAGCAGCAGAAATAATGGAAGTTTTCCTCTGTCACCATCAGTGGAAAGGAAGCAGTGTTGCTGGGAGTAACAGGCATTGATGGATGGAACCCGGAGTGCGGCGGCACAGTCTGTCAGAGCCGAGGTTAATGAGGGGGAATGGAAATAGCCTGTGCCTGGACAGCTGACATCATCTGCTAAATTAACTGAAAACCCACTCGCACGGTACTCCTGCTCCTCACTTCACTGTCATTAACCCCAGGAACCAGCTGCAGCGTGGATGTGCCCAGAATCCACAGGGAGCTTTAGGCAGCTGTGGGGGGCACTGTGCTGGGCTGGCACAGCCAGGCTCTGCTGGGGCTTGGGTGCCACCCTGGAACATCGCCATGGCACGGGGTGACAGAGGACCCAGTCCTCATTTCAGTGGGACACGAGGCTTAGTTTCAGTTTGTCCCTGGCCACACTTAGGGCACAGAGAGGCAATCATAAATAAGGCAAAGATTCCCTTCAGAATTCATTCCCACATGTTGAATGGAGCATCTCACAGGCGAGGACAACCTCTGCATCCCTGCTGCTTCTCCAAGATCTGCTTCCTGGTTAGGGCTGATACCACTGTGGCCTCCAGAACCAAGCTGGCTCTGCTGCCAGATGGGAGCCCTTCAGAAGTGTTCCAGATGCATTTGGTACTCAACTGCAAAGTGTTACCTGTGCTGGAAACCAAATTAAGCCACAGCTGAGTGCTGGAAAACCTGGCATTAAATTGTTTAATAACTTCAAATCCTTTCCTACTTAATTCCCATTTACAGCATAAATACTGAAGTAAATTAAGTGATTTATGGGCAAAAACAGATCCTAATTTCCATTGTTGCCTTGTTCTCACCTTGCATGAAGAAGGGTACATTAAGAAGCTGGTTTCTACTCAACAGGCACTGCTCTGAAATAGGAGGCTCCAGTTCTTCCCAGCAGTGTGATAATTCACAGTTTTAATAAGTTTTTTCCTGTCTTGGAGGTAAAATACAACACTGAAACTGCCAGGACCAGTTTTCTTAGTTTGTCGTTCAAATCTGGCCTTTCCTGACCTTTGGACATATGCCATGAATGCTCTAATCCCCAGCAAGGGTTTTATCTTAAGCAGATATGATGAAGGATCTAAAAAGTAGGTCAGGAAACATTAGAGGCTGTTTGATTCGTTGTGAACTGTGGGTACAGCATGGCTTTTAAGCCTGAAATGTCATTACTTGGATGCAATGAAGCTGCTGTTTTGCTTTAGAAAATAGGCAAATGGATGGTTGGTAGGAAAAAGGAGACAGGAGGGACTGGGACTTCTGGGGATCAAATGCAGAAACCACCACCAAGCAGTTCCCTGTGTTTTGGGGTGGTAGCACCCATTTTTCGAAGTTTTACAGGTCCCCAAATGATTGTAATGGTGTATTGGCTGGCTTTACTGGGACCCTGGGAGTTTAGAAAGGAAAAAAGGAGCTTATCAAGTGAAATCCCTTAAAATATACATACACACACACACATATATAAATACATATATATATATATATATATATATATGGAAGTTTTCAAAATTCATCTAATCTCTGATGTGGGTATTTGTAAACCAAGATGAATATAGATCCATACCTTGGATCTGTTTAACCTAATAAATAGTTTCAGTTAATGGATGGCAAACGGAATGATGCTCAGTAAATTTGATTTTATGAGCCTTTTACTTATTTACTGCACCCATTAGGTCAGAAGTTAGGTAATGGTAAGTGTCCATTAGTGCATTAGTTCAGTGATGAGGGAGCTGAATTGAGGGGGGGAAAACAGATTGAAAAACCCCCAAAGCCACAAGCATTTATTAAATCTTCATTCATTAGTGGTGACTGCAGTGGATGCTGAGCTGGAGGGAATTGAACTGAAGGACATTGGACTCTGGTCTTCAGGTAGGAAGTACGGCAACCTGTGAAGCTTCTTCTTCCTTCTCACATGTTTGCTCCAAGTCTCTCCTGCCATGAGAAGCTTGGGGCAGTGTGGCAGGGATGGGGCTGCCCATATTTTCCCATCCCAAGAAAGTCTCAGTGTGGTACCAGTGGGACGGGTGCCCTGGGACTGCTCCTTCCTATCATGAATACATCACCAGGCTAAATAACAATCAAATTATTGTTTCACTGATGACCCATTTTGTTACTCATTTCCTTAAAAATTTTTTCTCTTCCCAGGCAAATTATTTTTTAATATCTCTTTTCCCAGTTTCCTGGCTACCCTGGGATTATTTACACACCCTAAAAGGAGCTGTTTACTCTTCTGGGTAATTCAGTGAACATTCACTTGCTTTGGATTAATATGCAGCATCATCCCAAGTGCTGGCAATTAACTGGTAATTGGAACATCTTACCTGGGGAAAAAACATCCAGCCTCCCAGGTTAGTTTTCCCAGGTGGCATTAATTCAGCAGGAGAGCTGAATTCCCATGTTTGTGTGCTAGCAAGGAAGGATGGGGCTCATTAGCAATGAGCAGGTAAATTTTCTTCCCCTCACTCCCTAATGGTCCTTCCCCCATAGTTGTAAGGGGTGCCTTCTCTGTTCCCATTCCTCAGGGTTGGTGATGTTGGATGTGGAGCTGGAGTGATGGAGCCCTCATCCCACTGCCCCAGGGCTGGGCAAGCCCATGCTCTGGTGTTTGAGCAGATTGCCCATGATGTGTTGCAGATCCTGGAAAAGGGTTCAGTGGGTGGAAGGGGTTTGCACAAGCATGTGGGGAAGCAGAGCAGGAGGAACCTTTCCAGCAGCAGTTTGATCTCCCCTGGATCTGCATCAAGGTATGTCTCATGAGCTGTTTGTAAACCAGGTGATCTTTGCAGAGACCTTTGCCTCTGCTTACAGGATTTGGTCAGAATGTCCCTGAGAGTGGTGCCTGATGAATTGCATTATCCCTTGCTCAGCTGATGACTGAGACTAAAATCTAGTAACAGCATCAAGCTCATCAGCAGACACGTTTCTGTTTCCATCTGCTGGGTGCACTCTGACCGTGGACAGGCTGTGGGTGTGATAGAGACCTGTCTGTGAAACTAATAGAACCTGATAGATAGAAAATGCAATCTCTTTTCTCTGCTGTGTTGTCTGCTCGCTTCCCTAATTTGGTTCCACTTACAAGGCTGACTTAGGATGCTAACACTTCTCCAGGGGTTTCCTCGATAATGAAAACAACTTTGTTAGGGACTGAAGACAGGGAAAGAGACTAAGTTGCATTTGTTTGAGACAGTTTTGAGGCCCCAGTGAGAACACTTAGAATCTATGCTGTCCAAAGCAAGGGTTCCTGTGCCTTTCAGAGCCTTTTTCTTCTCTGAAACTTTCCACCCCATGTACAAGCTCCTGCCCAGGGAGGACATGGAGCTTAGCCAAAGGGAAGGCAAAGGGTTTGGCAGTCAGTTAAACCCCTAGGTGGGGTTTGCTGCTGGATGGGGTGGCCATGAGGGTATCAACTCCCTGTGGGATGACAAGGGTCTTCTGAGCAGCAGGGTCCTCACACAGCCTCTCCTGCTCTCAAGCTGCTCTTTCCCTTACTGCATTCACTGTAGAACTAGAAATCATCATGATACAAGTATTTCTGGTGCTTTTTATGTTTTGACCTGTGAAAATGTGTTTACAGCAGAGTTTGGGTTAACACCCTGAAAACAAACAGCTGTGAATATGGCACTGATCATGCTAGCACAAAAATTTACATATGTGAAATTAAATACTGCTAAATAATTTAATTTAATTAGGGAATCACTGTTCACAAAAGCCAGGGAGCTGACAGCCTGGAGAGCTGAAATCTTCTGGCCATGGCAAGAGCCAAGCACCCACTGGGAGCATCCCTGTCACCTGCTGCATGGGGCACAGCTGGCCCTGCTGGCAGTGGGACAGAGCAGGGTTCATGGGCTTCTAGTCATGACCTTCTCTGCATGAGCAGGGGTAAGAGCTCACAGGAACCAGTCTGGGGCAACCATTCAACTTCACTTTACAAGGCTGCTGGGTGGAAATAGCTTCCAGTCAGTAGCACCGACCTGGGGACAATATAAACCTGCAATCTAGAGGAGAAATCCTTCACAGACAATTAGGTGTCTCTCTTGAGCTATCAAGTACCCTTCAGACTCCTTCACAGCCGCTCACAGAGGCTTCAGAGCTCAGGGGCCGTGCAAAGAGGTCATGGTCTCTGTCTGCAGCCCCCGGCGTGGCTGTGCTGCCAGGGCAGGAGGCCACACCAGCTCTCCTGCACATGTGGTACCTGCCACAGGTGTATCTCCGTGGACAAGGCAGCAGATGGTGCTACGGGCTCAGCTTCAGCCATGGAGAAACGCGTGGGCTCGTGGACAGCCACCTCAGAGCTGAGACTGGGAGCGCTGCCTTTCTCCCACACAGTGCAGTCCTTCCTCCCCAGGACTGTACGTTCGAAAAGGGTGATTAATGTCTGCTTGAGAGAGGACATTAACTGAGACATCCTATTTACAAAGGGCTTCCTGGTGGAGTCCTCAGGAGATCAGGGATCCAGAGTGTGTGGTATGTGTTGTTGGTAATGTAAAGGGACACTGTTATTTGTATTGTATCGCTGAACTCCATTAGGTCTTTTATTTGCCTTGTTTCCAGGACAAATGCAGTTCCCTGTGAAGCCATCACCAATTGACACCTATTGGCAGGTCAGTACTTCAGGTTTTATGCTAGAAAGGAAAACAGGCTGCTGCTGAATGCCAGTGATACATGGCTTACAGTGCCACTTGCTCAGCATGAACCAACTCTTCGGCTCCCACAGCACCCTTAGTTCCTCACTGGCTGCTCTGGGCTCTGCCAGCAAAGCCCACCTGAATTGGTGAGGATGGGAATGCTCAGGGATGGGGCCATTTGCATGACTTTATCCTCATACCAGGGCCTCTTTCCGCTGCCAGTTCTCACTGGAGTTTTCCCTACACATCCCCTTGTCCCCTTGTTGTTAGAGCTGGTCATGAGTGGGGGGTCCCTTTTAGGGGTCGGTCCCTGTCTACTCATAGAGCAGGTCCTGGCTTGGGATTGTCACTGGTGGCAGGGCTGGGACCACCTCACATGCATTCCCCACAGGTCTTGGATCCCTTGGAAGAGCTCTGGAAGCAGCCACTTCCTCTCCTTCTGCATTGAGATTAATGTTTGATCAGCACCTGTCCCATCCATCTCCCTGGGAGGCTTCCTCTGAACAAATAGTTAGCAGAAGGAGGCTGCATCTATTTGAGGATGACAGGCCTTCAGTCTATTTATTCTGCAGGTAACCACTCTCTCCTGAAATGTCAGACTGACTCTTCATCTTCCACAGGCTGTGGTGTGAGCACAGCGTGGTGTGTATGGTCCCGCCTCCGCTCATTTGCAAGGAGGAAGAGTCACTGAGATTAATTGCACAATTGACTATGCAGCATGGTAAACAGTTATTTGGAAATGATTGTTTGTGTTTAATCATGACATACAAAAGTTTAACAGTCATAAATTTTTCATTGGAATTGGAATGTCAGCGTAAGCATTGACATACATCAGTAGAATCTGATGCTAGGCTGCATCTCCCACAGCACATCACGGGGATCTGGGGCCAGCAGCCCCACAGTGTTCAAGGTGTCCCCCTCCTCAGCATCATGGGCTGGAGCTGTCAGTGAGTGGAGAGTGGCTTAGGAACCAGAAATGACTTGTTTGTGCGTGGTTTGTTCTTTGCATAAAGTCGGGAAGGCAGAGCAGTGGCTGTGAGGTGCAGCAGGGGCTTCACTCCCTGTTACACCTGGGATGCAGCCAGTGCAGAGCAGGGACTGTGGGCACAATCTCTGTCCCGGCAAAATGGAAAAACTTTCTGTTTTCATGTAAGTGCCTTGTCAGCAGTTTTGCTGGTCTTTCCAGCAGTTGCTCTTATTCGATGATTTTTTTCCACCTTTTCTCTTTTTATTCTTTTTTTATCTCTTCTCCTTCTCCCAGCACTTGCACATGGACAGACATTGTGGCTCTTGGCAATTGAAGAAAATAGATGTGTAGAGAGGAAAAAAGTTTAACAGCAATAAAAGATGTGCTAGAAAAGAGAGTGATAACAAAGGAATCTAATTAAAATGGAAAAAATTCCACGAGAAAAAAGAAAGATCTTGGGGGAGGCAGAGGTAGAACACTGTTTCCATCTAGTCTGCTCATCTGGGGGAAGAAGCAGCATTTCCCAGCTGATTAAAAAGTGATATGATAATGAAAGATGAGTATTTTTCTGTCTCTGTATTTCTGAAGCAAATCTCTCGTGGGACAAAACATATCACTCATTTAGCTTCATGATATGTAATTTTGTATTAGGCAAAGAACAAACTGTGTCTGTGTTGTACAATCACATGTTAGCAGAAAGGTGAGTGCACATTTTCTGAGCACCCAACCAGTGACAATGGCTTTGGAGAGGATTTCATGGGGAGACAGGAGTCCAGAGGGTCTTGTGGCATATTCCAAGGGTGTGCAAATGAGGTATAGAGATCTCAAAATGAGATGCACAGAAAGGGCTGACCTATAGCTGAAGGATGTGTTTAAGCGGTGCTGACATCATTATCAGACCTTGAGATTAAATACCTCCCCAGATGAGTTCTGTTTATGATGTTCTCAGGCTATTTTAACAACAATATTGTCCCCAGTTGGGCTGTGATTTACAGTGTGATGGCAGAGGTGTCCTCAGTGTCCTGGCAGAGCAGTCACACTCTGTGGGGGGAGAGCAAGGGGTCACAACACTGGAGACATGCCCTGCAACTGGTTCATGGCCACTTTGGTTCTGATGCCTGAGCTGTGGGCAATAAGGGACTCATTTCCCCTTTAACACGGAGTGGCCCAGACACGTCACATCAAGGTAGGGGGCAGAGAAGGTGGATAAATGGCACATGCATGTTTGTATTTCTGCATATGGTGGCTCCCTGTAGCTGTCAACTGACCCATGGTTATTCTCCCTGGTTTAGGCATTTCTTTGTGCCTTGAGTAATGAGAGGAAGGGTGGGCATTGGGACACAGTGCATCAGTTCTGGGAAAGTGAATTCTCCTGAGACAAAACTGTCTGTGGGAAGAAGCAATGTGGGATGGGAGTGCTAAACCAGAGGTGTGGCTGTGGGAATGGCTCTCCTGGGCTTTGTCTTCAGATTATTCTTTGCTGTCTCTCACTTCTAGGTCCTCTCCCTGTGTCCTGGTTTGAAGGACACCTTTGAAATAAGGGATGAGCCATAATGAGAAAAGAAACGCAAATTAATCAAAGATGACACTAGAAATGATGTGAAACATAATTTCTTTAGCGTAGTGTTCTGATGTAAGGGGGGTCTTGTGTGTGTGTGTGTACACAGACACATATGCTTGAGCTGTCACCATTCATTGTTATAATGTTTGTGAAGGACTGCACAAATATCAGCACTAATAGCTCCCACACAGAGGTGTGGATGACCTTCAGTTGGGGCTCTGGAGTCAGATTCAGAAGACATGGGTTTGCTTGTTGTCTTTAAATTTTCCTTTGTGGTTTTAGGTACAATTGTGAGTGACAGCCGGTCCCCACTGTGCAGCAGAGCCCCGAGGAGCAGGAAGGTAATGGTGACATATGCCTGAGGTGGGCTGGGGGAGAAAGGGAGAAGGGGCTAAATTAAATGTTACTGCTGTTTTTCTCATTGTGGGAGCCAGGGCAGAGGAATGTTGCTGAACTGAGCTGCTGGCACTGCTGAGGTCAGTCCTGGCTTTACAGCACGTGAAGGCAAGGAAGCTTTACACTGTGCCTTGTGCTCTGGAGTAAAATTCCATATCACCCTGAGGTCTGCCACAGCCCAGCACATATCATGGCCAGCTGCAGTGTCAGACTGCTGTTCCCTGGCAGAGGATGGAAATTGATACTTCCCTGGCGAAGCACCCAGCAAACCTCACATCCTGGAGATGATTTGCAGCTCTCTGGGCAGCTCTGTGTGCTCGGGCTGCTCTGGCAGCGGGTGGTGGTGGGCAGCAGTTTGGGTTCCCCTGCCAGCTGTAGCTGGGCAGTTGCATGGGGGACAGTGAGAGACATCCTGTCTGTCCTTCTCCTGGGCACACCCAGGGGCTGGGCAAGGATGGGCACTGCTTGCAGGGGACACAGGTCAGTGCAGTGTCCCCTTAGAGCCTCCCAGCAGCACACAGTGGCAGTGATGCTGTGTGGCCCCACGGTCACTCTGCCAGATTTCTCTGAACAAACACGAGGCTACCTGACATAAATAAGGTTACTCAATATTATTTTAACAGAAACCACGCACTGCATAGGGTTTAAGATGTTCAATGCAGCATGGTAATGGTTGCTCTTTGGAAGTCCTGAAAATAGATGAATCTCTAGGATCAATGTATTATCTACAGGAAACAAATCTATCTTGGAAAGAAGCTGGTGATTTATTCTTGTTGTGCTATGAAATTAGAAAATATTGCTATTTATGAAGCACATTTATAAAACTCACTCTTTATAGAGTTGACTTAAGGGCATTTGCTGCAATTCATGTTTATCAAACAACCCACTTGTAGCTGCACTACAAACCCAGTTTTGATTCAAAACAGGTTTTGGATGTGCCTCTAAAAACCCAGTCTGGTGCTATTTTAGCCTGGAACACAATTGCACTCCCGTAAAACCTTTCACTGGCATGATGCTGGCTGTGGAGGACAGCACCAGAGCCCTTCTGCCCTTGACTGCTTATGACTGAGCAGTGATGCATGAACAAGAATATGTGTCCTTTCATGAGCTTTCAGACTGTGTCCTAATAGGAAATCAATGTTTGGGTCACAGGACGAGACAGGACAGCAGGAATCTAAAATCCCACAGGAAATAAAAATGAAAGAAGCAATGACTATTAGGAGGTTTCCCAGTTAGAGATGATGTTTCACCATTGTTCCGTGTTATAAAACCCACTCTGAACTCTTGCATGTCCAGGGTACTCCTGTGAAGAGAAGAGTAAAATGATGACATCGTAATGGGTTAGAGAATGCCCAACAAGCCAGATCCATTCAGCATGAGCCTGCAACATGTCAGAACTGTCAAAATATTTCACTGTACAAGTTATTAAAAATTAGGAAATTGTGTACGGTGTGAGGTGTGATGGTGATTGATTGTGCACGCTCAGAGCTCTGCTGGGTCAACCCAAGCTGTGGCATTAAACACGTGGTGACATGGCAGGAATCACAGCCATTGCGAACCCTCAAAACTGTTTTCACCACTCTGCTAAAATAAATACCTCAGTCCTGCCAAAACATATTAAAGGTAAAATGGGTCACCACTAAGGCAAACCGAAAGACAGTTCCTAGCAGGAGGCAAATGCAAATGTAACTAAACCCAGTAGATTAAAGATGGAAATATAAATTGCAGATGAGAGACAAACGTTTTCTTAGATATTTTCCAGAGCAAAAACATTTATCTGGTCTTTCTTGCTGTGCACTCTGCCTTCCCCTCGCAGCACCACACACTGCCCTGGCAGCCTTGGCCCTGAGAACTCAGAGCCCTTTTCTGCCCAAACTCCATCCCCACACCCTGCAGGGCACGGTGACAGGGGTGTTGTGCTTTGCGCTGCTGGAGTATGTTTACATCTTGTCGGTGTTTTGCAAACATTAATTAAACCTCACAGAAGGGCAAGGGGCAGCGTTCCCTCCTGGGGATAACTTCCTTGATATTTAAGGCAAGTCTGGAGCTGGGAGCAGGGGATGGCTGGGGCTTGTCAGGATCAGGGTCCCAGGGTTTAGCAGGGCCAGGATTTCTGCTGCAAATGGTTTTTGTGTTTTCCTGCAGCAGTTTTCAGCAGAGGCTAGAAACCTACACTCCACACAGCCAAGGTTTTATTTCCATAGCTGATGAAGAAATTACTTTTGTTCATCTTTTAAAACTGCTCAGTGAATTATGTGCATATTTACCACCCTGTGACTTAAAAGGCCTTATCTACACTTTTTTTTCTTTATTCATTCTAAAATGTGTTGGCTGTAGCAATTGATGACTTTCATTTCCCCAGGAAGACATTCATTACCCTGCACTGCTCACATTGCCATGAAATAAGATGCTTTATGCAGCAAAATGACTCTGGTACAATTAGCAAGATGCTATTTCTGCAGAAGCCCCACAGCTCTGCTTGGGCAAAGGGCAGCTGGGAGGTCATTTAAAATAAAAGAAGGTAAATCACTGAGGAATCAGTGCCTTTCCCATAATATTTGCTCCTTGGCATTGCTTGTCCCAAGTGTTTAAAAAGCATGGGTTTGGCTTCAAAATGCAATCATGAGACTTCCCTGCTAGTGGGGAGGAGCTGGAAGAACGTGGCCATGTGCTGCTGGGAACTGGGGCTAATTGCATCCATAAAGCTGTACCCAGAACAATATAAAATGTATGTTCCTGGAATATTTGTAACCATATATGGAGAAATGTATATGCATAAATATTTTTTGGCTGCCTCTCCCCAGTCAGTGGAGGTGCAGATTGTGCATACACACACACACAGACCCTCTGCTCACTGGGGTCACTGGCAGTGACCACACAGGACTCCCCTCACCCCCAGCTGGCTGCCAAACCCACTCACCCCCCCAGCACTGCCGTGGGCTCATTAATGCCATCCTGCTGGAGGATCTCTGTGTGCTGAGTCACTCCTTTCTGGGTAAATAGCAGGGTAAAAAGACATGACATTTTCTGGACTGTTCTTCTGTATTAATAAGATTCCAAGTACAGAGTGACCTTTTCACAAAGGATTTGTAAATGCCAAAAGCTGCATAAAAATCTTTTTCTCAGGCAGACAGAGGCGTCATAACTTTGCATTTATTTCTTAAATGGTGTTTTCCTGCCTTTTCCCTTTTTATCATCTCTTTTCCCTGGATGGATGTGGTGACAGCTGTACCTCCAATAACAGCCATGGAAAGGAATGAGAGAAATCCAGTGATGGAATCATCACCTGCCCAGAGGATCATTTTGTTCAGGTGCTGAATGGAAGAAAACAGAACGGGGACAGTGTCCTGGCAAGGGCCTGAAAAATCACTACATTGCCTTAATAAATACATTGTGTAAGGAAGCTCTTGTACCCTTTTGTTTGAACTCCATGGCCACCTTCTCTTTCCTTTGTCTCCTCTCTGTATATCTCATTTCATTTCATCATCAAGAGGCCCAGCTCTAACACCATTTGATTCCTTCTCCATTTTGCAGTAGCCCAGAGCCTGCACTTGCCACTGGCATGGGCTCAGCATTTCCTAAGTTTCAACTTAAAAAGGAAAAATCCAGGCTTGATGTGACTCAAATGCCAGACTCATATTTTAATATTTTATCATCTCAAAATATCATCCTGCTTTTAATTTCCTGAGTGGTTTTTGTGCCCGGCTCACAAAATGCTAATACACTTCACATGATTTTCACAGGTTTCTCCCAGGTTTTTCTCCTTTTACCTTCCATTTCTATGAGAAAAGTATGGTCAGAAGAAGCAACAAACTAGGTAGCTACCTAATGTGTTACCTCAAATGTTGAGTGTTGATATGAGAACAGGAAAAATGTCCATAGTTGAATAGGGATATAGGCCAGGTAGACATGTAAACAGCGAAAAATTAATGTAGTGGTGAATTACCTGGAGTCTGGCCAGATGCTTGCATTTGTCAGTTGTCTGAACTCTACCAGGTTCTTCACTCAAGACCAGGGAACACCTTCCCTGGCAGCTCTTTCTGTGGTGTTACCACTAGAACTTTTCCATCACAATCTGAGCTTCCCTTCCACAGCACACGGCATTACTTGTTCAGCTCACACTGACTAATGAGAGTAATTGGTCCCTGTCCTCTTCATTATGTCCCTCTAAGTATTTGTAAAGAGTTATCATGGCTCCCTGCAGTCCTCTTTTCTGCTCACTTTGAGATTCCCAATTCATTTTAATTCGTCCTCCCTGACCCTCCCTCCCACTCCCACTTTATGCATCAAGTAATGGAGCCCAATTACTTTGCAGACATCTCACATGAGAGAACGAATGGGGGGACAGCAAAGTGAGTGAAAAGACAATTGTTTGAATTCCCAAGTGACCAGCAGCTTTCACCATGGGCTAACTGCTGCTCTGGCCCAGCAGCTCAGGTCTGGGAGCTCTGCAGCAGCTCCACATTGATCTCAGGTTCCACCACACCAGCAGCTGAAACCATGTGGGCACTGCTGGGCATCAGTGGGCATCACTGGGCATCACTGGCATCACTGGGCATCACTGGGCATCACTGGGCATTGCTGTGCCATGCCAGGACATGCAGCATCAAAGAGGATGCAGAGACATGGGCAGGGGCCCAGAATCCCCTCCTGCACTCTGTAACATTAAGACAAGGGTTAATTTGGATTAACAAAATGGAAATGTCAAGCTTCATTTATATTCTTGGACCCGGCCTTAATTACCTTTCCCTTTTTTTAGTAACCATTCCTGCATTCTGTTTCCTCACTTAAAGCTGATTATAAGCTGTCCACCTATATAACCATTCTGCTGACACAAATCATGATGGATATGAAAAGCAATAAAATGTAAATCTAATGAGACATTGCTCAGAATGAGACAAAAAAATTGAACCACATTCTTTAATCATCAGTGTGCAAAGCCAACCTGAATGAATTTGTTTCAAGGAGGCCTCATTTCTATTCAGATGTAAAATACACTGGAACGTTTTAAGAACCACAGAAAACCATGGGTTTCTGGTAAAGTATGTCTTGTAATCCTAACTAAAAAAAGCCCCAAATCAACCAATAAACAAATCCAATCCGCTGGTGCTGCAAAAAGGCCGATGGTTTCTCTTGCTTAGATTTTCCAGAGGGAGATGCAGAACACTGTAGACAAAAGGTCACGGAAAAAAATCACTGATTTGCTCTGTAGGACAAGGACTCATCAAATTGCCAGCATCAGCCTAATTCTGAGCTGATGCTGTTATAAATAAGATTATCTGTACATCAGTAAGAGATCATGGGCAGCTTGAAAGGTTCAGTCCTCTGATCTTCTTCCTCCTTCCTTTTTCACCTCAGCCAGTTGTCATATTTCTGTTTGAAGCAGCATTTCCAATCACACCCAGTGTAGAGTAGGACACACTGCCTGGCTGTAGCGCCCACTTCACTGTCATGTTCCAAGTATTTCAGAGCATATTCCAAACGATGTGATCCTGAAGTGAGCCCTGTATCACGCAGAGTAAAGAAATTTAGAGTAATAAAGCCAACCTGAGAGTCTCTGTTCAGCTTCTAAACAGAGATTTCAGAACATACTCAGATCTTATCCCCCTTCTTTGGGCATATAAAAGAAGAAAAAATAAAAAATCATTAAGAAAAGGAAACCAGACTCTCAGCCCTGTGCCCTCAGAAAATAAGGCTTTAATAAGTGTCAGATGTTGTGGAAACCTGTAGTGAGATGTTGGATAAATGGTGTGAAGAAGGTGGCACTATGGCTGTCCTTTCCTTATGCTCAGTACAACAGGAAGGGGCACCGTTAAATCCTCAGGCACTGCGTAATTAAACACTGAGATGCGTGACAGCCAGGAGGATAAATGGGTTCAAAAAGAGCTTCAATTAATTCAGAGGAGAAACCTATCTGTGACTATTAAACCCCTTGGTCCCAATGCAACTCGTGGCTCAGGAAGTCTCTAATCTGCTAATTACTAGAAACTGAGAGGCTGATTTGTAGGCAGGATCTCTCCAATGTCTGCTGGAGACAGGGTACTCCCTGGATGATTTGGAATGCTCCAATGTACCAAGTCTTTCATTTGGGTCTTTTGAAATCATTTTACCAGACCCTTCATGGTGCCCACCCTTTCCCAGGGGCTGTCCCTGGTCCCACCAGGCTCTGACCTTGTCACTGCATTACCTTAGCTCTGTCTCTGCACTATCTTGTCACACACCCAGTAAAGCCTCAGAAGATCCCAACATCTTTTTGTGTTTCCACTTCCTATTGACCTACCCTTTATGGTTCTGAGTGGTATTTTTCCCTTCGTGTTTCTTCAATTATTTAGATTTTATTTTATTACTGCAATAAAGTAATTGCCTGGCACAAGATGAACATTAACATTTGCAGTGTGGGTTGAGAAAAAAAACACCATCTTTAAGCCTCCACAGCAAAAATGCTCCTCACCAACAAATGAAAGGTTCCCCTCCATCAGAAATCCCAGCTTCTCCTCCAGGACTTGAACACCTCCACCACCAACAGCACTAACAAACAGCAAATTCAAACATTTTTTTCTCCAACATACACCCAGTCCTTGTGATTTCAGATGTGATTTTATTTCCTGTTTTTATCTGCATGAGCAGTTTGAATGGTTTTATAATTTCCCTGCGCTTCCTTTTTATCACATCTGCCTCCCATCTGTTATTTTTATGATTTACATTCCCATTCTTCTCTCCTAATGCCAGTGGCTTGACTGTAAAGCTGATGTCACAACCTAATAACTTATCACCTCTCAAAAAAATATTTCTTGTGCAGGATGGCATGAGAACCACCCGGAGAAGGACAGATGGATCTGTTATTATTTTCTTTAGCAAGAGCCCATACAACCACTGCACTTGGTGCAGGTACCTGTTCTCTTCTCACCACACCTTGAAAAAGTCTCAGTGAATGAACAGTGTTTATCCATTGGATCAGGCATGATGCCACTTCCTGCATTTTTAGAGAGCAAAAGCTTCAGGTGGAGGGAAACCCTGCCCTTGTCCAGCATGCAGGGCACTGCACTGGGAACTCAGCTGGAACAGAGCCAGGACTCCAGGATTCCCTGCTCCTCTCCAAGGCTTGTCCCAACAGGTAAGGATGGGCCAGAGCAGAGAGCTAGTCCAGAGCTGGTCCTCAGAGATGCTCCCTGAGCTGCCCAGCGTTGCAGAAGAGAAGGGGAAATGAAAAACCAGCTCCTGGACCCCCAGACTGAGCCTTGGTGGCAGGTGGTCCCTGTCACTCTCAAGTGATGTAAGCGATTTGGTCACTATGCCATGACAGCCACTCTCCTGCTGAGCATTGCAGTGTGTCATCAGCCAGTGATCCATCAACAAAACACATCCCATTCAGCATTAATTCACTGCAGCTCTCACAGTGTGGCCTTGGGTCATGCTGGGCAGGTGATTCCAGTCCACAGAGCCCACATGAGGAATGTGGAAGAGGCAGCAGGATGTGTGAGGCAAAGCCAGCTTTGCATCAGGTGGAAGAATCCATAACATGCAAAACAAATATAGAGTCCCTTAATATTGTCTCCAGTACTCAATGCTCAACCTCAGATAAACAACAGATGAGTCCTGCACTTGTTGCAGTTTTGGGCCATTTAAAATTTTCACTTATTTGAGGCAACGCACAGCTTTTCTCCTTGTTTTATAATTTTCCAAGCACAAGTATAATTGGCTCTGGCCTGTTACCAAGACATTTATTAGAGCAGCAAGGGATGAAACTAATGATTGTTAAGAAGATCTAATTCCAAGGATACTGAGTTGTTGATTACACATTTATGGCCACTAACCAGCGGTGCTCTGATAAGGGCCTGTGGATTTGTTTACCTTGCCAAGGCACTAAGATGCAGCCAGTCACTAAAATTCTAAACTTGAGGCAGAAATCAATACAGAGCTGCTGAACACTCTCTTGTGTAGCTGGGAGAGACTAATTGCTGATGAACCTGCGAGTCCAATTAAAATGTGCATAATTTAAATTGTATTAAAACCATAAGCTGCTGAAACATCAATATTTAAACACCATCCCACCATCCCCCACAGTGTCATCCGAGATCTTACAGGAAGAGCAGATATTGCTGAACATAAAAGCAACAAAGGCGCAAAAATTGCGTAAAATATTTCTTTTGCTAAATTCCTGACATGAATTTGAATAAAAATGTCTGGGGAAAGATTTGGCCCCAGGTGTTTTACCTCTTGGTGCTAAGAGCTGCTGCCAAATGGGTTCCTAGTCCTCATGTAGGTAAAGTGGAAGCCAGACAAATGCATGGAGTTGATTTTTAGGTGCAGCAGCTCCCAGGGAGTGTGTGCTGTGGGACGTGCTCAGGCAGGGAGCACTCTCCGAACTTCCTCTGCACGCTGCTGGGTGACATGAGGCAGGACTGTCCCAAAACAGATCTCCAGTCACCCAGCTTTGAGCCTGGGCAGAGCTTTTAGGTCTCAATATGGTCTGTGGAGCCAGGCTGAACTGTTTGTTGGGATGTACCTTTTCCCGTGGGATTTTTACCGCTCCAACTGCTTCAAGCAACCAATTCACCACGAGCGTAACTGGGACTGTCACAAACGACTCAGAAGCTCCTAGGCCTTGCAATGCTCAGTGTGTGCATCCAGCTCAAACACTGGTTGAGAGAATTGGGGGTAGCTTCAGAGAATGAGTTTTCAGCTGCTGATCCTAAATCATTTATGGAGAGCTCCCCAGCATTGCATCACGGCGAATGCTTCAAACAGCAAGAACACTGAACGATGCAAAAGGAATCTGCACAGTCACACAGGACACAGATGTTGCTGCTGAGGGCTGTGTTTGGAGACAGCATGAGCAGCACTTCCACCCTCAATTTGGGGTGAAGGAGATATGTTTGCTTCTGAGATTTGTTTGCAAGGACAGAACTCCATGGCTGGCAGAGGACTAAGGCCTCCAGCTTAAAACTGCCAGCTCCAAAAAACCAGCCACGATGTCACCCAGTCAGCAGTTTCTGCAATGTCACGCCAGACAGTTCTTCCCCATCCTCCCTCAAGACCTCCCAAACTGAGAAACAACTCCTGGAGTGGTGGCTGTGAGAGGAACTTCACCAAGGACCAACTCCACACCGGCGAGGTCCCTGGTCCCAGGCTGTTGATAATCCCAGCCAAAGCACACGCACATCAAGGCCCAGCACTGTGCTGCTATTTGCACATTAACTTGCTGATTTTTAAGGAGATCCTTGCGCCAGTCAATCCAGAGCTCACCTGCTGAGGATAATGTGTTTATCACTAAGAATCTACCTGTCTGTGGTGTGCACATGTCAAATCACCATCATTTTATCTCAGACACTCTGTGATACATACCATGAAGTTTAACAAGGTGTATCCTATACAGGGCTGTAACACTGCAGCTGTGTGGACTAATTAGATAACACTCATTATTTTTCATTCAGTTTGCGTTTGCAGAGGTGGTGCCAGTGCTGGCTGTGCTCTGGCCCTGATTGATTGTTCCCACTTTGCATTCATTAGGAAGGTGGCCTCAGCACAGTGGTTTTACAGCATGTTTGCTACCACTTAACTGGATGTGCCAGTCAAACGCCTTGAACTGTGTCTCTTGATTAACAATATTTTGCAAATACAGTGAAGGCTGTTTGAGCAGCCTGACAAGCAATCATGGGGCTGGGTGAGCACCGCTTCTGCTCCCTGCAGAACCCTTCCCACATGCCAAGCGGGAGAAATATCTCCGTGACAGAAAGGGCTGGTGACTGTTTGCCAATACATCCGGGTCATCGGTGACCACGTCCATCGCTCATCTCCTTCACTCAGACGTGACCTACAGAAATAAATGGGCCTTTCAGAGTGTTTGACTTTTTAGCCCATGAAACCGGGGCACATACGGGTCACAACGCCCTGTGTGGTTTTTCCCTCATGTCGCCTCACAGCTGCAGAATGGGGTTCGCTCTGGTCCATCTCATCTGCCCCCCATGCCAGGCAGCCACCTCAGTGGGATGGGACAGTCGGGGACTCTTCTCTCCTCAGAGTTTTTGTAGCAGCAAACCACAGCCCAGAAATGCTTCGTGCCCCAGCCCAAGGCCTCTGGTTCCAGGGTCCCCCAGCCTCCATCCTCCCCAGCTCAGCCCCTTGCCACCGGTCACTCAGGCTGCCAAAAGGAGCATGAGGGCTTGCAGGGAACCCCGCTCTCATCCCTGTGACATGGGGAAGCTGCTTCCCCACCAGGGCAAGGGCACTGCTTGGCAAGATGATGCCATTCGGTGCTGGGCTGATTTCGGGGGATTTTTCCATCACGCTCAGCGTTGCTAGGTTGCTAACACACAGCAGCTCCACAGTCGGCGTGTTTGGCAGATGAACTGTCACTTCAGCTCATTCCAGGGTGAAACACTGTCACTTTTCCCTTTTGCATATGCAGAACGCGCTGGGGAGTTCAGGTCTGTGCACAACAGATTTATTCAACAGTAATCGTTTCATTTCTGTGAAGGAAATATGTTCCACTGTTCCCACAGCTGACAGGCTCTGGCATCAGTTGGAGGCTGAGGCTCCAAAAGGAGGGAGAATATGTTTATGGGATGAACCACAGCTGTTTGTAGTATTCCTCTGCCCTAGCAATTATTTTAATAGAAAGAATTCCTGGAGGGTTATTTGGCTTCATACGGTGCATGTCGTGTTCACAGTCACCAGTTCAGGTATCAGGCAAATAAACCTCTAAAGAAAGTTCTTCTCCTGTAAAGCATTTTTTAAAAAGGCAGCCTGCTCACACACCAGAAAATACTTGCTCCCCTGGGTAGCACAGGAAATGGTAGAAAAACTGGTGCATTTGCATAATCTGCATTGTCATGAAGTTGTTTATCAACAGCACTGAGCTGCCCCAGTACTCCCAGGGTGTAAAGAGAGATGATTCCCAATGCTGTCCAACTTAGACATGCAGAAAAGGTGAGCAAGACAGATTCCTGACTGAAGGTGAATTATCTGGCTACATACATTTTTCTCTGAGGGGAAAAGAGGTAGGACCTCACCAACCTGTTCACAGTGCCGTGGTTTCCATGGATTCCTTTTTTGCCCCTACAGAGCAGTTCCTGGAGGAAGAGTCCCAGGCCAGCCTGGCTGCAGGGGTGCAAGAAGGAGCACTTGCTCTAGTGCTGTATTTCCAAAATAAACTGGAGTCTATTTAAAATTCAGCAGCATCATGTGAATGTGTTTCTGCTTTGCCTCAGAAATAATCAGTCAGGACAGTCCTCAGACAGCACTGCTCATTAAATAAAACACCTCGATTCCTCCCTGAAGGGGAAGGCTCCCCAAGGACTGGCAATATTTTAGCCTGCTTACCATCCAAGGGCTTTAAAGTACTTCAGAAGCATTAATTAAGTCTCAGGACATGCTTATAAGATGGAGGTTTAGCATTTACTCAGCAGTGGGCAGCACTAGGGCTGCAGGATGGGGAGGCTCCCGGACTGCGAAGGTTTGGATCAGGTGTGAATCTCAAAGCATCAGCTGGTGCCAGCACAAGGGAGATGAAGTTCCCGAGTGCCTGGGACACGCTGCAGCTCCTGCCTGACCCACTCAGGCGGCCAGGCTGGTGGCTTTGCAGAGGGAGGTGTGATCCCAGGTGAGGGATGCTCTGCTCCCATAGCTGTGTGCCTCTCCTCTGCCATGTCAATGGGGAGCAGCTCCAGAGCCAGCTCGGGACAACTGCCCAGCTGCTTGGCCATGGCTGCCAGCAGGGTACTCCCAAATCTGCACTGTTTTGATTAGCACTGGCAAACATCCGTGTCCTTCACTGAAAGCATCTCACACAAACCTTGTGATTTGGTTCAGGTGGCTTAATGAGAAAATTAGTAAATCCCTGCCTGGATTTTTACTTTCAAACCAGCTGTCCAAAACATGAGATATCTGAATTCCTTATAGCTTTAGGATGTTAGACTCCATTTTGTCTTTGAAAATGCACATCTTTCAGTGCACAGGAGAGCTCTAGCAGGTCATCCTACCAACAGGACTTTAGTCACACACTTCTGAGTGTGTAAATGGAAGTTAAATGCTTTAATACTTCTGTGGAAGTAGATGTAACACAGCCAAGCACAAGTAAATAGCATCTGCCAAGTCATGCCTCAGAAAGTTGTCCAGGTTAAAAAAAAAAATAAATAAATAAAAATCCCGTAATTCAAAGGGGAAATGGGTAAGGGTTTGTGTCACTAAGCAGTGCTGCTTGCATACAGAAATGCCACTTCTTATCTGGAGATTTAGATGAGAACAGAAGCTCAGTGATTTTTGTTAGGGCCATTAGTTTTTCTGGAGAGAATATTACCACACTGCTACTGACAGAGCATCAATAACGGGGAATATAAACACTTCTGCGGTGTTAATTCTCTCAGCATCATGAGATTTAACAGATGCATCATCACTGTACGTCAGTGAGGGGTAACGTGAGCAGGCACCACAGACACTGTGCTAAAATACAACAGTGTAATTCAAGTGGAATCTGCTTCTGAAAGAGATTTCCATGTGGGAAGAGATGACGTTTCAGCAGTTTCCCATAACAACACCATGGCCAGACACAGCTCCTTGCTGCTGGAATCTGCCTTTGTCACAAACAGCTTTGCAATAAACGCAGATGGTATGGATGGGAACAGCCCTATGGATCAAACAGTCAGTAACCCAGGGAAGGCAAAAGGCAGCAGCAAATGGGAAAGTCGATGTCACTCAGCTATCCCAAACAGTTCTTGGCAAACTCACCCTGAGGGAGGTTGGATGCCCCTTGGAAGGCAGTTTTCCCTGCTTTTGCGGGGCAGGCTTGCTTTTGATCTGCAGTCTGAATGCCCCAACCATTTGGGTCTTGTGAATATTCAATTCTTCTTAATTATTTCAGTGGCAAGGAGCTTTCTCTTGCTGCACTTCCTTCCCCGCCGAATCTGGTCAAAGAAGGGAAAAGGATATCATTTATCATCCAGTGACCGCAGAACATGGGCTGCCGGTTGGGATCCTACAGTGATATCTTGGGAAAGAGGGTTGAACCCTTGTATCTGCCTGCCTCCCATGTGTCTATCCAAGCCATTACTAGATCTGGGCAAATGATTATGCACAAACTTTTTTTTTTTTAATTAGTCTTGACCATTTTCTCACTCCTTTTACATGGGGTTTTCACTCCTGTGACTTAATTCTACGAGCTCTGTTTACTATCAGAGTATTCACTGAAGCAGCAAATTGTACATAATTATTGGAAATTATTCATCAAGAGCGAAGTGATAAATGAATGATTAATTCTCATTATTAACACTGTTTTCCTGATGCCTGGAGGCTTCCCTGAAATCAGGATTCCATTTCTTTAGGTACTGTGCAAACAAATAGGGGCAGACAGTTCTTGCTACCAAAGGAACCCCAGTCTGGAGAGGCAACACAGCTCAGGGTAAAGAGCAAAGTGACAGGACAGCTTGCTCAGAGCCCTCAGGAGTTCCAAGCCACCCCCAGCAGACAGGCTCTCACCAGGCTGAAGGCACACACTACTTCCCTGCTGGGTAAAGGTCTCCTCTCTCCCCTCCCAAAAACCTTTACTCATCTTGCAGCTCCACAAGGAAGAATTGCCACAGCTTCTTGGCTGCTCTTGGTACCAGTCACGTCACATCCATCACATCCTCCGGCTGAGGCAGTGCTGCTCCTCCACACAGAGCCTGCACCTCAACTGCTGGGAAACCACAGCTGCATTTGATGCAGCCTCATCAGACATTACCTCATCACTGCCCCAAACTCGGCATCTGATGACAAAAATGCAGCTGAACATCTCGAGCCAGACCTCTGGCGCTGGGCAAGGTTCATACCAGCCCTTGGTGACAGGCTCCAGCACAGCATGGTTACTGCTGCTGTGTCTCACCCCTGTGCCATTATTCCTGACTGTTCCAGGTTCATAGAAACTCAAGAACCTAAATGGAGGTGAAATTAAGGAGAGCCCTTCTGGGTAAGAGCTGCACCTGGGGGAGGAGAGCACCCAAGGTGGATCCTTTTCTGTGGCTCTGGGGTGGCAGCAGCTGAGGGCAGGTGGGCAGCAGTGTCAGGTGAGTATTGATAGGATAAAACATGGTACAGTCACATTCATTCTTCTTGAGAAATGCTGCATTAGCCATTAATTTTATATGAGTGCTTTCTAATATCGTGTTGTTGAACTACATTGAATCTGTCCACTGGCAAATGGCCTAAAAACAAAGCATGTGGAGTGTGTGGGACCATTCCAAACTCCATCCACATTCCCAAGTGAAGATGGGCTGTGAAACAGGTCTAGATGCTTCATTTAGATTGACAGGAAGAGATCTGATAACAACAAAAAGGAGGAACAGAGTCTCCAAGCTGCTGTCTTTCTCTCTGGGGAAGACATGTTACTAGCCCCCAGAAGAAAATATTTTAATTCATACAAGTCTACAAATACCCAAGTAGCTGACAGACCCTCCTGCTGCCGTTTTGTGAACCCTCATTAGCACACTGCTCACTCCAAATTTGTGACAAGCTCTCTGCTGTGTTTTGTTCTGCCTCTCATGCCTCTTGTAAATGCCCTGGCAGCCAAGGATTTCACATGTAAATCCCATTTTAAAATATCTTTTAGCCTAGAGCTATACCTAAGGCATAAACAGACCAATGAAATGCAGATGTTGATTTTCATCTGTGCTGCAAGTTTGCAGGTGTGAAGGATGTGAGTGCTCCAGCCCTCACTGCAGGAACGAGCCCAGCACGAGCTCCGATACCCACGGCCACGCAGGTTTTCCTCACACAGAGCAACAACGAGAAAGGCACTATCCACCCACAGTATATCCTTATTATGTATAGTGCTGACTGGTAGCAGGAATGATACTTCAATCAATATTAATAACATTTAACATGAGCACTAATAGGCCCCATTATTTTTCCAGCATAAAGAGCTATAAGAAATAAATATCCTTTTCCATCACATTTGCTGTTCTACACTCAACACAAGAGGGAAATAAAGTAAGTCTCCAGACAAACCTAACAGAAGTTTATTCAATCTTGAATTAAGTCCATGGTTTAGTTGCTCCCCACCCTCTCTTGCCCCAGGCATCAGAAGTATTTCTAGCTCAGTCACGGTCTTGCTGAACAGACTAGATGTTTCTAACCTTTCTGGGCAAAAGCTTTGTGCCATATGTGCAGCTTCTGCTGAGACAGACATAAATTCCATGAAGGAAAAGCTTGCATGTTTTAGGAGGCCTGGGCTCTAATATCATTATCTGTAAACATAAGAAATGACACTTTTCCACTCCCTGGGGGCAAAAAGAAAAATGAACCAATGTCCCTGTACAACATGTGAGTCCCTTCAAACCAGCACTGGCACTGAGCTGCACACACTCTTCCTTTGCTGAGGGCCAGCTGGGATTTCCTCTAACACTAAACTTCAAACCAAAATCAGACTGGCTCCTGTTCCACAGCCCTCAGACAGCTTCCTTCTGTGCCTCAGACAGGTCTGGGTTTGGGAAAGGTACTGCACCTTAAAAAGGTGCTGCTATGTGTTGTGCTGCGACAGCCTGATGGATTCTGCATTGAAGAGATGACCAGAGACTCCCTCATTTCTTATGTCTGTTGGGTTGGAAGGATGCTTCCTGCTCCCCCGATGAGCTCATCACCCCTTATTCACACTCCTACAATGACAAACACCAGTGGCTCTCAATGCCTTGTCTCTAACCAGCACCTCCTGCAACTCTACTGATTTATCCATGGCCATGCCATTTCTTTGGCCTGTTCTGATCTTTGGCTCAGCGGTTTTCTGAGCCTCAGCTCCAACTTACAAGTCAGGAAAGTGAAATGCAGGTGCTGAAGCTGCCAGAGAAAAGGCAGGAAGGAGGAAAAACCCCACGGGGAAAAGAGTTTCCCCCCTCCTGCTTGGGTTGCAGTTTGCAGAAGGTGATCAGTGTGATGTATAACTGTGGAACCCTCCAAAAGTACACAAATAAAACAGGGAGGGTACCTCGTAAAATATGTTGGGGGAGGAAAACAAATGATCTCTGTCAACTATTTAAAAGCAATCCAGTAATGTGAACAATCAGAAGTGAAGAAAAATCAATACACTTCTTATGGTGCAGAAATGGAAAACAAGTGGGATTTTACTCCTGCAAAATCCATGCAAACAGAACCCAACAAATTAATTCTGCTTGTCGATGAATATGGTCCTATCTTCAGCAGCAGAACAATCTCCCCAAGCACTCTCTTCAACCACAGCACTGTGTGAGTGATGTGGTGGAAATCCCCACTGGTGCCAGTGATACACAATCGAGTTTACACAAGAATTATGAACAATTGTGTGTTATTCCCAACACATTTAATTCCTTTAATAAACAATTCCTCCAGGAAGGCTTCAAGCAAAGCAAACAGAGAGATAACAGAGCACAGCAGAGACAGCCCAGGTCCTACTCCCACACCCAAAATCCAGACAGACAAGCAGAGCAAAGCAGAGCAGCACAGTCTCTACTGGACAGGTAGAGGCATGACTGGAGTGTCCCTAAGTGGCCATTTCTACACTCCAAATCATAGCCAACATCTGACTTCAGGGAACAAAAGGGAAGTAGGGTTGAGGATAAAGGAAGAAGTTTCTGTAGCAGCTCAGAAAGTGTGGGGACCTTTCCCAGAAAGAACTTAATGGAAATTGGAAGCTGAGGGAGAATTTGTACTGCGGGGAAGAATTCAAGGGGAGGAGGATCAGTGGGTAGAACACAGTCTTACAGCACTTCACAGAGCCACGGAATTTTTCTTATGGGTCTCAGGATTAGGCATGCACAGAGACAGATCTATCAGTTTTCCTTTCCAAACTTTCCTCTCCTATCAAACTGTCAGGGAGCTGTCAGTTGTTCAGCCAGCTCACAAACCTCGGCCAAACCTGTGCTTGGCATGACTGAAGTTCACAACTATTCAGCAACCTTCCCTATGTATCCCAGCAGCCAGGGCCATGACCAACTCTACCTGAGATGGGACATGAAGGAACACAGGAAGAACTTCTGGCAAGCCTAATTAATTCCTTCTCATTAGGACAAAAATTCTTTTCAATTGTTGCATTTGGTAAAGTTGTAACAGAAACAATAATAACACAATGAACACAAATGCACCCTTTGCAGCTGAACTTCTCCCAACAGCAGCTGCTCTTGTCCCCAAGGGCTGCTGCAGGGCATGAATTTGAGGTGTCCTGCAGCACCTTCAACACTGCAAAAAAAGGATTTTCCCATTTTAGTCAAGCATGTGAACACCAAGCTCCTACAACTACATACATTTATTTATTTTTAGGTTACCTTCAGAATCTATGTTCCATGGCATGCTCAGCTTTTCTTTTCTGAGCCAGTGCATCTCCAGTGAGGTGATGCTGCCACTCTGTGGCTCCCGCAGAGCTAACACATCACCGAGGCTCCAGGCACATCACCTTCCTCTGGTTTGCATCGCTCCTACCACCCACACAGCTTCCATCAGCTGCAAGAGCTCACCCCGCTTGTGGTGAGCTGGCCTCAGGTCCTGCATGTTTGCTGGAGGGGCAGCTGTGAGAGGAACCTTCATCGAGGGGTCCACACAGTGAGGAGATGCCTCTTGGTCACTTGGCCAGGGACACCAGCACACCCAGCACCCCACTAATCCCAGTGCAGCCACCCAGCTCCCTCCTCAATAGCACCAAGAGGACCTGGGAAGGAGATGATGCTTGTCAGCTCTCAGACTGTGTTTCACTATCCTGAACTTTCAGGCTCTGACAATTCCCGGACCCCACTTCATCTCAGGGGCTCAGACACATTTTCAGTATGTTCTGTGGTAACTTCCATCAGCATCTGTGGCTTGTTCAGAGCTCAGTGAGTACAGGCTGGACAAACCCTACACTGCACAGACCTGCCAGCCACAGCACTGTTGGGCTGGGACCCAGAGCACATCCAGCACATCAGTAATTCCCTCCCAAGTCAGTGCTAGTCACCTGATAAATAAAGAGGCAGAACGGGACCTTTGTGACTGAGAAAGAGGGAACTTTCCTGTTTCTGAAGGTGAGACACCCTCTAACAAGGTGTTACCCTGACACAAGTCTGTTTGTAAAGGCAAGCAGGGGATTATGCTTCATTCCTGTATTTCCAGTGCCACCTTCTGTACAAAAAAGGAAACCTCTGAGTTCAGCAGCTCCAAGGAATGAAACTGGAAAATTCTTCCCCACCCACGTGGGAACTCAAACACTACTGAAATTAAACACTGAAGAAATTACATTGTCAGTAGCTCAACAGCACACTGAGTTGTATGCTTGAGACACCCACAAGTGCCAAAACCTGCTAATTTTACAAAGAAAGTACATCAGCTCACTCTGTATTTGCCATAAATTCATGCAGCTTCTGCGATGTAATAGATGAGAGAAATAAACATCCATTATTATAAAAAAAAAAAAAAAGGAATCATAAGTCTGGCTATAAATATCAAAAGTATGCAACCAGGGAGTGCTGTTATTCTTCTCTATGTCATTCCAAGCTCTCACAGAGATTTTTAGTCCCAGACTGCTGGGGACCCACTGTGCCCTGACTGGGCCATGGGAATGTACACCTCATCCTCGAAAACTCCACTGCATCCAATTGTACAGACATGACTGTGGTAAACAGTTGCTGTGAGTAGTTTTTTCATATTGTATCGAGAGTTCACAGGCATAAAAAAAAAAATTCGGATTTTCTTGTTGCTAATCACAAATTTAAATATTAAGACTGAATCTGATTTTTATAGGGTAGTTTAATTGGTTCAGCTGCACAGAACCATTGTCAGAGCTGGGGGTGGAGTAGGTGATCTTTAAACTTCCCTCCCAACCCAAACCATTCTGTGATTACATTCTTCATTCTACTCTCCTATACTGCCTAGAAAATTACTTGATAAATTACATTCAGGAAGTTTTCCACTGAGCAGTATTCAGCATGATTATCTGGTTCCTCCAGACGTTCATTAAAGAGACAGACAAGGTCTTATCAGCTTCCCTAATAGCTGTTTCACGGCTGCCCTGCCAGATCTGATAAGCTCTGAGGATGATTCGGAACAGCCTTAGAACATGCAACCACTTTTAATTGGGGTTGGTGTCTTCATATCTACAGATGCTCCTGTCACTGGATGATCAAATCACTCTCTTCTGTGATCAGGACCAGCAGTCTGTTGCAGAGTGAGCATACCTACAGGAGGCAGAGAAGGTGCTCAGGCAGTAAAATCATCCTCCTGTCACTCCCAACCTCCAAGCAAGATGAGTAACAAGCAGCAGCCACCACATCCTCAGCTCTGGCTCTGTACACATCTGCAATTCACTGGTAGAAGCAGCTGGGGGACTTCGCTCTTAGGGCTATGGAACACTGGAACCAAGTGAATGAAAGACTCCAAGCAAACTGGTAATGTCTTGTAAAGCCCAGAGAAAGATCCTCTCCAGGTAGGAGAGTTGCTTTGAGCCTATAGGCAGTGGCATGTGCAAATAAACCATCTTAATTCAGTATGTAATCTAGGAATAAACCTCTAGTAGATAAATGCTGAAATGATTATTTACATTTGTCTCTTAAGCCTGGATTCAGGCTTGATTGGATCCTTTGTAATAAAAGGGAAAGCAGCAGAGTTTCAAAGTGCCACTCATCGTGTGCGTCTGGATGTAGACAGACCTAAGAGAATTGGGATCCTGATTGGAGCATCTAAAGTTCAAAATTATGTGGAATAAGGCTGAGTTGGAAAATTGTGTACACAGCAGATTATAATTGCAGCTATTGCTGGAATAAATTATGACAAGTGTCTTAACCCCTCCAGTGCTGAGCTGAAGCAGGTTCCTCAGCTAAGATAGAAGAAATCACAAAATAAACACAAACTAGGACCAGACAATGCTCTGTGACCTCTCAGGATCAGGATCTGCAGTTTGGGTTTGTGTTTCACCTAATGAGTAACCATCACAGCAGCTGAGTGCTCTCAAGCACGTTATTTAACAATTTAGTCCATCTCCTCTATAGAAGCAAACAATTAACTCCATTGCTATCCCCAAATCCTCTAAAACCTGGATTTAGATGGTTGTTTCCACAACACACAGTTTGTGTAAACGTAAGTGAAGCAATTCTGGCTGAGAGGCCTGTCTGGGATTGTTTTCCAGTTGTCTGAAGAATTTGAGTCTCCCTCCCACCAGATTTTAGATTCCAGATTCTTTGGGAAACTTTCCAAGTTCTGGCTGGAATACTTAATCATTAATTCCCAACTTGCCCATCTGCCAGGTCTAGAAAAGATTTCTGTTAAATCCTTTAAATCATATGTCTAAACTGCTTGTTTATCTGTCAACATTGTCTCACACTATTTAATTTTAAAGCTGAACTTTTTAAACCTCTCACTGTTGATCCTGCTCTGAACACGAGGACTTGTCAGTAACTTTGCCCCATGTAACCACTGCCTGGTGTACCAGACAGGCCATATTTGCTGTGCTATACCCACCAAACTGCTCAGATTCTCCCACAGCAGCCTTTTACACAAGGTTCTGTTAAAAAAAAAAAAAAAAAAAAAAAATTACTTACCACATCAGGAGCACTTTACTGTGGTGACAGAGCCTTGCTACACCTAGACAGATAAAATGTGGCAGAAACCCAGCCTGAAAGCCAAGCAAAGGCCATTCCTCCCCAGAATCCTCCTACCCAACCTCACTGGGGTGCCCAGGTGCCTTTTATAGCCCTTGACAGCAGGTTAATTGGGCCACTTGGCTGACTTCCTTTTGCCCTCCAGAGCCTTGGGATGATCTTTAGAGCCTCCCAGGGCTGAGGACACATGTAGTCAGTCCCCTGTGTTTCCCACGACTTTTAGATTTGCAATGATTTCCAAAGCCACAGTCAATGTGGTGGGAAGGAAATCATGGAATCACAGAATGGTTTGGGCTGGAAAAGCCCTTTAAAGATCACCACTCCAACCGCTTGCCATCTTCAACCAGATCAGGTTGCTCAGAGCCCCCCTCCAACCTTTCCAGGGATGCATCATCCACTGCTCCTCTGGGCACCCCAAATGCTGTCTCATTAAACCTACTATTGCAGGAAGAGCTGGAGGCAGTGACTGTAGGGCTAGGGGGGCTTAAGAACCCCCAGGGACACAGAGATGAGACTGAGACGAGATTGAGATGGGACGAGATTGAGATGAGATGAGATGAGATGAGATGAGATGGGACGAGATTGAGATGAGATGAGATGAGATGAGATGAGATGAGATGAGATGAGATGATGAGATGAATGAGATGAGATGATGAGATGAATGAGATATGATGAAGGAACCCACTCATGCTTGGTGCCACTGGCTCCTTTGGCTGGGACAGAGTCCCAGTGCGAGGAGAAGGGAATGGTTTGGGCCTGGGATTGTATTATAAGACTGACAGAAGTGCTCGGACAGGAGCATGTGAAGCTGTATTTGCTTTGGTTTAGTGATTGAGACAGACTTGAGTGGAGCCTTGCAATGTAACCAGCCTTCCCTCAGCAGAACCTTCCCTGACCACAGTGTGTCCCTCGGGATGGGGTGCAGCAGCAGCAGGTCCACGAGGATGTGCCAGACATGCCACCTCCAAACAGGTACAGCTCTTTTCTTAGTGCCCTGGGAGGAAGAAATCTGAGAAATTAGATTTTAAAGGAGCCTGAGGAACTGGAGAGAGAAAATCCAATTTCCTTGTTAACCCCTGGGGATGTCCAGAGACAGTGGCGCTGTCAGAACCTGATGGCCTGAGGTAAGCTCTGTTGGCTTAGACAGATGGAATTGCTGCCTGTTTATATTCTCCATCACATGGGCAGGCTGCTGACAGGGACCAGTTCATATGGAGCTTTATGGGGCACTTAATTTCAATTCAAACAGAACAGTTCCCTTGGTTAAATGGCTGTGTGTTTGCAGAAGAGTAGCCCTGCTCCTCCTCTGCTGCTCGAGTCTCAGTCTGGGGAGCAGCAGCACAGATGTCCCTATTTACACCTCCCTGTGCTCCGATGCTCCTCTGTGTCTGACTTCATGTGAGCTCTGCCAGGCTCCCACCAGCCACAGCTCGGCCCTGCCCCATGGCCTCACCTGCTTCTCATAGGAATGTTCTCCAAGAGTTCCTCCAAAGCTGTCACTGTATAGACACACACATGGAATACACATATGGACACAAAATATGTTATTTATTGTGAATTTTGCAAAGACACATTTAAGCAACAAAATATACATTTTTGAACCTTTAGTTTTATACATAACAAATACAATCTGCTACTATAGCAATAAATTAAATATACATTATTTACAACAGACATAGGTCACCAGGAACTACAAAGCACCGCCTCTCTACATCAAAAATAAACTTTATCGGATACATTTCTTCAAGATTTATTTTCACTCTATAAACTTTCTTCACATTCTCTGATACAAATCCAGCATTTCTCTTGGCAGGACGTATGCAGTGCTACATTCATTGAGGGCGATGAAAGCATGCTGGGGGGCTGGGGGCAGCCCCTGGCCAGCTGGGGGGGAGGCTGGAGCAGCATCAGCAGAGCAGTGAGAGTGCAGGTGGGACCCACAGAGGTGCTGGGCTCTGCCCTGGTTTTGGGAGCTGCACCTCTCACAGCCAAGAGATCACAGCCCTGGGTGCAGCCCATTCATGGCAGAGACACATCTTGGCCCCTTCACCTGCCATACCCTCAAATCTCCAGAAAGAAACTGAGTTTGTGCTTAGGTTCCCCCACTTCACCCAGGAAAAAGCACTTCTGTGTTGTGCTTAGGTGTGCACCCTGTGCTTGGCTCAGTGAGGTTTCAGGAGGATGCAAGTGCATGCCAAGTGGTCTCCTGAATAGAAGCCGAGCCAGAGTGGCAGCTTACTGCCAACCCTTAGCTGCACACAAGCTCCAGGGCTGATGCAGGTGATGCTGGTGGAGGGGAGAGGGTCCCCCCCTGCTCTGCATGAGGACTTGGAGCTGGTGGCACCAGTGCTGGAGCTGTGGACCTGCACCTAACCTACTGCTGCCTCTCAGCGAGCCCAGGAGCTGGTCTGAGCCAGGCAGCAGCCCAGGGACAGCAGGAGCAAGTGGGGGACTGAAACTCCAGTGGGAAGGGGAGCAGACCCTGTGACAGGGGAGATCTCCCCACACAGTGAGAGCTCTCCCATCATCCCCCAGTATGCTTCTGAGCCCCTTCTGCTCCCTCTGCAAAGTCACTTCTGAGTGTGGCAGAAGTTGTGTGCAAGGAACAGTGGGATCAGAAAGGAAAATGCACTGCACAGTAATTCTAGTGTCAGTTAAGGATCCATTCTTTTATATATATATATATATGTATATATATATAAAAATCCCTTTTATATATGTATAGATGTGTATGTGTCACTTATAAGCACAAAACATTTTGCAAAATATATACAGAAACACCTTTACCCACTGCTGGAAGTGCAAAAGTCCCTGGGGTGTAACAAACCGCTGCTCAGACCCCAGAACCACAGGACAATCTGGGACATTCCAGGCTGGAAGGCATGGGCCAGCACAGGAGGCCATGCCATGCCAAAGCCTGGCTGGGACAGGAGGGTCCAAAGCCCGGCTGCTGGTAAGGAGGTACAGCAGGTTTTACAGCCCATGGTGAGAAGTGTGTGCTGCTGAAAATGTCCCAGATCCCACAGGAGCTGCTGGCAAACCTCATGCCAGACCCCAGCTCCTGGCCCTGCTGCCATGCCAGCGGGCTGGCATGGAAGAGACAAGTCCAATACACTGCACCTCTCCCTAAGGCTTCACAATGTCCTGCCCCTTAGTCCCATTCCCAAATCGGTCTAGGTCAGAAAGGAAAGTCACAGTTTCAAGTGAAAAAAAACACACCAACAAAATAACCAAGAATGACAAACGAGCTGACAGTAGCCACTGAATCGTCTGCTGAAAGATCTCATGGAGATCAACACCCACAGGAATGATGTCTACAGAGCCGAGCGACTTCTCAGAGGAAAAAGCAAACCCAGAGCAGACCCTCGGAGCGAGTCATTGCATCAGTCAGCGTTTCACTGTGCAGCTTCAGGAAACCAGACCAAAGCTTCTAAGAGAACTGGGGATGGGTTTGAAAGTGCTACTAAAGCATCATCAGACAAGTGCTGAACAGCAAAGTGTGTGATCCTGAGGCACCTACAGCTACGGCCTGGGCTGAACACACCACACACTTCTCTTCCAAAGGAAACTCAAGCTTTAAACTCTATTGAAATGCAACTGGCTGGGAGCAGGAGGGAGCATCCCCACAGGGGTTACTGGTATTTACTACTTCTACACAGCGCTTAGTGCCAGTTAAACAGCTCCCTGCCTTTTCACATGTTCTCCTTCTTTAACCATCAGGGCTACAGCCTTTCCACATGGATCCATTCCAGCACAAGGGGAGCACCTCTCTGAACTGGATTGTAAGGCTGCTGGAGAGCATCTCCCTGTAGAGCCGGGGTAAGCAGAGCCGGTTCAGCTTGGCTGGGCTCCTCTCTGGCCTGGGGAGGTGATGGGGAGGAGGGGATGTGATGGTTGGATCCTACAAGCACTTGCCCCAGAGAGAGGGGAAGAGGAGCAGCCACAGCCCTGGGCTGCTCCAGGAGCACAATTGTGCCCCTGCCTCCTGACACAGACTGTCAGGTACTCTGTTGCTCTTGGAGCACTGGCTGTGTGTAGGTGACTTTGGCACTCAAAGTCCTGTTTTCAGCAGGAATTACAAATTCTAAGAACTGTGTTCACTTGAGACTAAGAACCTGATTTCATGGGGTCTTCCAAAGGTCACAGGCTGAGGGGGGCAGGGGAGCATCTCTGCAGCATCATGGCCTGTCTTCCAGAAAATGAGTAAGGGAAGTCCATGAGCAATGTAAAATTCATGGACAGGCTTCAGAAAACTTCAGAAGAAGTTCCATAAAAAAGAGCAAAAGGATTTCTTGGCATGTTGAGAGAGGTATTTTTTGGGAAAGGGCATTACAGGAAACTCACCTTGCAGAATCCATAATGCTTATCTTTCAGAATAACAAGAACTCACTCAAAAGCAGCAGGACAGACTCTCCAAGGGCTGGAGCAGCCTAATGCCACCCAAATCACTGGAGTTTTATGCATTTGCTTGCCTGGTGATCCAAGCCACAGGGCAAAGCAGAGCCCACTGGGCAAATTCTCTCTGGTTCCAGTTTTAGTACTCAGGTACACCACAGCTTTAGTTTTGGGTCACCTTTTCCAGGCCTGTGCTCAGTGTCAGGCAGGGACAAAGCAGGGAGGCCAAAGCTGACAAGGGAGGATGAACTGGCCTTGGCCCCCAGCTCCGCTCCCTGGGCCAGTTTGCTCACCCACCTCTTGTGCAAGAAACTGAGGAAGTGTGGAGTCAGGGGCTGTCTCTGCCCTAAGGGTTTTGGGGTGTGGGTAGGAACTGGGGTGAGACAGCTGGGGGTGGCTGGAGAGACACTGCAAACCGTGTGGTGGGGGGACATTTTATCCTGTTGCCCCCAGAGAGGAGAGACAGAAAATGATGGCAGAAAGTCAACTGCCCTGGGGCCACTAACTCACTTTGCCCTGACCCCCCACCCTTCAAAAAACAAATATAAAACCTGCTTCCCCACTGATAACTGCAAATACAGCATGAAGGAAACTGAACTGCATGGGGGTCTGTCCTGCTGCCCCCTCTGCCCAAGAAGAGCTGGCAGACAGCCCAGGGAGGGGGGAGTGGACGGTGCCCACCAGCCACAGCACATGCGGGTGCCCACAGGGGGACCCAGCACAGCACCTGGAGGGGTCATGGCCCTGGCCACGAGTTAAGTTAAAGACACATCCCCTCCTGCATGCAGAGCTGGGGGCACAGGGCATGTGCTGGACAGGGGAACACCGGGTGGGAAGGTGGCTGCTCCCTGTCAGGGCAGGACTGTGGCAAGGTGAGAGCTCCTTCCCGCGTAGCGGACGGGCAGGAGGCAGGTGTGGGCACCTCACTGCCCACGGCTGGGGCACACGTGGTCTCATGGGGTGTTGGAGAGTTTTCCCTTTGTCGAAACAAAAATTCTCTGCAAAGAAGAAAAGGATAAAAGTGTCAGAGATTCTGGAAGGAGAATATTCCCACCCCTGCGGTGATGGTTGTGCAGCACCTGTCCCAGGAAGGGAGCCAAAGCCAGGGCAGTGCCCATCCCTGAAGCACCAGGCGACCTGCCACTCCCAAGCTGGGGAAGAAGGAAACTCTGTGATAAGGTGAAAATCCTGGCTTTTTGAGACCCATGTTTTCAGAAACGGAAATTCCTCTCATTTCAAATTCTATGGGCTCTTCTCAACTTGAGACTTCCTAATGACGTCCCTGATTTCACAGCAGAGAGGGAGCCCAGGTGACTCCTGCTGCATTCCCTTCACCTCTGCCCATGAAATCCACCTTGTGAATCTGCTGTTCCCTTCGGGGTTTTGGAATAGTAAGGAGCTGCTCTGCTTTTCCACCCCCTGTGCCCAGAGGACAGTGCAGAAAACCCTGTCCTCCCTGCAGAGATGAGCCTTTTTGCACAGCATCACAATATCAACACTCACCTGTGAAAGTTAATTACTTCCTCCTGCTAGTGGCTCTACGAGAAAGAACAGAACACGGTGTGGGTTGCAAAGGAAGGGGCAAGAAATCACAAAATCCCTTCCCTCCCTTTCAATCCCTCATGGGCCCCACAGCCTCTCCCAGAGCCCAGACTCCCCATGCCAGGCAGGGAGGACGTGCCCACATTGTCCCACCAGCAAGAGCCCTGGCCCCTACCGTGTTGGAGCTGCCGTGGCTGAGCTTGTCAAAGCGAAACTTCAAGTTGGACCTTGGAGAGTTTCTGTTCTTTAGATCTGCTGGCAAGAGGGAAAAAACAAGGAACAAAAATAATAAACTGTGAACAAAAACATTTGCTATAGTGCTGGCTGCACTCACCCAGCCAGGCACTTCAACAGACTACCAGGAGTGCTACCAATGTTTAGTCTGTCTTGGCTGAATGTTTGGCAAAAACTGTACATTAAATGTTTGTGATGGAACAAATTGAGGCTTAATTATATTTCACAGTCTTCCTCCTGGAAATGCCACTGAAAAGGCTACAAGGAATGACTGATCCGTTTAATGTATGGGTGGATTTTCATGTTCTTGGCAGGAAAAATACAAAATAAACAATTTAAACATTCAAAGGGTCTGATTTAAGAGTTCAGAAAATTACCAATGAAAACAAGGAGAAGGACCTGTGGGGTGCTGAGACATGAAAAGCCTGCCTATGCTCTGCAGCCTCGCTTTGCCAACAACACTCGCAGTTACGGAGCCGTTGGGCTGTATTTGTTTCACAAACAGCTCCTCAGCTGATAACGTTTTTCCACGTGAATGGTGGTGCCTTGTGGCAGGCTCTCTGTGGTTCAAGGAATCAGAGCCATGGGTATCTGCCATCCCCCAGCTCACCACACCATCATCACAGAATGCACTGGCAAAGGGCCATTCCTGCTGTTGGATTGCACCTCATTGTGCAAACTGTCCGACTGAAATGGATGGAGTTGGTGAGCAGGTTGGCAGGAGGGAAACAGAGCCAAGACCACGGGAAGCTGCTTGTTGATTAAATAACTGTGAGTCATGGCTCAGCCCCTGGAGACAGCGAGTTTCCACGACTACTGCACGTGCCTGTCAGGGGACATGGAGGGAACAAAGCCACGGTAAGAGCCACCTCTGTGCTCTAACTGAGAGGGAAATAGTTCCCCACAGAAATACAGAACTAGAGCACATGGGACAATCTCTCCAGAACAGCCCTGTCAGGATGGGAGCTGCCCTGCACCCTGTGGATGCCCGTCCTGCCAGGGTGAGCGTGGCTGCTGCTTCACCCTGGCACCTGAGCAAGGCTGGGAGGGGGCTTCTCCATCCCAGAGCCATGGACCCCATTCCATCCTGCCACCACAGGAAGCTGAGGCTTCCAGGGTCTCCAGGGGCAGAGGCAGTGGCTCCTACCAGCCCTCCTGCAACCCACCTGTGGGGCTCCTGCTCATGATGACAGGGGTGGCCATGGCTCCCGCGCTGGGGCTCTCACTGCCAGAAGAAGCACTGTAGACAAACACGTCCTGCTTGAATGGCGATGCAGTGGAGGGCTGGCTTCCCTGCTCAGAGAGATGGGAAAAGACTTTTTCTGCAGCCAGCTCTTTCCCCCACACCCTGCTGATGCTTCACTGCACCCCTGCCCACTGGAGGCCCGCCATCAGCCACTGGTGGGAAAGCTTGTCCTGGTGGAGCAACCTCCCAGCCTGGGCACACTGAGCAGTGCCCAGGGCACGCCAAGGTTCACTGGGGTGTCACAGAATCACAGAATGGTTTGGGTTGGAAGGGACCTCAAAGACCATCTGGTCACATCCTCCCTGCCCCAGGCAAGAACACCTTCCACTAGACCAGGTTGCCTTGAACACTTCTGGGGTTGGGGCAGCCATTACACCCTGATATCCCACCAGGCACCCAGCCCTCCTCCTCCCCACACCCAGAGAAGGAATCAAGCCCCTCTGGTGCTAAGGAAGCATCTGGGGGCCTAGCAGACACTTCCCCCACAGAGACCCCCCCAGGGGTCAGGGGACAGCAGGGAGCCAGGGACACGTGCATCACGGGGTGGGTTTGGTGCCTACCACGCTGTCGTACTCCTCCAGGGTCTCGCTCTCCCCTGCCGTGCTGCTGAAGCTGCTGGTGCTGGAGGAGGAACGGGAGATGTTCGACCGCCCGTTCTCTTTGAGCTTGATAAATGGCCTGGGGAGAGGCGGAACGGAGGGAAGGGCGCAAGGCTGTCACTAGGGAAGCGTGTCCCTTGGACTGTGACAGTGGGACAGACCTTCCTGCCCCCTTGGAGCAAAGTGCTGCCAGGGGGATGAACCTTTAAGGTTGCTTCTGTACATAACCACATTGAAAGGTGTGGGATAAGGTGGTGGGTGGGTGGCCCAGCAGGAAGCCCAGGGTGCAGCTGACTTCCCCTTGGCAGGGAGGAATGGGTACTGCAGCCTCCCCAGCTCCTGTGCCCTGAGGATTTGGGCAGCCTCTGTCAAATACTGCTCCTGGCTCTTCTTTGTGAAGACCATAAAGGAGCTGTGTTCATGAGTCACGAGGATCTTTTCTCCCCTTAGTATCAAACTTATTTATAGTAAAACCTGGTGATGATTTTGTTTGACAAAGTCCCTGATGTCTGTAGGATGGACTCCTCCCGGCTCACCTGTCTTTGTTGGGGCATATTTCAGGGGAGCTAGGGTTGGACGAGGTTTCAGACTTCATCTCTTGGGAAGAATGTCCCAAATCTGGTGTCTTCTGGGCTCCAGAAACACTGTCACTGAGGGCACAAAGAGACAGGTTGCATGAGTTATACAAGAGACTTAAAAAGGATGGTCAAATTATATTCCCCAACACCAAATATAAACTGTGAGAGTGACAGATGCTCTACGGGTACCACCACTTTGATTTAAAACAGAGGGAAGGGATCCAAGGCGCAATTTCTCAAACGTAGCAGAAGCAGCTCTTGTTGCTGGTTCTGTGAAAAGGAGGGGCTGCCTCCTGGCATAGGTTTCTAGCACCCACCAACAGCTTTCCTCATGTTTCACACACGCAATAGGGTCCTTTAACCTTAGTGACAGGGCGATGACAAACTTACCACCTTGTCCTGCTCTCCACCTGGCTCTCCGACGTCGTGTGCAGGCGAGGGAACAGCCCTGACCGGCGCTTGATGGGGCTCCTGGACTGGTTCTTGGCAGCAGTGGCTGGTACAGGGGGCTGAAAGCAGAGAACAGTCTGGGTTGGAGAGCACAGCTCCCTCCTCGGAGCTCAGAAACTAAACAGCCTGCACAGAATTGTGCTGCCTGCGATTCCCAGCCTACGCATCTAGAAAACATGGAATGCCAGAACTTCTATCTCCTTTGTACCTTGGGGCTGAAAATCTCAGAAAGCTCAGCTTTGGTTCTTCCAAAAAACAAGCCCAACTTGAACAAGGCACCCAAACCCATGGTCTACTCAAGTGGTCCCCTCTCCTTTACCCTTGCTGCCCATGCAGGGGACTGCCAGACTGTCAGCACAGTGCCCCAGTGAGCTGCAGTGGGCTGGACAGAGGACGAACAGTGGGACAGAGGGACAGCAGGACAGAGGGACGTGTGGCTGCACTCACTGAGAAGGTGGTCTTGGTCACCTCGCCGCTGTTGTGTGCGATGCCCCCACTGAGGCTGCCCGGGATGCCACTGCCATGGTGCTTCTTCTGGCTGCCCACCATCGTCTCCATGGAGTGGCTGCGCACCCGGATGGCTCTCTGTGGCACAGGGGACAGCAGATCATCCCCACTCTGTGGGGTACTGGCCCCAGAACCCCTCCCCAGCTCCAGATCTCCCCCAGGCACATGGGAGAGCAACCTGTCTGGGCCTCCCCAAGAACCAGCACACCTCAACAACCCAACTGGTGACAGCAGCAGCCCTGGCAGGTGCCACCCTTGGGGAGCCCCAAAGCCACCACAACATCAGATTTTTCCCCCCATTGCTCCGTGATTCCAAGGACTGCACCTATGGGACCAGGAGCAGCAGATACAAGCCACACATCCAGCCTCCTGCCCAGTGCCTGACCAATGTTCCAGAACCCTTGTCAGGAACGGGAACCACAAGCGAATCATAAGCCATGTTTGTGTGCACACCTCCCACGATTCTCCCTGGACTTGGAGAGGACAGATCCCACAGAGCCTGCAGCCCTGCCTGCACCTCTCCTGCACTGACAGACTTCTCCAGCCTGCCCCAAAACAGCTCCTGACCTGGAGGTTTCACAGCCATACGAAAGTGCTTCTGTTCTTCAGTGAGCTAATAGCTTGAGAATACATTCAACCTGAAGCTCTGCTGCAGGTTTGGTCCATCCCCCTCTGGAAGAGACGGAGGTGAGCCTGACAGCAGTGGCCCCACAGCAGCTGCAGACTCTCTCTGCTCCCTTTGATCTTCACATCTCCTCATCAAGCAGCCCCCTTCCCTCACTCTTCACAGCAGTCACCTTTCCCTGTTCCCTTCACAGCTATTCCCTGTGCTGAGCCATGGCTGCTGCTCCTCCAGCCCCTGAATCCCAGCCTGGTCTAAAGAGAAGAACTGAGCCATCACAGGCCAGATTCCTGAAGGTGCCAGCACTGCATCCACAGTGCACAGGCACCCGTTTACTGCTGGCCCTAGGGGTCATGGAGCTGCAGGCAGATCCACACTGGGGTAAGTGGAAGCTGCAGCCCTGAGCTCTCACAGAGCCCCCAGTGCTGGAGAGCACAGCCCCAACATTCCCTCCTACACATCCAATAACAAACACCAAGACAGAGTCCATCAGACCAGATTTATTTGGGTTAGCAGCAATTCACACGTCATTTGACAGTGTCTGTAGGTAAAAGTGACCGGTGGCTTTCCTGCCAAGCAGTGCCTGTGGGTGTTCACACCCTGCAGGCTCCTGCCTGAGCTGGGCAGCTCTGCAGGGTGCCCCAGCACCCTCTCCCCGCAGAGCAGCTCCTCTCCCTGCAGCAGAGGCAAAGGCACCTCTTGCTCGCTCCTGGCCCAGCAGAAATGTGCTCTGCTCACCTCTGAGAGCTGGTCCCTGGTCGTCTGGCCAGGGGAATGGGGCTGCAAGCCGGGTTGTGGGTGTGAAGCATCGGGCAAAAAGGTATCATGAGGACCAGGTCTCACCCCTTCCAGCCCTCATTTACCGTCTGTATGTCCCTGGTCACTCCAACAGCGCACGGTGCAGGACATAAGCCAGCAGGCAGCCCAGCAGCGCGGGCCCAAGGCGGCCAGGCAGGCGCAGCCCAGCACAGATCATGGGGCTCACCTCCCACCCCAGCACTCCCTGCAACGCCAAGAGAGCACGGTCTGTCTCCTCACACACACAAAGTGAGTCAAAGCATGACTGTTTAACCTCAGTGCCAAGCCCCTGCTGTGAATGCTATGATGTACAATTGACTGCACAGCAGTTCCCTTCCTGCGTCTCACACTGAAACAGGACACACCTGAGCCTCCCCCCACTGCAGTAGGGTCTGGGGAGATGCACATTGTGCCTCCATGGCCCCATCCTCCAGGTGCAGGAGGAGGCGACTCATCTACCAGTGCCCACTTCTCTAGGCTGTAGATATCACTGTGCCTGTGAAGTAACTGCAGGAGCTGTCCCAGCAGAGCTGCAGCCAGGACAGCCCTCCTGTCCACACAGTGATGGCAGCTCTGCATCAGCCCCGTCCCCGCTACGAGGCAGCTCCACCAGAGACACCTGCCAATGGCTCATTCCCCCAGACTCAGGTGCTGCCCCTCCATCTCGAGGGATGTCCCCACTGCCCAGCCAATCACTGACCCCAAGGCCAGTGGCTGCTCAGAGTTTCCTCCACAGCATTTTACCTCTCTTCCTTCTCCTCCAGCCCACACCATCTGCTCTACCTCACACTCACCCAGTCCCTCCAGCACACCCAGCACCCCTTCCCCTCTCTACCCCCCACCCACTTTCATTCCACCTCCTCTTTTAAGCACAATGACCACCACCTCCCCCTTGCTTGCCATGGCAGTCACCTCAGGAATCTCTCCTGCTTCCTGTCACACAACAGCATCCAGCAGCTGGTGACAGGAGCAGGACATGCCGTCACAGCAGAGCCCAGTGGCAGGCACAGCACGTGGTGGGGTCTGGCCCTGGACTGACATCCCTCTGGACACATTAAAAATGCCACAGCACACCGGTGGAAGTGCTCAAGGGCTCCAGAGAGGTCACCACAATGGGAACACTCACCAACAACAATGGAGATCACACCAGCCTGCATCTGCTCCCATCGGGGCCAGCTCAGGTGCTGGTGGACTGAGCAGGTGGTGGTGGCAAGCAGCCTCCACCTCTTCCCACCACCCTATCCTCAGGGGATACCTCTTGTCCCCCAACACTGCTCATCTGCATCTCCCACCAATACGTGTTTTGCCAGCTCTGGATGCATTTTAGCTTTGCTCTTGGCAAGGGCAGGGCTTTACCTTGAAAGACTCCAGAAAGCCTCCATGACCCCCATTCTCCAGCTTGTCTTCCTCGGACCCCAGACCCAGCATGGTCTGCGTGTGCCCGTGGAGCTCATCGTGAAGGTTGTCCAACAAGGCAGCCCGTGTCCGGTCCTGCGGGAATGGGAGGGGACTCAGCCAGGGGCCCCGAGGGAGGAGCAGTGGCACTGACCCCCTGCACAGCTGGCTTGTCCCTCCTCGAGGGCAGAGCCTGCCCCATGAGGCCTCATGGCCGTCACGCTCCAGTCCCTGCGAGAGCCAACCCATTTCAACAGGGAAAGGTGGCTCTGAGGAGGAATGGGGGAATTCCCCACACCTGCCACGGTGCCGGGCAGGGACACACGGGCAGCATTACCTCCAGCTTCGCAAACTTGTCAGACTTGCAGCAGGCGTTCTCGGCGTTGATGAGCTTGGTCAGCAGGAACTCTCGGAACTCGGGGCTCTGCAAGGACAGAGACAAGGTGGAAAACACTTGCTATTGTAAGACTCTCCATATCCCTGGAGCTGTACCAACCCAAAACGTGAGCTCACAGCACCCTGCAGCCCCTCCAGATGTGGAAGCATTGGTGGAAAACCCTAGACAGGGTTGGGGTGCCCTTCTGCACCAACACAGATGCCCCGGCACCAGAGCTGCCATTGCTGCCTTGTATGGGTGATGCCATGAACTGGAGCATGGCCACTCACCCTACCATAAACCCCAGGGCCTCACTGGAAACCAAGATCAGTGCAGATCAACTCCAGAAGTCATGTTTTCCCCAAGAAGGTGGAAATGCTTGGAAACATCTTGAACATACACATTTACTTTTTTTATGTCTTGGAATGTGCTTCCCTCAGCTCCTACCTTCTGGAACACCGGTGGGTGTGGCAGGGGTGGGCCAAAGGAGGGCACATCTTCCCGGGCTGTGACTGACACCTGCAGAGCCAAAAGACATGTTATTCTCATGGGTGCAGCAGGATAACATGGTTTATGCTACCTACACTCAGGTGATGTGTCAGATGGATGTGAGCTGTTCCAAGGCACATTCAAACACCAAGGAGCATCAAAACTCTTTAACAAATGAGCTTTTACAGGAGCTGTTATACACACATGTATTTTATTCACACATCACATATAACAATACATACATAATACACCTGTGTGCATACACATGTGTGTTCAGCACAAGGTACGAGAGCCTGCCAGGCCCAACGCTGGTTGTGTCACTGAGCATGGGGCAGGTGCTGGGCAGCCACCTCCAGAACTTAGTCTGAGATCATCGATTTATGGAATGGGTTGGGTTGGAAGGGACATTAAAGATCATCTATTCACACACCCCTGCCATGGGCAGAGACACTTTCCATTAGACCAGGTTGCTCCAAGCCACATCCAACCTGGGATGAACAACTGAACAATTGTTGAACAATTCCAGGGACAGGGCAGCCACAGCTTTTCTAGGCAACCTGTGCCAAGGCCTCATCACCCTCACGGGCAACAATTTCCTTCTAATTTCTCTAATGTAACCCTGCCCTCTGTCAGTGGGAAGCCATCCCCACTTGCCCTGTCACTCCATGCCCTCGTCAAAAGATGCTGAATTAAAAACAGGCACGTGCACGTTGGGATTGCCCTTACCTTGTATGTTGTGTTATCTGCCTCGGGGTTTTCCACCTGCACCACGATGTAGGCGTGCAGGAAGTTGGAGGCAATCATGTCTGGGACAAACGGCGTGTTCTCCTCTTGGAAGATAATTGCCACGATGTCATTGCCAATGTGCCTCTTCCTCTGGAGCTAAGCAGGAAGGAAGAACATCGGGTCGGTAATGCCAGGCAGTTCCACTCCCAGGGAAGCAAAAGCCAGCCCGGGCTGGGAAGCCAAACAACTGCTGCCATGGTGCTGTGGTGCTAGGGCTCGGTGGCACCTATGGCACCGGGCAGGGCAACGTCAGTGCATCCCCACTCAGACCCTTCTGTGCAAGGAAACTCATCTCTCTTACTTGTTGTGTGTCTCCTTCGGTAAAAGGCAGCTTTGTAGAGACATGAAACATTATCTCCCTGTCCCTGAACACCGTGTACACAGATTCTGCTCCCGTCTGCCCGTGGCTGACATCCAGGCCTCCTCGAAAACTGGAGATGAAGGGAAAGGCAGGGAGAAAGGAAGAAATATTAATTAAAAGCCTCACAGAGAGTGCCAGCGGCTGTCAGGGGACAGGCTGATGGAACAGCCCAGCTCATTTATCTTTATCTAGAAGTGAGCAAACGGAAAGGACAAACCATGTCACCTGTTGTAACCAAGCATCACCATCACCACCCTGAAATACAGGGTGTGCACAGAGCAAGGCCAGTCAGCCAGGGCTGACCACAGCTGTGGACACCAGCTGTGGGACTGGTGTTCTCATTATCCCTCAGCAGCAGCAGGGGTCTCTGCCCACACCGTGGCTGCTGCAGCAACCACCCTGGAGGCACCCACAGCTGAGCCACGACATTGGGCACGGCACAACTCCACACAGAGTTCCTTCCATCTATGGCTGAACATAGCCAGATTTTATCACAACCTCAAAGCTGCAGGGAAATAAGTTTTTCTCTCTTGGCAGCTCCAATTTTTTTTTTTTTTTTGAAAACTCCCCCAGCTTTGAAAAACAAGCCAAAGCTATATTTGCTTCTGCTCTGCATATCCCGCTCATGAGTGAGATGACTTCTGTTCTCGCACATAGATATTTTTACATATGACATAGTCTCTTGTTAATGTATTTGTAAAATCATCGTTTTTATCTAACTTACCCTTTGAAGTCCTGGAGTGTTATAGTGTCTCCCAGAAAACTTAGGAAGTTCTTGAAGGCAGTGCTCTCTTCATTATTGCCAAACAGCTCCTCCTCTTGGGTCTGCAAAACACAGGGTGCATCTGCTGACAGCCCCCACCTCCCTGCCTGTCCATCCACGGGGTCCCTGGGGTGTGACCAGCACCTTGTTCCAGGCCGCTCCCCCCCTCTGCTCCCCAGCTGGCACCACCACACTAACCACTGGCCACCAGCACTGCGTGTGGGCTGTCACAGCCTGCTTGGCCCCCAGGACACTCCAGCGTAAAACTGCTGAGAGCTACTTCTGACCCAGAGCAAGGACCTTGGGATAATGTCCAGGAAATATCAAAACACAAGTGAATCCTCCATTGGAAAATCCAAGCCCTAATCACCCTCCACGTGCTGTATTTCAAAACAGTGAGACCCTAATTGTGGCCTTGCATGAGTCACTCAGTCAAATCCAAAATGCAATATGTAAGATAATTAGAGTGCCTGTCAGAATAATTCTTGGTGAGTTCTGAGGCTGAGCTGCCTCTGCACTCCCCATCCTGAGTCCCCCAGCTAATGACAGCGTTTTCAGCAAGTGCCTGTCTTCAGAGCCCACAGTCCCTCTAGACAAACAAAGCTGTTTTGCTGTCTAAACATACATCTGATTAAAATACCACGCCTGCTAAAATCCATTTTCACATCCGCTTTCCCCTACAGCAGCTTGTGGGCTGATTTCCATGCTGAGATTTTTCAGTCACATCATTTTTTAATGAGTAGGAAAAACATCCCAGCAACAAGAAACGCAGTCAGTGAGGACGCAGAGGTGCTGCATGTGGCAGAATTAACAACAGGGTTGAGTCTGTGCCCATGAAACACGGCTCTCTGGTGTGCAGGGACATGCTCCACGAGAGTGGCATTGAGGCAACTCACCTGCCTGAACTTCTGATAGATCACACCAAACTTGAATGTGTTGTTGACCTCATGTTCATCATATGACACTATCATCTGGGACGCCTGCAGGAAAGCAAAATAGCAATTGTTTCGCCAGGTATTTCAAAAGGTGACAGCCAAAAGATCAAACCCACGGGCCGTGACACCACTCCTCATGGTGGGGGGTGGAGAGAGCACACAGGAGCTGCAGCAGGGTATGGCAATGGCTGGGCAGCACCAGGAGAGCAGAGAGGGGAAAGAAGTCAAATTCCCACATAATTAGGCCAAAGGTTTTCAAGAGTGGCCCCAGGTGGGGTTCTCAGCACCCCTGCTGGGCAGGTCACCTCACCTTGGGGTAGAGAACCGGGTTAAACTTCAGCCCAGAGGCATCATCACAGAAGGCCTGTGGGCAAAAGGAAAGAGCAGTCAGTGGTGGGTCCCTGGCCAAAACTTCACAGCAAGGCCATGAATGTGTTATAAAGAAGCCAAAGCCAGCATCTGATTACAGGAGCTCTCTGCTTCACATCCTCTCATTGGATGTCACCTGGCTGGCACCCAACTGAGGATGCAGCAAAACAAGCCTCAGGTCTCTCTGTGAGAGGTGGTGCCACTTTCTCATCTCTTCTCCGAGATATCAACCAGTGACCTGCTGGGATCAGCAGGAACCTAACAGCGGGGCCAGCACGTAGCACCACCCACGTGCCCCTTGACCTGAGAGCCAAGGCACTGCTGCCCAACGCTGTCCAACACATCCTCACACATCCCAACACTGCCTGAGCTGCACTGCCATAGGCTTTGCTGCAGGTGCCCCAGCCCAGCTGGGCATTTTACCTTGGCAATCTGGGGGATACTTGGAAGCTTGCTGAATCCTGCCAGTGGGATCCTTTCGTGCAACGTCTTCACTTTAGACCTAGCAAAGAAACAAGGAGCAGACAGACATCAGGGAATGTCTACAGCAAAGCCATGCCAGCTGTTGGGAAACACCGCTGCACTCCATTTGTTGGCTGGTTAGTGGGCAAAGGCTCAATTTGCCTTCTCATCTCTGCAGCTCTTCAAATATTCATAGTTTGGAGAGAAATGACAAAATGCTTCAGACATGCTGGGTCCTGTCAGCTTACAGAGGGATGGGGAGAGATGTGACTGGTTTTAACGCAGAGAGGATTAAACCTGCAGAGGTTTACACTCAGTTCCAGTGGGTTTAGCAACAGATCAAAGTCTCATGTTCATTATCAGGTTTGGGCAGTCCCAGTACAGAAACACAAGGATGCTGCCACTGCTTCCCATCCCACCCTGACCCCCTGCACATTACTGCCAGTCTGGCTCAAGCATTTGCTGTAGAAACCGGGGACTCCCAAAGAGAGAACATTTTGTTAAATAAGGCATTTTTTTCCATACCTGAGTATAACCCTTAAATATTCTGTGCCATCTGTCTCCTCACATTTAACAGAAAGGATCAGATTTCCGAGGCTGCTGGCTGTACAGTAGAAATTTAAATGATCCTAAAAATAGAAAAAAGCATGTTAGCGGCAGGGAAGCAGCTTACCGATGGCAAGGACGCTGCCCGGACACTCACCTGCCACCCTGCAACCCTCCCGACCCTAAGAGACACACACTCTCTCCCCCTTGCCACGACCAGGGCTGTAATCCCTCTGCCAGTGGACTTTAGCACCCTGCTCTCAGTGTGTTCAGAGGGCCAAAGAGGATTACAGGACTGGGAGCAAGAGGGCAGGGGCTGCCATGCTGGGCCCGTGCATCTGGTCAAGGCCAGGCTCCCCACAGACAGGAGGCTCAGAGCCTGGTGTCCTGGGATCCCTGTGGGGCCAGGGGTGAAGGCTCTGTGTGTGGCCATCACTGCAGTGCTGGGAACCTTGTGGGGCCTTCACTCCTTGCAAAGGAGGAAGTTGCAAAATTTACCCATTTTGTTCACAACTGGAGAGTTTATCTTGGGCAAGGGTGTGCCATTTTTAGCCCCGAGGGGCGGGGGCACCCACCTTCCCCAGGAAATGCTTGCGGTAGGCTCTGGCCTCTCCCTTGCACTCCAGCTTGTAGCCATAGGTGCTGGGGCTGAGGTTCTCCTCCTCCTCCTCGCAGATGCTGCTGTCGGATGACGTGGGCGTGCCAAGGTTTTCTGGGTCTTCGATCCAGTACCCCCCAAACTGGGGCAGGATGACCAATGGGTACGGCCTGCCCTTCTCTAGGATCTGGAGAGACATGTGCCATGACGGGTCAGACAGGACAGGGGCGTGGATGTGGGTGCAGAGCTCATTGCCCCACGTTCTTCCCCCTCCTGCAGCAGACCCAAGTCCTGGCACCAGGGTAAGGAGTCCAGCCCAGAGGGCATTCAGGGGGGTTCAGTGCACCCACCTCATCAATGCTGGGGTATGGGATGTAGTCTTCCTGGAAAAAAGAATCAAAACACCATCTATGACCAAATGTTCCCAATCAACCATCTCTTCACCCCAGACTTGCACACACAACCTGGAGAGCACCTCCATCACCCACTGCTCTGGTCCCTCCCATCTTCCCAGTGCTGTGGCAAACCCCAACCCTTTTACACAGCTCAACACTGAAATGCTCTGGCCTGGACATAAAGCTGGATTAGGGATTTACAGGCACTGAATTCCCATCTTTGCAATTCAATCAGTGTCTTGTTTTCAGATAACATCTAAATCCTCTCCAGCCCTTCGAGTGACTGTCTTTGATGATCACATTAAACCTCTGGGGGGAGGGCACGTGAAGCAATCCCCACAAGAAACAAAAATCAACCAACCTTGTGTTTCTGGCTTCCAGACCTCTGTTCTTCCAGTTTTGGTGCCTGTTTGGAACAAAATGAATGGATTGTATAATTGAGATGTTTTCAGCAACACAGGCAGTTGGCCCACCAACATGAGGGTATTTTGCTACCTAGAGATAGCTCTGACCCAAGTGGCTGAAAGGGGAGGCTGTGCTCAGGATGAGCCTCTCAGCATGGTAATGTAGGAGGTGCTGTGGGGCCTCTGCCCTCACAGGCTCTGCTGAGGGAAATATCCCACTATTCCTGGCATGCACACTGCTGCTCACCTGCATTTTTTCCAGCATTTCGAAGAATTCTGCCGACTGAAAAGAAAAGAAAAGAAGGAAATCTCTTGTTTGATGAAGTGGACACAAGGCAAGCCAGCCCAAGCCACATCACAGCAGGGACACTGGATCCCCACCCCAGACCTGGCACCCTGGCTCTGGCCCTCAGCAGAAATGGGGAAGAGCTGAGAGGGTGTGCCCTCAAGATACCCCATCCAGCCCTGCTGCTGAGCAGAGCTGGGGCCTGCAGACATCCCATACCAAGTGCCCCCCTGTACCACTGTGGACAGCACATGGATTAGTGAGGGGCAGCAGCTCCCTGACTACCCAAAGGCTCCTGCTCCACATTCCATTCCCAGGGAAGCCTGGGAAGAGGGGCTGAGCGAGGCCACGGCACTTGTCCTGCTCCCCATGCACGAGTGGGCAGCTGTGACCCCAGGAGCTCCTGTCCTGTCTAACTCAGAGGTCAGCATCACTGCTGGAGCTCCCTTCGCCAGCAGCCCTTGGCCCCCTCAGCTCCCCAGTTGTGTGCATGATTTGGTCAATGATCTTGAGTCACTTCTTTTCCTAATCACAGCAGTGCTAGGGAAGCCGCTGCCAGTGGCACTGTGCTGCCTGGTGCGGGGTTAATCCCCACTCGCCAAATGAACTAAAGAGATTAATCAGCCTGACTCCAATCAGAAATGCTGTGTGTGCTCTCTGCAGAGCAGCAGTCCCACAGTCAGCCCATTCTGCTGCCTGGCTCAAGGGCTGTGGCTGCCCTGCCTGGCCAGTGCTGGGGGAGGACCCGCAGCCACCGCACACACAGGGCACGTGGCCCTGAGTCCTGGGTGATGTGTAGTGAGGGGGCCCAGGGACAAGAACCCAACCAGAGCTCTCCATGAGAGGTGCCAAAATCACGCTAGTCACTCAGCCACGCTCTCACCCTTGGTGACAGGGTTCTTCAGGTAACCCCTTTCCCATGCTGATCTACCTGTGCTTCCCAGTGGGGCTCTGGTCCTGGTGGCAGCTGCTGCGATGAGAAGCTACTCCAGGGCCACCCCTCCACCCCTTCAGCACAGCTGAACCTCAGCTAGACAATCCTTGCCCAGCTTTTCCCGCTCTCAGGTACGCACAAATAAATTACCCACTCAAACTACGGCTGTAAACTGACAGGATTGCTCCCACAGTAAATGTTGTGGCACCTCCAGCAAAGCAGTAAGTGGCTTTTCTGGAGGTGTGACGCAGCAGCCCTGTCTCTCTTCTCATCCCTCCTCCCTGCTAACCCGTGTTTGCTCCTGGCCTCCCGCCCTGCTCCAGGTGCAGTAATCCCAGCTCACATGGCTGAGGAGAGGCTGGGCCATGGCAGACACTGCCAATCTGGGTGGAGAGCAGAAAGCAGGATCAGCAGCTCCCATGCTACCAGCTATCAGAAACAGTTTGCAGGAGAGGGTTGTGCAATTTGGAGCAGAAGGGATCACCGGTGAAAAGGGGGAAGGCCTGGGGGGTGATTTTTAGTGAACTCATAGAACAGACTGAATTTCTCAAAACACAAAAAAAAAAGAAGAAAAAAACAGAGGAGGAGATGAAAAAATAAAAATCAAAGGCCAAAGGAAAAACTGAGAGATTTTCCTTTAACAACTGTGGTGAGCGAAGGTCAAATTTACAGCAAGAGCAGTCTACAGCTGCTGGCACAGGTGGGGCAGCTGTGGCTCAGACACAGCCCTGGCCGTGTTCCCAGCCTTAGACTAAGCCCACCCTTACCTACCACCCCTGCAGCAGTTGAAAAGAGCCTTGCCTCAGACAGCTCTGTGCCCACAGCTGGACACTCTTTAAAAAGGCTTTTTCTTAGTTTGAGCTTGGTTTGGATTTCATTTATCTCCAAGTTTAAATGTTCTTTGAGTCGATTTGGATAGTTTCAGGTAGCCAGAGACAAGACCTGACCACCGTGGCACCAGATCCACCTGCTACAGCGAGTCCTGCACAAAATGCCCACATGAACTGAACAAAGCATGCAGCAGCCTGTGCTCTTCAGGGCATTGTGCATACTTAGAGCTGGCTTCACCAGGCCACAAACATTCTGGTAATTACAGTGTGTGTATAATGACACCTTTGTGGTGCCAGCAAGAAGCCATGTCACCCACCAAGGGTGCAGCCAGCACAAGGGATGACACTCACTGCACTGACTGTGCTTGGGCTTTTGCTCCAAACTGAACCTGCACTGGTGTCTGCAGTGACACCAAAGGCAGCCCAGAGCGTGCAGCACTGCCCTCCACTTTCACAAGACAAACTTTGCCCTGGGTCCTGAGTTTAGTGGCGTATCCCTGTGAACAAGGAGCACTTGGAAAAGTTGCAGCTGGCAACTTCTGGCACTGGCAGTGGCCAGTAAGTGGCTGCTTCAGAGGTTTACAAATAAAATGATACCCAGAAAAACCCTGCATCAGACAGGAGCTGCCACGGATGGAGGGCAGCGAGCAGAGCTGTGCCAGTACCCCTCCCCAGCACTCCCCCCATATGTCACAGCACTCACCAGCAATCCCAGAAGAAATTCATCACTTTCTCGGCATCAGCCCCCGCCTGCATCAGCCACGCAGCCACGACTGCCGCCACGGCAAATCTTCCTCGTGGGCACCCAGCAAGAGCGGCCAAGCAGCAGCCCGGCCATCCCTGCCCAGCCCCACACCTCCCTTCGTTAATATTTCCCCAAGCCAGAGGCACAGCAGGACGGCTGCCTTGTTGTTTCAAAGGGTGGCTCCCCTGGGAGGCAAAGTGCCCGGAACAGGTTGGGCAGGAAGCAGTGAGGGTTGGCAGAGGACGGGCAGGTGCCTGCTGGGATGCAATGCAAAGCTCCACAGGCAGGATGGAAAGCCCCATGATGGGGATGCACGGCCCCAGGGAGGGACTCATGGCCCTGAGAGATGCACTGTGCCCCTCAGGTGGGCACTCTCCTGGGAGAGTGGCAGGAGAAACCGGGCACTGGACAAGAGCTAGAAAATCCCTCTCTTCCTGGAAATCTGTATGCACAAAAACGCCACAGCCCTTCCAAACAAGCTGAATGAATCCCAGATGTAAATCCACTCAGAGTCAGTGCAGGACAACCCATGCTGCTGACTCAGGAGCTGCAGAATAGGCACCAGCACCAACAGGGCCTTCCCATCCCAGCAGCACCAGGGAGGAGGCAGAATGCAGCCTCTTTGGCCAGAATGCCTGCATGGCTCTGACAAAGCACAGGCAGTCTCAGCTGCCAGTGACTTGCTCCTGTCCTAGTGCCCATGCCTATCCCCATCCCTCTCTGTGATACTAAGCCTTGCACAGATCTCTGGGAAGCACCTCAGAGTCTACCAAGAACAGAGCAGAGCAGGATGAGGACCAAGGACTTCGACTCAATGCATTCATGCTGTGCAGCATCTCATGGCAGGCTCAGCTTATGCCAGGGCCAAGTGACCACTCACATCCTCTGCACTGGCTGCCTCCACCAGAGAACCCAACTGACCTCTGAGAACCACGTCTCTACCTCCCAGTCACAGTAACCCCAACTTTCCTTTCATCAAGCTGATGGCTCCTTAATCCCTGACATCTCCTGTCCCAGGCACCTTGAGGTCCAACTCTTAAATATCAGCAGATACGTCCCACACACTGCCTGCCTTGAGCCAGTGGCAGGGAGACCAAAGTGGCAGCAGGAACCTCCAAACAAGGAGACATGCAAACAAACCCAGAGGCCCACAGACAACTTCCAGCCTGAAAAACACACGGCTTTATTTCTATTTGGCATCTCTGGAGTTCCCTATGCCTGGCACAGCTTAGCAGTGGCCGAGTGGTCCCTGGCAGGAGGGAGTGGTAGGTTGGCCCCTGCAGCAGTGCCCACCTGCCAGGGACACACTGTCTGCCTCGTGCTGGCACAGAGCCTCCCACCACGGTGCTTGGGGAGGGTTACTGGAAAGAAAACAGCACTGGAACTCAGCACCCTGCCTGGCATTGCTGCTCCCGATTGCATAATGGGAGCGGCAGCGCAGGATGGGCCGCTGGCACACATGCCCTGCCGCCACGGATGGAGAGATGGATGGTGTTGGAACAGGCTGCCGGCTGAATTCCAGAAACCACCTACTGCTGCTCCCGCGGGAACAGCCCTAATCCGTACAGCTGCTGCGTTGGAAGTGCCGTTCCTCACCAGCCTGGCTTTCCAAAACCGGTGGCTCGGCTGGACTGCGCGCCCACGGCCCGGCCCCGCGGCGCCCGTGCACTCACCTTCATGGTCGGGGGGGCGGTGAGGGGGGGTGACAGTGGCCGCTCCGGGACGCTCACATCCGCACTGTTCAGCAGCTCCTGCTTCCTGGAAAACCAAACACAGGCGTGTCAGCTCTCCCCTGCCCGAGCCAGCATGCAAGGCAGGAGATAAGGGTTATCTCCCTTGGCAAAGCCATGGCATGTGGCTGCCTGCACAGTAATATCTGGAATCTGAGAAAAAACCCAACAGACAGCGTTAAAAAGGGATAAAAGTAACCAGAAAAGCCCCGTGCCCAGGGCGGGCTGTGAGCCCTCACTGCCCCTGTGTGGTGCTGGTGGTGCAGGGACAGCAAGGCTGGGTTCCTATGACAGCCCATGCCCATGGCTTCTCTCCCTCCAGCACCTTCTCTACCAGGACCTGAGGCTGAGCAGCCTTCTGGCAGCAGAGGAGGCTCCCAGCTTGGTGACGTCCAGGGACACCCCAACATGGGTTTGGAGGCACCCAGCCAAGGGTCCCTTTGACAACAGGGCACCTGGCACAGGCACTGTATTTGGAGACAGCAAGAAGCATCAGGAAGATGTAAGACCCCAGGGAAGCAGGGAGCAGACACCGTGCTACGGACAAAAGCCCCCTAAACCTCAGAAAGGCATGGCCTCAACCCTCCACTCAACAAAATCGCCATCCCTCTCACCCGGCAGTTCCTGGGCAGGCAGCCACGCTGTCACACAGCAGCACTGCCAGATGCTCCTCGGGGAGTCAGAAAATCAGAGATTTAATTTAGTTTCCTCTCGTCCCTGCCAGGTTAGTCCTGCAGAAACCGGGCCAAAATGTCCAACTGTTTATCTCACCATAACGAGGTTTGGTTCCCATGGCAGCCTGCCCCAGGATGGCTCCACACAGCACAGCGTGCACAGCAGCGGGCACTGATGCCCGCTGAGGCCCCCTCCAAAACACGTAGTTCCTGCCAGAGGGTGCACACCTGACCTCTGGAAACACTTGCCCTCACCACCAGCCCCACCATCCTGGGCCCTGCCCTCCCACTCACACTGTCCTCTCCTCCCGAGTCCCATCACTTGTGACAGCAGGTGACAATCCGGTCATGGGGGAAGCTCGGGTGGCTCCAGCCCCTCCTTGGCAAGGCCCTGTGTCTCAGAGAAGCCGAGGAATGCGAAGGGGATGAAGTGGGGATGAAGCAGGGAGGCAGTGGGGATGCTGGGAAGGCAAAGTGAGACCAGCAACAGTGCCCCTCACAGCCACAAGGCACTGGGGGCTGCAGCACCACTTGGGCTGTGCCAGCAGTGCAGCCACAGCCAGAGCAACTGAGAGAAACACCTACCAGGTTGTGTCCAAATGTGAATCCAGACCAAGGACTGATGTTTCCCATTATATTAAACCAAAATACATCACCTTTTTTTTTTTTTTTCTCAGAGTAGGTTAAATTTACATTGTTATATCTCTTTTGAGCCCTTGGCAATTTTTCCATGCAAAAAATGAATTGAAGCAATGTGGGGCAATAGCAGAATTCCTCTCCTGCCCACCCATACTGTTTATCCAGCTCCTTCCCTCTCTGCTCTCCTCAATCTCACCACGACTCCACTGCTGAAAAATGCCGAGGATGACAGATTTTCCCTGTTTGCTCTTTGACTTTCTAGGACACTAAAGCACAGCCTGATCTGGAGCAAACCACTCATCCTCTGCTCTCCTTGCTTTGAACCCTGAGCTCTGCCTGATTGCACTCAGCTGCACAGCAGCCTCAAAGGCATAAAATGGATACGACTTTGCAAAGATTAAAGTTATAGGGATGCGCACAAATAATTTGATTTGATCTGGGATTTGTAGTGGGTTGCCATAGTATCGTATTCTAAGTATTATAAAATCACCCAACTTAACAACACGTTCCTCTGTCACATGCTGCTTCTTTGGGGCCAAACTGATGGAACTGCTCCTGCAGTTCTGGGAGAGCAAAACAAGCCCATCCCCAACCACCACTTGGAACGGGTCTCCACACTGGGAATCTGTTATGTCGAAGCCCAATCACAGATGCCAGTGATTCAATCTGCCATCAGCGCTGGGGTCAAGAGCTAGTGGTCGATTTCCAAAACAGATTACCCTCACAGGATGATAAATGAATCATGAGGAAGATCAGCACGTCTTCGTCTGTGCACCAGGGTACAATCCAAGGATCCCCCTGAAGTGACCCCAGAGCCAGCAGGGGCTCTTGGCAGCCCCACACTGAGACACAGTGCCCAGCTGGCACTGAGAATACAAGTCTCTGCAAAGCCCAAACCACAGCAAAGGTCACAGGTGCCCCCATCAGCACAGAACGAGGCTGGGGATGCCGTGCAGCTCACCCTGCACTCACCTCTCGCTGGCACCACAGGAGACGTGTGGCTCCAGCATCGACAGTGCAACCAAAGGTCACAGCATTGTGCTCGCTTCCCAAGGGGGCACCTGGTGCCCAGCAGGCACCGGGCCGGCTCTGCTGCCCCCAGTGCCCCTGCACCCACCCTGGCCATGGCCACAGCTGGGCACCAGCGCACAGGATGGGTGAGAGCAGCCTCCAGAGCCACATGGCTGGACACCGGTCTCTCCAGAAGGAAGCACAGGCATCGCTTTAGTAATTTTATTTCTTTGTTTTTCTCATTAGGCAAATTAAGAAAGAAGGAAAAGAAAGAATTAGAATCCTGCATACTTAGTAAATCTAATTAAGGAAATACCTTAATGCAGTTATGCAGGGCCGACTGCAGGGTTTCCTAATGGAGACTGAGATCAGCTCTGCCATCCTGACGTGGTCCCATCCAGGACCCAGCTGTTGCCAGCTCCCAGGGAGACAGAGCCCACCAGGCCAGGGCTGCTCCCCTGGCTTCTCCCAAAGTGGGAGAAAATGGGCATTTTTAACCCCATTTTGAATGCATGGGCATTGGTGAGCTCCCAGCAGAGTGAGGGTAGGTGAGGTCTTTCTCTTAAAAGCATCCCTGATCACATCCCAAAAGTACCTTTAAATTCATACCCTAAATTTGGTAAACCCCACTGACATACTGAAATTCTGATTAAAAAGTCAGAGCACAGAGCCAGAGCTGCCTGGATCTCCAAAGTGTTCCCAGACAGACCCTGACTCCAAGTACACACTTCCCTCCTGCTCTCTCAGCCCAAACCCTAACGAAAAACTCCTAATGTATCCCACCTTCTCATTTTGTCCATCTGATTTCCCAGATGGGCTCCAAATTGAGACAGTGCGTTCATATAAATCACACGTTGGAAGGGGAGATGTCAACATATTCCCTGACACAGCAAAGTGCTCCACACTAAACAGTTGGCTCTACCTCTGTCACGCTGTGTAAATGAGACAGGAGCATCCCAGGTTACCCTTATGCCTACACTTAATTCCACAGATCAAACCTGGCCTAAGGAGGTGCCAAACTCCTACAGCAACAAGTTCCGCCTGTCAGATGTTGCATCCTTGAGAAGGTCAGCAATGACTGTCCTGTAAATTAACAGCCTCTATTTCTGGACTCATTATTTTTTATCCTTGATGGGCATTACCTTGCCAGCTGCTTCCTTTTTAGTTTATTTAATATTCTGTGCCCAGTCTGTTAAGTTTTCAGAGGGGACCATGCTTCCATATTGCTTTCCATCCTCCCCCTACCTGAGCTCAGCCCTGTCCACGGCAGGCAGTGGGAGTGGGGAGCAGGCTGCTCACCCTCCCTCTGCGAGGGCTCCTCTCCATCCCCCACACGGCTGGGACTGACCCCTGGCTCCCAGGACACAAGATACCCAGGCAGAGCAGCAGTGGCCAGGAACCCTCGGCAGCTGCTCACAAATTGCACAAAAATCATCCAACCAACACTGTGCATTTTTTGCAACATGGACAAGGGCACCTTGATGAGGGTTTACACCTGGAAATCTGCAGTGAGTGCCTGAACAAAGCACCTTGCCCTGACTTTGATCAGCTCTCCACCCAATCCCGGGATGCCAGGCAAGCAAGATCTCGCTGCATCATCACTCATCCCAGGGAGGACATAAGCAGAGGACACGCACTGCTGCAGGCTTCCACCAAAGTCAGACAGACCCAAGGCTCCAGAAACCCCCCCAGACCCGGGCTCCAGAGCCCCCCAAGACCTGGACTCCTGCCCAGGCAGCCAGTCCAGCAGAGCTGCCAGAGCACCTGGCAGAGCCCCCGCCATGGAACATCTTCCCTAAAAACTGATTTACCTTGTTATGTCCTGGCTTAGGATGGCCCTGCAGCATTACCTTCTCACACAGAAGCCTCAAAGTCAGCAAAAAATAAAATAAATAAAAAAAAAAAAAAGTGCAGCATTTTCTGGTCCACATTTCTCTCAATAAATTACATCTTTGCAAACTGCCAGCCTGCACCTGCACACACACAGCATCACCGGTGCACTACCCCCAAACGGGATCACCGCCAGGCTCAGAGCTAGGTGACATTTAACTGCCAGTGGCGTTGGCTTTAATTACCCCTCGGAACAGAGAATAAACATTGTTGAACAGTTCGGAGCGTCCCGCCCTTGTGCAGGCAGCGGATCCTTGCTGCCTGCACTGGCCATGGGAGTCTCAGCCGCCTCTGCTGGCCATGGGGGTCCCCTGCCCACACTGGCTGTGGGGTCCCAGCTGCCTGTGCTGGCCATGGGGGTCCCTGCTGCACCACGGTGCTGCCCGTCCTGCTCGGGGGTACGGTGAGGAGCTGACTCCTGCTTGGCCTGCACCTCTACAGCCACTGGAAGCTTTCCAACTGGCCAAGGACTTCTCACTGGGCCAAACCAGGACAGTAAAGCTTGATATGCAAGTAATGGTAGGAACAAGTTTTTATCTTTTACAAAACGTGCTGTCTGCTTTCCCTCGTAGGAGCAGAGAAAGTGGAGATTTTCTGTAGATCTGAGTAAATCAGCCAAGGCACATGCAGACGCTTTCAGAGCAGAAGGCTCGTCTGATCCTATTCCTGCCAAACCCGAGCCAGAAGCCTCGGGCAGCCGTTTCTGAGCTGATTCAATAATTTGCAAATTGCAGAGAACAGCTCCCAGAAACCTGCGTCTCTGAGCACCACGGGACTGGTGCCAAAGGGCAAAGGGAGACTGTGAACAGAGGGGTGCCCCACACCGAGGCACCCACCCACCAGCTTTACTCCACAGCCACTGTCACATCACCTCACTTGCACACAGGACAGTCAGGAAAATTCATTTAGATAGAAATACAGTCCAAATTCCAGATTTCCAGAGCAGAACAGGAGCCAGGAGGAGCCCACAGTAGCAGCCACCCCCCAGGGCTCCCTGCTGCTCCCCTCCCCTCAGCAGGGGAGGCACAGGTGGCAGATTGCAGGTGATGGGGCAGGTAAGCATCACCCAGCTCGGTGAGGGGAGCCTGGTGAAGCTGGTGTGTTGAGCTGCACTTTGCTGGGTTGCTAACAAGAAAGGGACATGGGCCACCAGGGACTCTGCAGCTGCCACAGATCCTGCCAGGCTTGCATATGGCTCATGGAAAGCAAAATTCAATTGCAAATGCAGAACAAAGACTGAATGTAGGAGGGAAAAAAAGCAAATAGGAGCAGGTGGAGGAACTGAGTCCCTTTTGACGATGCCGCTACCAGTCCTTTCCTTTTCCTGCAGATTATGTCACTTTGATGGCCCTGGCAGCTTGCATAAGATGAAGCAACCACCATAAAGCACTGCTTGAATTCTTGCAATCACTCCCATGGAGGTTCCTCAGTCCACAGCAGACAGGAAAAAACCTCCTCAGGGTCTTGTTCTCCCCTTGAGATGTCTGTGTGATTCTTGCTGTACTCAGTAAACCCCGCAGCAAGAACTGCACTGAGACAGTTTGTGCACAACATGATGCTGGAGAAAAAAATAAAAATAAAAACCAGACTTGCACATGGCAGGGCAGATTCCTGTGCAAGTTCAGAGCCAGGTTTTTTCTCAGCCCTTCAGTGTCATGCCGAGCCCATTCATAGAAACCTGGTACCTGGGGGAAAGACAACTCTGGGAAAGTCTTTCTTGATGTGACTGGTAAAGCAGTCACTGGCCTCAAGGCAAATGCAGGATGGCCAACAGGTTGCAGTGGGGACAACATCCAGAGGAGCATTTGGATGGCAGCACACACCTCCCTGGCACTCTGACACTCCACACACACAGCACATGAAAGTGGGAGAAGAGACTACAGCCTGCCTCCACAACCAGTCAGCCCCCCAAAACTTGCTGGCCCATAGCCGGAGCCCATGGTCCACGGACAGAACTATGGCAAGGGTGGGCCTGGGCTAAGCAAGACAAAACCCAAGGGAGCAACAGCAGGGACAGGAATGGTCAAGCCCACCAGTGAACGCCAGTGCAGTCTCCACACCCCATCTCCCAGCCTGTGAAGGAGAGAGGTATAGGGATCCCAGCCATGGCTCAGCTTAGGTGATAATCCATCACTGCTGCTCACTCAGGGAAGTCAGGACCTGTAGGTTGTTCTTTTCCATCTGTTCAGCTTTGATGATCTACCTAAAACCCCAGAAAGGGAGAAGAAAATATCCCAAAACAACAGTGACACATGAACTCCCTGGGAAGGCCACTGTTCAGTCATTAAAGTATCACTGAAATCCTGCTCTCAAGGGCACCAGCTGTCCAAGGCAAAGTCCCTACAGCAGAAGCACCAAAAAGTGGGGTACAGACCTGCAACCCACAACTGGGGATGGACAAAAGGCTTCCTTCCCAGTTGCCTTACTCTGATTTTTCATGTTCATAGATTAGGGAGTGGGAGGATACTTTACAATAACAATTCTAAATAATCGATTCTTCATTCATATGATTTTGATATAACATCACAAACTGAACCAAGAAAAAATAAACAAACAAAAAACGCCCTCAGTCTGCAGGAGTGCCCATATCACTTTCACCCCAAACTAGAGGTACACACACTGTGAGGTTTGGGGATCTATTTCTGACTATGTTTAACACCGAAGTTGCCAGAGCAGCAGAGTCCTGGAGGAGAGAACTCCCTGCCCGAGGCAGCCCGCACAGATCAGCACGGGGTCAATCTCTGATGCCAACAGCAACTCCCGTGCAAAGCGGGGGGAGCGGAGCCCGCGGAGCAGATGCCAGCTCGCACAGTACTGCAAACAGGCCATTTCCTACGGCACAAACTTGAACACGAAGTACAGCCCGTGGCTTGGGCAATGAAAGATGAAACCATTTGTCAGCTGTTCCCGGAGCAGACAAAGCTGCGGAGCCGAGTTCCAGCAGTTCTGCCTGCACGGGCGCCCTGAGGACCGAGCGGGTCCCCCGGGGTGTGCAGCAGCAGCAGCAGCAGCAGCAACAGCGGGTGCCGGGGCTAACCCGGCTCGAGGAGGCTGTAACGCAGCCCCGCACACACGCGCGGGCACGAACGGGTCCCGGTTATCTCGGTGTCCGGTCACGGTTATCCCGGTGTCCGGGTCACGGTTATCCCGGTGTCCGGGTCCCGGTTATCCCGGTGTCCGGGTCACGGTTATCCCGGTGTCCGGTTCCCGGTCATCCCGGTGGCCGGTTCCCGGTACCGCTGCCGGCACACAGCGCACACCGTGAGCGGGTCACGGTTATCCCGGTGCCTGTTTTTCAGCTCCCGGTATCGCCGCCGGCACCCACCGCCCAGAAGCTCCATCCGCCGCTCCCGCCGCCGGCCCCGAGCCCCCGCGCAGCCCCCGGTAGCCAGCTCTGCCCGGTTCCCCGCGGTGTCACCTTCTCTCGCTGCTCTGCCGGGAGCGGTGCAGCAGCCCGATCAGCACCACGGCCGCCCGCACCCCCGCGCGCCGGGACCGCGTCCTGCCGCCCGCCCGGGACATCGCCGCTGTCACCGCCGACCGAGCCCGGCACCGGCGCGTCCACGGCCGCGACCGCCCCCGCCCCGCACCGCCCCGCGCGCCCGCGCGCGCCCCGCAACGCCGGTAACGAGCGGAGCCCGCGGGGAGCGGAACGGCGGCAGCTCGGCTCCCCTTCCCCTCGGGCCGGGCGTGTGTCCCCGCACACCCCCGGACCGGCTGCCGGGGCTCCTCAGGGATGAAACGCCAGCACCGCCCCTTCAACCTGCACAGCAGGAGGACTTTCTCCTGCCCCCCAGATGTGTCCCTTACCGCAGCAAACCCCCACGGGACCCCCCCTCCTCCCCAGCCTGACCCTGCCATCCATCTGCTGGCTGACCATCTCTCCCCACTGAGCCCAGGCTACAGCAGCAGGGCAGCACAGGCCCTCCAGCCTGTCCCTCACACCAGGAGCTGGCACACAGCTCCCTCCAGGAAATGAGAGTTATTTCTTTTATTAAGTAAATTGTAAATGATCTACTTCTCACCTCAGAACCTTTCCCTGGAAGCCTGTGTTGCTGTGGTGATAAAACACTCGGGTCCCTTTGCCCCCCTTGTCTCACCTTCCTCCTCTGCCAGTTTAATTTTCACAGAAATTAGGCACAGCACAAACTATAGGGCTTTGAGCAAGCTCCTTGTCTGAGGGACGAAAGCACCATCCATGCTGCCAGCATGTGTGGAACACACATGAGAACATCCCACCCAGCTGGGGACAGGACACTGCCCCTGCCCAAAGCCCACTGGTGCTCCGCATCCCTGCAGCCACCCAGATATAGTCAAAACAATCCTCCTGCATTTGGTCAAGCCCATGGAAGCATTCCCCGTGGGTGGGTTTAATCAGCCTGGTCTTAGAGCAGGGAGGGCAGAATCCTGCTGGCACCAGGGCACGTAGGCAGTGATGGGGAGAACAGCCCCCTGCTCCCCACCCACAGAGCAACAGCCCGGCATGGAGCAGGAGCTGCCTGGAAACCCCCAGCTGGGGCAGTCAATCATTAACAGTGCATGGGGCTCCCCTGGCAAAGTCTGTAATTAATGTGTTTGCTCAGGAGAAACAGCTCACAAGAGGCCACAGACCACATCTGGCAGGGAGCAGCCGCTCACTCCTGCTGCCTCCTCCTGCCTGTCACCCTCCTTCCTGTCACTCCCCTCCCCTGCCTGCCATCCTTAAGGAGATCAACATAACCTCAGTTCTGACCATCTCTATCTGAGTGTTTCAGCACAATCTCCAATCAGATGGATTCTTTAAATTCAACAACAACCCCTCATCATCACCGTAATCTCTTTCTTCATCCTACTGTAAGTCAGATAAAAACAGGCGTGATGTTATTTTTGTCAACACAGTACACGAATTCACCCCAGATAAACCAGACAGCGGTTCAGTGTCACCACAGCACCCATCCCAACCCACACTGTGCATGTAGAGCTCTCCAGAGAGCCAAGATCCAAACATAAACCCAAGATCAACATCTTTGTACTTCACCAGATCCCGAGGTCCCTGGGGAGGCTGAGGCAGCAGCACTTCCAGCAGACAATTGTCAAGGTTTCCACTTCCCCAAAGGGAAAAGCTGGGCCCATTCTCTAAACACTCCAAAATGCATTTCTGCCTCTCAGAACAACATTAAATGATGCCAAACTGTGAGTAGTGGTGAGACAATGCGAGTGGGTAAGAGGATTAAACCTGGGTGCTACCTGCACCCCATGGCAGGGAAGAGCCCTTCACTCCCCTGCCAAGCCTCTCAATAAAGTTTTTGGTGGATCAACAGATCTCTTCCTGCAGAAAATATCTGCCTGCTTCCTTTCAAGCAGAAATCATCAGTCTGTCAAATCTCTCAGGCACAAAAAAGAGAAAGAAAAAGAAATTAGGTCCCATTTCCCTGCCAAATTACACCAATTCCCCAGCACCTCATTAGCTTCCAGTTAATGGAGGGGGAGGGGGTTAATTTTAAACCTTTTACCTCTCACATTAAACAGGCAGATTCAAATTTCATTGAGTCTCTCTCTCTGGAGACATTTTCCACATCTCTCCTCCCCTTTTCCAGACAAGTTAAGTATTAATGTCCTCTTGGTTTATGCTGAAGTGGCTTTGTATTGATTTTTAAAGATGTTCAATTCTCTCCTATTTGGAAATAGAGAAACACTTTGAGCAGACACTCAGCCAGGTTCCCTCTCCACTCAAATGCTGCCCAGCCCGCACTGGAAGCGATTGGTTCTGGACTCACTGCAGCTGAGGGCAAGATAATAAATGGTGAGGGGCTGGAGGTGGGCTGGGGTGGTCATGGGTTCTCCTCGAAGGGCTGGATGCTCAGCCACTGGGCACACAGGTGAAAGGAAAGGGAGCCTCCTGCTCCCAAGGACACTGCCTGCAGCTGTGACAAGCCCTGCAGAAGCTGCCTTGTGTTTCTTAGGTTCTGCTCTCTGATGGCTGCTCCGGGATGGAGCAAGGCAGGATGACAGTGAGGCCTGGGGAGGCAGACAAGGTGTCAGGGCTGGCACACCTGAAAGCCCCCACCTCTGCCCTGTCAGTGCCAGCACTCCTGAAAGCCCTCCAGACATGCCAAAGGACATCTCCTCAGACAGAACATTGCAGCTCAAGAGGCTCCAAGTCTTCATCTTTCCTTTAAAAAATTCAGTATCACCCCTTCAGTGACTAAATGATCTCCAGGGTAAGCAGCTGTCCCTGTTTTATGAAGAAATAAATACGTCTCTAAAAATGCCCTGACATTTTTTCTTCCTAGAAACAGTTTGGCAGCAAATGAGGAAGCCTGAGGGGCTGGAGGGAGCACACGGCAGGTCAGGACAATGATGTGCCGTGACTGATTCATCACCTGGCTCGCTTGTGCAGAGCTCGACAGTTTCTGCTGGACACTCTGCTAAGAAAGAATGATCTGAAAACACCAGACTGGGACAAGATTGAGCCTTCATCCCTGAGAGTACTGAATCTGCTATTATTATAGCCATACATTTAGGTAATAACTTTGGCTTTTGTGTTGATGCTGCAATGACACGAAACCCCCCATGGGTGAGTAGCTCGCTGACCTTCCTCAGCCACCAACAGGGCATTTCCACCCGTGGGGGACCCAGCCCCATCGTTCACACCTGAGCTGCAGGTGCAGCTGACCCCAGCTCCTCAGGAGTCCTTCAGCCAGAGCCACAGTGCTGCCTCATTAGATGACGTCCCTGTCACCCTCTGTGCCTCCCTGTGCAGGAGATATTTTGGGTTCCCTCGCTCACGAGGGACAGCACCAAAAATACATGAGCTATGGCAGGCATTTGCCACAGCCTGGCTGGAGGCAGGCCAGCCCATCCCTGCAGTGGCTCACAGGAGCCCGAGATCTGGCTGGGACCCTTCCCCACTACCCCAGGCATTCAACCAGAGTCCCCCTAGGTGCTAACTACTACCTGAGCATGGACATCTGCACTGCCCAGGTGGGAGAGCTGGGATGGGGCAGCTACACCAGCACTGGGAACTGGGAGCCAGCGAGAAACAAAAGGAGACGATGCAACATGGACCAAAACCCAAAAATAGTAACCATTTCTCTGCAAAGGAGCAGTCACATCCCGATTTCCCTGGCATAGCAGAAACAGATTTGGGAGCTTGCAAACGAGGGAGAAAGCGATTATAGCTTTTCAATCAGCACTGCAGGAAGAGGATAAGAGAGCATCCAGTTTTAGAGAAGTATCACAAGAAATAGAGCTTTAGATTATGTTACATTCAGCCCCAAGTAATCTGATTAGAAATTTATTTTATGCCTTCAGTTAGAAAGACATGGAGGAAATCCCAGGCAAACACAAAGCCAGCTCCTCCATGCAGGCAATGAGAGACAGAACACAAGTTTATCTCCCTAGAAATAGCGTCAGACAGGTGACATGGCAGCAGCCACCCTGGCACCGTGACAATCCCCATTGATCAGACTGATGTGTGCAGCCCCAGGTTCCCAACCCCACCCCACACAGTCAGCAAGGCTCCCCCCACGCCGCAGTGCCCAGAGCTGGCAGCTCGCTGTGCCCCAGCACTGGGGCTCCCACATGGAAGGACAGGTTGAATGCAAGGAGAAATTGGCCTGTTGAGCTCAAGCAGGAGCCCAGGCCACAGGCTCACCCCTGTCCAGAGCCCATCCCTGTCACAAGCGTGGACAAGCATCAGCCTTCTACCTGACCTGGGGCTGAGCAGAGCCCACAATGGCCCATCTCCCCAGCACGACTTCCAGCCCTCACAGGCAATAAGCAGAGAGAGCAGTCAAAGCCACAATGGAAGAACAAAAATGAAAGAACTTTCACTGCAGGAGGGAGCTGAGGTCAGCCAGGTCCTGTCACCCTTCCCTGGGCAGGCAGAGCAGATGCCCAGGAACACAGCTAAGGAAGGTGCAGGAAGCAGCTCTTCCCTGCAGACCCCACACTGTCCCTGTTCAAGGCCACACAGAATTTGGAGCATCCCAATGAAATGGCTGATGGCTGCAGAGTGTGCAAGCGATGCCAAGCACCACACGTGATGGACACACTTAACCAGACCAACAGCATTTTGGTACCAGCTCCAAAGGGGGTAGGGCCTGAGCTGTAGCCAGGAAAGCCACCAAGTTTCAGTGACCCAGGAGCATCAGCAACAGAAGCCTGGAACACTGATCACGCAATCAACACATGAATAGCAGGTGGTTTTCCAAGACTCATTTATCAAGGAACAAAGCAAGCTGTGGGTACAAGGAGTCTCCTACACACCTCTCCCATCCACCATGTGCCATTTGGCTACAGGCCAAACACTATCCCATAATTCCTACAGCTGACTAAGACACCTCTGAGCCCTCCCTGCCCAGCAGTGTAGCTGCACGATGGCAACGGGGGCAGCATCAGCAGCTCCTTGGGGTAACTGTATCATTTCCGATGGGATAATAAGAACAAGGTAATCATGGCAATGACAGCAGCACGATTACATGGAAATTGTATTCCTGATAATTTGGGGTATTTCTCCCTGTGAATGCAGGCTTCCCGAAGAGATGAGCTCCAAGATTTCAGCATCCAATTAAATTAGATCAAATCAGAAGAGGAAATTAGTCTCTACAGCATGAGCAGATCCTCTGAATTTTACTAGTAAATCAGTGAACTAAATGTCACCCTTCATCATTAAAATTACTAATAAAGCCAGATTTGAGATGCACAGCCAGTGACATGCCCAACTCTTGCAGCACCACCAGCACCCTGTTCAGCCCCTGGTCCTTCCTCCGTTCCCCATGCAGAGCAGAGGTCATTCCTGAAAACATTATTCCAATCAATCACCACTGGAATCCTGCCGGGAAGCTCAGGCTTAGGCACAAACTTTAACCTCAACCACGCAATGCTCTTCCCAAGGATGCTGCGAGGGATGTGGGAGGAGGGGGCTGACCTCAGGCAGAGGCAGGATGAGCGCAGTGGGCTCAGGCAGGAGGCTCAGGCTGTCAGGCACTGCTGCTGAGATCAGCGTTCCAGGGGCAGCTGCCCCCTGCCCTGCACCGGCTCTGATCAGCCACAGGCAGGGGGATGCAGGGAGAGGTGCAGGGCCAGCAGCTGTGGGCGATGCTGACCTGTGTCTCCGAATCCTGTGGTTAAAGAAAGCCACCGCCTCAGCCCCATCCCAGCGAGAACTGGTGTCAGAAAAAACATCCCAAAGCACTCAGAGACAGCATGGGATGCAGCATGGTGGCACCAGTCCCACGCTGCACAGCTGAAACCCAGGCTCAGGCTTGGCTAACCCGGCCCCAGGAGCCATGGCTTTGCTGGGCATGACAGTGCTGGGCAGGGGTCCAGCGCAGATGGACTGCAGTGAGCCCTCCCACGAGCAGAGCAAGCAGGAGGGCCGGTGGCTGCAAAGGCAGGTCCTGGTGGCAATGCTGGACACACAACCCAGAGGGCTGCTCCTGCTCTGGAGAAGCACTAACCCCATTACACAAAGAGGAGCCCAGCCCAGCAGAGCATGCGCCTGGGCCTCTCTAATCCCCCTCCCCAGCGGCTCCGCCGTCGCTCCTCTCCTGAGCCTTCACTGCCACAGTGGCACCCCTTGGCCCACCGTGGAGAGATGCCATGTAGGGAGAAACAGCTTTTGCCTCCAGTCACCCCGAGGGGGCATGAGCAGTGGTGGGGAGCACCAGGGGGTCATCAGCACACGCAGGAACACGCCCTGGTGCCGCAGGGGGTGGCAGCTGGAGCAGCAGTGCCAGAGTCCCAGCAACTCCCCCAGGAGATGACACCGTCTGGATTACCCACCTCCCTCTGACACCTTGTTTGATGTGAGAGCATCAAAAGACATATAATTTGTGGAGCTAAAACATGGGTATTATCTCTGACACATCCATACCACAGGGAACATGCTGAAGTCAATCACATCCAGAAAGAGGTTTTTGTTGCTCTACAGCTTTTTTCTTGCCTCTTGCTCCAGATCAAAAAAAGATGGAAAATGAAGACGTTTTTAGCTGCAAACCCACAATCTTCCTCATCCAATCACCTCATGCTGTGCAACCTCATCAGTGATCAGGAACAAGAGACCCAGATCAGCATGTTGGGATTTTGGGAAGTGCACTCTGCATTCCAAACTGGAGAGGATTAACACCATACTGCTTGTAGGAAGAAGGAGCTGTTGTGGTCTCTGGTGTGACATCAGTAACATTTGAAAAGAATGAGACAGGACAGTGCCTGAAAGGACTGACCTTTTAGTCTCCACAGAGACTCAAAATGTAGCTCTGACCTATTCAAGTACCTGTCAAGCCTCTACGTCACTCCTGGGTGGGAGCTTGAGACGAGCCATGTTTTTACAACAGGCTTTGGAAGATGTGAGTTCCTTGGATATTGTATAGGTCCAATGCCAGTGTTTGCTCACCACGTGCAAAACCAGCATCACAAGCCACATCAGAAATAAAACAGTAGAGATGGAGAGGGGCATTTGTAGCCCAGGTTCATGGGCCCTGCTAGCACCAAACCTTCCCGTGGCATAAGAATGCTGCTGGGTGCCAGCAGGTGCCCATCTCTGCCAGACCGTAGGGCTCACTGGCACTGGAGGCAGCAGGAGGCCAGGACCCCGCTGACTAACAGGAGAAGCGACAGCCGGCAGCAGCAGTACAGCAATTAACAAAATTATCATCAGGAACAAACCACAGGCTTTGGCAGAGTGCCTGCACAGCCACGCCGGCACTGCCTGCCCTGCTCCAGGCTGCTCACACTGCCCAGATCGCTCCCCAGTGGCAAGCAGGCACGTGGCCATGGCTGGGGGCAGGCAGTGGGCACGCCGAGTAAGGCAAGAGCTTCTCCAAGCCCTGCCTGGGTGAGATTTGTGACTCCTGCAGACAGGCCCGATCTCCTGCACCGGACACAGGGGAGGGAACCTGCAGGCAGATGGGACCACAATCACCGCAGCCATCACGTCTCCCTCCACCCATCATAACCATATTTACTCTCAGAGGGTGGTTGTTCTCTGAAGCAGCCACCCTCCAACTATCTGCAAACAGCTCCCAGCCTGACAGGCTGTAAATATGGCAGGAGGAAAGATGTATAAACCATCACATTTTATTAGAGACAGAGCTAAAAATAGACCCACGTGGGGCTGCTCAATCTTCTGGGCAGATGTAATTGTGGATAATCTAGCTTTAAATATGGGGAGGCTGTCTAACAGCAACAACAACATTTTAACATATGGACGGGGCGGCACACACGAGAATGCGCCGCTGCGCCGCCTCCAACGTCACCAGGAAGCAGCACTTGCATTGCCAGGTCCCAGCCCACCACTTCCACTCCATAACTGGGCCTTCTGCAGGAATAAACCCTCCCATAAACCCAAATACATACAGTGAGACACTAATAGGGAAGCATGGAGTCAAATGCCAAGGGGGAGCATCAGTGAAGCTGTGCCAGCACACATTTCCCCACCCTGAAATTTTATATAGCTAAGGCTTACCAGATGAAATGGCTGAAACACTCCAAGTCCTCAGAACTGACGGCACCTTCCTCCTCCTGGGAAAGTTTCCTCTGTCCCCAGCAGACTGAGCTGTGCTGGGAGGATGCTGCATCGACGCAGGGCTGGGTGTCTGCAGGCAGCAAGGACGATAACCGCCCTTCCACGAAAGAGGGAAGTGCTCCTGCCTGCTCACCAGAGATAGCAGGGAGACGTTGGGACTGGCTGGATTTTATAAATCCCCCACCAGTCCTTGGGCTGGCCAGGGTAGGATGGACTGTGCCCCTGCCACTGTCCCAACAGGCAGCTCAGGCAGCAGTGGGGATGGTGGCAGACGGCGCCTGCAGCAGCAGCAGGAATGTGTCACCATCCTTGGCCTCATGCCTGCAGTTCCTTGGCACTGTGAGGGGTTTCATCCTAGCAGGGACCCAGCACAAAACCTGCTGCCAACACAAGGACTCATTTTTCCCGGGATGCCATGCCCAGCCATGACTGTCCAAGCTGCCACAGCCCTGCACTCCTCTGGGTGCCTGACTAACACCCACCCAGCACAGACAGGTTGAGAGACACAGCCTGGTTTTGCTCTGTCCATCCAGCCCAGCACTGCTTTACCAGGGTTTAAAGTTTGCTCCAAGTCCCTGGACACCCCTCCCACCCCAGCCCCACATGCTCAGTCCTTCCCTGGCATTTCTGCATCAGAGCTGGCATAACCACCCCCCAAGGCTCTGGGAGGGGGTCACTGCCGAGGGTCCCACCAGGCTCCAGAACTGGGATAACCATCCCTAGGCATGCTGGCAGGCAGGGGTCACTGCTGCTGGCTCCAGGCTCAGCAGCCTCGGAGAGAAGCAGTTCCAAAGCAAGGGAGATGGGAAGCCCACCCTGTGTGCTGCACTGGTTTTAACCGTGTTTCCTTTGCATGTGCTACTCCAGCTAAGTATAATTGCAAAACATATATTTTCATGCAATTATCCATTTATAAAGTGCTAATAAGTCAAAGGAATTTACTTAGATGCAATCTGCTCGCCAAACCTTGTCCTCACAGGACCCAAATGCAAACCTCCAAGATTAGTGCAATAGTCAGAGCAGCCACTGCCAAGAAGCCAAATTATTCCCACATCTTCCCATTAACTCAGCTCCGGCCCATCAAATATTAAAGAGCCCTAAGCCTGGACACAGCTCATTTTATGAAGGTCAAGTAAACCTTTCATCTCTTCCCACCTTTATCTTCTTGATCCCATCAGCAGAGGAGCATCACATGCTCTTTCATGTGAGTTCTGACTGCACACACACTGACTCCCAGTAATTGCTGTACAGGGCTCCTCCATTCCACGGAGACATGATTATTTTAGTGCTATTTTTGCTTTATAAGGCTAAAGGAAGAGGTGACTCTTTGCCTGAAGGAGGGAATTTTTTTACTTCTTTTTTTTTTTTTTTTTGTTAAATATTCCAGGGTTTCTCAGTATATCCCAGCAATACCCACGAGCAAATAACCAGTGTGCAGAGGCTGAAGAGCTCTCAGCCAGCAGAGGGCTGGTAAACCCCCTCCAGGACACCACTCTGCCAGCTTGTTCCTGAGATGAGGAGGAAGGTCCCCACACGTTCGTCCTCAGCAGAGGAAGGTCCCAATGGATTTGTCCCCATTGCACCTTTTCACCTCCAGCATCCCTAGTATAAGAATTTCCCAAGGCCTCGGGGGCCCAGGGGCCCCGACTGCTCCCTTGGGAACCCCTGCACATGCTGGGCTGCCTGAGGTTAGCACAGGGCAGCTGTGAGAGGCAACAAACCCACCTGGCTGGCTCACCTGGCCAGGACTGGTATTTGACATGCAAAGATCCTTTGCAGGGCTGATGTTTCCCTCCAGGGTGACCTTCCTGCTTGGGAAGTGGCTTTAGCTACCATCTGGCTCAGCTCTTCCCTTCCCAGCAGCACAAGCTGACCTGAACCCCCCCATGTTTGGCAAAGTCTGCAATGGAGCTGTTCCCCAAGGAGCACCCTGCGAACCCGCAGATACCACCAGCTCCCTGCAGAGATTTCATGTGACACAAGAAACACCATCACCAATCCAAGGCTGGGGGGTTGCTTCTGGATGTGATGCCCCTCTTGCCAGCTCAGGGGGTTCAGGTGCCCTCAGTGCTTTCACAGAAATGTGCAAGGAATAAACAAATGTAACAGCATTTAAATGACAATGGAATTGCTCCAAATCAAAATCCAAAGTCGGCACATGCCAAATCCCGTTTACTGCCCAAGTGCCTCAGTCTCCATCCTACAGCTCCCTGGGGCTGGCCCTGGTCCCAGTGGCTCTCAACAGCCCCAGCACAGCAGCACCAATGCCTGCTGCCACCCCTGGTGTCAGGTACCCCCAAAACCAGCAAGCAGGGTATCCCTAAGCCCTTTCCCTGACTCTCCATCCCCCATAGGCTGTCTTTGGTCTTTGTGAGACTCCCCCAGAGCAGCCCCTGCCATGTGAGGGGGGAGCATGTCCCAGCTCCCCACAGCAGCCAGAGGCTCAGCTCCCTCCTGCCCCAGGACACTGGCTTGGCCCATGGCCAGGGCATGTTCAAACCCGAGTGGTGGGACAGGGCATGCCAGCTCCTGGCTGGGTGCCCATGGTCTCCAGTTCCTCTGCCCAGCAGGCATGGGCACAGCACAGCTCCTGGGGGAAAACCAGACCCAAACTCACCACAGCTTCCTGGGCATTTCAGAGTCCAAGCAGTGAGCGTGGCTGTTCAGCAGCAGACACCCATGGCTGCTTGAGTCATTGACAGCACCTTCCCAAGTGCAGCACCAGCCAAAGTGCAGCACTGGCACCTCTGTCAGCACCCGTGACCAGAGGGGTCAGCCAAGGCCCTGCCCATGATGCCAGGGCTCCCCACCCATCATGTCCTCCAACACTCCCATCCTGCAGTGTCTACTCATGCTCTCCAGTCCCTCAGACATGTTCATGGTTACCATAGGAACTAATGAAACCCAAACTGAAGAAGAAAAAGGAGAGACAGTCAGAGGGAAAACTGCTTTGATGCTCCAGTACCACCTGCATGGGTGAGCTCACCCTGACCCTGTGTGCACAGGTTTCTCCTGACAGAGGACAGGCAGGGATTGCCCTGCATCCTAGAGCCTCACTCAGCCCTCCTGCTGCCACGCTCCGTCCCCCCAAACACCAGATCTGAGAGGCCACATCCACCACTGCACGCTGGTGTCCCCCCTGCCATATTTCTGCGAGTCAGTGTTGATTATTTGCAGCAGCATGAGGCTCTCTGAGGTGCTCAGATTTTTGCTAGTAACTTATACAGGGAAAGAAAACTGCCCATGCTTGGTGCCTCTGTGCTGTGGGTTAAGCCACAACACTCAGGCAGCGGCTGCAGCAATAACAAGAGGGTGCTAGAAAACCAAAACTTTGGGTTTATTATATTTTTATAATTTTAAAAGCTTTTGCAAACGTGGCTGGGCCACAATTGCAGAACCACTTAATGAAGCAAACTGCCCACAGATCAGAAGCATTATAGGTCTGTGAGAAGTATTAGCTGCAAAGAGCAGTGGATGTTCATCAAAAGCTCCAAGGAAACTCTTTTCACTGGCCAGGGCAGGAGGAGGCAGAGGGAGAGAAAAACGTGGACCCAGCCCCTCACCCTGCCCAGGTGGGAGCATGGCAAGCATGCCCACAGCACTTGCACAGCATTCTGAGTGCGGCACTAGTTGCCTGGCACAGTTAGAAGAGAAGGGTACACAGGGTTTCTGCAGCAGAACTGCTGCACCAGCCTGGAAAAAAAATCAGGGCACAGTGTATGGCAGAGTAGAAGAAGCAGCTCAGTCCTTCTCAGCTTCACAGGAAAAGCGAAGTCTGCAGAGAATTCCCTCCACTCCCCAAAGCGGTAAACATTGATTTAAACTTCTCATTAGTTCAGCACAACCAAGGATTCTGCTGTGCCATTTACAACAGGCATTTGCCAGCTCGTTCAGGCAGCAGCTCCCCCAGGCTTTCCAGATACTTTTCCATTAATGAATAATTTGCACAAGTAATGATAATAAAGGGAAACCGCATGAGCTGTCACCCCACACCCTGCCCGGAGCCCAGGGGAGGTTTGGGCAGAATGTCTGCATCAACACTGGGTGAAGCTGATAGCACTGGAGTCACTGTGCTCACAGTGGGGAACCCTGGCCTGGGGAAGCTGATCTGGAATCCAGGAGAGGGCAGGATGCCCTGCAGTGGAAGGGAAGGAATTGGTGCCCCCAGACTGGGAGGACAGAGCTGGTGGGAACAGGAAGCAGGTCCCAGAACTCCATGAGTGCTGGGGGAGCAGAGAGCATCAGCACCACCATTCCCAGACCTTCCTCACCTGCTTTTCCCCATCAGCTGATGACATATCCCAGCAGGGGCGGTGACCCCACATGTCCTGCTCCATCACAGGACCTGGCCCAGCAACCGCCTTGCCAGAGCACCACAGTCCACACCACCAGTGCCCAGCAAGCCTGTGGCAAATCCGAGATGGACCCACCAAGCAACACTAATGGCCCAGAGACTCTCCTGGGCCCAAGCAACACCTCCACCCCCTCCAAAGTAGTGCCCAGAGTCCTCCAGCACCACGGGAGAGGAGCTAGGTCACAAGCACTCACTCTCCCACTGACACCCAGCCCCTCTCCACACTGCAAGACTGAAAAACAAAATATGAAACCTCCAGACTTCACTGGATTTACACCCAGAAGCTCAGTGCCGGCTCGTCCTGCCAATTCCCACCCCTACTACCCCCAAGGCAGAGTTGGTGCCCTGTGAGTTGGCCAGTGGCACACCTCAGCCTACTGATGTTACAGAGATCGTGTCACTGTATTTGTTGTAATCTCCCAGTGTCTGGTTCACCTTACACTTTCAGAGCAGGCTATGGGACATGCACAAATGTATGCCCTGGAATGGGGGAACATGGCTGGACTCCACTGAACCAGCTGGAACTCATCTCCCAGGAAAGCATCCCCCACACACAGAGCCAGCTCCCAGCACCGCGCAGGAAATCACTACGAGAGAGAAGAGTCAGGTACTCACTTGATCTTCAGGCTGGCCAGCATTGTCTTGTCAATCCTGGGGAGAGAGCAGAGGAGGGCATTACTGTGGGCACAGGGGCTGCAGATGTAGCAGGGGGGTTGGGTACTGGGGTCTCCTGCCAAACACAACCTCAGCATCACTTCAGATGTGCCAGTGCTCTGGCTGACATGACAATCACCACAGAAGGACTTCATTAGAAAACAAATTCAGCCAAAATTTAACCCAAAGTGAAACCTGGCAGCAAGCAAGACAAAATCCCCCCAGTTCTTTCCTGGTGGTGACCAGGGCAGAACTGCTGCCTCCCCACCTGGAATGCCAGAGGTGGGTAAGCTGGGCAGCAAAGGAGGACATCACCCATGTCCTGGCTATCTCCAAAGCACAGCTCCCCTGAAAGATGTATTTACACATGATAGACCCATGACAGCCCTGAGGTGCTGGGAGGATCCCCCCAAACCCCACAAACATGACCCTCCCTGGGGCAGACAGGATACAGAGTGGCCACATTGATCCCAGCCCCACTGGCTCACGGGGAACCGGGAGCCCCAGTTCATTCATTCATTTCCTTGGCACCATTAATGAGTGCCCATCTCCACAGAATCTTTATGCTTAAAGTCATATTAATATTAATTAACGCAAATCATAGGGGTCTCAAAATGCAAAACAATGTCTTTTGGCAGTCATTGCAAATGCTCTGTTATCTGCCATGTGGAATCACTTCCACATCTCAAAAAAGACCAAACAGAAAAAAGAGCACCCTCAACCCCCTCCTGTTTCGTGCTGTGATCACAGAGGGCACAGCACAGCCACAGAAACACAGCTTCCCCTCCGCTCACAGCTTTACCTTCCCTGCCCCTGGCTGGGCTCTGCTCTCAGGAGGTGGCTGCACCCAAGGCTGAACCTGCACCCAAGGGTGACACAGCAGGGCCAGGTCCCCAGCATGCCGTGCCACAGGCTGAGCCTGACAGGGACCAGGGCAGAGGCACCGTCACCCTTCCCAGGGTCCCTCTCCAGCACCATCACTGCACTCACAAAACCCCGCAGCCACAGGAGCTCCATTCCAGGCACTTCCTCAAACATCAGCTCCCCATGCTCTGCCCTGAAGAGCCAGGGCACTGCTGCTCCTAAAAATAGACCCAGGGCAACTGCTATTGTCACTTAATACCTAACAAGCCTGCCCAGATCTTGTTGATCATTAAATCAGGTTGAACATCAGAGAATGCTAGGTGGCAGAGCTGTTCCCTGACTTGGTGGTAGGTGCAAAAGAGCTTGGGGAGAGTGGGTGGCAGGGGCAGCGCCCGTGGGACCCGTGCCTGAGTGGAGGCTGCACAAGTGGCTCCATCTGGAACCACGGGAAGAAAAAACAGTTGTTATTTGGCCTCTTAGAGAGAGAAGAAAGAAAAAAAAATCAAAACAAAAAAGAAATACACAGGAAAGAAACTCCTCTGCTTGGGAAACCGCAGTTGCACTATGACTATGAGAGACGTTTGTCTGCCCTGCCCTGCTCCCAAGGAGGCAAAGTGAATCACCCTATGCCCGTGCCCTGGCACAGCCCTGGGGCTCCAGGGCCCTGGGCAGCACCAGCCCCAGGGCAGCACTCCCAATGGCTTCGCTCACCATGTGCATCCCTACAGTCAATGTGGGGCACTACATCTGCCCCCCAAGACAAGCACGCTGCTCCAGGACCTCGCCAGCAGCAGATGAAGCCGGTGGAGAGAAACAAAAACGACATTTCCAGCCCAGCAGAGGTTGGAAATAGCAAGTGCAGCCACAGCGAGCAGCGGTTGGGCGTGCCCGGCCACCTCACACACGGTCCCACAGGAAGGGTGGGTCGGCTGGGACCGTGAGAAGATGCAGGTGCAGGTACAGGGCTGTAGCAAGTCCCTTCTTTTCCCATAAACGCCCAGGGAAAGGTTCTCCTGGCTGTGCACAGGAGCATCTTCCCCAGGGACCCAGGCAGATGTGCACCGACCCCGTCGAGAGCTCCCCCCTCACAGTTACTCAGCATTTCCCCCAGCTGGTCTCAAGCAGCTCCGAGCCTACAGGACCACATTTTCCCTCAAAGCCTTGGAGCTGCCATTGCCCAGCTCTGGTCCCTACAGCTGTTGCAGAACAGAGAGGGGGCAGAGAAACCCTCTGCCCCAAACACCCAACACCATTACAGTGTCACTGACTGGGCCTGATCACAGTCACAGCACAGACCTGGAATGGGCATAAAACACCTCAGAGAGGGGACCTGAAGGGAGGGCAAGGAAGAACAGTGCATTTTCTTAAGATATTTCCCTACAGATCAACACCTCTTGGAAGGAAGGGACAGGAGCAAACAGGTCCACTGAACTCAGAGACCTGTGATGCTCTGCTGAGGACAGACAAAGCAGCAGGAGAAAGGTGCAGGGGCATAGAAGCTCTTGCAGGTGATGTGCCCACAGGAGCCCACCATGAGCTCCCAAGGAGGTTTCCTCACTGCCTGGTGCTCGCAGGGCCCACAAGGCTTTGCTGGGTTGAAGCTGTGCTGGGCTTCCCATGGGCACAGAGGGAAGCAGGACCTTCCCAACACCCACACATTCGTGTTGGCACAGGGTCGTGGGAAAGGCTCTGCTATGAGGGCACAGCCACCACGTTCTGCAGCGTGTGGTGCTTCCTCCTCTGAAGCCGCAGAAGGAAGAAAAGCTCCTCACATGGCTCCCAGAAGGGAAGGAGGGAAGGGGAAGGCACTCACCAGCCGTAGCCGCCGAAGGAGACGCTGCGCTTCCTCTGGAACATGACGATGGCTCAGCGCTGCCTGGGCACTGTGGGGGCAGTGGGGATGGGGCAGTGGCACTCACGTGCCAGCCGTGCAGGGCACGGCCACAGCGGGGCTTCCTGCCAGGGTGAGGGAGCTGTGCTGGGGCGGGGGGACTCCAGCACCTCCTGGTCAGCTGCCCCCAGCACAGCAGCGCATGCACACATGCACACAGACACCACAAAAAAAGTCATTTCCTCTTCTTTTCGTGGCCACAGGCTTTTCGCAACCTCACACTGCAAATATCGTATTTCTCCTAATGGCAGGAGCCGCTGTGTGGGCCCCGGGGCTCAGCCACAGACATTGTCACCCACAAACATGCCCTGGGCTGCCCCAGACACCGAGGCCCGATCCGGAGGGTCCTGGTGGCAGCACCATTGGCTGCCTCTTCCTCTCTGTCCCTGAAATGGTAGGGCTGGAGTCACAGCACAAGGCTGGCTCCCTGGCAGGGGAACCTCCACCTGTCCCTCCAGTGCCCATCTGGGGACATCCTACTAGAGCCATCAAACCTCAGTAATAAAAAAATCCCATCACCTCATCTCTCATGACGAACAGATCCCACTACCCTAGAGCCCAGCGAGCCATTCCTACCAGCTCCCACACAGCTGCCTACAGCACACATTTCCCCTCCTCTGGTTCCCCAGCAGCTCTGTAAAGCTGGAGTGGCATCTACAGCCTGATCAGCACACAAACCCCCCATCGTTAAACAGCCGTGCTTCAGAAATCTCATGGAAATGGAAATGCTGACCTCTAGCTGGGTATGAGCTCCCATCCACCTCAAATCCCAAGAAAACAGAAGCTGTTCCCGGCACCAGGCTTTGGGCACTGCAGGGCCCAGCGGAGCTGTGGGGAGGTGAGCCAAGTTCCAGAGGTGGGCATAGTGCCCAGATCCTCACAACTTCCACTTCCCCAAACCAGCCAAGAGTGCCTGCCTGCATCCACTCAGGGCTGGGCTACACTGGGGGATCACCCTCCGCCAGTCAAAAAGAAAGGGTGGAAATCCTGAGCACCCCTCAGCAGTCCAGGGGCAGGGGGAGCTTTCCTGAGGCCGCAGAGTGACACCGGAGCACAGCCTGGCACCTCAGCCGGGAGGGGGTGAGCTGCTCACCAGTGCATCATCCACTCTGCTCACGGGATCCAGGAGCCCAGAGCTCATGGCCCAAAGCTGCAGCAGCTCAAAGACCAGAGAAAGCCTCTGCCTGCCAAGGTCCAACCAGGTCGGCTACAGAACACTCACCTCCTACCCTGGTGATCCAAACAAACGTCTGGTGCAGACACAGAGCACCCCCTTGTCCCGACACTCCAGGCAGTGCTGGCTCCAGGGGCCAAGGCAGCTGTTGCCCAGTCCTCTCATCCAAGCACCCAGAAGCTTTAAATTGAGAGACATTTGGATTCTGTCTGATGTATAAAAGAAAGGGGTGGGGCAGGGGGGGAACGACAGTATAGGGAGTTGGAGAGAGAAATCACTCAACTCCAGGGGAAAAAACTTGGATTGAAATCCAGCTATTTCAACTCCTACTTTTCTGCCCACAGCCTTAAAGGGATGAAAGGATGGAAATACTTTGCATTTTAGAGCTCTTAAGGATGTTATTTAAAAAAAAAAAAAAAAAAAAAAAAAAAAATACAAAACAAAAAACCAAACAAAACCAAAACAAAACAAACAAAATCCCAAAACCAACCAACCAAACAAAAAAACCCAGGCTGCAGGCTTTGCATGGCTTTGCCATAATTCAGGTACTATGAAGCATCTGGAGCAGACATTTGCTTGCAGCACGTTTGCTCCTGGCCTGCATGATCCTTGTCAAAGCTCTGCATCAACTGCAGTGTGACGCTATTCTCTTGCTTCATCTTCCCCCAGGTCTCATATTCCTTACACTCAACCCAGCTGATTTCTGCCCAGCTCTACTGAGCTGCTCACAATTAACATGCCTGAAAATAAAAGAAGGGAGCTTCCTGCACAGCCAGGCTCTGCCACACATGGGAATAACACCCAACATATCCGCTTCAGGGCAGCCCTGCACACAGAGGTTTGGGACAGGGAGTGACAGCAGCCGTGGGAAGCACTGCCCTTAGCTGGCACTATATTGAGAACAACTTGGAGAGTCCCAGGGAAACAGCCAGCTCTCCATTTAGACCTTTCCCACTGCAGCACCATCAGCACCAGCTACTACATCTTGTTCTGCCATTTCAGCCCCGTGTGAACTCGGGGCTGCTGGAGGTGACATGGAAGCAGGGAAGGTGACAGGGACACACACAGTAAGGCAGGGCCCAACTCCCCTCTGCTAGGAGGTCACCACAGTCAGTAGGTCAGAATCACTCCAACAGCTCTTCCTCATGTCTCATCTGTGCTAAATTACAGATAATCACACACCTCTCCCAGGATTTTGGAGCGCAGGAGGGCAGGACCCTGGTATGGCCTTAAGAACACATCTCCCTTTCCCACTGCCCAGGAGGGTGTGGGGCAGCCCCCACAGAAACCACCTCACCCCACACCAGTGCCCAGGGAAGGGTGGAAGCCTGCTCCCCAGATACAGGTGACAAACTACATTTGTACCAGGCAAAGGTTCAAAATACACTAAGGACCCAACCCCAGCTCCTCCAAAGCCACCAGTCTCCCTTGCTCACAGGTACCACATCATCCCTTGCTCCTGGGTACCACAGCACCACCTGCCCAGCACCACCTGCCCAGCCTGCATGGGAGTGCATCCAGAAATAGTCTCTGCAATGACATTTTCTCACCTCTCCTCTTCCCCCTGAGGTATTTCACACAGTTGGGCTCAAAAACAAAGGGAAAACAATCCCTCCCCCTTTCAGAGCAGGCATAGCCAAATCATAACAGAGCAGCCAAAATTAGGGAACAAAAGCCCTGGGGGAGGACAGCTCCTCAATACCATCTGCATCAGTCTAAATTAACATCTCTCAGGGACCTCTGCCAGAACCAGGATCCCATCACTCCAGCCCAACCCAGTGAACAGCCTCAGCCCCCTGGGAACACTGGGTACAGGGCTGCCACACTGCTGGTAACACCTCAGAGCAGGATGGTGCCCAGGAAGGGCAGAACAAATCCTTTTTGTTACTGGGGTAAGAGACTGATTTCATCATTAGTGCTTTAATATCACCTGCAGCACTCTGAGGGCATTCGGCTCGCTATTATGATTCTAAGGAAGGTTGTGGGCACCCAGAAATATTAGATTTTGTCCTGGCAGGAAGGACACGCTGTGCACATCATCAGAGCAAAGGGAAACAGTGTCCAAATTAACTCTGACTCAGTCCATGGAATATTTTTAATGCTATTTTCTCCCCTTTATGGTGCTGCTAAAGTGAAAAGAGTAACTCAATGTCTTAAATGCAGCTTCCCACAAACCCCAACTTGCTCTCAGAGGTGGCTCTTTGCTGATCAACAGCATCAGGTCAGCAGAACTCACTGGCCATCACAGGGCTCCCTCAGCCACCACGCTCGGGAGGGGACACTGTGTGTCACCAAGAGGAGAGCTTCAGTTAAAGGACAGGAAAGCCGAAGACAGCTTCTAGACAGACCTTCCTGAGACCAAGGTTGTGTACAGCCCACACTGCAAACCACACTCCAGCTCCTCTTCCACATTCTTGAGGAGCCACTGATGTCTCATGGACTCATCCCTATGTCCAAAGCGATCTGATCCCTCTTGCTCAGTTCTATGAAAACAGCTGAAAAACAAATCCTGGAGGAAGCCACCACTCAACCTGAAAAATGCCACTTCTCGGACAGTGGTACAGAGGGGTACACCCATGTGTGGCACCACCAGCATTCCCAGCAGCCTGGGGAGCACCCAGTACAGAGGAGGTCTGTGCCTCCATACGGTGCCCACATGGGTGCCTTGCTCAGGATGACCCAGAGCCAGGGCAGGCATCGCTGCTCCCACCACGCTCCTCACCATGCTGGGGGGCATCCCTGCAGGATGGCATCCATCCAGGCAGGCAAGCAGCTGCCACGCCAGCACCAGGTCCCTGGGCACTGTCACCATGGCTACCTGCACATCCACTGCACATCCCACACCTCCATCAATCCACGGTCCCCACTGCGTGGGGGGAGCTCATCGCCTGCCTGCCCGGGCACCGCAGGGGATAGTGGAGGAAGGATGAGGATGCTTTGGGGCAACTGCCTCAAGAGCCCATTCCCCGTGGCAGGCTGGCACTGGCAGCAGCACTGGGAACTAGAGAGCATTTGGCCCAATTCGCACAACAAATATGGGGGCAGGGTGGAGTGGGGGAGGGTGACTGCAGCCAATGAAGAAATTGTGGAGAGACAGAAAAAGAACAGCTTAAACTAAAAACCAGGGCCGGAAAAACATGGGGGCGGGAGGAAAGCATGGGAATGAGAGAGTCCTGAACAAGCTTTGGCTGGAAATTAGGAGGCTTCTAATCTTCAATACAAACATTCTCTGGAACAGTTTCCTAATAACCGAAGTAAAGGAACCAAAAAACCCAAAAACTTAACTAAGGCTCAGCATGTTTGTGAAGACATTACACGAGATGGTAAAGTCTAGTGGAAGGTGTCCCTGTCCACGGCAGGGGGGGTTAGAACTGGACGATCTTTAAGGTCCCTTCAACCCAAACCATTCAGCAGCAGGGCATAGGGCTCAATGACCTGGTGTGTACCCTCACACCTTCATCTGACAGGGGCTGCTCCTCCCAGCCACCCCTGCCCTGCAGCCCAGCCTGGCAACAGGCAGGGACGCTGCAGCTGCCCGAGGCCAAGCTGCGCTGGTGCAGGGCCAGACCTCAGCAGCCAGGGCTTGGGTTCAAGGCCAAACACATGGTTCCTCTAAATGTTGCAAACCAGGCACACAGGGCTTGGACTTGAGCTTTTTTCTTGCTAACATCACCTATATATATTCCACCATTTTGGGTCGTTTTTGCAAGAGCCAAGTTGATTCAAATCCAAGTTAAGAAACAGTCTTTCTGTTTTGGCATCCAACTTGGAGACAGATGTTAACTTGAAGCAGGGATTCATCTACCCCCATGAAACTGCAAAGAGGTCTGGGGAGAATGAGCTTTTTTTAGCTCCTGGAAAAAATGTCTCTCCTCCTGTTGCTGCTGAAGTCCTGTTCCTGTTTCCACAGCAGCTGCTGACAACACTCAGAGCATCTGACCAGGTACACAGCAGGCAGCAGCACGACGGGGACCCTTCGAGCAGCCCCCAGAACTCTGCTACCATACAGATATGTTTAGGGATGAAGGGAAGGAAGGATGATAAAACAAGCAAGCAAAGAAAAAGGCAGTTTTGCTGCTGTGGTTATCATCCCCTGTGGGAGGAACCAGCAGCAGAGGGAGAATGCAGTATCTGTGAAACGTGGTGTGTGCAAGCGCGAGCCTGCTGCCTGCAATCACGATGCATCTTGGTTCTGAATTTAGACTCTTTGGCGTGATTCCAACCCTCAATAAGTCGTGCCGTGTGGACAGATATTATGTCCCTTCTGCTACTAAAACAACAAGCAGTCTTAAATAAAACAGCAGAGCCTGGAGCGTGCAGAAAACACTAGCACCTGGCAGGATCCATCTCACGCCCTGCATTCACCAGGGATGCAGGCGACATCTCACACAGCCCTCACAGGCTCTGTGGAGCTCCACACGGGGAACATCGGTGCTCTGTCCGCGGGAATGAGCAGGTTGAAGGGAAATGCTCGGCCTGATGAGCAGACATTGCGCTGCTTCCCCAGCAGGGATGAGCTGCAGCCTCGCTCAGGGACAGCGAGAGGGAGGGTCATCCCAGTAGACTGGCGTGGGGTGCCCAGGGAGGCTCAGATGGCTTTTTTCTGTGTGAACACCTGGGGCTCCCCAGCCAAGGAGGTGCCTGCGGGAGGCAGGATCGAGCCCCCCGCACCCCACCGGGCTCCACCACCAGTATTCCCGGGGACAGCGGACTGGTGGATGACTCCTCCTTGAACGGTCAATATTTAAGAGCAGCGCCGGTAGCCACCTCGCCATCACCCCACACACGGGTCCCGCTCCCAGTCCCCGGCCCCAAGCTCCCGAAAAGCCCCCGGGTTCTGGGTCCCCATGCCGACCCCGGTCCCCAAGCTCCCGCACAGCCATCGCGGCTCCGACCGCAGACAGAGAAGCCGAGAGCCGTGGGCATCTCCGCTGCGGGTCCGCCCGCGCTCAGCCGAGACCCCCGGGGCTCCCGCCAGGAACGCGTACGTACCGCTGAGGATGGAGCCCGCAGCCCCGCACCGTCCCTGCCGCTCACCGCCTGCGGATCCCGCCGCGCTCCCGGAGCCGGCCCCGCGCGGGGCGGGGCGGAGCGGAGCCGGGCGGGACGGTGCGGAGCCCTGCGGGGCGGGGCCGGGCGGGGCGGGGCGGAGCGGAGCCGTGCGGGATGGAGCCGGGCGGGGCGGGGCGGAGCGGAGCCGTGCGGGACGGTGCGGAGCCCTGCGGGGCGGGGCCGGGCGGGGCGGGGCGGGATGGAGCCGTGCGGGATGGAGCCGGGCGGGGCGGGGCGGAGCCGTGCGGGACGGTGCGGAGCCCTGCGGGGCGGGGCCGGGCGGGGCGGAGCGGAGCCGTGCGGGATGGAGCCGGGCGGGGCGGGACGGTGCGGAGCCCTGCGGGGCGGGGCCGGGCCGCACGCGCTCCCCGCCCGTCGCCGCCGCAGCCCCGGGATCCCGCAACGTGCTCGGGCACCGAGGCTGCGGGGGCAGAGCTGACTCCTGCCCTGCCCTGCCCTGTCTGCAGGGGCTCAAAGGCAGCAACTCGTCCTCGACGCGGGCCTCACCTCACTGCCATCCCAAGGAGCAGAGGCTGGAGCGAGCGCCCGGCTCGGCCCTCAACAGCTCTGTGCCCCAGCAGGGCCAGCAGCTCCATTCCCCGGCCCCGCGGCTGCTACCCTGCCCGCTGGCACAGCCAGAGCCTGGCAAACCCGGGACCTGCCCAGCCAGAGTTTGCTTTAGGGCTGCCCTGGGCGACGGCCCCAGTCTGAGTAAACATTTTATCCCCATGAGATAGGTGTAGGTGCTGCTCATAACTGGCTGCTGGTGTCTCAGACTCTCCAGACTGCTCCACGTTACTTCCCATCTCTCTGGGAAATCAAACGAATCCACTGAAATTAACCCCATCGGGAAATCAAATTAATCTAGTGAAATTAACCCCAACAGCACTTAACATTAATTATAAATGATGTTACCCACATTTGAGTTGCACATGCCAAATGATACACGTGCATCAGGGGTGAGGTTAACACAGTCTCTGACAGCAATTTGCAAAAATTAGTTAAAATCAATAACCAGCACAGTCATTTCAGTTTCTAGAAAGCCTCTCCAGCGGCAGACAGAGGAATTACCCTCACGGGAAGCAGCTGGCAGCAGCAGGCATGTATGCCACAGCTCCTGCCGAGGACAGCAGGGCCTTACACTCCTAGAAGTCTCTTCCAGGTGTGGCTGTCACTTCCCTCCCTCCCCACCCTGCTCCAGGGGCTCTGCAACCCCAGAGACCCCTTGCCCTGCAGGAAGAGCACCCACACCCCTTCCTATCCTGGGAAAGCTAAGCCTTTTGGGGTCCCCCTCCCTCCACAGCCACTCTCCCACTGTTGCTCTTGTCCATATGATTCTGGGCAGATAAATACTTCAGGGCTTTAAGGGCTCTTAGAGCAAAACTACTGTTGAAATGGAGAGAGAAAAGCTTTTAGTGTGGCAGCCACCCGGGGACTCAGCATGTTTCAGAGCTCTTTGCAGGCCAGAGAACAGACGCTGTGCTCTCTGTGTCTGGAGGCCCATGAGGCTTTTATGTTAATGGTGTTTTATCATCAAACACAGGATGGGAACAGACAGCGATGCATATGTATCAGCAGGGAGAGCCACAGCATATGCCTGGGATGCAGCTCCCAAGGGAAGAATTTAAGCACTGAACAAAATCGAAATATCAGAACATATATTTTCCAGTGATCACTGATGGCTGGGCCCTGGCTCCCATTTGGTTTTTAAGTAAATATGAAGTGTGCTGCATGCATAAAACAGATCCTCAACAAGTTTGTGCTTGACCAAAAGCACAGGGAACTTAAAAGCAAAGTTTAGGTGGGCAGTCCCTTCCACTGCTTTAAAAACCTAGTGGCACGTACACAGTGTTTGCAGCTCCCGGTACAACTACTGCACCTGGAAGTTTATTTTAAAGCAAAGCCCAAGATGTTCAGGTGTCCCAGGGCTCCCAGACAGGCTGGGCTTAGGTGGCCCATGTCAAAACCATGAGGGCTTGTGACAGAGCAAGCGGTGCTGGCAGGTGATGTGCCCGTGCTCCCCCCAGCCCTGCACTCACTGGCCCCCCTTACCTGCTGGGAGAGCCCAGGTCCGCCCGGCTGACAATGCGGTGCTGGTGGGGTGAGTAGAGCCACTGGAAAGCTGTCAGCGTCCTCTCCTCGATGCGAAAGCGGCCTTCTCGCACGTACCTAAAAATAACATCCAGAGAGACTGAAATATTCATTAGTGCTGGATTGCGGGGAGGGAGCGGCAGGACTCATGGAGTGGCTGGCTCAGCAGAGCCACTCGGACCTGCAAGTCCAACACCACCACATTCTTCAGGGGAAGCAGAAAATGACATTACAGACTGTCTGCCTGCATCCCTGCACCATCCCTGTCCCCCACTGCCCATCAACCAACCCTCCCACAGGCACATGGCCATGGCTGGGACAGGGCATTCCTTGAAGGTGACCCCCAGAGAGGGGGTCCCTGCACCCTCCAGATGGGCATCTGTGGGACCCTGCCAGCTGTAGCCCCTGTACAGCCCCAAAGCAACTGGGGGACCCCTGGGCCAAACCCATGAGCACCCGTAACTGCCATGTGCAAAAAAGCAAAGAGCAAACATTTCCAAAGCAGCACAGGATATTCCTCTGCAAAGGCCCAGGGGACAGAGGTACAGCACTGTCATCCTGGGTCACAGCCTGCCCCCGATACCCACCCACCCAGCCCTGTCCCTAGGCCAGCACTAGCTTCAAGGCCAAGATAATGCCTTTCTAGCATCATTTCAAATGTCAGGCCAGATGTTGAGGCTTATTAAGTAATATTCAAGTGATGAATCAATGGTTATGAATTCAATTAAAGAAGTACAGATTCTCTATCAAGTGAGCAAAAGCCTAGTAACCACAGATCCCATCCTTTAGAATAAAATCTTGCTGCCTGCCTCCATCCCAGCAGCCAGCTGCACTTCACACACCCTGCTCTGAACATGAAATTTCATCAGCGAGCAATTAATAATTGAAAGCCTCTGTGGTACTGGTTGGAGACACACGCACAAACAGCTGCAGCGCCCATGAACCTCAGCCAGGGCGGGCTCATGTCCTCTCCTCTGTGTGTGGATGCTCCAGGAGGTTCATTCCCAACATTAACTACAAGGATCCAGCCACATTGCTTTGATGGGGCAAAGGGGATGCACCACAGTGCCATGAGCTCCACGCAGCCCTGATGAGCCGCTTGCTGCTGCTGGGCTCTTCTACCTGCCTGAACCCACCCTGCCCAGCCCAGCACTGGGGGGTCCTGCGGAGCAGGGGGTACAGGAACCTGGATCTCCTGTTGCAGCTAAAGGAAAGGCTTCTTGAGCATCCCCAGCACGGAGTGACCTGCCAATTTTCTTGGTAAAAGCAACCAAGCATGGTGCAGTCCCAATGCTCCCTGCAGCCCTGGTATATGATAACCCTGCACAGAGCAGAGGCAGGGAGTCCTCTGGGAAGTGGGGGGTGAGGCAGTGGAGATGCAGAACAGCCAGCCCAAGCAGCCGCTATAACAGTTTGGGTCTAAGTGTGCAAAGAAAAAAGTGGTTTTTTTCTGCACAGAGGGGGAAGAAGGGAGAGGGGGAAAAAAAAAAAAAAAAAAAAAAGCTTCAGTGACTCCCACTCTGCCTACTGAGCTCCTGCCTGGCTCAGGCTCTGATCCCACCCGGGAGCTGCCGGGAGCAGCCTGGGCCCCATCCTGGACCTTCCATCAGTATCCCTGTGGAGTCACCCAGCCACAGCTTGGCATCGCCGCAGCGCCCTGCTCAAAAGTCACAAGCTTCGGACGTCACAAACTGCACAATTCAACATAAAAGAACACAGAGGAAGCTTGTTCCCAATGTCAGCCCGTCCCGGTTGCTCCGGGCACGGCCAGCGCCCTGTTCCCAGCCCCATCTCTGAACGCCAGAGCTCGGAGCAGCCTCAGCACCCCACGCGTGTCCCGGGGACTCCCCCCGAGTGGGGGGACCCCGGCATCCCCGGCACGTGCCGCTTCCGCGCTTCCTTCTGCGCGGGCAGGGACCTTTCCCAGGTGCAGGAAGTCTTTGGGATCCGACTCTTTTCTGCCTCTGCAGGACGCCAAATGCCAGCAATCCCCCTCCAAGCACGGATTCGCCCTCTCCCTGCACCCCAACGTGTCCGTCCCCCCCAGCTGGAGCAGGCGCCCCGCCGGGAATCCCCGCACCCAGGACAACCCCCCTACAGCCGGGACCACGCGGCGCCCCTTGCAGCGCCCGAGATCCGGGGCGAGGTCCTGTGTCCCCCCAACCCCGCTCAGGGCTCCCCCGCGAGGGTTCCTCTCCTCTCCCGGGCTGGGAGCACCCCCCACGATAAAGCCCAAACCCCCTCACAAACTGAGCCCCTCCCTGTCTCCCGCTCGGGCCCCCCTTCCCGAGTGTGCCGGGCCCCCCTTCCCGAGTGTGCCGGGCCCCCCTTCCCGAGTGTGCCGGGCCCCCCTTCCCGAGTGTGCCGGGCCCCCCTTCCCGAGTGTGCCGGGTCCCCGTTCCCCAGTATGCCGGGCCCCCCTTCCCGAGTGTGCCGGGCCCCCCTTCCCGAGTGTGCCGGGTCCCCGTTCCCCAGTATGCCGGGCCCCCCAGCCGCACTCACCAGCGCACCAGCTCCCAGCGCCGCTCTCCTGCCGCTTTGCCCGAGGCCATCCCGGGGGTCCCGCCGAGCAGGGGGTGGGGAGGGGGGGCCCTGCAGACCCCGCTCGGAGCCGCCGGCGGCTCCTCAGCACCGGCCCCGGGCTGAGCCGGCTGCGTCTGCTCCTGCGCTCCCGCCCCCTCTGGCGCCCGGGGGGACCCGGGACAGGAGGGGGGGCCTCGGCCCCGGGCAGGTGCGGGGGGGCCGCACCGCCCTGCCCGGTTATGTAAAGCGTTATGCAATGCCCCCCACCAGGGCAGCCCCGAGGGACGGCCAGGACGGCTATGGGGGGGGACACAACGCCCCCGGTGCCCCTCTGCGGACCCCGGAGTCTCCCACCGACCAGCTGGATCCCGCCCGGGGCTTCAGGGAAACGTTCGTTTTCCCGCTTAGGGCAAATCCGCACCGAGCATCCCAAAGGACCTCGGGAACAGCCACTGGGGTAAAGAAACCCTGAAACGAGCCCCCGCCAGCCTGGCCCTCCCCAAGCCCCCCACTCACTCCACCCCTCACAACCAGTGTGCAGGGGTTAGTGGGGGCCCCACCCCTGATTCTGTCACGGTCCTTGCTCGCCATGAGAGTACCCACCCAACTGACTTGGCAGATCTATTCTCCCATAGGTTCGAAGGAGCCCTGAGCCAGAGGTTCCCTCTAGGAGCCCCTGGGTGCTGTGAGGGGCTCAAGAAGTAAATTAGGACCCCAGTGTTCCTTCAAGGAGCTTCAACTAACACTGAAAGCTGTTTTCTCAAAAGTGGTGTTCTGGTACTAAATCCTCACTTTTCTGGTCTTTGAGAACTTAATTCACAGCTCAGCAAACCCGGGTGCTGCATCCATAATCCAAGAACTTAATTTAAACTAAATGGCATTAATTACTCAAGAAAATACCTATTACTGGTAATGATGGAGTCCTTGGGTCCACACACATCTGAAGAGCATTGGTGTCTTCTCGCAGCTGGGCAGCAGAGGGTGCTTTGCTGTGTCAGCTGGAGAGGCTGTGCCTTGCCTGGGCCACAGAAAGGGAATCAGATGGGGGTCTTCGGAATCTGGGCAGTGATCTGCCCTCTGGAGGGGCTCTCACCTCCTATAAGTTACGGGCTAAAGGCTGGAGGGCACAGCCTGCCCAGACAGACCATGTCCATGCACCAGATGGGCAGCTGGAAGCTGCTCTGCCACAGGGGCCAGCACCTTGGCCATCAGCTGGATGTGTCAGCTGAAATGGTAGCCAGGAAATCACTGGTATATCATATTTGGTGAGCAGGCAGCACAGGGCTCACTGCTTGGCAAGGCCCCACTCTGCAGAGCCCCAAAGCTGTGCCGGGCCTCATGTTTGTACACACAGAGAGAGCCCCAGGGGAACGACTGAGCTGGTCCCACTGCTCCAACCACTTGTGCTGTCCCCCAGCAGGGTAGAGCCAAGGCTGACCCTTCACTGACCCTCACCCCGGCCTTGGCTTCTCTCTCTAGTCCTTGTACCACACTTCAGGAGGTCATGGGCAGGGGAGCAGTGACGGGATGGAGGGAGGAATGAGAGGAGGCTGAAACTCACCCTCCTGCCCCTGGACCCCAGGAGCTGCCCTACCCCTGCTTCAGCACAAAGATCTTTGCGGACGTCAGAGATTTAAAAGTAAAAACAACTTTTATTATAAAACATTTGAAAATTGAAAAGAAGTTCTAAAATAATGAGAAAAAAAATTGGAGTGTTCACATATCACATACATGCTAACGTGGAGGGACAAATTGCATTGCTTAGCTCAAGCAAATATCCTTATGAGAAGATATTTTAAAGTCCCTGTGGAAATGTTAAGCTAATGTTAAATTTATTAAAACCCTCCAGCTTTTAGCCTTTAGACTTTAAAGGAGCCTCTTATTAGGTTCTTCAAAGCAATTAAAAGACACACACACACTATCTTTCAATTAGGCTAAAAAATAGTATTTGAGATGAAGTTAAACTCATTTTTAAATTAAATGCAAAAATCCCCCTAATAATTAACTCGGGGATAGAGAGGGTGAAGCTCTGATCTCAAAGCACTCCCACAGTTAGCCCGGAAGGGTGCAGGATTCAGGTTTAACTCCAGTGCACACAGAATGATTCCTGTTGGGAGTCAGCTGTTTGGTCCAGGAATCCGGTCACCGCCGAGGGATCTGTGCTCACCCAGCGCAGCAGCTTGGCCACATCCAGACTCGCAGTCAGAAGCTCCATCCCTCAGCTCCTCCAGCAGCCCAGGAAGGAGGGATGCTTGGGCAGGAGCAGCCCCAGGTGCTCCCCGGGGCTGTCTCTGCCCATCGACTGCGGTGCAGGATCCCTGCCGTCCTTACCCATCCTCCCGGGACAGGTATCTTGGCTAAGACGGCATCCACCAGACCCCAGTGTCAGAGCGAGACTCAGAGGCCTCTGAAGGCAGAGCGAGGCCGTGGTGCACAGCACCCCTTGTCCCCGCAGGGCAGCACGGTCACGACCCCCGCCCCAGCCCTCCCGACTGCCCAGCACCAGGCGCGGGGGGTCAGCTCAGCCCCAGCAGGAAGCCCCGGCAGCAGCGGGGCTGCAGCCCTACGGGACCGTGCCCCAGTGCCACCCAGGGCTGCACGGGCGCTACCCGCACTGGTGCCGCTGCCAGCACCGCTGTCCTTCCCGCTGTCGGTACCGCTGTCTGCGCCGGTGCCGGTGCCGGTACCACTAGAGGTCAGTGCCGGCACGGAGCGACAGTAGCGGCAGCGGCCGAGCCCAGCCCCTCTGGCAGAGCTGCCGCCCACAGCCCCACCCACAGTGCTCACATCCAGCATCCCTCATCCTCACATCCCGCATCCTCACGTCCTCGCATCCCAGATCCCCACATTCCACATCCCCACAGTCTGCATCCCTGCATCTTCACACCCCTGCATCTTTACATCCCTGCGTCCCACATTCTGCATCCCCTCAATCTCCACCAGTCTCCCGTTCACTGTGGAACTGGTGATGGGAAACATGAACAGAGTGTGTGCATCGGGTTGACCCCAATCTGCCAGGTGGTCGCTGTGGAGGCAGCTGGCATTATCCTGTGCCATGCTGGGTGCAGAGGATGCGTGGTGCTCTGCTGCCATCCGGCGTGGCAGGCTGCATCCTGGAGCGATGACCTCATTTACAGAGCGGCTCTCTGTCCCTGAGTACCCGACCTTGACTGTTTTATCCAGTGGAAAATCAATGAAAATCGTTCAAACCTCATAAAACATGATGCACTCAGACAACCCCTCTCCCCTCCTCCCATCTGTAGCTCACTGCTACTCAAGTTATCACCCAAGTTAGGGGAAGACACAACACGACATTAAAAACACCCACACACCCTAAACTTGGCACACTGCCCTGAGAGGGACACTGCCCTACAACTCCTCTGCGTGCTGGTTGCACTCTGGTATAAGCAGAATCGCAGTAGTTTTAATGTGAGGATGGCAGCACAACTCAGCTGAGCATCAGAGCAGGAACACTGCACTCTCTGTGGCAGATTTGGGTTTAAGGGAACGGGGATCAGCAGATTGTCAGCTGATGGGGAGGACGCTACCATTTCTCTGCACCGTCACTGCCGTGCGGCATGGAACAGGCCACCGCATACCAGCTTCCCACCAGAGAGGCACAGAGGATTGAGTCATCTTTGAATGTGGAGCCCCAGCTGGTCTGGTCACCGCAAACAAAAGGCATGAAGAATCAGTTACCACATGAGTAAACAACCTTTTTGTGCTATCTCTATGAACGCAGCTTTGCTGGTTCAACCCACTGGTTTCCTGGCTGCAGGCGGGCCCACATTTGACTCACATCCCCCCGACTGGCGGTAACGCTGCAGCCCCCACAGGGACACACCGCCGCTGCCTCCCCCGCAGACCTCGAGCCCCCCGCTCTGGCCCCCTGGGGCTGCTCGGGGGTCCCCGCGCCCGGGGCTGGGCGGGCGGCGGCCGCGGGGCCCGACGAGGCTTCAGCACCGCGGACAGCGGCGGGAGCGGCGGCGGCGACCGCTGGGTCTCGGGGAGCGGGGACACGAGAGACCTCGGGGACCGGGACAGGAGACACGAGGGTCTCCCGGGAGAGCAGCCCCGCCTCACCGGAGGTCCCTGAGACCAGGGTCCTGAGAGTCCAGGGGAGCGGGACCCAGCCCTACCGAAGGTCCTGAGAAGCGGGAGAGGGGCCCGAAGGTCCCGGGGAGCGGCGGCCCCACCTCACCGAGGGTCCCGGGGAGCGGCGCCCCCACCTCACCGAGGGTCCCGGGGAGCGGCGGCCCCACCTCACCGAGGGTCCCGGGGAGCAGCGGCCCGTTCCCGATGCGGCTCCCCTTTCAGCGGTTCCCCCGGCCCGGGTCCGGGGCAGTGTCCCCGGCGCGGGGGTCTCTCCCCGGTGCCCGTGGCCGCCCGCCCCGGCGGAGCTCCCCAGTTCCGGTCACGTTGCCGCCTGTTTACGGGCGGCGGGGCCGGGCCGGGCGAGGCGGGGCCGCCGCAGGCAGCGCGGGCAGCGCGGGCAGCGCGGGAGCCGGCGCGGCCCCGGCCCCGGCGCCCCATGACACCCAGCGGGCGCCCCGCGGGGCCCCGCAGCTCCCCCCAGGTAAGGACCGGGCGCGGGGCCGGGGGGTGCGGGGCCGGGGGGCGCGGGGCCGGGCTGCGGAGCGGGCGAGGTCCCCAGGCTGCGGGGGCGGCCCCGCAGAAGTTCCCCGCAGCCCCGCTGTGCCGGGTCTAGGAGTTGGTTCTCCCGGTACGTGACTCCAGCGGCGGCGTCGCTCCCCCCGGTAGCGCCGGTGCCCGCCCCGCCGCCGGGCTGTCCCCGCTGTCCCCCCGAGCCTGCCGGGCTCTGCCGCCCGCTGCGGAGCTCAGCGCCGGCACCGGGCACTGTCGCTGCCAAACCGCGGCGGGCGGGCGGGCGGCACCGCGGGAGCCCCCCGGGATGGAGGATTGGCCCGGAGCGGCGGTGACGGGCCCGGTTCGGCTCCCGGCGCAGAGCTCGATCCATAGCGAATTCCCCCGGAGACGGGAGGAGAAAGCACGGCCTTGCCTTCAGAATCCGCAGCACCCTGACAAGCCTCACTGGGGCTGTTCTTCAGGCAGTTGTGCTCAGAGAATTGAGAGAAAACACAATAATTTATAATCAACGTCTGTATTGATTTTATCTGTAAATAGATACTGACAGATAATGAATAGCAAACAGCACTCTGAGTGTAATTCTGCCTCTGCTGAGATCAGGGAAGGCTTCCCACTGACTTTTCCAAGGCCGGGATTTCACCTCTGGTTTCTATTCCTGGCATTGCTACTGCCTCTGTGACCTTCTGCAAGTTTCTGAGCTTCCTGCTGTCTAATTTCCCTACATTAAAGATACACTGGCTTCGTGGCATTGCTGCTAAGTTTTTCTTTGTATTCTTTGAGCTGTAAATACTAAGCACTATGGATTTCTAGTGTGTATCAGTGTTTATTCCTGTATATGTTTTAATGTGATGGAGAGGGGGTTGCTGGCAAGCACAGCAGGATAAATTATCGACCTATTCCTGCAAGCCTCAATTGTGCCCTCTGACTCCAAGCTACTTTGCCATTTATGGGCAATAATGATCCCATGGATAAGGGCTGGACCTTGCTGTGGCGGTGTGTGTGCAGGGGTACATGGACATGCAACACTGCATCTGCCTTTCAGATGCATCATTGAGATGGAGGGTTTTCCTTGGGTCAAAATTTTGGGATTCTGATTTGCCCTGATCAACAGACTTCAGTAGAGTTTTGCCCCGAAAGCAAATTCTCAACCAAAGCAAATCAACCTGGGCAAAGGAAATCAACTCTTGCAACTGATTCGGTCATTGTCACTACTCCAAGAGGCTACTTCAGTCATTTTGGTTTGTGAAATAAGAATTTGATAAACTGGGGTGAAATTGCAAATCTCACTGGGGTTTTCCAACAGTGTTTTGAGATTAGGACTCCCAATGTGCTTGTCCCAAAGTTTGTGGTTGCATGGTGAAAAGATAAGGAGTGAGGGGAAAATGTGGTTTAGAGGCAGGGCAGGCCCACAGGAAGGCTCAGTAGTCAAGGCTGTGCCCATGGTCCCCCCATGTGGAGAACTGCAGGGGACTGAGCCCAGCACTGGCTCAGCAGTCCTATGCTCAAAGTCTTGGATGATCAGCATGGGAAATCTGTTTCTGGAAAGCTCTCAGTGATGGATCAAAGCTCCCTGGATGTCTGGTCTCCAAAACTGGGGAGAGCTGTTCAGGCCGAGCTGAGCAGGGGCCAGCTCAGGCTGTAGGTGTCAACTTTGAATAGGGGCAAACCCCACCACTCAGCTGATTGCTGCCTCCTTTCCTTCTGTGTGTGTACATGTACAACTCTCAGAAGCACAAGGGCACAGAGTATCCTTCAAGCTAAAGAGAACTATCGCTTACCCTTGGCTTTGGTTATGAATGACGTTGTTTTCTGGAGTTGTAACCTAATATATAACTCCTCAAAGCTGCCGAGTACACGGTCACTTTGAGAGCTTCCACCACCAGTTGCCTTGGCAAGTTAGAACTGGTCTGGAAAAGAGAAGTAAGCAGCAAGGCAGGGATCAGAACAGGGGCATCCAACCTCATTCCTCCTCGCTGCAGTACAAGAATCCTTTTGGGAGCTACACTTGTCCAGTTGGGGCAGGGGGAGGTGATGGGAGGGGCAGCTGTAGTCACTGAGTCCTACTCAGAGGGAGAAGGGAAAGTTCAATGGAAAATTTGCAGCCATTTCTACTGAAGACATTTCAACTAAACAGAACAAAGTGCTTGAAAATAGCACTATGTGTCCCCTGGGCTTCGGCCAACCTACTTTCTGATGTTTCCCAAGATGAAGTACCACAACTCCCATCAAGAAGCTGCTCCAGAGCCCAGCCCATCGCAGCCAGGGCTGGCAGGAGGGTGTATCCATGGTATGGTTTGCATCCCTGGTCTCTTGCAGATGCCAGTTAACTCCCATAATTATTGCACTGGCACGAGGACGTAGAGCCCTCCTAGGGGCCAGGCCAGTCCCAGCCCCTGGCACAGACCCCTCTGGTAGGGACAACCAGAGCAGAACACAATTGGGATCATTTTTACTCCTATACCTGCCAAGCTGCAGCTTCCCTCCTGCTGGGCTGGGTGTGGGGAGCAAGGACAGATTCCACACACCACTAAATGTTATTTCCCAGGATTAATGGTTCTTTCAGGGGTTATTTTTATCTCTCTGTGCAGCAGCACAGGTGGGTGGCTCACGCAGCTGCTTTGCTGAAGCCATTGATGGCACGTGGAGCTGGACCCCCAGCCCAGCTCAGACACCAGCAGCTCTTGTCTGCCAGGCAAGTCACCAGGGGAGACATTTCTTCTCCTGGAAGACAACACGACTCCTCTCGCCACACAGCGCTGATCGGGTTAGACGGAGCAGATTGTATTTTTCATGTGCTGGATTGCTTGCTGCAGTTCCTGCTGTGTAATGTGTGGCTTGGCAAGGGAGAGCCAAAATCGTCTCTGGTGCAGCTCCCACCTGGGGACGGTGGGGAGCAATCCTGTCCCAAATGCATCCTGCTCGGCGATAAAATATTTCCTGGGGCCAAATTCAGAACAGAAAGGGCTGCTGCGATGTCAGGGGCCATGCAGCAGCATTTTCTGCCCATGCAGTCTCTGAGCAGGCAGGATGGGACCTGGCCCCACAGGCACTGGGTGATGAGAGGTCTGGGGCCATTCCCTGGGGATCAGCTAAGCAGGGCTGCTTCCCCCACAGCCACATCCCTGTGGAAAGGATCGAGGAGAGCAGGCCCCACCCTGCACCCACAGGCTCTGGCCCTCACAAGGGCTCTGGGGCTCACAAGCCCTGTGTGCTGCTGCACGTTCGATCACCAGCCGTCTCCACTCCCCACAGGCCTGGACCGTGAATTTGGTTACGATGGAGACGGTGTCCCTGGAGCACCAGATCCAGAGCGTGCAGCGGCACATCGCTTTCCTGAAGAAGGAGCAGATGGAGCTGCTTCATGACCTGCACCTGGAGATCCTCCGCTTGCAGAAGCACTGCTCAGGTGAGCGCTGGGAGGGCCACAGTGTGTGGGAGCTGCCTGCTCACAGAGCACCTCGGGCAGGGAGGCTCCTGCTGGCACCCCAGGGTGCTCACGCAGGCACTGGGCAGGATGCAGGGAAGGCAAGCCCCAAACTGCAGCACGGGGCGGGGGGCTCTGCCTGGCTGTGGGTTGCACAGCTGCTGGCCCCCACCCACAGCCCCACTGCAGCAGTGTCACTGTCCCCTCCAGCCATCCCCACAGGAGTGACAGCTGCCCAGCCTCCTGCCACCACTGAAACTCATTCCAACTTGTGCCACTGCTCTCATCAATAATTCAGCTGTAGCTAATTACGCCTTGTCTTCCAGCCTCTCATCCTCACGGATTCCTGGGAAACAAAGACATGTCTGCACTGATAAAATTGGCTATTTTCCCCACCCCTTCTGAGCTTTTGCTGTTCTGTTTCATTGTTTTAATGGCTTCATCTGTGGCCTCTCCAGACAAGCAAGGTAGTGGGGTTTTCCTGCCTAAATCAGACTGGGGGGTGTGTCCCCAGGGGATGAAATGAGCCTGCTGCACAGTTGGTTATCAGTGATCTCCCCTTCCCAGTGTGACCCATGGACAGCCCTGTCTGACCGGAGAGGTCCTGTCCTCGAGGTGAGGTGTGTGGTTCTGCACTGCCTGTTCTGCCAGGGGTGGTGGGGGCAACACCTGGGTAGTTTTAAGGTGACTCTGCTGACATTTGAATGCCATTATCTGGGGGGGTTGTTTGCAGAAGAGTGGGGGCAGTCCGTCAGTTCTTCCTCACTGTGGCCCTGTGGAGCTGTGTCTGCTGCCCTGGCGCTGTTGTTTCTGACTTTTTCACTGTTCCCTTGGTCTCTTCGAGGCATCCCTGTGGGAAGGGCTCTCCCTCCCACAGAGCTGGTTCTAATCTGCCCCTCGGGGATCATGGAGACAGTACTGGGGCAAGTCCCTACCAGACCCCATGGCTCCAGCACAGAAGCTTAGAGCCCAGGCTGTATGTGTGTCATCCCTGCAGGATGTTCAGCAGGGTGGTGTCTTTGGAAATAGGCAACTGCTTTGGTTTTCATGTGGAATATATCTGAGATTCCAAACCTATTATTTTAGCTTCAGAAAAACAGCACAATGGCCATTGATTCCCACTGGGGCAGTTGGGAACACTGAATGCTTTCCAGAAACTGCAATACGTTCTCAGGTACTCCTGCCTTCTCACTACAGATTTGTTTTCCAAAACAGACAGGCAGAGCAGCCTGAGCCAAGCGTTCTGTTTCAGGAGGATGGCAGTGATGAGGATTAGAGTCAACATGCAAGCAGATTAAAAGAAAAATGTAGGGCAAAGATTAACCATTTGAACTCATTTTCAGGGGGGAAAAAAGCCCCCAAAGAGATGAATGCTGCTGCTGCCCCTCTCCTCCTCTGCTCAGGGCTGTTGGTGGTTGGGCGGGCTGTGATAATTAATTCAAAAGGGACTGTCTGGAGGAGTGTGCAGAGTAAAGTGAACTCCAGAAGGTCCCTGAGCTGCCCTCTGTGAGCTGGTATTGTAGCCCGGGACTAAGCAGAAAGCAGGCAGAGAGCAGGCAGCATGTCAGGGCTGAGCAGGCAGGGAAGGGCTGCAGCTCGTGGGATTTGGAAGCTCCACGTTGCAGTGGAGCAGGGCAGCATCCTTCTGCAGGCACATTGTGCCAGGATGAGGCAGTCCCGCTTGCATCACACACAGAGCCAGCGATCAGCCTGGAGCAGTAAATTATGAAATGCTTCGGGTGGCAACTTACACTTTGATCTATTTTCAGTCCATTGCTCTGCTCTTTGCCCTGATTTAAAGCACTGAAAATGGTTTAGCAACTCTCTTAAAAAAAGGAAAGGCATTGCCAGAGGAATGGAGCCTCCCACTCTGCTGTGGGATAGGACCCACGAATGCTGCCTTGGCCAGCAGGCTGCTTAATAACATAAATTGCCAGAATTAGCTCAGTCTGATGGCCACGCTCCCACATGGGCCTGGCAGAGGCAGCGCTGCATTCTCAGTAATGTCCAGTGCCCCAGAGGGAGCAGAGGAAGACACAGGGAGTGCAGGATGGGTGGGATGCCCCTCTTCAGTCCTGTTCCATTTCTCTTCCAGAGCTCACCCATGACCTGGAAATGAAAGAGCTGGAGGCCCGGCAGCAAGGTAAGGGCACAGCTCTGGGCACAGGGTAAGGGGTGGTGGGTGTGTGGGTGAAAAGCCTGGGCTGGAGGGGACCCATCGGGGCTGCCCAGGGAGGGGACATGGACTTTGTCTGAGGGGACAGAGGGGCTGAGGGCAGGGCTGGGAAGGCAGCATGCAGTTCACAGGCTGCTGGCAGCACAGTAAATGCTGGTGTCACCCAGGAACCCCACAGCTGGCAGAGGATGCTCTGTGAGCAGCCTGGTTCCTCTCCTCCATCCCAGGGATGAAGCTGTAACTCCTCCCTGGTGCTGCCTGGGCACAGTCCCTGGCACGAAGCCCCAGCCTGCGCTGTGTCCTCGGTGCCAGGGCTGGCCGTGCCAGGGTGGGTGCAGGCTGCTTTCACTGGGGCTGTTGGGGTCCTTGCCCTTGGCACCCTTACACAGTGCCATGGCTGGCTCCAGGGGGGATTCTACTCTCCCAGCTCCTCCCGTGGAGCCAGGGGCCCTCCCGTGCACCAGTGGGCTCTCTGATGGTGAAGGGTCTGGCACCCAGCCCACCAGGTGCCATCAGGGTGTCATCAGCCACAACGCAGCGAGTCCCACCCATGGTCCCCGCCCCTCCTTTAGCCTTTTAGAGCTGACAAAGAGCACGATCATTTTGCCACGTTTATGGGGCAGCACCTCCTTTACCATGCCATCAAATGATTGCTCTTCTAATGCCATTCATGGAACAATTACTGCGTGCAACTGCCTCCCTGGGACCTCATTATAAAGCATTTTCCCTCTGCAGCAGCACTTAGGAGCTGAGGCTGTGAGGGACTGCCAATCCTGTAGTAAAAAGCAGAGTATTGCAGAGGATGGCAGCAGGTCTGGGCAGGCCAGGGAGCGTGGGCGGGTGCCAGCCAGCGCCCTGCCAGGGGCTGGGTGTCAGAGTGGGTGGCTGGGGCTGCTGGGGGCAAGAGTCCAGCCCAGCCCTCCTGCTGCCCACCGAGCTCTGCCCATCCATCCAAGGTGCGAATCCCCCTGGCTGCCTGACCGTCCTGCACCAGGACGAAGTTCCCCAGAGCCCAGTCCTCCCTCCTGGCACGGCAGCTCCTCCTCTGCTGAGCACAGCCCAGCTCTTCTGTAATCCTGGATTAACATCACCATCCTTGTTAACCAGGCTGTGGAGTCCAAGGGCTTGAGGCCAAAGCTGAGCTGATGATTTCCCTGAACCATTTCCTTTCCTGTCCCAGCCCATGTATGCCTCCATGTCCTCTGCACAAACTCAGAGTCACTTTTAGGGTGAAAACTTAGTTACCTAGGGAAATTTTAAAACTCTGATTTAAAGGTAGAGATGGCAGGTTCCATGGCAACAACATCCTCCACTGAAACTGCCTTTGCTGTCACCCCACATTTGGGTGTTACATGTGGCACTGTGCCAGCGGCACCGTGGCTCAGCGCTGACAGGGTTCCTGTGCCTGTGCTGGCAGCAAGCCCACGCTTGGGCAGCTCGTGGGGAGTTTTAGAGCCCCAGCTCGAAGAAGAATCTCAATGGCACTGGTGGGGCATGCTGGTACCATGGAGTGGTCAGTAGCCATACCCACACTGGGAGCACGCACCTGGCAGGAGCAGCGGACGGAGCCACTGCTGCCTGACCCCTCTCTGTGCTTTGACTCGCAGATATCCTGGACCGGGAGCTAGAGGAGAAGTGCCGGGCCATGGAGGCCCAGCTGCAGGAGAAGGAGAAGGACAACCTGGAGCTGCGCAAGGAGCTGCAGCACAAGGAGACGCTGGTGGCTGCGCTGCGGTCCAGCCTCCGCAGCAAGGAGCGCCGGTTCCTGGAGGAGCTGAAGCGTCGGAGCCACCGCGTCACCATCCTCGACACCGAGCTGCAGAAGCAGACGGAGGCGGCCGCCTACCTCTCCCTGCAGCTGCACGCCACGGCCCAGCGCCTGCCGGGCCCCCGGGCGGGCGGGCGGCCGCCCCCCGAGCAGCCCCCGGCCGAGGGCAGGCCCCGGCGTCGCGGCCACAGGGCCCCTGCCCGGCGCCTGCCCGGGGACGGTGGCCGCCCCAGGGACCTCGTGCTGGAGGAGCACGAGGCCATGCCCGACCCAGCCCTCTTCCTCTACACGACGCGGCCGCACGCCCCGCAGCGCCTGTCGCCAGAGCCCCCAGCCCAGCCCCGCGGCTCCACCGGCACCGCTGCCCGGGGGCAGAGACCGCCACGGCAGCCCCCGCAGGACCAGGCGGCCAGGGCCAGATCGGCCACGGGCGAGCCCGGAAAGAGGCAGGGGGCCGGTGCCCACGCTGCCCACCGGGCCCAGGAATAGGCATCGAGGGGACGGCACGGCCCGACCGGCCGGGAAGGCCTGAGCCTGGCAGCACTGGGGCGGGCCAAGGTTCTTTTTCCCCATCCCCTGGTGGGGGTGAGGGGGCAGCAGAAAGCGGATGCCCTGCATGCACCTCCCACCCACGGGCAACCGGGGGGACTCCTCTGCCCGAAGGGTCTCAGCCAAGGGTGTCACTGGCGGGACAGGGGAGCACCCACCACCTGGGCTGTGGAGGGGACATGGTCCAGTGCCTGTCCAGAGCTTCTAAGGAAAGAAGGAGAGAGAGAAAGAAGGAAAGAAAAGAAAAAAAAGAAAGAAAGAAAAGCAGGAAAGCATTTCTGCAATGAGGAGATCTTCCTCCTGCTGCTGCCCTCAGAGTGGACACCAGCTGTGTTTTCCCCAGCCAGGGGTGCCGGGCGGTGTTTGTGCAGCAGCAACAGGCTGTGCAGTTTGTGGCTTGGCACAGTGGGATGAGCTCAGCCAGGCCTCCAACCCTGGGCATCACCAACACTGGGCTGGCCTGGAGAGGGCCCAGGACATCATCAGGAAGGTTCTCCAGGATGTAGGCAGCTGAACAACAGTCCATCCTGTGGGTGACAGAAGGATCCCCTTCCACAGGGACAGTGCTGCGTGCCAGCCAGGTCCCATCCTGCACTCTCCTGTGCAGCAGTTTGGCTGTCTCTGAACTCTGTCTCCACATGGATTTCCCCCACATTACATTCACACACAGGACTCAGACAAGGTGGCTGGACAAGGGCTGGGAGCACCAGTCCCACCAGTCCCCCCATGGCTCCTTGCCCACCACAGCCAGGCTCCACGTGCTGCTGGAGCAGGGCTGTGCCCTGTGCCCCCCGCACAGGGCTCTCGGCACCAGCATTTCGGTTCTTAGGCACATCTAACAGCCAGGTCTGGGTTTGCTGCCGAGGGCCGAGCAGCCCCCCTGTCCTCCCTCAGCACCTCCCGTCCATCCCAGCACAGCAGTCATAGGCAGCTGCCTTCACCCTGCTGGGGCAGCCCTGCCCGATCTCCAGCCAAACCAGCTTTACAATCTGTTCCCTGGGTGTTGTGAAACACCCTTAGGAGAGGAGGGCTGCAGGCAGGGCAAAGATCTCGCTGCTCGGGCGCCCACGGGGCCTGTGCTGCTCGGGGCAATCCGAGGGGCAGGTTTCACCCCAGCACACGGGCTGCCAGCCCTGGCTGGCCCAGCTGTGCCAGGGCAGCAATGCCCAGTGCCCTGCCTGGCTGGTGGGCAGCAGCCTCCCACAGGCCCCTCACTGCCTCCACGGCTGGCACAGGCAGGAGGGAGCTGCAGGGGGCGATCAGATCCCATTTCCTTCCAGTTCGGTTTGAAACCTCTTCAAAGACGTCACCATCATAGACTAGTGAGGCTTGGCCTGCCCCCGCTCAGCCACAGCGTGCCCGTACAGTCAGAGCTGTCTATTTTTGTAGTTCAATATTTATATACTCTATTAAAATGCTTTTATGAGATTTGCAGCAGCAGTCCCCAGGCCAGCTCTTTGGTAAAAACAAACCTTGAAGCATGTGAGCTGCACTAGCAGGGCAGAAATTAGCAGCTTTTGTACATTTTCTTTGGCTGTAATGTGAATAGTCAGGCTTTGGAGGGCAAGACCCCTCTTGTTCCCCCAGAACACCCCTGAGGGCTTGGCCCCTGCAGTCTCCAGCTGCTTCCATGGTCCCTAACACACCCCTAGGTTTGGGAAGAAGCGCAGCAAAGCCACGCTGGACAGGACCCCCCTTGCAGGACCCAGGCAGCAGCTGCCCTGGCTGAAGGCTGGCCAAGGTGTGCAGCTCCTGGGGCACAAAAGTTATAGCAGGAAATTTTTGAAGCCCCTGACATGTCTGGAACTGCTGCCTCAGGAGCACAGAGCCCTCACCAGCCCCCACCTGCCTCTCAGATTGTCACCCCTGCAGGAGGCTGCACAGAGCACGTCCAGGGCACTCACAGGCCCTGGCAGAGCACTGTGTGCCCAGGCTGCCTGGGCACATCATTCCCGTGAGGTGCCCTTGGCCTCTGGAAATTGCTGTTTCTCTCAGGTTCTGAGAGGTTCTACTGAGGATTTGTCTCTCTGTTAAGGTGAAAGAGGCCAGTGAGTGTCCCTGTGTGCTCAGCTGTTCCTGCAGCTGTGGTGCACACAGCTGCTTCTCCCGTCCTTCCTAGACAATCCCAAAAGACACAATATGATGCATTTTTATTACCAACTCCTTGATGAGATCATGGAGTTCATGACCGACCCGAGCATTGAAAAGGGGAGGGAGAGGTATGATCCTTCTTCTATGTAAATACCTTCCTAACAATCATCATCCATAGTGCCTAGTATGTAAATGAAGCAACCCTATCTGAGCTGCAGGATCCTTTCCTCTCCACCACTAATTAGCAGCTTGCTCGAGGAGTTGATCTCATTCCCAGTCCCCTGATGCCTCTCCCTCCTCCCAGTGCTCCCGGTGCGGGTGGGCAGCTGGGCAGGTCCGGAGCCCCAGAGCCCACGGTCGGGCAGGCAGAGCCGCCTGCAGCAAGGGGAAAGTTTCCCGAGGGGATGAAGAGGGAGCACCCCAGTTCCCCCTTCATGCCAGTGTAATGTGCTTGGAAAGGAGTTGTCAGGGTGAGCCCTGTGCTTTTCCCTGAGTACATTTGCCTCAGAGCAGGAAGGATGAGCTCCTGCGTGCTGTGCCTGCTTCAGTCACTGCTGCTTTTCTGGGGGAGAGGATAGCTCTAGAGATACTATATATACACTTATATATATATATATATATAAATACACATACAGGCACTTGTTTTGAAGGGAATACACTGTATGATTGTAATAGAAATGATGTTGAGATAAATTATTTTAATCTTTGTATTTATATAAAATGATCAAAGAGGTCAAAATTATGAAAAAAAAAAAAAAAAACAACAAAAAGACAGCATTCCTATTTTTTACTGAGAAGGCTGCTGGAGATACTCTGAGCCCAGGAGCTGCTGGAGCACAGGCAGGGCCTGCCCTCCCCTCCTTGGGCTGGGGACTCTAACAGACCCACCCCCACTCACACTGTAAGTGAGCCCTTAGCCTGCAGGGTGTAACAGCAATCTGTAGGTGCATTTAGTCTGTGCTCTGGACTCCTTGGGAATCCAAAGGGTGCACACAGCTTTGACCTGTGCCACACACCTGAGAGCACAGACCAAGGATTGCAACCACCAACACCTACATGCTCTGTATGGAACGGGCAGTGTTTGATGTTGATTTGTAAAGCTTAATGATTAGACTGGAAATGGAAGCATAGCAATAACACTCGGTTGTTAAACGACGTCTTGTGTGTAAACCGTCACGTGCTGAGAGCTGTCTACAGACTAACAGCCGGGCTCCTCTCCTCTGCTCCCCCTTTTATTCTGCAGCTCTGCCAAGGCTCATGGATTTGATGTGTTGGGTTTGCTAATCTCTCTTTTCATCATTATAGTTATTATTATTATTATTATTATTATTCCTAATGCTGTCTAAGAAAGTGATGTTGCAAATGCACCTTGCAGCAGGGGGAGTGGTGGATGGGTGAGATGTGCCTGCTGCACTTGCTGCAGCAGAGCCAGTTCTGGCGAGGGGTGAACACTCCCCTGGACTTATTTTAACCCTGTACAGATCAGCCAGGGAGTTCTCCCTCTTGACCCCATTAACTAAAAAGCCATATTTTCTGAATGTGTTTGCTGGGACTAATCTAAGTGCTTCCGGCTGCATCCTTCCTATCTGCGCTGGCCTCCTAACCCTCCCACTGCTGCCTCTGCATGGCTCTGTGCAGAGACGCTCTGCACTGGGGCCCCACTGCCTGGGGAAGCTGTGCCCAAGGCAGAGCCCAAGGCTTTCTGGGAACTGCCTTATGGCATGTGAAGCCGGGTTCAGGGCCCAGCTGAGGGGTGCTCTGGAGGGGCTGAGGGGTGGTCTCTCCGGGTGCCCAGGAAAGCCGGTAGCGACACAGCAAGAAGCAGCTCGAGCTGGTGGTGTGCAGGGAGTGCTCTGCTCTGCACAGTACCTCTCTATGCACAAGTTCCCTAAAACAAGCTCCCAGAAGGCAGAGGAGTGGCAGCATTGCAGTGCTGGCCATCCCTTCCCAAGTTCTCCCCAAGCTCTCCCCACCGGGAAGGTAAATCAGCAGCATGATGAGGGACTTTCATTTTTGGGGCTTAGGTGAACCTTCCTGAGTCCTTGTGTGCAGCCTTGTGAACTGGCTCCTGCTGCCCAAATGAAGCCACACCAGCTGCCTTTTTCCTAGAACACCAGCCCTCATGTCCCAGCAGCCCCATCGAGCCAGTCTCGCTGTACTGGCACTACAGCTGCCTCGGTGCACGCCTGTTCTTGTCACTCTCTTGCTCTGTCGCTGCCTGGCTGCCAAGTCCTACAGGCAATGCAACAGGAGGGGAGAGAACTCCCTTATGCCCGTGGGTTGCCTCACACTGTGGATAAGATCAGCAGTGCCAGTGTGCCAGGCTGGGCGAGCAGGAGGAGCCTGGGATCGATGAGCACAGCGGCCGCGGAGGAGCTGCCAGACACTGCGGCCTGTAAAAGCACAAAGCTCGTGCCGTGACCTCTTTGCTCCCCAGGGCCTTGTTTCTGCCTCTGTCTCCTCTCCTCCTGCCCTGCAGAGATGCTGCTGCCCCAGCCACAGGAAGGGATGGTGGCTGGGGCAGAAGGACCTGGAGGGGGACATCCAGTACTGCCACCATATCCAATCCCTTCATCTCACCCTCCCTCCCCTTGTCCCTTCGGGCAGGAACAGGGGCACAAAGCTGCCAGTGTGCAAGACGTGCACCCATCCCACACCTGAGTGGTGCCTGGTCCTCCCTGGACAGGGTGTGGTGATGCCTCCCAGCTCTTCCTGATAGATTCCCCTGATCTTGCGACTTCCAAAAAAAGCTCTCCTTTCTCGTCATTGCAATTACTGCAGGACTTAGACTATTGGGCCGTGGGAATCCCCCAAATCTTTGCATGTCTGAAGCATCAGACTCTTTCTGCAGCCCTGTGGGGACAAGCACTGTCTGTATGTTTCAAAGTCACTGTCAGCCCAGTCTGTGCAGAGGGTCTCACCCTCACAGTGTGGTGACATCACCCCTTGCTGGCTGGAGCTGTGCCGGGCCCCTGGGGAGGGCTCTGACAGGAGGGCAGCACCCGTGGTACCTGCTCCCCTGGTCCCAGAGCAGCTGCAGTTTTGTTGGAGCAAAAATGTTGTCCTTGGCTGAGTTTGCAAAGCTCAGTGAGAACAATAAACGCCTGTGCCTCATGCTGGGGAGCGCCGTGGAGGGACAGATGCCAAAGGTTTGACACTGCTCTGCTTTATTTGAATGTTCATCTTGCTACATGTCACCTTTATTTGCCAGGACGATGTTCACATTGCTTTTTAACCAAGTGCTTTTCAAAATGTGTTAACACCCAGAGACTAGAGTATGGAGCTGTAATTTAGGAATTGTTGTAATATGCCTTTTTCTTAATAAAGAGATTGAAATCTGTAGAGGGTTGTACTGTCCTGCCCCAGCACCGAGGACCTCCAGGCACAAACCATGAGCATCTCTGCCTCTGTCCCAGAACTGGCTCCTCCCTCACCACCCAGAGCCCCCTCAGAGCTCTGGTGAGAACTCAGAGTGGCCCCCCAGTACTTACAGGGGGCCTGCAGGTAAATGGGGGGATCATTATCAGGGCCTGGAGTGACAGGACAAGGGGGAATGGCTTCAAACAGAAAGAGGGCAGGGTTAGATGAGATATTTGGAAGAAGTTCTTCCCTGTGAGGGTGGTGAGGCCCGGCACAGGCTGTCCAGAGAAGCTGTGGCTGCCCCATCCCTGGAAGTGTTCAGGGCCAGGCTGATACCAAAACCTGGAAAATAAACTCTCCAAACAGGAGATTTTTTTTTTGTTAGGTAAGAAAGCAAACATTACTTTATTCAGCACTGAGTACGTGGGGATGGCTCCTTCAAACGTATGCCAGTTATCAAAACTTTAACTATTTATGCATTTTAGCAAACAAAGGAGTTAGTGTTCATTGGCTACAAGTTACCTAGTTCCCTTATTAATTAGTATTCTATCTTCTCTTGGGTAATGATTCTCTTGCTTCTCATGCTAATTAGTCCACATGCTCTATTTCTTTTTTTTCTCTTCTTTTGGGCCTGTGAGTTTCTTGGGCTGGTGGTTGCAGATCCTGCCAGAATTACCATTTACCCACTTGGAGCTAATTTCAGATGGTTTTATTAGTTTCTTCCTTATCTTGGGAGTCCTGCCAAATGTCCTTGTGGCCCATAAATTTAGCGTTGTGTCCATTGCCAGTGCTACATCCTTCTTCCCAAGCTGTATTAACTTCCTCCCCCGAGTCTGAGATCACTGAAGCATGTGAAGCCCTAAACTTTGTTTTTCTAACACATGTACATCACTTAGAGCTTTCTTGTTAGCTGCTCTCTGTTTCTCATATTTAATCTCCCTTCTTATTGATTAGACTTGAAAGTTACAAAAATCAAACAGATCTTTGTTTGAAAGAACATCCAAAGAACATCATTTCTTAAGGAAGTTTGGGTTTTTTTTTTGGTTTTGTTTTGGGTTTGTTTTGTTTTTTTTACATACTACTAAACCCTATGTGTTACAATTAAAGATTTTCCCAACGTTTCTCCCCACTGTGGCATAGACTCCTTTTTAATGAACCCGTTCGGTAACAACGGGGCTTGGAGCAACCCGGTCTAGCAGAAGGTGTCCCGGCTCACGGCAGGGGTGGAATGGAAGGTCCCTTCCAGCCCACCGCACTCCGCGCTCCCTCCTGTTCCATGAAGGGCTGGAGGCCGGAGCTGCCGGGCCCGGGGACAGCGCCGGGGTAGCCCCAGGGCCGCGATGGCTCCGCCGGGCCACCCTGCCCGTGTCCGCCCGCTCCCGCTGCCAGGGCCGCGGCGGGCCCACGAGGGCACACGAGCCGGGACCCCCGCGGCTCCCCGGGCCCGGCCGGGCGCGGTGTCACCCCCGTGCCCCCCGGCGACCTTGCGGCCTCCGGGAACATCGCAGGCAGCCGATGACCTTCACCGGGGCCTGCGGGGCCTCCCTGGCCGTGTCCCCGCTTGGCGCGGGGCCGGGAAGCGGGGCCGTGCGGGGCCTGTCCGGAGCCGTGCGGGGCCTGTCGGGGTCTGTCGGGGGCCGTGCGGGGCCGCCCGAAGCCGTGCGGGGCCGGTCGCGGCGGGGCGCGGCCCCTTTAAGGCGCTGCGGGCGCGGGGGTTGGGCCGTGGCGGGCGCCGTAGCGGCGGCGGGGCCGCACCACGTGGGGCGGGCGGACGGCGCTGTCCTTCGCGGGCCCATGGTCATCCGAGCGGGCGAGATGCCGCCGGCCGCCGTGCCGGCCGCGCAGGGCGCCGACCAGCAGCACGCGGCACCCCGTGCCAGCCGGCCCGCGGACACGCAGCAGCGCCCCGGTAAGGGCCCGGGCCGGGGCCTGCGGCGGGAGCGCGGACCGGCCCCGCGGGGCCGGCGGTGTCCGGCCGACGGTGCGATCGCACCGCTCCCTCTCCGGCTCGGGGACTCCCGGGGCCCGCCGGCAAAGTCGCGGGGGGCCGAGGCCGCGCTGGGGACCCGGGGCGGTTCTGCCGATCCGGGCGGCTCGTCCTGCCCGGGGACACCTCGGCGGAGCAGCCCGAGCGCGCCCGAGCCCCCGGCCCGGGGGGCTCCGTTCGGCGGGGAAGCCGTGCCGGGGCCCGGCGGCCCCGCCGTGTGTCGGGGAGGCTCCGCTCAGCCCCGGGGCCGCGCTGGCTGCCGGGGCCCGAGGCCGCAGGGGGGCCGGGCCGCTCGGTTCACGGAGCCCGCCCGTGGCGCGGCAGGGCCGGGGCCGGGGCCCGGGGCAGCCGGGGGGGCGGGCGGAGCCCCCGGCCCGGGCGGGCCCGTCCCGATGGAGCGGGAGCCCCGGGCCCGGTGAAGGTCACCTTCAAGGGGCCGCTCCACCGCGCGGCCGCGGGGGGGCCCGGCCGGGAGCGGCCCCGTTCCCCCGGGCCGGGGGCCGAGCCGGGCCGGGGTGGGCACCGCCGGGCACCGAGTTTGCTCCGGGCACCGCGTGGGGCTGCCCGAGCACGGCCATGGTGTCCCGGAGGTGGCGGGCAGGAGAGGGCTGGATCCTCCTGCAAGTTCGGCATGCGGGAGCCACTGACACGTTAGGAAATACTCAGAAGCAAGAATTTTTCTGAGAAGGGCAGAGGCTTGTTTGAGACCTCAGCTGGAAATTGCAGATTTTAACTAGTTATTTGCTGACTGTTCTTGATTTGTATCGGAGCCTGAGTGGCTCAGGCTAGGGACGAGGTGCAGCCCCATGTCCTGACTGTCCTCAGTGCCAGCTGCAGTTTGGTGTGTTATATTTTCAAGAACTTACGTCCCTGAGTGCTGATCTCAGGCTTGGCTTTTCTCTCTGATCTCTAAAGTACGAGCAGCATGGCTTGTGGCTGGCCTTCGTCCTGAGGCACGTGAATCCGCTGAGTGACCTCCCTGCTGCTTCCTTCCCCCCTCCCCCCAGTTTTATGGTGTGGAGGTGGATTTTTGAAGTTTGTCACCTAAAGCAAAGTTCACTGGCATTTGGTGGTGGAGCAAGTTGGATGCAGTTCAAGAGTGGGGAGCTCAGTGCTGAGAGCCTCCCCCTCTCCCACACGTGCCAGATTTTGAAGCAGGCATCACGCCTGCAGTGCCAGCGACTGGGTTAAAAAGTTACGTGGTGTAATCCCTGCCTCTTTGGGTGCAATTGATTGCTGAGGGAGGATGGAAGGTGGAAAAATCTTCCACGTGTTTCAGCACTGCACAATTGCTCAGGCACCTCTTGGATCTGGGGAGGAGGGGGGGAAGGTCTTGTCAGGGAGTTGGGGGCTGTTTTGGGTTAAGGTACCTTTCTTATAAGCTAGTGTGAGGTCAGAGACAGTCGATGTGTGCAGCATCTCTTGGATTATTCTTGTGCCTATATGGTTTTCACTGCCCTTAGAAGAAGTCTCTCACGTGCAAGTTTATCAGTGCTTCTGGCTACCATAAAATGCCTTTCAACCTTGTCTTGCCCAGATGTGTTTTTTTCTAGCTCAGTCCCTCCATCTGTCAGCATCCTGGCCATCTATGCCTCTTCTGTTAGAGCAGCAGAGAATGCAGGTGTTCATGGAAAACTGCTGGGGAAGCAAGTGTTGCTGTGCATTAGCAACAAGGTCAGAAGGCTGATTCTTAATCTTGGGATCTGCTGTTGCTGTCTGCCCGACCTTGGAGGTTCACTGGTGATTCGGAAAGGGCTGAATTGCTGGCACTCGGGGTTTTTTAATACGCAGCTCTAATAGACTTTCAGGGGAGAATCAGAGGAAAGTTGTGCAAGAGAAATCTGATCACCACTCCAAGGATAAGAAGAGGAAAGGAGCATGGTAACACAGCATCCGTGTGGCAAGATGAGGGATGGGAACCCGAGGGGATCATGTTCAGGGTGGTTCTGCCGGTGGGATAAGAGCTGAACTCCCGCTGGAAGATTGCTACTCTGCTTGAGCAGCCTTGCTTCTGGGTTTCCCAGCTGAAAAGTGGAAATAAGTAGGTCAGGAACATGCAGTGAGATAAATCTACCTGCAGACACAGAACTGCCTCTTGCACAGTAGAACCAGTGCCGTGTTGCAGAGTCCTGTGTTTGCCTTCGTCGTCTGTACATGACTAAACTTGGCAGCACACCCCTCTCCTGGCACAGCTTCCCAGCACCCGCTTTGCTTTCCTGCATTGTGCTCCCTTGATTGTGCTGGAAAGTTGTTATTTCTAGAAGCTTTAAAGGTCTGAAGTTCATGCATTTTTGTATTTGTATTTGAGAAGCAAAGCCAGTCCGTGGGGCAGTGCTTGGACAGCATGCCAGAGATGAAAACCAGCATACGGCTCCTGCCATGGTGGCAGCGGCTATCACTTTTGGCAGCAGGTCAGATTTTTGCCGTAGTAGCAAGGCTGTCTCAGGGTTAGTGTCTGGTTCTCACATCTTGATGCAGCTGAGCTCATGCATTCCCCTTTGCCAGCGGAGCTTTCTGTTGCATTCTACCTCTCTAAGATTATTGAGCGCAGGACATTTTCCTGACAGTTTGGCACAGAGGCACTTACACAGGGGTAACTTTCCCTCTTTGGGTGGGAAAATAGATGCGTGCTTGCAGGAGTGCAGGCTCTTTTCTCCAGCTGAAGGGATCGCTGCTGTCGGGTCCCCAGGGCCGTGTGTGGCCCTGGAGGGCCTGGGGCAGCCACGGGTGGCCTGCAGGGTGGCCGAGTGGGAGGCTCTGGGGTAATGGGCACAGCTATGCCACAGGGCACAGGAGGGCAGTGGGAACTGCTGAGGACAACAGCACAGCTGTCAGATCTCCCCTCCAAACCCTGCCCAGAGCTCCCTGCCACCCCCTCTGTGGGTCCTGGTGGCTCTTGGCCGCACTGAGGTTTATATGGGACTCTCAGGACAGGCAAAGTCGATCCTTCCAGACTCGTGCTGCATGTAGTTTTACCCAGAGCCGCTGTGGCTGTGGTGACAGGTGTCGCTGGTAGCATGGGATGAAGCTGGAGTCCCCCCTGCAACACTGTGGAGCTTCTGTGCAGGCTTCTGCTGCTTCTGTCTGCAGGCCTGATGTTCTGTCGGTCCCGCTGCACACACACCAGCAGGTTGGTTCCATGCCTTGGGCTCCTGTTGTCCCAGTGGCTTTCTGAAACTAAGCTATGTGCCTGAGTTAAGCACAGAGACTGGAAGAATTAGCGGCTGTTTCTCAGTGTCTGTCTAAAATGTGATTCCTTCCTTCAGCTCTTTTGCAATTTGGGAAACATGCTCTCTCTGACACAGTTGATGTTTTTGTTGGTGCTGATCTTTGCACTTTGCCTTAGTCGTACTCTTTGCTCCTGATTTCTGTGATGTTTGAATTGCACATTGTTGTAGCAGGGTCACCCAGTTTGTAGCAGGGTTAGCCAGTTTCAGGGCTAAGTTTCCAAAGTTTTGGCCAGATGGAAAGTTTACAGATGGGTTCAAATGTAGTTCCCAGAGGTGGAGAGTACAGTGTGGGTAAGTCAGAGTGCCAGATGCAAAGCACAGGCGCTTGTGAGTACCTGAGCCAGCAGCTGTGGGATCCCATGGATGTCCTGGGGCTTGACCCTGCTGAGAAATAAATGGAGATCTTGTACCTCTGCCCACAGATGGGCTAGAACCAATTTGAGTTTATGATGGCAATAGAGCAGCTCTAATGTTTTACTGTGGGCCCTTATTAAAAGAAGTCCTTGTTGTACCTAAAGTGCTGGAAGTTGCTGGGAAGCTGTGGTTTCTGCAGGGGAGACAGATGGAGGCACCTCTGCATGTCTCCTGCCTCCCCTGATGGGATGTCCTGCAGTCACATTTCCATTAGGGCCATCTCTGGAGCTAATGCCTGTTCATTTAGTCAATTTATTTGGATTCATTAAGCTATTTATTTAGTTTAATTACTTATTCAGCTAAAATTTAATTTGCATTTGCTGTACTGACACCAGCCTTCGTATGTTAAAGCTGGCACATATCATGCTGCTCTCAAGCTTGCTTTGGCTGGAGTAAAAGAAATGTGGCTCCAGCTTCATGGGACCTGACCAGGTACTTCTCCAGGGGCAGATTTTTTTCCCCAGAGGTCTCCCGGTAAGTAAGAAGAGTTGAAACTGTCAGTACAGCTCCTTCCAAAATCATCAGAAAAACATAAGTTAGCAATACTGATGTGATCTGAAAGTTGGTGCTGGCTCACGAGGCTGAGGGGTACCCAGTCTTGGAGCTCCAAGGCCCATCAGCTCCTGCACGGAAGGAGCAGCTGTGGAGGTCCTGAGGGTTCTTTGCATACTGCTTACAGGAGCTGAAACAAGATGGATTGGGAGAGACTTCTCTTCTGATTCCTCTTCCATTTAAAAGGACAACAGAAGCTGGCTGGGTCTTCTGTGGAGAGCTGCTAGTGTGTTTCTCAGCCCCGTTCTCCTGGCAGGTGGCTGGCTGGCACAGACGCTCCGGGGGCTGCTCCCGGCCTTCCCAGGGCTGCTGTTGCAGAGGAGATTGCCCTGCTCTGTGTGTGTTGTGTTGGCCTTGAGCAGGGACCGCGTGACCTGTGCGGTCCTGGCTTTGTTTTAGTTCTGATGTTTTTGTACTGGAGTTGTGGCGTTTATTTTTCTTCTGCTTGGTGCAGAATTGTGTCCCTTGCTGTCCGTGCAGCCACGTCCAGTGCTTGTGGAGGCTTTCCCAGGCAGGGCCAAGGCTGCTTGGTTTAGGCTGCAGCTCTTGCAGTCACATCACGTGTTTGAAAAATCTGGCTCTCTGCATGTGTCCCAGGAAACCTGGAGCACTGAAGGGACCCCCATAGCTGAGTGTGGAGCAGCATGCCTGCCAGCACAGGGTGTGTGCAGAGGGGCTGTGATGCCTGGCTGGTGCTGCGGAGGGACAGTGAGGAGCAGGCGTTTGCAGCGTGGCCTCGCTGGCAGCCAGCGGTGTCCTGTGTGGTTACAGCCTCCCCAGGGCACCTGGTGCTTGGAGAAATCTCCAGCTCCATAATCCCTGCTTCAGTTGCTGTGATTTTCTTAACGTAGCATGGAGAGAGGAGAGTTGTTAGGGGGTTGTGTGTGTAGTTTTGTGGTTTATTTGTGTTTGATATGGCAGAGCAGGGTGAGAGGAGAGAAAACTTGTCTGGAAACTATTTACTGGTTCACTGCCTGCCTGCTTTGTGCTCGCCTGCTTAGTATGGATGGCTGTGCTGGGCCCGGGTGTGCCATAGTAACTGGCTCGCCTTGTAATTCAATGCATCTCGCTCAGGTTTGGCAGCGCTGGGGCACAAGCACTCATCCCATGCTGCACTGGTGTGGCACTCGAGATCGGGCTATTTATAACCGCCCCGGCCAGGGTGATCGGGCCGGCATCCCCCCGGGAGTGCCTGGAGAACCTGTCAGAGCCCGGCTGTGCCCCAGCAAGGCAGGGAGAGGAGAGGAGAGAAGAGGAGAGGAGAGGAGAAGAGAGTCGCTGCTGTGGGAGCTGCTCCGGGGCCTGGTGATATCGTGGTGTGAGCGTGGCAGTCGGGGAGAGGAACAAGGGTGTGCTGGTGGATGAAGGTCGCCAGGCAGCACTTTGGGAGAACTGCTGCGTGTCCAGCATCCAATTCCAGCCAGCACGTGGGATCCTGTGTGGAGTCGGCTGCTGGTTCTCTGTGTCCTGCTACCCCAGGGCCAAGTAGGAATCCTCTTTGGAGAAGGCGGCTGACAGCGTGAGAAGGCAGCAGAGGGCACGGGCTGTGCGTGGGAGTGTGCCTTGTGGGGACTGCAGTGTATGTGTGAACACAGCTGACTGTTGTGACCCGGTGCTGCATGACCCACGCTGACAGTGATCATGGGGAACAGCCTTTTTGCAAACTGCTGCAGGCAATTCACCGATCTCCTCTTCCAGCCACGAGGCTCCGACTCTCCTGACGAGAGGTCTCCCCTCTTGCCAAAGTCTCCCACAAGCTGTGCTGTCTGCCCAGAGATGCCACAAGCTGCCCAGTGTGCTGGGCTGTATCCAGACATCATCCCCAGTGAGGCGGTGACTGGAAACCTGCAGAAGGGCACCGAATACATCCAAGACCCGTCTGAGACCAAGGACAAGGAAGGAACGGTGACAGTTTGCGATAAGAGGGGTTTGAGAGCCGGTGTTGGCACTGCCGGCCTGCTCCAATGGGCAGAGGCACCCCCTGAGGTGACTGTCCTTCCAGCTGACCTTGGGGACAGGCTGGCTGGGCTGGTTGATCATGCTCAGTTGCCTGAGGCCTGCCAGAGCTGTGTGAAACTTGAGGACAGCGGCTTAGCCCACAGATCCTGCCGCAGGGAGGAGCACGTGGCAGCAGCTGATGGGGGGGATACAGGCCCTGGAGCACATCCCGCCGGCCAGGGCCACGGCGAGGGACGGGCAGCCCTGCCTTTAGACACAGCCATGGTGGGTCTGGACTCTGGGCTGGAGCACAGAGGTCCTGCTCCCTCCTGGGGGAGCCCTGGGACACCGTCCTCTGCTCTGCCAGCAAGTGTGGGGAAAACTCAACAGGCCCAAAATGCAGTTGTGCTGCCTGTACCCCCTGGCAAAGTGTCACCTAAGGGTCGGGACACAAGTGCTGGTTTTGTAGTGACAGAGCCCACTGCCTGCCCCGGTGGCAGGTCAAGCTGTGATCCTGACTCCCAGGGACAGGTTCTGCCCTCAAATCAGCAGCAGCAGAAGAAGAAGAGGAAAAAAAAGAAGCTCTCTCTCCCAGGTGCTCAGCTCTGTCCCAGGGCTCTGTCATGCTGTGTGGAGCCAAAACACTGTATGCCCCTAATGGGGGTGGGGGCTGCCTGTGCCTGCAGGATGGGGTAGCACAGAGAAGGGGGGAGGGAAGCAGAGGTGACATTTTAACTTCATGGCAGAAAGTGGAGGAGGAAGGTGGCGAGATATCCCACCTGAGTGTGTACCATGGAGGGACCTGTCTATGCCTCGTCTGTGTGAGCAAAGCAAACATAAAAGCATTTTGCTTATCTTTTTAATTCATAAGGCAAATCCCTCTTTTGTTTGTGCCTGCAAACATGGCCCTTGTGGAGGATGGGAGTGGATCTCTGGCCCAGCCTGCAGCAGTGCAGATGGGAGTGTGGGGCCAAAAGGGTCTGGGGGACTTTGGCTCCCCTGAGCTGCATGTGACTAGAGGAGAGGCCTGGCCTGCAGGGATGGAGCAGCTCTGCAGCTGTGCTGAGGAGGGGATGTTTCTTCTGGTGCATCATTCAGTGCTGTGGGGACAGTGGGCCCCAGCCAGTTGTTGCAGCGTGGGAGGGAAGCAGCCACCAACTCGGCCACATCTGGCTTTCCTCCTCTCCCACTTTTCCACAAACTGGCACAGCACAGTTGGAGTCCACACCAGTTGCTCCAGTGTGGCACCAAGTGGTAACTCAGAGAGGCTTTTTTCCAAGCCAGGACTTCTAGGGTATGAGAAACAGATTATTTTTTAAGTCTCAAGATCAAATTTTGCCTTTCTATCACTTTATTTTTTGTTCGGGCCCTGCACAGTGGCTGAATTTTGGTCTCAAATCCTGTCTTGTGGTGTACCTGCTGGTGTGAGGGGATGTACAGTGTGACTGACTTGAGCTGGTAGCGTAGTTTGTGATTTAGCTTTCCCTGTGCCCACTGGTGTGCTGGTGGCAGGTGTTGAGGCTGCAGCTGCTTGGGAAACTGCAGAAACTGTGTCACATTGCTTGGAATTTGAAACACCTTTGAGGAGGGAAAGGCAGAATTTGGGCCCTCAGAATGGCACTGGAGCTGGTAAGAAATGCATTCCAAAACTCAGTGCTGGAAAAAGTAAGGGTTTAAGTTTCAGGTTTGTGCCTCTGACAATCTCAGTGGTTACTAAATGTAGGGAAGGAAACTCATCACCAACAGAGCAGTCCCTGCAGACCAGGCTAGCTCACAGAAATGTAATGTCGCTGACTTTTTGATCTGATAATCTTAGAAAAGGATTAGTGACTACCTTGGGGTTAGAAGATTTGCTTGAACAATAATTAGTTATTAACTACCACTTCCAGGATCTGTGCTGTCAATGGCTGTGTGCAGCCAGCAATATTCAGGCTCAGGTGTGCACCTTCCATCATGCCAGGATCCCGTCTGCTTGGATTCGCCAGGTGCCCGCCACCACTGCAGCCTGGCTGTAAATAGGAAGCGTGATTAAAGCAGGGCTGTCACCTTAGCGTGTGAACTCCTTGTCCAGGCGCAAAGATGAAACCTAATCCTCGGTCTGATCCTGTCTGCCAGGTGTGAGCGCAGACAGGGAGCGCGGGTCGCTTCCCCCGCCGAGGTGGTGCCCGGCGCCTCCCGCCCGCTCTCCTGGCACTCTGCTCTCCTGGCACTCTGCTCTCGCGTGTGCTGTCCCTGTCACACTGCTGGGGCAGCGATGAGAACATCGTGTCACAGATGAGCCAGAGCTCAGCAGCCTCTGCCACACCTCTGGGGACAAACTGGGGGCCGAGAGGAGCAGGAAGGTCCTTGCTGGGACAGTGGCACAGCCCTTGGAATGACAGGGGATGTCAGAGGTCACAGCCTTCAGTCAGGACCACAGACCTGTGTCTCAAGGGCAGTGTGACCTGGAGAAGGGATTTCCTTGCTCCGTCTCCAGCAGCGAGCAGGGCGGTAAGCGGGAGGAATGGCCGGGTTTGCCCCCGGAGTGGGTGGGACTGCTTCCCCGTGACTCAGAGCCTTGTGCCAGCCATCAGGGGTGCAGCACACGGCAGCGAGAGCCAGCAGCCAAACACAGCTGCTGGCCAACTTGGGGCTTGAAGTGAGAGTGAGGAACGGGAGAGAGGTCTCTGCAGGTGTCTTTCAGGTGTCCCCATTGCTCCTCGTGCCACGTCAAGTGGGCTGAAATCAAGAGCCCCGAGATCTGCCTCCCTCTCGGCGCTGGTGCTGCGGAGGCTGTGGCACAGCAGTGGGTGGGAGGAACCGGTGACCCACTTTAGGCAGGTGGGTGCAGCTCTTCTTCCCTTGGGGAGCACATGTGGTGAGTCAGCACCCAGGAGACAGCACGGCCTCCAGGCCAGCTTGTGCTCTGTTTAAACATCCCCATTGTGAACAGACCCCACTGGAAAGCCTTGGCTGGCTCACATCCAAGGGTTAACCTGCTGCACAGCAGGTCTTTCTCAGTCCAGGCTTAACTTTTGTTTCTAAACTTGAGACAGTACTGGCTGGAGCTGGATCCCCTGGCGTAAGGAGACGTGAAGGTGCTGCCTATACATGTTTCTTGTCACAAAGTGCAGAGCTGTGCCGGCCCTGTCTCCACTTGAGTAGGGAAATAGGGATGGAAAGGCCAAATATCTTGTATTTCTGCAGTCAAGAAACAATCTTCTGATTTCTGAAACGCTCGGTAGTTTGGGAATCCGACACCACTGAAGGGTGAAAAGCACAAGCATGGTCCTGGCTGGTGACTTTCTCTTGCTGCGTGCAGAATTCTCTGTCTTGCTTTGCTTTGCCACTGAAGGCATTTGTTGTGCTCCCCACCAGCATATGCATGGGCTGTAATGCCAGCCTTCCTCATAGCCACATTCTGCCTCCCCTTCCTGGCTGCTGCAGCAGGAGCAGAAGTTCAGTGATCCTGCCCTGCTTGGGTGGGCAGGGGCTGGGCCAGTGTGGCTCAGGTGCCTGGCAGGCCATCCTCTCTGCAGTGCTGGTAGCCCCAGGTGCAGCATTTCTGTGGTGGCTTTTCTGTGCTCTCTCCACGTCCCCACGTGTTGAGGCAGTCCAGGAGCATGGCTGTGCTGGCTGTAGGGTGTGACAAGGGGCTCTCCCCAGCCCTCTGGGCATAGTGTGGTTTTTCTGAAACCACATCTCTTGCGGCACTCGTGTGTGGAGCTTTTCTTCCTCCTTTCTAGCATGACTGCAGCTTGCTGGAGCCAGAGCCAGGCCTCTTGTTTGGCTCGCCCTTGGCTTCATCTGTCAGAGAAATGAGCAGCTTGTGCTGGGGACATACGCGTGGTGACAGGGAACATGAGCAGCAGCTGCCAAGCTGCTGAAGGCAGCAGAGGCTGTGTGAGGTAGCTCTGCTACCTGCTGCCTTTGGGAAAGGATGTGCTCTCATTGCATTTCTTGCCCTTTCACCATGTCCTAATTCAGCCTTGGCAGTTGTCTCTGAGGGTTTTCTGTCGTAGTCTGAAGTGGGTATGACCCTCGGGGGACTCTTCAGCAGGGCCTGTTGCTGCAGCTCGTGTTGTGCTCCAGGGGTGCACAGGGGGCTATGGTGTTTCCATTCCTGTTCTGGGTCATGGTGAAGCCTGGATGACTTCTCTGGACTGCAGGAGCACTTGGGGCTGAGGGGAAGGACTGTCTGTGACACCTGTGGGTGTCAAGCCACAGTGCCAGTCTGAGGTGAGGAAGGCTGAGCTGCCATCTCCCCTGGAGATGGGTGCCTTGCTGGGAGGTGAGGAGGAGGAGGAGAGAGGCCTGCCAGATGGAGCTGGCTGCGGGGCTGCAGCCTCGGGGTGTTAGCCTGGCTTGGAGCTGCCCTGACCCCGTGCAGCCTTTCAGAAAGGCTGTTTCTGCTGCCTGGGAAAGACCCTCACCCACTCTGTCTGTGCTGCCTGCAAGTGGGTATCTGGGAGCACCAGGCTGGAACGGCCATGTGTGACCTTGTGGGCCCAGCTGAGTGTGCCAGGACAGCCCTGCTGGGAACTCACCCTACAGGGCACGATGCCTGCTCCCCTCCAGTGCCCATTGCCCCGGGTGTGTGGGTTGGTGTGGTGCCCTGCTCTGTCCTATCCCAAAGTTGGCATCGGTGGCTCTTTCCACTCTTCCAGCACCTTGGTCCTCTGTAGTGTGGTCCCCAGCCTGGTTCACAGGGTGTAGGCAGCTCTAGGAGACTGGCAGCCTCCTAGATCTTATCAGCTCTCTGACACTATCCACCTTATTGGAAAAGAAAACAAACCATTGCAGAGTGGTGAGGTACGTGCAGAGAGCTCCCCAGCCCTGTGATGCATCTGTCTAAATGGGCACTTTAAATGTCGTCACCTTTTTCTTGAATAAAATTGCTTAGGGAGAGCCTCACCCTGGCACCATGGGATCTCTCTGAAGTATTTTGGCAATGCAGAGGGTGGCCAGATGCGGGCATGGGCGTGGGAGCTGTTTGTGTGGCGGTGGAGTAAGCAGGCTCCCACGTGACGTGCAGCGGAGCGGTGCCACTGCAGCTCCTCGCCTCCCGCTCTCTGCTGAGCAGCAGCGTCACAGCGGGGCTGTGGGGAGCTGTTTAACGTGTTGGTGCACAGGTTACAGCTGCCTCCAGGCCGCAGAGCACCACACACCCATTTCTTTTAATTAAGAGGCTTCTTAAGACCTCTCAGTGTGGTGTACGCTGACCCATCCTTCCTGCCCTCCTTCCCTCCTCTCTCCGCACAGTTTGTGGAAGATGCAAACCCCACAGGCAAGTGAGAGCACGTTAATTATGCTCTGAGGGAAGGGAGGGAAGGGCCTGGCACACCTCTTGTCTAGTAAACAGCAAGTGCAGAATAAAACCCTTCCTGCCTTTTAACCCCTGGTTTGCTCGGGCTGGCCAGAGGACAGTAGTGGTGTCCAGGCCAGTCTCTGCAGCCACTCAGAGAGGACTGTCCCTTAGCCCAGACCTTGTCTAAATCCCTCTCTTCTCATCCAGAGCACCCATCTGGTGTGGCACTGATGAATGGCAGTGGCCCACACGACAGCCTCAAGGGCGAGAAGGATGCCAGACAGAATGGCCACGAGGAGGCTGACCCGGGAGAAGATGGGAACGACCAGGAGGTCATCGTCATCCAGGACACGGGATTTACTGTCAAGATCTGTGCACCAGGGATAGAGCCCTTTTCCCTTCAGGTACCTGCCCTTGCCAGCTGGAGGCAGTGGGAAGGATTTGAGCCAGGTCTGTCCTTTCAGCCAGGCAGGCAGGGAAGGGGCTGCAGGACTGTACCCAGGAAGGCCCCTGGTAGCCCCTACAGTCACAGTCTGGCAGGACCTTCAGGCTGCTCACAGCTCCCTGACCTGTCCATCCTCTGATGGGACTAAGTGGGAAACAAGGCAGCAAAGGATGGAGGTTGCAGGAGAGAGGCTGCCTGGCCAGTGCCTTTGAGACAAAAAGGAGGAGATGATGTGAGCAAGAGGCTGTCTGGCCCAGGCCTGCCTGGACATTGCAAGGACAGGGAGGTAGAGTCTGCTTTTCTGAGCTTGGAGAGGTCAAGAGTTGTTCAATTCTGCAGCAGAGGGACAAAGTTTGGGAAGAGCACATGTGAGGTTAAAAAATAACTGGGTTCTTCCCTTCTTAAGGTTTCTCCTCAAGAGATGGTGCAAGAGATCCACCAAGTTTTGATGGACCGGGAGGATACTTGCCATCGGACTTGCTTCTCCCTGCAGCTGGATGGCAACGTCCTCGATAACTTTGCTGAGCTGAAAACTATTGAAGGACTGCAGGAGGGCTCGCTGCTCAAAGTGGTGGAAGGCAAGTTCCTTCAGACTTGGGGGGAATGAATGAGGGTTTTATAGGGAGTGGTTTTGGCCACTCAGCAGCCCTTTCCTGTGGCTGCATTTTGAGACCTGTGCACCAAAGGATTAAGCAAATGTGTAATTCCAGGTTTTTTCCTCCTTTTTGCTCCTCAGAGCCATACACAGTGCGAGAAGCCAGGATACACGTGCGTCACATTCGGGACCTTCTGAAGAGTCTTGACCCATCAGATGCTTTCAATGGTGTGGACTGTAACTCATTGTCCTTCCTGAGTGTCTTCACAGAAGGAGACCTGGGAGGTATGGGGGCAAAAAGACTTCTCTGGTGTGGTGAGGGGTTTCATTCCCTGACTCCTTGCTCAGTTAAACACACAGTGATAGCCACCTGTCCCGTGTCATTTGGGAGTGCAGAGGAACACTCAGAGCACTTTGCATCCCTCCTTGAATGATGACTGGAGGAGGGGATGCTGCACTTTCCAGAACTGACTTTCTGTCTCTGTCCATTCTAGACAGTGGAAAACGGAAGAAGAAAGGTACCGAAATGGAACAAATTGACTGCACCCCTCCTGAACATATCCTGCCAGGTAGCAAAGAGAGGCCCCTGTGTGCCCTTCAGCCCCAGAACAGAGACTGGAAGGTAGAGTTCTCCTGTGTCATTGAAACAGCTGTTGGCACATTCCTCACAGCAAACTGGTGGTCAGGGATTGAAAGCTGAGCTGAAGTGGACTTTGGGATTTGCTCTGCTTCGTGCTTAACAAATGCTGGGATAGCACTGCTTAGCTGAAAGAATAAAGTCCAGGAGCTGGTGTGCAACACATTGGACATGGAGCCTGAACAAAGCTGCAGTGTGGAAGGGCCAGGCTTGCTGGGAGGGGTGGCAGGGAAGGGAGAATTCCCCTGCAAAGTCCTGGAGACAGGATCTGCAGATCACTACAGATTGCCCTTAGCTTTCCCATCCCCTCCCACTTGGATTCCGGTTTAGAAGCTGCCATTTGAAAACCAGTACAGCAAGAAATCCGTGCCCTGTGCAGCCCAAAGGCCCAGGGTGTTAGTTTTCACCCGTGCCTTGCGGTGTGAAAGGCAAACTAGTGGACTGCAGAGGGCTCGGGAAGGCTGTGCTCTGGAGACCAGGTGGGTTTGTAAGCTCCACTTCTGGAATCAAGCAGGTAAAAAGGATCTGCCTTGTACACTGAATGACTCTAAGTCAAAGAAATTAAATCCTGTTGACAGGAGTTGCTTCTGTTGTGTTCTTCTGTAGCCTTTGCAGTGCCTAAAGGTATTGACAATGAGTGGCTGGAACCCTCCGCCCGGTAACCGCAAGATGCACGGGGACCTCATGTATCTGTACGTCATCACGGTGGAGGATCGGCACGTCAGTATCACTGCCTCCACTCGGGGATTTTACTTGAATCAGTGAGTAACTGAGACTCTTCCTGTCCTGCCCTGCAGCAGCCAACTGGAAAAGAACCCACAAACAAACAGTTGATGCCTTTTTTTTTTTTCTTTGGCGGAAAGCAGCCTGTTTTAATTCGCTGCTCACGTGGGTTTGTGGGAGTTGCTGTACTGGATCGGGCTGTTCAGTTATGCCTGGTATCACTTCTCCACAGTGGCTAAGTGCCTGCTGCTTTAGGGAAAGTTTAAACATCCCATAATGTCATCAACTAATTAGAGTGTTTTGAGTTGGGAGGAAATTCCTTCCCGACCATTGCAACTATCTCATTTTGCCCTAAAGCAAAAGCACAGCCTGTCAGAACTCCCTGAGCTGGGCACAAATTTGACTAGAAATTATTATTTTTTTAATGATAACTGTGAGAGACTGTTGTGGTTGTGCCTGTTGGAGTGGCTCTGCTGAGGGGGTTCTCTGTTAAGCAATGGCTCTTTTGGTGTGTTTGGGAAGCTCTATGAAATCAGTCCTTCCCAGCTATAAAAACAGAAGCCTCTCTTGAGCCTGAGGGTGGCTGAACGTCTAAATTAAATAACCCATCAGGGCCACGTACAGGGTTACTGGCTGTGTCTCGTGGGGAGACTGCAGAGGGCCCTTGCAGCCCAGCTTCCCAGGTGTGCCCCATGGTCTGTCTTGCAGGCGAGGGCATGTGGGGCAGCCCTGGATACTGTGCATGTATGGAGAGCTCTTGGTCGTGTTCCACGTTCCCAGGGTATGGGAAGTATCAGATATGACAGTGGCTTGTGACTGTTTCTTTTTTTTCTTGCAGGTCTACCGCATACAACTTCAATCCCAAACCTGCAAACCCCAGTTTTCTCAGTCATTCCTTGGTGGAACTACTTAACCAGATCAGCCCTACCTTCAAAAAAAACTTCTCTGCCCTGCAGAAGAAACGGTAGCAGTGCTTCTTCCTCTCTAGTTCCTTGAGCAGTCTGTGTGAGACTGGGGAAGCTCAGCTGTGTGGCTGGTCCTGGGGAGCTGGATGCCACTGGTGCAGCAGGATTTGCAGTGCCTGCTTCTCTGAGCTCACGGAGTGGTGGGTGGTTGGGACACATGACTGTAAGCTGCAAGGACCAAAGAGCACCTGACTGAACGTCATGGCAAGCACCCTGAGGTAGCTGGCCTTCCCTCACTTGAAACACGAGCTGTCAGAGCTGATGTGCCTGCCTGTGGTGTTCAGCACAGCGGTGACAGGGGCTGGGGGAAGCCCAGAGTCCCCATCTGTCTGTACTGGATGGTTCCTCTCTGGCTGCAGCTCTCCAGTGACTCTTGCTTACAGCATGTTGATTTGCTCTTTCAGTTCTGCCTGAAGCAAAGGGTGGGGGTATGACAGCATTCCATTGCCATGGCAATATCACTTGTGGGGCTTATCTGGAATTCAGGCGTCCCTGCTGGGAAACTGAGCACACAGGACAAATTTGCACAGTGGGAGAGCGAGCCTGGAGGTGACTGCAGCCTTCACTCAGGGGACACGGGGGTGTGCTGACCAGCTCCCCAGGTGTGGGTCTCCTCACTGCAGCTCTGTTGGCCACGTGCCCCGTGGGAGGCTTGGTGGCTGCCCAGTTACCCAGGCAGCAGAGTGTCAGTGTGGAGCATGGTAACCTGCAGCAGCACTGGTAACCTGATCAGTAGGTACTTCCTCTCTGGTCCAAAAAAGAGACTAAAGCATAAATATCAGTGAAAGTAACACTCAAGGGCTTTGTGTAGGCTTATGGTAGAAAGAGAATGGTTATTTTAAACATGCCTGTACATGTTCATTTTCTCTAATTTCCTCTAGCTCCTATAATAATAAACCAACAATAAGGCATTGTTTGATTCTCCCGTCCTTGCTGCAGGGACCATTTGTTCTGCTCCAGGACAGTGGGTCCTGTGCAAAAGCCTGTCATTCTTCAGAGTCACTTAATGAACTGCCTCAGCTCAGCAGGGTGCAGATTGACAGGCACATTGTGTGGCTTTCGGGAGCTCTGCTCCTGCTTCATTAAGGAGATGAAAGTGACACTAGACAAGGGCTGAAATTAGCAGTGGCCTCCAGCCACCACTGTGACTATCTGGCCATTTAAAAATTATTATACTGTATTGCTTCTTGGGCCAGAAGTAACTATAGATGAGCCCCCAGCCCCTGCTGAGAGCAGGCAGATTACACAAGGGGCCTTTCGGCAAGGCTCGAGTTTCCACTGTGGGCTCAACCGTGACCCATTTGGACCAGTGTGAAAGCACAGGGAAAATTCTCTTCAAATAGAAGGAAATCTTTCTTTGAAAAATGACTCATTGTTTTCCCTCTCAAACTAGGGTTCAGAGACACCCTTTTGAGAGGATAGCCACTCCTTTCCAAGTGTACAGCTGGACAGCTCCGCAAGCAGAGCACGTCATGGACTGCGTCCGGGCCGAAGATGCTTACACTTCCAGACTGGGCTATGAGGAGCACATACCTGGACAGGTATTGGTCTTGCTTTACCTGACAGTGCTGGCAAGAATTTTGCAGCCAGCTGTGCTGGGAACCAGTTAGCTTTCAACAGGTAACCTCTGGTATTTGTGGAATGGTCTTGCTCATCAAGGGGAAACTTATTCATGGGGCCCTTGACTATAGGGGCTGTGCTGCTGAGGCTGCAGCTCCTTGAGTGTGGAAGGGTCTTAGAGGAGCAGCTTGGTCTCGGGTGTTTATAAATATATTCCCCATCCCTGCTCCGATGAGGGTCACTGCACAGGAGGCAGAGCGTTCCTCGCTGCCAGTCAGGTGCGGAACAGCTCTTGTGTCTCTGACCAGACTATTCCAAGTGCTTCAGTTGCAGCTTTGTAGCACAGAATGGTGCAGGGTTGGCTGTGGGCAGGTGTGTGCCTGCAGCGTGACCACAGTGCTGGCTGATGAGCTGATGACAGTTGCACTGTGCTGCTCCTTCAGTGGTACTGCCCTGCGTTAGCTCGGCTGGTGAAAGATCTGTCCCAGACTGCTGTTGAATAAAGTCCACTGTGGAAGTGTGTTCATTCCTGCTGCTAATTCCCTTCCTCTGAGCTCCACTGCAGCCCGAATTCTTGCCCCTTTCTCTCCCAAAATGCCTGTGAAGCAGGAATGCTGCCTTGCCAGTCCCTTCCCACCCAATGCATTGCTTCCCCAAAGGCTTTCCTTCCCTTTTCAGACCAGAGACTGGAATGAGGAGCTGCAGACCACACGGGAGCTGCCCCGCAAGAACCTGCCCGAGAGGCTGCTGAGAGAACGAGCCATTTTTAAGGTAACTTTGGGATGTGCTGATAGCTCCTCACATATCCCCATCTCTGCTGCCTGTGTACTGGCTCCTGGGGCTTGTATCCAAGCCCCTAACCAGGCTCAGAAGTAAAAGCCAGTGGACCTGCCTGCCTGCTGGAAGGCTATCAGGAGGAGAGGAGCAAAGGAAAAATTTGCAGGGATCTTTGAGAGCAGCGTGCTGGGAGTCCATCCTGATCCAGCTTTCTTTCCACCTGCCTCCAGGTTCACAGTGACTTCACTGCAGCAGCAACACGAGGTGCTATGGCCGTCATCGATGGCAACGTCATGGCCATTAACCCTAGCGAGGAGACCAAGATGCAGATGTTCATCTGGAACAACATCTTCTTCAGCCTGGGCTTTGACGTCCGTGACCACTACAAGGACTTCGGTGGAGACGTGGCCGCTTATGTAGCTCCTACCAATGATCTGAATGGTGTGCGGACCTACAACGCTGTGGATGTGGAAGGGCTGTACACGCTGGGCACTGTCGTGGTGGATTACAGAGGTTACAGGGTGACAGCTCAGTCGATTATTCCTGGTATTCTGGAGCGGGAGCAGGAACAGAGCGTCATCTATGGGTCAATAGACTTTGGCAAGACAGTTGTCTCACACCCCAAGTACCTGGAGCTGCTGGAGAAGACCAGCAGGCCGCTGAAGATCCAGAAGCACAAAGTTCTCAACGACAAGAACGAGGAGGTGGAGCTGTGCTCCTCGGTGGAGTGCAAAGGCATTATTGGCAACGATGGGCGTCACTACATCCTGGACCTGCTCCGCACTTTCCCTCCAGATCTAAATTTCCTGCCTGTTGAAGGGGAGGAGATGCCAGAGGAATGTAAGAAAATGGGGTTCCCCAAGCAGCACAGACACAAGCTTTGCTGTCTCCGGCAAGAGCTTGTTGATGCCTTTGTAGAACACAGGTGAGCAGAGCTCCCCCCTTTCTCCACCTGCAACTGGTCACGGTCCGAGTCAGGACCACGCTGCACTGTCCCGGGAACACCGCAGCAGAGCTCTCAGGAGTGGGCAGCTAACTGCCCCATTGCTTGGCCGTGCAAGTGCAATTCTAGAAACTTAATTAACGAGAGGTGAGAACAGTAGGGATTTGGACAGGTGTCCAGGGAACCAGGGTTTGTGTTTTAGTCTCCAGATCTATTTTTGTTGGTCCCTCTCCAAACATTAAGAAGTTCTTTTTTCCCTGCAGGTATTCTGTGCACCCAATTGCTAGGGAATGGGAAGAATTTAAGCTGCTTTTTAAGGCTCTCCACATGTCCTGAATGTTACTTTTGTTTCCTAGAGGCTGAAAAAAATCCCATGGGAAGTGCTGTAGGCACGTTTGTGGTGGGATTTGTGGGTTGCTCTGTGCTGGCGAGGCAGTGGGAACTTGGGGAGTGGGACACGTGCGGTGCAGCCCTGGGGTGCTGCGATGTCAGCGCTCCTGCTCCCGATGGGAAGGGCTGTGGGTGCTCTGCTGTCACAGGGGCTGTGCTCTGGCTGCTGGGAAGATGAGTCCTCCCACTGCTGGCAGAGGACCATGTCCAGTGCCTGCCCCAGCTCTGCCCTGAGCCTGCAGGCCGACTCTGCTGCTCCCAGGACAGCTTCCAGACAGCAGCCAGCAGGACTGTGGGTGATGCTCCATGGCTGGCAGAGCCTGGACCTCTCTCTGCTGAGCTCTCCTGGCCAAACTGCTGCTGGTTTGTGTGTCAGTGGCCCTGTGCTTCTGGCAATGAGTCTTCCTGAGCTGGCTGTGAATGCTGCCTATGGACGCAGCGAGGAGATCACTTCCCATTTGGGTGGGGAACGAAAAGCCAGTTTTGTGCTGCTTCTGACAACGTGCATTCCTTAGATTTTTGGAAAGCTGATGGGAAGAGGGTGTATGCCCTGCATTTCCACAGGGAAACTGTGGTCTGTAATGGGAATTTGGTGAGGTTTTTTCCCTGCAGAGCAGTGGTGATCCTTGGGGATTCTTCTGCTGAGCTGAATTTCCCTTTCCCTTTGCTGCAGGTATCTCTTATTCATGAAGCTGGCTGCGCTGCAGCTGATGCAGCAGAAAACCAACAAGCAGGAGAGCTCAGGTGCACTGGAAAATGGTGCCTCTCCAGAGAATGGCGCCGCAGACAGCGAGAGGCCTGAGTCAGAGGATGGCAAAATAGACGATAACGTGACTGGACTTGATCAGGTGAAGGAGCTCGCTGAGACCATCGCATCTGATGATGGAACAGGTATTTCATCCTCAGCACCAGCTCAGCCCAGGCCTCCTGCCCTGGCTGGTGGGCTGTCACTGGTGGGAGCAGTGCCAGACTGGGGGTGGTTGGGGTGACTGATGATTGTTAAACAGGACAAGCGCTGGCTGCCTGTCAGTAGTGCCTGAACTCTTTGTTAGTTCTGCTCACACCCTGATGGATGAGTTGCCCCAGGGGGCTGGGTGAGTGAATGTGTCTGAACCCAGCAAGCCCATCAGCCCCTCAGCTCTGCCTGGGAGCAATAGCCTGGCCAGGCTGGCCTGTGGGGGTGCAGGAGAGTGCTGGGGCTGGGCAGGAGGCAAGCAGTGCATGGGCACCTTTGGGAACCCCAGGCTTGGAGTTCTGATTGTCTATGCTTGGAGGTGGAGAGGTCCATGGGATTTTTTGGGGTTATTTTACATGCTCTTTTTCAGACTTTGCAGCCATTCTCCTTTCCAAATATCTTACAATTGATTGTTTTTATAATGGATTTCTGCAGAATGGACCATCATTGCTGTTTCTAGTAGCAAAACTTTTATCGTCATAGCTAGGTTTGTAATTTCTTGAACTCCACATTCATTTGTAGTCTGTTTTTCTTCCTGCTCCAGTGGATCCCAAAAGCAGAGAAGTGATTCGGAATGCTTGCAAGGCTGTCGGCTCCATCAGTGACACGTCGTTTGACATTCGTTTTAACCCGGATATTTTCTCACCAGGTACGTGTACCCAGAGCTGGGCTCAGCCCTCCTTCAGAAGGGCACTGTGTCCAGCCAGCTGCAGACAAAAACTCTGTTCTGTAGCCAAGAATATTGCTGGCTTTTGGCTCACTGGGCATGGTGTGGGGCTCTCTCTGAAGCAGAGAGGAGAGCAATGGATTGCAGTGCTGGAGCTGCCAAGTGCAGGCAGTGAGTGTCTCCCACCGCTGCGCTCGGGGCAGGGCTGCAGGTCGTTGCCAAGGATCTTCCTGTGATTCCCCAGCATCCCAGCTGCTAGAGCACATGAAGAGAAGCAGAAGGAAGGAAAAAAATTAAATTTGATCCTACTGTAGTAATTTACACAAAATGCAGTTGTAGTTGAACAACTGGTGTTGGGCCCTCAGTGAAGGGCAGGGTTTACATTTTGGTAAACAGTCACAGTGCCCTTTCACAGGCACAGTTGGGCACAGGCATCACAAGTAGCTTTCCACACCTAGGAGCATATTTTTTATTTGGAAATAGAGAAAAGATTCCAGAGTGTTTCTGGGGGTGAATATCAGGGTGGTGTGCAGGCACACTGCAGGGGAATGGTCACACTGCTGAGCTCCAACAGCCCAGCTGCTACCTGAGCACAGGCACCACTGCTCTTCCCATCAAAACAAGTTGTAGAGTTTGAGATGAGTTTTTGAAGCATCTTTCATTCCAGGGAGACAGAATTACTTTAACTTTCTACCTGCTCTTACTATACACTTTATGTAGAGGATTTGTTTCCGTGAGTTGCTGTGGTTGATGTTTTTTTTCTCTTTTCCTTTCCCAGGTGTTCGTTTCCCTGAGTCAAGCAAAGAGGAGGTGCAGGATCAGAAGCAGCTGCTGAAGGATGCTGCTGCATTCCTCTTGTCGTGCCAGATCCCAGGCTTGGTAAGAACTGAGGGCCAGCAGTGATGTGCTCTCTGAGCAGTGACACTGGTGACCTCTGGGACACCAGCTCTGCCCCAGGCAAGCACCAGTGGGGGAGCACAGAGAGCAGTGCAAATGTCTCATGCAAGGCATTTCCATTTCCCATCTTACATCATGGCACAATTTTCCCACCTCAATTAAACAAATAATTTTTGGCACTGATATTTAACAGCTCTTGCTAAGAGTTTGGGACAATAGAGACCATGTAAGCCATCCTCCCTAGCCCTGGGCATCCTGCACAACTTATTGTGTTACTGACCCTGGTCATGACTCATGCGGTGACTTATAATTTGAAGTGAACTGGGAAATTGTTCTTACTAATAGCTGTCATAAAAACTCCCTCTGTAAGTCTTACACATTTTGGATATCACCCATGAACCTGGCCAGATAAGGAATCCCAGTTTCTCCCTTCTCCAGACACTTGCTAAATTGATAGCTAAGGCACCTGTTGGAGAAGGCACTGGAACTGGGAGGGGAGAACTCATGAGCTCCAGTCCAAGAGGCCCAGGAGTTATTGGTCTTGTGCAGGAGAGGGTTCTCCTTGCTGAAATGTTTCTTCTGAACTCTAAATTCACTGGTTCTGTAGTCAGCATAATCTTTAGAATTGCCTATTCAGTCTTTAAATAAAAAAGAGGGTGAGAGAATCAGAAAAAGGCTTGGTGATTGTTGATTACAGGGTAGTTGATATTCCAGTATATAAACTCACAGCACTGCACAGGCCTGTGTGAGGGGAGGCTGCAGACCAGCTGTTGTAGTAGGTAGTCCTCTGCATATCAGAGAGGAACTGGTGTTACCCCGTGATGTGAATTAGACTGTTTATCAGCACTGCAACACAGCTTAAAATGTAAGTGCCATTTCTCCTTATCAGCTGTGAATGCACAGCTCCACGTACTCATTTAATTGGAAAAGTTTTTACTTGGTGACTGTGAGGCCCTAAAGAAGGGTCAGCCTGCTCCACACGTAAGGAGTTGTTTTGCCTCTGCCTGTCGTGAGTGCGCAGTGCTGCTCCTTTCCCACCAAGACAGAAGAGTAAAATTGGCCCCAAGGAGCTCACCCAGACTGGGCTGGCTGCTGTGAGCGTCCCACTGCCCACACTCCATTGTGGTCTCACATTGTGGTGTCACAGCACTCTACCCACCCAAAGAGCCTTGGGATCAGTGTCAGCCTTTGGGGTGACCCAGGTAATGAGGTGTGTGCAGTGACACTGTGCAACCCCAGTCCTGCTCCCTAGTTTGGTTTTTTTTTAATTTTTTTTAAATTGAAATTCTTCCCTTCACGTTTGCCCTCAGCAACCAAAGTCTGTACATGCCCTGCAGGTCAAGGACTGCCTGGATCACACAGTGCTCCCGATGGATGGAGCGACCTTGGCTGAGGCCATGCACCAGAGGGGCATCAACATGCGTTACCTGGGCAAAGTGATCAGCTTCATCACCAAGACCCCCGGCCGGGCACAGCTGGATCACATCTTTGTAAGCATCGGCCTAACATGGGACTCGGTTCAAACCACCTCTGGTGTTGTTTGCCCTGAGGAGATCCCCACTTGGCCAGTTGTTTTCGCTAAAATAAACAGCTTCAAAAACAGGGGAGGAGGGAGAAGAACCTGTAAGTGGTGGATGGGGAGTTTTGTTCCCAAATCCTTAATGGCTTCCATAACGTGAGGGAGTATAAGGCTCGGCTTCTCTGGGGTAGAGAAGTGCTTCAGGGATTCCCAAGTGTAATAGTGGGTAACAGCTGGATTTTAAGCCATATGGTTTTTTTAAGCCTCTAAGATCCATCCAGCTTTGGATCAAACTGTGAAGTGCTGTGAGCATGGCTGCCTGGGAACAGGTGAGGGCTGGGCTGTGGCAGCCCCTGGCAGCACTGCTGGAGCTGTGCTGAGCGTGGCTTGTGGGCACAGAGGTGCCAGGGGCTCCTCGCTGCGTCCAGAAGGGCTGTCAAATGCCAAACACTTCTGTGCTGCAGGGAGAATAGTGTGTCTTCTGCAGATCTTGATAAAAGGCCATTTCAAAAGCCCAGTGTGTTTTTTCATGTTCTTGCCAACTGACTTGGTCTGTTCTTTATTCCTTTGGGTAGAAAATTGGAATCAGTGAATTGATCACTCGATCAGCCAAACACATCTTCAAGACGTACCTCCAGGTATGACCTGCAGTCTGACCTCTTGGCTTCTGTGTCCTCTCTAATTACTTTTTTCCACAAACAGAGCTGTTTGGGGCTCTCCTCTCATTAGGCAGTTCCTGGAGGTTGCATGGCAACGGGAAGTACAAGCTCATTAGCACTGAAATAGGTACAGGCCTGTGTCTAAGAGAAATCAAGTTCTCACTTGAAGGAAGCTTTCCCAGAGAGTAATCATTCATGCTTTTCCTCCCCAGATCCTCACTCATTATGTTGGAGGCTTTTAAAAGTGAAATCACAGCTTGTTTTCCTTGTAATACCTTTTCCTCTTAAACAGTGCTGCTTTTACCCTTCTAAGAAGCCTTTTTACTTGGCTGAACACTACATATCTTGTCCTTGTCCACACACAGTACAGCAATACCCCTGGCTTGGTTCCAGTGCCAAGTCTTCTTTACACCCTCTGCTCTTTCTGTCCAGGTAGCAGTTTGAAATGGAACTGCATGTTTGTGTGTGTAGGCACAGAGTTACTCTTACATCTGTGTAATTCTGTCTGTGCTAGTTCCACATGCAAATATTTCCTTACTCTCTCCCCCTCTCCTGGAAGATCTCCCTGTTTCTGGAAGGAGTGGATATGTGTGAGGCTGGGGGTCGGAGCAGTATCTGCCATGACTGACTCTGGTGTCTCACTGTAGGGTGTGGAGCTGTCAGGTTTATCTGCTGCCATCAGCCACTTCCTCAATTGCTTTCTGAGCTCCTTCCCAAATCCCATTGCCCATCTTCCAGCTGATGAGCTGGTCTCCAAGAAAAAGAATAAGAAAAGGAAAAACAGGAACCTTGGAAATGCTGATAACACCGCATGGGCCAGCATGACCCCTCAGGAGTTATGGAAGAATATTTGTTCAGAAGCAAAGAACTACTTTGATTTCAGTCTTGAATGGTAAGCAGAGCAGTGACCCTGGCTTGTGCCTGGACTCACCAAACACCTGTAGCTCTTGTTCTTTAACAGGACCTCCCTTTCTGACTTGTTTTCTATTTGAATAAAATTTGTACTCTTGAGAGACTTTTATGGATTTTAATGGAAAGAAATTGGGCAAAGAGCAGGAGGGGCAAGTGTAAGTGAAATGTGGAATGAGATTAAACTTAGGAGGCAAAGGCAGCCAGAAAAAACAGAGGAGGAAGGGAAAACTTTCCTAAGGGTGCAGAGGGGAGCAGAAGGTGAGAAGCTGAAGGGGTACAGTCAAAAGATATTTGTCTATATCAATGATAATTTAGGCTGAGCAAGGACAGCTGCTCCTGTACCTGAGCAGAGGTGGGAAACAAGGCTGCTGCAAGGGATGCATTGTGAGGGTTAAATAAACTAGAAGTGCTGGCTAAGTGGACCAAGAGGAAAAGCATGGTTAGTTGGATAAACCAACTTTGGATAGTCAGATAGGGATCATCCCTTCATGTCAGGGACTGCTCACTCCTCACGAAGAGCTGAAGGCATTCAGCCCAAACACTGCAGTGAGCTTTGAGGAGAGCATGTGGAGGATTTTGGGAAAAGCACTGCTGTGCTCTGTAGGCTTTCAGATACCGTGGGCAAGCTCTGCAGTGTTAGTCATTGGTTTCAGTTAGCACCTGGCTGTAGAGGGACCTGTGCCTCAGGTCCCCATGGTGGAGGGATGTGCTTGAGCAGAAACTCACCCAAAAACTGAAGCTTGTACGTTCTTTCTGCAGTGAGAATGCTGACCAAGCAGCTGAAGTGTATAATCTACAGAAAATCACCCTACTCCGTGAAATCTCCCTCAAAACTGGGGTCCAGGTAAGATCCACATCCCCTCTCCCTTCCCATCATGTTCTGTAATGAGTAACACGAAGAGTAAGTGTGACTGCTTACAGGCACAGTGTGAGCCCCGAAAGGTCTTTGTGGTGGTCGTGGTAGAATACAGGTCCCAGCCCTGGGAAAGAGATTTCCAATCCAGTTCCCTGTTAGGGTGAGGTTGCTGGCATCTCCCTTGGAAGAAGAGCCAGCCTCAGTACAGTTGCTGTAGCTTGCTCTGGCTGGCTCAGCTTCAGTTCATGCACACACAGGTTCCACATATCCCCAAAGAGAGGCAGCCCTTCTCCTGGGCAGAGCAGGACTTTGGGGCTTTGCTTGGGGAACAAGGGTTTCCTTCCCCACAGCGCTGCTTTGTCACTCCTCTGAGGGAGAAGGAGCTCTCCTGTCAGGGCTCCAGCACTGGTACTGCAGTGCCATTTTGCCATGCACACACAGTGGTCCACACCTACATCTGGCCACCTTTGAGAGCTCTGTCCTAGGTCATGTACTGGAGATGTGTTGCCTGTGAATCCACACACAGAACTTCTCCTTTTCTTGCCAAGTACCTATGGAAGTGGTGACCGTGCTCTCCCCTCTTTTTGATTGCTCCAGATCCTGCTGAAGGAGTACAACTTTGACAACAGGCACAAGCCCACCTTCACAGAAGAGGATATTCTCAACATCTTCCCCGTAGTGAAACACGTAAACCCCAAAGCTTCTGATGCTTTCCACTTCTTCCAGAGCGGGCAAGCAAAGGTTCAGCAAGGTACAGACACCCCCTGGGTATCTCTGCCTCTCGGGGCAGCCGCTGAAAATGGGAGGAGCAGGATTTGTGAGGTGTGGCCACCAGTACACCCCTGCCCACCCCAGTTTGGTAGAGAATCCTGGTCTCCAAGACCATCGGAAAGGCTCTTGCTGTAAAGCCCCCAGCAGTGAGCAAGGATGGGTCAGGGCAGTGATCTCCTTCCCCCAGGTTCTGGTGCTTGCACAGGCAGTGACCTAGGGCTGTGTGTCCCACTGCTGTTCTCACTTCATGGGCAGCAGCTCTCCAGCAGCGTTGGGGGTTATTTAACATACATATCTATGTGGATACACCTTCCTTCAGGTTTCTTAAAGGAGGGCTGTGAGCTCATCAACGAAGCCTTAAACCTGTTCAACAATGTGTATGGTGCTATGCATGTAGAAATCTGTGCCTGCCTGAGGCTGCTAGCTCGGCTCAACTATATCATGGGAGATTACTCAGAGGTAAGCAGGGGCTCCCAGGGGGTCTCCTCAGTCCTCTCATTCCTTCCCTATGCTTGTTCGAGCTCACGGCACAGCGTGACTTGCTCTGGGTTCTGTTCTGTTCTGTTCAGGCCTTAAGCAATCAGCAGAAAGCGGTGCTAATGAGCGAGAGGGTCCTGGGCATCGAACACCCCAACACCATTCAAGAATACGTGAGTAGGGGAGCTGGGGGGGCAGCAGTTCCTCAGGGCTCTGGCTGCAGTCTGTGAGCCTCGTGTCTGCAGCTGGAAAACAGCTGGAAAAACAGCTGCAGTCCTCCCTTCTGCAGCGTTCTCCCCAGAACCCTCCGCTTCCTTCATCTCTTAGGATCCTGCAAACTGAATAGCTGAGTGTGTGCATTATAAATATTCTGTATGCTCAGTAATTGTCCTGCTGAACCTGGGGTTTTAGTGTTTTTCTGCTGAATCTTTATTTAGATTCATTAATTCTGCTGGCTTTGGCTCTGGGCTTATGTCAAAAAAAAAAAAGAATCCCCCCAAAAGCACAGTCAGAATATCACATACACACAGGTCAGGCTGGAAATATTCTGCCAGGGGTGTTAATAGAAACTGAAATAAAACACTCAACAGACAGCTTCCTCAGTGCTGTGTCCTCTGTGACCCCTCAGTGGGGCTGTGGGTCAGCCAGCAGACTTGGACTTTTTGGCTGAAGTCTTTTTATTCATGTGCAGCTGAGGAAAGGAGACATTAGTTTCCTTTACATTAATGCTGGATCCCTTTTCTTGTCCTAGATGCACCTGGCTCTGTACTGCTTTGCAAACAGCCAGCTCTCAACAGCACTGAACCTGCTGTACCGTGCACGCTACCTCATGCTGTTGGTATTTGGGGAGGATCACCCAGAAATGGCACTCTTGGATGTAAGTAATCTGTTAATAGTCTTCAAGTTCCTAATCTCTAAGAAACCTCTTGGCCTTTAAGGTGCCCTTTAAGATGACTGTTCAAAAGAAACATTTAGGCAGTGCTTTTCCTCCCTGGGTTGTTACCAGTTGGTTCCATTGAATGAAGGAAAAAAGGAGTTTGGCCCTTTAGCTGGAAGGGTCAGCTTCTGTTGCTGGAGCTCTGTGCTGGGATACTGCAGATGGGGGTTTCAGCACCTGTAATCCTTGGGAAAATTCCTTAATTTAATATGTTCTTGTTGCCCTGGCATAAACTGGAGGGTTCCTTACCTCCTTTGGGCCTGGCTTGCTTGGGTTGAGTTCCCATGGGGATGGATGGTCCCTGTCAGGCGTTACTGCTATAGGGACATCGCTGGGGGCTGTAGCCTTTCTGGCAGTGACATACCTGGGTGGCCCTGCTGTTCAGAGAGCAGAAACTGTAGTGTGAATGTGCCTTTCCCAATGCCTGTTTGGCTTCTCTGTGCAGAACAACATCGGCCTGGTGCTCCATGGGGTCATGGAATACGACCTGTCCCTCCGGTTCCTGGAGAATGCATTGGCCATCAGCTCCAAGTATCACGGCTCCAAGTCTTTGAAGGTTGCACTAAGGTGAGGCAGGGTGGGGTGCTGGGCTGGGTCACTGCTGTCAGTGAGCACAGTCACCGAGTGCTCATGTGGGAGGGTCTGATCCTGTCAATTGGAGATTCAGTCTCATCCCAGCGCCAAGGCCATGGTGCAGCATCCAAGTTTGTAGTTTCGAAAGATGGAGATCCCTTGTTCTTCAGGTTAATTGTGGCATCTGCTGTGATGCTGTTTGCCCAAAAAATCTGTCAAGATGACAGTCTTTACCTCTGCAGGTCACTCCTCAGCATTCCAAGGAAAATCCAACCCAAATGAGTGAAGCATATGAATCCCTAGCTGGGGTGGGGAGAAGTATCTTCCAGAGCACTACATTCAGTCTCTTTTCACACTCGTGTTAAGACTTTTAGCACAAACACTGTGATGTTACAGTCATGCTTGCTGCAGCACAGAAACGTTTCTCCTTCGTGGAAGTGCCTCTGAACCCTTTTCCTTCCCTCAGCCACCACTTGGTTGCCCGAGTGTATGAGAGCAAAGCGGAATTCCGGTCGGCTCTGCAGCACGAGAAGGAAGGCTACACCATCTACAAGAACCAGGTGACGAGCAGCCACGCCGTGCACTTGAGTCCTGTCACTGCAGGGCCAGAATTGAGCAGTTCCACTGCAAACCCATGCCCAGCTGGGCCTCAGGGAGGCCTTTCCCTGGCATCTGCTCAGAACTATATGTAGGAATCCTTGTAGGGTGGGGGCAGAACTGCTGTCCTGTGCAGTAACTGCCTGCTGCTATGCCAGGAATCTTTGCCCAGCTTCCTGCAAGTGTGTCTGTGCTGTACCTGTCAGTGGACACACACTTCTATCATGGCACAGCCCCATGTTCTGGTGGGGCTTGGAAAGAACTGGCCTGTTCTTCCCATGTTTTGCACCACCAGTCTTCTAAAATACCAGCTGCAAACTGGTTTGGTAGTGGAGCTGTCTCATGGGCAGTGCCTGTTCCCACTCACAGCCCAGCTGCTGCTCAGCGAAACTCCTGCCCCAGCCCAGGGCTGTCTGAGCACGTCTGTAGCTGCAGGTGGTGACTCAGCGCTGCTCAGCTGGCTGAAGGCACAGCCCGCTGTGGGGAATGCTGGAATACTGCTCCTGGAAGCACAGCTCCGTGCTGGGAATGCCGCTCACCCAGCCAATGTGTTCCCCTTGATGGAAATGTGGAATGTTGATAATAAGGCTCCCAGAACTGTTTGGTCGATTTTTGAATGCCAAGACAGGTGAAATCCTGTTCCACTGAGTTTCTGTGGGGATGCTGAGCTGGCAGCGCCCAGGACTGTACCGTGGGTTGGGTCCTGCTCTCATTTGTCATGTTGAACTGGTTCTTTCCCCCTTTTTTGTCAGCTCGGTGAACACCATGAAAAGACCAAAGAGAGCTCCGAGTACTTGAAATACCTGACGCAGCAAGCGGTCGCTCTGCAGCGCACAATGAACGAGATCTACAAGAACGGCTCCAATGCCAACATCATGCCACTGAAGGTACCCTGGGAGCTGTGGGCAGTGCCAGCAGGGATTTGTGCCCAGCTGCTCGTGAGGGACACAGAGTGTCAGGAGGGTGCAGTGGCTGTGCCAGGTTAGATCCTTCCTGGGCAGGAGGTCCCTGCCAGGGCAGGAGCTCAGACACAGTGTGGTATCACCAGTGTGGATGGAGCATCTGTCCCCTCTGAGAGCACGTTCCTGAGCTCTGGCTCTTTCTCCTGAGCTTGGGCAGTCGGACACAGGTGATGGCATCAGAGGATGCCCCAGGAAGTGGTGGGGATGCAGGGACAGCTTTGGGGTGAGAGCCTGGCACACCTCTGCACAACCCTGCCCCGCTGCTGACTCACTGCCTGGGGGCAGGTTGCTCAATGCAGAAGTACTTCAGTTTTCCTCATGTTAAAAAATGCTGTCATCTTTCACCAGGTGCTTTGTTCTCCTTCCAGGGATGTTGTGGTTGGAGAATCAGGGCAGGGGGCGTGGGGGTGGAGGTGCTGCGGGGGCTGCCTTGCCTGACATGGAGCAGGAGTGACTGACCATTTTGGGCCAAATCCTGCTGCTCCTACCCCAGCCCTGGAATAGGTGACCTGTGCAGTGGGCACTCTCCCTGCTAGGCTGTACTCAGCAGGTTGGGAAAGAAGGTTCCAGCTACAGAGCCTCCCTCCTGCCGGAAGGGTGGAGTGGGGCAGTGCTCTGTGGGTTCTCTGCCTGTGGAGAACTGGAACAGACCTGAGGGGTTCATGGCAGTGAAGGGAGTACAAGGACCTCGAATTGAGTAAAGAGTCAAGTCCAGGGAATGGGGGCCAGCAGAGGCCCAAACCCATAAAATCAGCACTAAAGGTTTTCCCCTTGTTACAGAACTTGAAGGAGGGTAGAAAAGCCAACACACTTTGGAAGTGGCTCTGTATTTAACTGAAGTCACGCAGGGTTCAGCGGGAGGTTCCTGCAGGGACTGGGGGGGAGCTCTAGATCCTGCTATTCAGCTTGCTGATGTGAAGAGGTAGATAATATAAGTGATGCCACTTTGCAGCTATTTGGGTGTCATATGAGCCTGAGGTTTTTCTCAACTGTTAGTTGTCTGGACTTGCTCAGAGTCCTTTCTGGATTTCCTGAAACTTCTTTTCTCTTGTGGTGTAGTTCACAGCTCCCAGTATGGCCAGTGTCCTGGAGCAGCTCAACATTATCAATGGAATTCTCTTCATTCCACTAAGGTAAAGTGATTCTTCTGGGTTGTGCGAAACCAGCTTTGCAGGATTTATTCTAGCCAAGATCACAATGCAGACCCTGATTAGCATCATCAAAACACTATAAATAGCAGGACTCCTTATTTTTTTTTTTAATTGTTCTAAATTGTCTCATAGACTTCTAGTTAAAAATTTGATTGGGGTGGTGGTGGAAATAGATGACCTGAGCTGAGACTGTTGTTCTAAGGCTGTAAATAATCACTGATGGTAAAAATGCGGAGGCAGGAGGCTGCCTGGCCATCACTGAGATGAACCCCAAGCCCCACTGGTGGGGTACATCCTGGTGCCTCTTGGTTCAAACCCAACCACCACACAGGGTCCTGGCCGTGCTCAGGTGTGGCTGAGCTGTGGAGGAGGGCAGGTGCAAAGGAGCATTCCCTCCTCCTTGAACATGACCTTGTCCCTGTGCTTCACCATTTCCAAGGCCAGTCTAATGTCTGCTCCCCTTCTTGCTTTCCCCTTCAGCCAAAAAGACTTGGAGAACCTTAAAGCCGAGGTGCAGCGACGCCAGCAGCTTCAGGAAAGCATGAAAAGTGGGGAACAGCTGGAAGCAGAGGATAAAGCTGTGGAGGAGAAAGAGGCTGAGCCAAGCATGCCTTCTGCTGCCATCCCCTTAACACAGAGCTCTGCTTAACATGTACCTCGCTTGAAAAAAAAAAAAGTTTAAAACACCCTTTTCTGAATCTGGCCCGGGGCTTCAGCTGCCCCTGGAGCAGCTCCTCCTTTTTGACAATGTTATTGCACTGGTACAATTAATACACAATGCAAAGAACTAATCTGAGCAATGTAATCTGTCTGCCCGAGCTTGTGTCTGCCACGCGAGGGGAAGTGGCCGGAGGCAGCACAGACCCGTCCTGGCGCGCGCGGGGCCCTCCTGCCATGTGTGTGTCCGTGTTGTGTGTGTGCGCAGCAGTTATTTCTACTTTGTACATATGGATTCCAAATGAACTGTCTGGAGGGATGTAACATTTCTCAGGTCATTTTTATGTTGACTAAGGACACTGCTTTGCTAAACCAGTTCAGAACCAGCCCCATTATTGCTCCGCGTTCTTGTAAAACGTGGACTCCAAGCCAAAAGATTGATTCCCCACCCCCCTCGCCAGTCACTATCCCGGTTTGTGCTAAGAACAGCCATATTTGTGTCACTCAGATGACTGAAGCCTGTGACGTGTGGAAGTGGGGAATGTACAGCATTTTCTACATCAGGATATAGCCATGGGATTCCTTTAACCATTTTTTCTACATTTGGTTGGCAGTTTAGCAATTCAGTGGGATTTTGTAACATTCACATTCTAATTTTCAAGGTAAAGATATAGATATATACATAGATATATATATATATATATATATATGATATTCACCGTTCCACCTCTGCTCTACTTGCCGCTGAGTAACTTGGGATACTGTATCCAAAGAGTGAGGGCTTGATGTTTAAAAAAGCGCACAAAATTCCATTGCAGTGGAAACCCCAGTGCCTCAGAGAGGTGGGAATGCAGCAAATGAGAGCTGAGCTAAGGGGAGTGAGGAGGGAATCATGGCTCTATTATGGGGGGGGGAGAGGGGAGGAAAAGTCAGAAATAGAGACCTGGTCTCATTTGCAGCAACATCTGTGACAGAACTGAGGGCCCTGAGCCTGATGGAATAACCACCAGACAGTACCAGGCTTTAGGGAGGGGACTTAACTAAAACCTGAAGTTCCCCCAGCACTGAAACCTCTGGCAAATGCCTCCTTCTCTGGAGTTTTTTGCACACTGGTTTTGGGACTGGCACCAGGAGCTCCCATTGCTGGCAATGGATAGTACTGAAGGGCAAGGTGCCACTAAAGACATCCTCCTCTCCCCTCCCCTCACACACACACATCCCGTGGGGTTGTCACTGTCCCCAAGCAAGAAGTCTGTGGCCGCTGCAGGCCCTGGGATGCCGACAGAGTTGAATGTCCTGTTTTCCAGCAGATGAAGCTGTAGAACAAGGCGGGCCCGCCGCAGCCCCGCGCTGCCCGCGCCCAGCCTCTCCCTCCCTCGCATTGTCTGTCCTGGATCGTGCCCCGTGCTAATCCGCGCTGCTTTGTACTGACCTGTGGAGCCAAGTGCTGTCCCTGTGCTCTGTACCCTCGGCTCCTGCCCGACCTTACAGGTATTTGTAATTCATGGCGGGGGGGGAAGAATGGAGCAGCCTCTGAGGTGTTGGAGGCAACAAAGCAGAGTCTTCACTGCAAATGAACTTGCTCCTATTAGAAAAATTCTGAATTTCCTGGAAAGCAATCAATAAATGACTACAGTGCATCTTTCCTACAAGATTTTTCTTTTACTAGTGTCTTTCAGTCCATTAAAAGCTTTTTAAACTGTAGTAGGTACTTTATTGTTTCTTTACAATTTGGTGCAAGGTATTGGTACCAGCACTGGAGGCTCTAAAACCTGTAAACCTGAGTCACAGCCCCAGCACCCCCAGCCCCGAGGGGCAGGACCCACCCTCTGCTGTCAGAATCTATCTGTGTTCATGGAGAGAAGTCACTTCTCCCTCTTTCTTGCTCTGGGGAAGAAGGGGGAGCAGGGACAGGGGGCTCTGGGGATGTTGTGGCCATGCAAAATGAAGCCGAAGGACACAAGTCCTGGCTGCTGATGCTCCAGGGCCAAGCAGCTCAGAGAGTGGTGCAGGCTGGTAAATAACTGCATTTACCAACATCTGTCTGTACCTCTCTTTACCTCTTTTGGGGTCGATGTTCTCATTGCTCTGTTCACAAGTTCTTAAACAAATGTAAAACCTGGCTCAAATGAGCCCTGGGCCACAGCTGGACCAGAGGTGGGCAGATGTTTGCCAAGCCATCTTTGCTCCTAGTTCATACAGGTGTGTGTAGCCCACCTCACTCCGGTCTAGCCCAGGCAGTCACCCAACCACATCACACCCACTAGTGCCCCAAACCCCTACATGTGTCATTTCATATTCAACCCTGTCTGCTGAAGAATGTTTTAATGCCCATCAGAGTATTATCAGGACTGGAAACAGATGAAAACCACCTCACACACCTACAGAGCTGCTGTCACACTGCATGAGCAACAACTCACCAAGCTAAGGGGGGAAGATTCTTCAACTGCCCAGATTGCTCTTGGCAACTCACACCTGAACCTCCCTTGGGCTCCCTGTGACAAGCTGACTGCTTGCAGACACACGAGGCCTTTCTTCTACCCCTCTCCCCAAAAACTGCCTGTGCCACCCTGTCACCCCAGCCAGGATGGCTCATGCACACACTGGCTCTGGCAGAGCCCGAAATCAGTTCTTTATCTCAAATGCAAGTGGATCTCCTCCCACTGTCCATCCTGGGCCTTTTCCCACTGACAAGTACCACCATGCAAGCTGCTTCCACAGACCTCAGCTGGTGGGAGTGCCCTTCATGTTCTCCCCACATCAAGCCCCAGGGCACATCCATGCTCTTCCATCGATGGACACATTCCAGTTAAGGTCACTGACCCATCTCTAAGCAGCATTTGAGACAATGAAGGCCAAATCACAGAGAAAAAAAATCAAACCAAAGTGCACACCAGCTGCAAGACCCCAATAGCAGAACAAACGTTTCCAGAACTATCCAGTGCCTTGGCTTTCCAGGTACCCACCTCCCCTGCACCTGTGCTGCCTCAGGAAAGCTGAGAGTGATCACTCCAAGGATTCACAGCAGTGCACGACCACCAGCCTCAACAGCTGCAGCACGAAGCGGCAGAGCAGTCAAAGGCAGCTCCTGCTGGGTCTGCAGTAAACAGAGGGTCAAGGTAAGGGAAAAACCCAACCAAACCCAACCCAACCACAGGGCAGTGCCGGGACAGCCCCAAGGGGGGGTCACCCATGGCACAGGCATGCCAGGGTCCCACAAGGCTCTCCTGACCACCTGTGAGACCAGCTTAGCCCACACAGAGCACTTCCCACAGCACCTCATGGCACCACATCAAACAACAAAACCTCTCACTACTCTGACTGCCACCAACCACCTCAAAACTGCTTCTCTTGTCCTCAGGTGAGCTCAAGTTAAATTAAATTACAGCAAAGGCAAAGCAGGTGTGGAGCAAAATCTGAGGGTGAAACTCCAATAGCTTTCCTCAAAATAGTTTTAATTCTTGCATCCAAGGAAACAAAACCACATCTAGTTTTATATGCATTTAATAGTTTACCAATTGGTACAATAAGATTTTTTTAATATGCAGAAAACATGAATAAATTTTGTTTTACACAGTCTGAGAGCAACAAATCTTACTGTAAAACACAGAGCAGTATTATATACATTCCTTTACCAATTTTAATTGTGTCAATAGCTTCAGTTAACTCCTACAGCTAGGAACTGTTCTCTCCAATTGCAACCTCTAACAGTGCTTGAACAAACATCTGACGTTTGCCTTCTCGATGTTGGAATCGACTCTAAATTATGAGGACTTTGCTAACTTCTCTTCAGAATGAACTTGGGGAAGCCTGAGGGACAGGCAGGACAGGAAAGCAGCTACTTACATGACACAGTGGAAAGATAAAAAGGCCAATTAAATCCAGTTGTGAGTTGCAAATCCAACGCGATTTCCCCGCTCCCCCCCAGCCATCCCCCCCCCTATGCACGTGCTCTTGCTACAGGACTCTCGGTATTGATTTAATACACGGACGTTATGTACAGCTGGACACAACAGCTCACTCCAAGGGCGCTTTTCCTTCACTCAACTCAGCATCTGCAAGATTCAAATCATTAAAGGATTACCAAGCCACCACCGTCTACAAAAACAAAGTGTATTTCCTTTTAAACAGCTCTCAGGCGAGTCAGGAGCTGTCTGAAGTGATTTCTCAGGCAGTTCACATGGACAGGAGGAGGCAGAGGGCAGGCAGGGACCCCGTGCCCCCACTCACTACCAACTGGGGGTTGTTTTCCTTTCCTCAGTGCCCCGGGCACACATTGGTCACACCACACACAAAAGCAGGACGGGTTTGTTTCACCTTCTAAAGTGCAAGATGCTATAAAACATCAACTTCCAGATTCTGTCTAAACCACAATAAATGTTGCACTTCTCAGCCCATGTGGCACGGCCCAGGCTGGGTTAAGCTCAGGGGGCTGCAGTGGCTCCCTGGTAACACAGGCCAGAGGTGGGTCCTGGAAAGTGTTGCCAATTTTAGTCAGAAGTGCCAGACAAGCAGTGAACCTCTTGACCCCTCCAATACATTTAGTTCATAATTGACCCAGTAACCTCACTGTTGTAGTTCTGATCACAGCAAAGGCACAGCAGGAGCTGACAGAAACAGTGGGGACAGCTGAACAGCGGTGTCCCAGAGCCACGCCGGGAACCCTCACCCCGTGCCTGTGGTGTGGCTCTCCCTTCCAGCCAGGCCTTCAGCTCTGGTCCGGTGGGGACCATCCCTGAGATCATTCCCTGCAGCCCCAGGAGAAGGCTCACTCTGCACAGCAGCAGTGACACTGGGGCTGGTTGTCCTGGTAAATGCTTGCTTGCTACAGGGAAAAAATGCAGTAGACAACTTCCACATCACAGGTACCTTTAATTTCTCATTCAGGTTTGAGTTATGTACATGAGGGTGGTTTATTTTAGACTTAAATAAAGTTTCTAGGTCCTACCAGGAATTAAACAGATGTTATTAATTTACAGTTGCAGATGCATGGAGGGATTTAAGATGCACTACTTGTGTATCTGGAATTCTCTAATAGGAAAAAAAGCAGCAAATGTTTCCAGTCCAAGCAGCTAACAAACAAAACAGACTTTATTCGTGCATGCTTAACTGCAGCAACACACACCAAGAATGACAGAAACCACTGGATTTAAGAGATTAGCCTGGATCTTAAACTGGCTCTGAAAACCCCCACATCAGAACCCTGGTTCCTCCACCCCTTCCCAGAGGATCCCACACCCCCATCCAGTTCCTCCCACAGAACACCAGGTCCTTCTGGGGCAACTGTGGAAGTTCTTTCCCCACCAGTGCAGTGTGTTCACCCTCCAGCCCACCCTAAGCTGGTCAGGGACTCTCAGCTTTAAAAGGGACAGTTAAAAAGCCACGGATTAAACCAAAGGAATAAAATAAAGCACAAATTCACCTGTTAAAACATCAGCCTGGTTCTTCACTGTACTGTCAATTTTAAAGTGGATTTTTAAAAAGACCTGGTTAGTTTGATAAGTATTGTAATTCTTTGTTATCTACAATGGAATCTGTCACAAAAATGCTGATTAAAATATTAATTTATAATATTTTCATTCACTTCAGATCAAAATATGTAACTTTAGGGATATGTAAAGCAAAAATTGTGTACACCAAACAACATAAATACTAATAACCGAGCTGGGCTGGTTTTGCTGATAGGATTTGGGTTTGGTTTTAGCGTTTAGCGTGATTCCCACAGATGGGAATGGGCTTTGTTCATGGTGTTTTTCTTTTAGAGGCCTTCAAGGATCTGACCAGCCACTGTCAGCTGATTCTCAAGGTATTTAGTGCTTCCTTTAAAGCGTTTAAATGTGGCAGCCCAAGGTACTTCTCCATATGCAAACCCCAGGATGTTTTATTTGGAGCCACATTGCCAAGGTGAGGATCACCTCATTGTCAAAGGGTTTTCAAGGAGGCATTAAGGAAACTTTTGTATACCCCAACTTCCTGCCAGTGAATGAGGGAAGAGTCCTTTGATCCTGCTGTGTAATAGGAATTGCACATCTCTAACAAACATGGAAAGCAAACAGCAAGTTGGACCATGGCAGTCATTTGGGAGAGGAAGCTCTACTGGAAACTGGATCACTAAACTCTAGTGGGATGGACAACTCCTCCTGGAAGTTTGTCTAGCATAAAAAAAAACAAACAAAAAACCATTTAAACTTAGTTTAACAGCACAGCTTAACCAATGACCAAATAAAAAATAAATACATTTATCACATCAGCTGCTACTAAGATTTGTTGTCTTATTTTAGGTTTACAGTCAGTTCTATAAATATACCAACCCTTGCGTGATAGGAGGCCAAAACAAGTGTTTTCTGTTGATTTGGCAAATGTTTCATGACAAATATTCCAGAGTTTAATTTATTTCCATTAATTACATATAAGGTTCAGAAGATTCTGAATTGCAGCCTTATTATCTAGTATTCTTAGAGAAGATTTATTAAGCACACTTAAGTGATGTTACATAGATACACATTTCTGAAAGAGCCCTACAAAACTTTTCCCAAATGAGGTCACCAATTCAGGCACCAACAGACAGCAGAAAGAAAAACAGGTAAATTATCCAACATAACGACACTGTCAACTATTCAGTTAAGTGCCCTATTCCAATCATCCCACTTCTGCCTTCTCAGGTCTGATGTGACCAATGCCAGCCCATGTTCTTAAACCTATGGTACTTCTAGACAACGTATGTAAATTTACAGTATACAATTTGGATTCACCATGCATGAATACTTTGTGTGTAACATTTAATAAGCTCAATCTACATCCAGAATAATTTACATGAAAGGACAATATTTATTTAAACAGAGCTCAATGGATAACCATGGTATCTGAGTGCATCCAGAGGAAAAGGGGTCACTGTGAACTCCATCAGCGGCACTCCCACACTTTTACTGTTTGATCTACACTCCCAGTCACCACGTACGGGGCTGTCTTGTGGAAATCTGCCAGGAGACAAAAGCTCACATTACCAATGAACCCAAAACTTCAGCATTTCCCACTCTTACTGAATGGCGCGGATTTTTCAAAATAATTCCACCAGCTAAAGGCTAAACTCCAAAGCTCATTGTGGCTGTACTTCTGCAGGCAAATTCTCTCACGCTGTAATTTTGTAAAGCGTGAAAATCTACTTTCAGTTCAGCTATAAAGGAGCTCTCATGCAAAAGAAATCAAGATAAAGTTACGAAATATCTCACACCGATACAACCCTTCAATCCTACCCAGCGACAGAACTTCAGGTATTCAATAGGAGGTGTTCAAGAATCAGGAAACTTGAGTTTTAATTTTTGCTGCAGACAGTACAGTCTGTGAGCTGGTATGTACTGTTCCTCAGGAGATCTCCAAGCATTTCGTCTACACAAATCAATGTGGGGCTGGCTCAGCCAGGACAGGGAAATCTAAGCAAGAAGAATCAGCCTCACTGTAGGAAGGCTCCACTGTAACTGAGACAGCCTGTTCCAGATTTAACCAGGCCCTGCTAAGGGTCTGATGTTCTTCAACTCACATTGTTCCTCACCCCATTCTCATCAGCTGTCCTCAGCCATTTCAGGGGGAAGTCAAGTCCTGCATTTAATCAGACTTGCCAGTTTGGTCAGGGAACCTCAGCAGCCAGCTTCAGGCTCCCCACTGACCAAACTCACACAGCTCTGCTGAAGGAGCTACAGACTGCCAGGGGAAACCAGAGAAAAAAAGCAGAGAAGACTCCAGAGCAAAGGCAGCTTTGCTGAACAGAGAGGGGTTGGTTTGTTCTGGCTTCACCAGGGCAAGAGAAAACTAATGTCTACCAAGATCTGTTAACACCAACCAGCAATGCCCAGGAATTCAAAGTAATTTTTTTCTGTTTTGTGCACACACTCCCTTTTTTCCTCTTGCTGGGCAAGCACTGGCAGTAGAGCACTCCCCAGACCCCTGCATGCTCTAGTGACAGGTTCCAGAACTCCCTGGCAGTTAACATCCTTATCCACATGCAACACTGGCAGGAGAAGTGGAAAAATCCAGCACAGTCCAACTCCTCTCTGTCCTTATTTGATTAACATGTAGAGAGCACAAGGCATCACCAGAGCTCAAAGGCGAATGCCAGCCTGGTGCTCAGCTGCAGCTCTGGCTCTGCCCTGGCAGCGAGCACGGGGAGCAATACGTACCCAAAGAGGTAACAAAGTGTTCGTGCGCATTCAGAGTTTTCATGCATCGCTTGTTCTTGAAGTCCCAGACACGGAGAGTCTTGTCATCAGCACAGCTCAAAATAAACTTTCCCCCAGAATGGAACAGGACACCACGTACCCAGTTATCATGGCCCACCTTGTGCACAAGGAGAGATCAGTGAGCAGGTGCAGGCTGAGAGCTGAGCATCCCACAGCTCACACTACAGCACACCAAGGGACCCCCGCCCTGCCCGCAAGGACAGCATCGAGCTCCCGAAACCCGTTACTGCTCAGAGTTTATCTCCTTTTCTATTTTTACACCTCTATCAGCTCTCCCAACAATGTGTGTTCCTGTCCTTGAAGGCAAACAAACAGCAGTCCTCATGTGATCTGCACCAGTTCTGCTCTCCACTCCCAGCACCACCACCCAGTCCCGCCAGAATCCTGAACAGCAGACAATGACTTTGGTAAGCCCCACACATGGGAACAACATAACATTTTACAGGAGACAAAATTCAGATCATTATCAGCATTTCTGCAGGCAAACCAAGTTACTCATCACAGAACCTACACCACAGTACTGCATTCACACTGTGGTTTTGGAGAGAGTATTTCTTAGCAACAACAACATCTGAACTATGGAAGCCATTAAAACTCTATTTCCAGCATCTGTCTTATTTCCATAACTCTGGCTTCTCTTCATAACATAACATGCAAGATAACACAATTCATTAGAACTCGTTTTACGTACTCTGCTGTGACTGCCACAAAACACCAATGGACTTACAAGTGTCATAAGGCACATGCCAGTGCTAATGTCCCACATCTTAATGGTCTTGTCTCTGGATCCAGACAGCAGAAAAGGCCCAGGCTTGCCACTCTTCTTAGTCTACAGAAAATTATGGTTTAAGTTATGGCATATATGGGATGGAGGGGGGACATGGAGGAAGTAAGAAGATCCCTTCCCAGTGGTATTGCTTAGTACCAAAATCAGATTGTACAACAGCTTATAGTGAATAAACCCACAGTGCTAAAGCTGGGTGACAAGCATTGGTACTAATGCTAGATTTACACAAAAATAGGAATTAAACAACCTGTTAAAAGAAACGGTTGTATGTCCTACTGATGCCACAAGCCAAGTAACACTCTGAATACACACTTGGCTACTGCAAGGCATCCTCTGCTAACAGCAGGCACAGCTTAAGTCCCACATCTCGGGACAAGCAAGGATACAGCTGACGCATACCTGTGTGTTCACACTCCTCATAACACATCCTGCAATGAGGCAGGACGAAGAACTCCTGAGAACTTCCCTCGGTGAAGTCCTTTCTGTGTGTGCCATGCAGGTGAGGCCCACGGCCGAGCGCTCGGGCCACACCTGTGCCAGGTGTGCAATGAAGGCGCTCCCGTGCGGGCTGTACCCGATACCACCAGCAGGCGGCAGGGGAGGCCCCACCACAGAGCCCTCACGGCAACAGGAAGGGACACTCAGAATTTAGTTTGAATTACTTATAATTAAGAGATTATAAGGATCTTTTAGGGATTCAAGTAAAATTTCACTGAAATAACCTGTAAAACCCATCACTAGACAAGTCCCTGTGTTCGGTGCAGCTACTTCTCTCCCCTGGAGCATCCATACCCTTCAGAGGTGGAGGGTGGGACTGCAATCAATGCCAGGGGACCTGACTAGAAACTGGAATTAATGTCTAGTTCATTTCTTCTATACTTTGGCATCCTTAGGAGGAAAGTTTTGCTAGCCTGTAGCAAGCCTGTCTTAAGGCTCACCAGAAGAGGTATCTGTGGTCACACAAATGGGGATTCATTAGTTACAGAATGCTTTCTCCCATCAATAACTGCGCAGCACGACACAGCAGTCAGTTTGATTCCAGCACAGTGAACCTAAGGCAGCTTCACTCTGCATTTCTGACTGATTCTCTCCTCCTGCCAGCTTCCAAATGCTAAGCATCCCTATAATCTTCACATTCTGCCAGAGCAGCTGCCTTCCACATTTTTTTTTGCTGCAATAGAACACAGTGGTCTCATTCTCGCCCTTCCCAGAACAGAGTATCTCTCTAAAGTTCACTTTCACTAGTGCAAAGGTAGGTCTTACTGAGAAACCCAAAAGCTGGATCCTGTGGGATCCTGTGGGATCCAGCCAAAAGCACCCATCCACCTGCTGTGCCTGCCAGGCCCTTTGAGCCCAAAGCTCAGTCGCTGTCAGCGCTACACAGAGCACGGACAAACATCTCCCCGTGTGTGCTCGTCTGACAGCCTGGGAACGTTACCTCTGATCCCGTAGCTTCTGATATGGTGGAGTAGGAGCTCTCGGGAGCCCAGGAAATGCATTCTACCACATGCTCGTGCTCTCGGAGCTCAGCTTTGCACTCCTTCGTCGCTACCACCCACACGCGCACCGTCTGGTCGTTGGAACAGCTGGCGATCAAGGTGCCATCCTGGTTGGGCCGCACCATGCGCACCCATTCTCTGTGCCCCGTGAAAGTCTTCACGCAGTAACTGTGCAAAAAAACCCCACAGCATGACTCAGCCACCATCAAATAACCCATTACACGTGCCTAAGATATTTGAGGAGCCTGACCTACTCTTCGTAGTTAAGATAAAATATTTTAGCACACACGTGTCTGTTCTGGCTGGTGATGGACAAGGCCATAAACAGTTCATGGAGAGAAAATTGACATGAGAAAGAAGTGACAGCTAAGAGACGACAAATCCTTGTTAAGGCAGAAAGGAGGAAGGTCAGGGAAAAATAAGATGACACGACTACTTGCATTAAATAGGTATTTTAAGAACAAGTAGAGATTTACAGATCACTTAGATATTAGAGACAACAGATAAATGAAACAAGCAAGATGACAAAAAAATAATCAGGACACACCTTGATGTGTGTCCAGAAAGGTAACAGATGTTCCCTCTAAACTCGTGGTTAACCAGAGAATTTGTTTTCCTAACTGGTCCTGAGTTCTATCCTCATAGCTCCCAGAAGGACAAACCTAGTTAGTTTTAATGAGTCAGTACTAACACCTAAACCCCTGTGCACAGTGACTGAGGCAGAATCCTTCAGGGCACATCATTATTCCTCAATTCAAATAATGTCTGCTGACATTCGGATTCCTGCGGCCCATTCCTACACAAACTGCTTTCTGCTCGCTTTGTTCCAGTATTGCTGTTTGCCCAAAAGTGCACTTACCCTGTCTGGACTTCCCACATTTTGATAGTTTTATCCCTCGAGGCAGAAACTATATGATCTCCATTGGGCATGATGGCTACTGAAGAAACATTATGGTCATGACCTAAAAACAAAATAAAACCTTTATTAAGTAGCACTGGTAGAGTTTTCAAAGAGCACACAGGACTTGCCATTTCTTTATCTTGGGAAAGTAGCTACAGCAGCAGTGCATGTTTTATGGAATAATCTTTACATGTAAACAAACTTGTGGTTTTATGACATAACTATCTATATTTTTAGAACCCACACAGTCCAGACACTGGGCATCCTTTAACGTGTACCTGAGTATATCTAAAGGTGGGTGTTTATTTTTGTAAGTCTCAAACACTCTCTGTTCCTACTCACCATTCCTCCAAGATGATACTAAAAGCAAGAGAAATGCTTTTACATAAGACTATAAAATAAATATTTGCTGTCAATATTAGAATCCTACAGTTGTGGCTGTTGCACTTTCCTGTTTTTCCTAGGGCTTTTGAACCCAGTGCAAAGGGCAGTTTCCTGTGTGATCGGACACACGCATCAGCCACAACTCCTGTGGCACAGATCGCTCCCTTTCTGCAGCCCTGCATCAGGGACACAGAGGGCTGAAGGAGGGAATCTTTCACTGATCTGAAGGCAGTTTCATTGTCTAGTAAGTACTTAATCTCTAGTGCTAAAATCCCTCTAACTGCCATTTCATTTCAGTACCATTATGGGATGCTTCCCACAGCATCACGCATAGCAGATCTGAGATGCTATTTCATTCCACAGATGCTACATGTATCCCTTACTTACAGAGCATTCAAAGCATCATAATATCTCCCCTTTTTATTTTGGACAATACTCTGGTCTACAACCCCTTTCCACATCAGCAGTTTTCCTGGATTAAAAAAAAAATAAAAATAAAAAAAAATCTCACTTTACAGACTGCTAAATCAATCCCTTTATACCTTACCATGCATAGTTCTGATGCACTCAAAGCCCTGGAAATCCCATAGCTTAATGGTCATATCAGCAGAACAGGAGGCCAAGAGTTTGCCAGTGTGGTCAAAGGAAATATCTTGCACAGAGTCTGTGTGCCCCTTCAGGGTTCGCTCAAAGTCTCCTGTCTCGTAATCCCACACCTGACAAGTGAACAGACAATCCATTAGTGGCAGCCCATTACTCTTGGTGTTCTCCAGCCTCACATTTGCACTCTGCAGGCCAGTCTGACACCTTGTTCAATAATTAATTGAGCAAGAGACAAAGACAGACAACCCTAAAAAGGCTTAACAGCATAGAAAAATAAGCATTCTTTTTATGTGATTTTGTTACTTATAAATTAATTGAACTCATGCATTTCGAAAACTGCTTTTCAGTTAACTAAAGTATTATAAACACAGCAGAAGAACAAGTTCTATTGTATATAGAAGTCTTAACAGCCAGTACCCTTAAAAATAAACAAGATCAATTTAGAAAACACTGGACAGAACAAATCCACTTTGTTTTTCTCCATTTCTTTCTGTGCCAGCTCCCTAACTCCAGCAATACAGCCCACTTTCAGTCGTGGGGAAAGGATCATCTTTAACATCCCCCTCACCATTCCCAAGCTTTACTGTGGCTCCAGAATTCACTTGCTTTCTTCAGAATGGAACAGCAAATATTCTGCATACCACAGAGCAATACTCAGAATGCTTTCGGTTAGGGGTGATAATCCAAACCCCTCTGAAGAGTTTGATACACACACATTCAGACACTCACAGATTACAGAACTGTTGAGAGATTAGACAAACATTTGCAGTTAGTAACTGCAGGAGAGCATGAACTCCTGTTCTCACTTCCTAATTAAGTCAGTCACCTATCATCTAACCACCAACGAAGCCTTTAAAACAAAATAAGCTCCTCCAGATTTTATTGTGTCTCTCAAGCATAAAATTGAGATATTTCATTTTAAATTATATCCTAAACAAACAAAAAACAAACCACCAAAAAACACCCCAACAAAGTGGGAAAGGAAACAAAGCTGATTAGGCCCCTCCACAACATTCACCGCACACGGAGCTGTCGCTGGTTCAGCTGGCCCTGTCTGTTTGCTGCAGAAATGGGAACAGGTTAAAGGTCTCTAAATCCACATTAGCTTCATTCCTCCTTAAAGCCAAAGGATAGTAAAATACTCTTGAAGACACTAATTGGACCAGCATAAAACTAAAACTTGTAGATAATACAGGGCACCATACTTGGAAGAACTGTCCCTACTAAAGCAGAACCAGGAATAACCAACCTTCCACCAGTCCAACACGTCCTGCCTGACACACTGATGTCACCTATTGCACAGGTCTGACTTGGCTTAGCTCATTTCTCCAGAACACACACATACCTTTATTGTGGCATCCTCTGAAGCAGAGACCATAACACTGAAAACTGGATGGAAAATGACTCGAGTGACAGGACTCCTATGCCCACTCAATGCATATTTCTCTGGAGGACGAGGAATCCACTCCTTAGGGTCTCGTTTCTGACCAAGAGGTCCACCTGATGTAAATTCTTCCTTAGCTTCATTCAGCTTCGATTCTAATTCCATTACCTAAGTGCATGAATTTTAAAGAGACTATTCATTTCTGGCTTTATACAAGATCTAATTCACGTTCTTGCATTAATAATCCAAATCACAACTGACTCCTAAACTCACAGTAAAGCAAAGACTGCATGGACCCAACATTATTACCAACATTCAGCAGCACTGGTGTTTTTAAAAATCAAACCTAAATTAATCCTTTATAGTTTATTCTTTAATAATTTATAGCTTATTCTTTAATAATTTAATCATTCATCATTTATTCTTCTCAAATTCCCAAATATTTTCACAGAGAAAAAAATGTTCTACAGAATCCCCTCCTGTACAAATACATTTGAATTACTGTTGTGCCAAACTACCAAAGGAGGTTGTGCTAACAAAAAGCAACACTACTGCTGCAGGAACTGCGACCCCCCTGGAGCTGGCATGCCAGCAACCAACAACAGAGGCACTGCAGGGCTAAATAGAGCCTTGCTGTATTTACCTGCACAAGAGACAGGTCTTCATTGTTAACACACTGATTTTAGGGGGTTTTTGCTTTTAATACGCTCTCAAGCCAATGAAGCACGACTAAAAAGAGCTTTGTACTCTCCACTTGCAGCAGAATCCCCCACTCTAATGCACTGGAGCTAATGGCTCCTTCCCTCTCAGGCCACTGCCAAAGACAAGGGGCAGCCCTGATTCTCCCTCTGTTCTAACCCAGCCAAGCCCTCTGCACACAGCTATTCCATCTCCCCACTCACCAACTGCCTCGAGGCACCTCTTGCCTTTTCAGCTTCAGGACTGCACATGCAATCCATGAACTGAAGCCCAGGAATTTTTACAAAGACCCTGAGAGGATGGCTCTGCCAGCACTGAGATAGACAAAACATTTCCTACAACATGAATTTAGCTATTTTGCCTACTCAAGCCCTAAACATTCGTCTTTGAGGCATCATTGTCTTACCACTGCATTTGTCTGACAAGGAAAACATGGAACATTCTGTTCAGAGCTAATTTTTTATACAAATAAATCCATCAGATCTCCACGTACCTTCTTTTGTAATCTTATAACAGATGTCCATTTTTTTTCCAGAAGTCCAGCATACTTCTTATCTAATTCTTCATTCTGAGGAGATACATTTAAATAAAGAAAGAGGAAGAAAAGCAATACATAAAAACAAACATCAAAGACACAGAAGAGTAACTAAATGCTGCTCTTTCTTTCCACGTACAGAATTACAATCTCATACTAGAATAATCCTAAATTAGATGCAGAATAACACAGGCATGGGGAAATAGCAATTTATTCCATGAAAGATAAAAGCTCTGAGGACTGGCTACCTTGGTCAGAGGCTAGATGTTAACCTACTACTTTAGGGGTACTTGTAAAAGCTGGAGTTATCTGCATGAATAATCCATACAAAAAATTAAATCCCTCTTTGCAGAGCTACACTTGAATCCTTCCAAATTACTCAAATAATTTCAGCCTTTCACTTTTTTTTTTCATTTTAGTACAGCCCACTCCAATTCAGATTTTCTTGCAAAAAAAGTCACGTGAAACTTTTAGCAACAGCATTTCCTCTTTCCCTCAGGACCATCTAGCCTATTTAGATTGCCTTCCTAACCTTTGGGAAGAGGAAACTTAATTAGGTCGATAGATAAGGCAGATAGGGGAGTGGTATTAGGATTTTCAATTATAAGTATGGTATTTCAATTTGTCATTTCTACTTATTTATTAGACACTAGAAGCAGACTAGAGGAATTAAGTCAAACTTCAAACACACACTTTGGCAAAAGAACAATGCAAGATTTGTAATAGAGAAAAGGCAAGGATTTATCCAGAGTCAGCACACAGAAGTTATCTCCTCAATCTAGCTGAAGCCAGATGAAATGCACACCTCTGCTAACAGGCAGCAGGTTAAAAATGATACCAACAATCATCTGTGACAAAGGCAAGTCAACAGAATGAAGCTGTGAGAAATGAGTGGTCTGAGTCACTGCCATCCATCCATACAGTCTGACCAGAGCTGCTCATCAGAGGTGGGCACACAATCACAGAATCACAGGCTGGTTTGGGGTGGAAGTGACTTTAAGGCTCATTTTGTTCTGCCCCACTGCCATGGGCAGGGACACCTTCCACTAGGCCAGGCTGCTCCAAGCCCCGCCCAATCTGGCCTTTTTGGATGATCATCTTCTATAAACTGGTTTTGGCCTGCCCTCCTACTACACAGTTACCCAAAGGGTGCACAACAGACTCAGGCAATCACTTAACTCCTGATGCAATTCCAATCTCAAAAGATTTGCTCTGTTTGATAAAAGGAGAGCACAAAAGCAATCTAGTTTTGCCTTCCTGTTTCTTAAACATTCCCAGGTGAAATCAATCTTCAAAACTGCACAGTCTCAGACCATTTCAAATGTGGTTACAAAACCACTCGCTCAGAAGTGGCCAAGTCACCCGATGGTTATTTTTCCCTTTTCTGGTAAGCCAATAACCTATGCAAGTTCATCACCTCCAGTTTTAAAGCTTCCTGAGCGAACAGGTAATGGACAAACACGCTTGAAACAGGTGCAAATGCCATAAAACTGACAAACTTTGAAATTAAAATACAGATGAAGAATCCTGTTTGAACTCACCACATCCAACTCAGCTTCCTTTTTAAAAACCGAATAGGCCTCCTCGTAGCCATTGGAGCGGAGGTAATCTGCTATCGCTCGATTTCTGCAAAACAACGTTTGAAATGCAATTTAGGGAGTCAAAGGAAGATTGTCATCACAACGTAGCACATTCTAGTCAGATCCTTGTCTACAACTTTCTGAGGTGAAATAGCAAAAAATTGTCATAATTCACTCAAGATAAAAGCAGAATTCACAGATCAGTTTGCAGCCTATATTGCAATGTGTTTGTCATAGACTGAGGAATTCATTTTTTATGCCATTAATAACTTCGAAAATATATTTTCATCATTTCCCAATTCTATTATCAAATATCACCAGTTCTATCAAAAATGAAGACTAGAGAGATCTAAACCACAACAGACAGTATATGATGAGCATGTGAACGAAGCTACTCTAAAATGCATTGGGAAACAAATGTTAATAACTGAAACTTAATAGAAATGTAACACAAACTTAAAAACCAAGATCCCTTACAGTTCATCTCGTTGCCTTTGTGACAGCACCATCGTGGCTGAGATGTCAGGTTTAACGTGATCGAGCAGCGGCTTCTCCTCAAGAGCTAAAGTCTTAGGAACCCGGGATCCACAATTCAGTCTGCCACAAAGTGGCTTAAATCACACGTATTTTTCCAGACGTGAAATCCAATAGGAAATCCAGAGGCATTCAACACAGAAGATTCAATCCATCTACAAGGAGGAGAAAGAGACAGCATTTGTTTCCTTGAAACAAGCACTCAGCAGGCAGCTCTCTCGGATTTACCCAAACACTGGCTTTAAAGATGAGGTCTCTAAGCCAGCATGGGGCCCTCGCAGGTGCCGTGCTGCACAATTATAACAGACAAATGACTTTTCCCACTCCAGTAACACCACCTGAGGAAGTTAAAAGAACCACGTACCAAGAGACGATATTTTTGCCTTCTTTTCAGTCATATGTTACCATGGTTTACCTACAGTTAATCTTTCAGCTCACCCACATTTGGGGCACAGCAAATTTTTAAACAGCTCTTCAGTCTTATCAGAATGACCATTATCACGGGCCTGTTACTGCAGCTGGGCTCAGGCAGTGGTGCAATCACAACACACCTGGCAGTGCCAGCTAATTTGTGATGTGGCTGAAATCCGACATGTTTGAAATAATTCAAGTGTTGCACTGTGCCTTTCACAACAGACTCATTTTTCCCACACGTAACTTGTTAGTGTCCTGTGATTCAGTTACATGAATGAAGCATTCTCAGTGCACAACCTGCTTCAACTGGGCAGCTTCAACCTCTGCCACGGTAACATCACCAAACTCACGCTGGCAGCACTGCCTTTGATCTCCACACTGCACGGACCTTGTGTGAGCACCGAGACCATGGGAAAGTGCTGAAATGGCACTTCTTGCACACCTGGCAGGTGCCTGTACAGAACTCAACAGTCACTCAAGATGTTCAGCAAGTTTGGTCAACCACCTTTCAGCAGCGAGATAAACTGAACAGACAACATGCAGAGGCTCAGGGAGAGCAGGTGGGTCTGCAAACTCCCCACCGAACACTGAGGACGTGTGTGCTCCCACTGCCTCTCACCTCTGCCCCTCCCTACTCACACAGGCACACAGAGCTCACCAGCACAGCTCAGTAACAACTTGGGTAAGGAGCCTCTTTGAAATAATAGCCTTTCTGAAAAAAAATAAAGAAAATACTGAGCCTGTACCATTAATGACTACTTATCCATCACAGGGGATCAGAGGCTTGTTTCTAAACCTATCTAGGCTCTGATGTCTGCTTCAAAATGAGCTTAAGCTGAAAGGTGCTTGTATTCCACTCTGCTGGTAGATTTTCCTCATCAAATGCTGCACACCAGAATACTGCCCTGCAAGCTAGTTAGGACAGGAGCACTCTGAACAGGCAAAGCCTTACTTAATCAGTGTAACCTCTTCCCCAACAGCTCTTTCAGAAACAATTCAGATGAAAACTAGAGCACAGGCTGCATCCTTTCAGAGAATAGAAGCAAACATTTCATTTACTCTTGCCCCATCCCTAATTCCACAGATGCCCCGTGCTCAGAACACACTCAGAGTATCACATGGAAATTAATGGAAATTCAGTTCCTATTAAAAACCAGCGTCTGCAGTGCTGAGAAGAGCCCTGCAGAGGGTGCTGCTGGTGGAAACTGGCACGGGAGAGGAACGAGCCCAGCCCTTCAGACACAGCAGCACTGCTGGGAGCACCGGACAGGACAGACAGAAACGGCCAAAATCCACCTCTGGTACCGCCAGAGTCAAAACCTGAAGGTGGTGTCTGTGTTAGGAATCACCACTGTGCAGTGAGTGTCCTGTAAATCCAGTGCACTGCCTCCGGTAGAAATCTCACTATCTCATCAATTTTGATGTGGTATCCAGGAGATGCAACCATAGCACTTGTCTAAAAATAACAGCAACCGTGTTCAGAAGGCCACTCTTGACATGTTACCTGGTTAGAAATAACATTTTCCCTCTCAATTGTAAAGAAACCCCAAATTTCTCCAGTATCCCTGACACTTCCCAAACCTGGGCTGCTCCACATTCTAACTCTGAATTGTCAGTGAGAACCAGATCTTAGTACTAGATAAATACAACAGCTACAGTGCAAAGCAGCTACTCCTGCTATTAGCAAATTACAGCTGAGCCACAAGACACCAATCATTTGATCTACAGTATCTCATTCCTGTGAAAAGTGGCTGTTCCAAGCACCCTGCTTAGTATTCCTGACTTTTTAACTACAAAGCCACCTGAAAAGAAGGCCAAATATTTTTAGGGAAGTCGCCTTCATACACACCCCAGAAAAAAACAGAACAGAATGAAAACAAACAAAACCCATCACAAACAAACAAACCAAAATAGGAAAAGAAACCACCCACAACAACAAAAACCAAAACCAACCAACCGAAAACCCCCCAAACAAAAACAAAACACCAAAAACACTCAAGCAAAAATGTCCAAACCAACATTATTTACACACATGTGCCACCATGTGTACAGCCTTTGTGACATACACACTTCAGCAGAGCAAGACTAACCAGTTCTCTCCATCGCCTATCAGGGCTCCCAGTGCCCACTGCATTCCCCGCACACTGTTCAGCCACCAGAGGAACAAAAACAGCCCACAAAGAACTACCACCTGTTCATTACATCTTGCCCAAAGCTGGTCACTTTAGTATCAGCAGCTTATTGTGACTGAGGCTGTGTCAAGAGAGTTACATCTTTTTTGAAAGAAAAGATGTCTGCATGAAAATTTTACTCTGTTCTGTATTAAATACAGGAAAAAGCAGACTGACCATACAAAGAGCTATCCATGAATAACAGCTACTAATTAAGCGTAAACCAGAATGTGCCCTTTATTAATAGACCCACTTACACTCCTCCAAGTTGTAGTTTCTAACTTAAAACCTTTTTTATTGCCTATTGGTAGTTGCACATATAAAAGCACTGAGTGGCAAACCTCTGCATAGGGACAATCTCACAACAATAGAGGGCTACAGGTGTTTTCAGCAAGATCAGGGGTCTTTGTAAGCTGTTTAAAATTGGGAGCTGGACCTGGCTGAATGCATGACACCGGAACATGTACAACACATCCAACTGTCACCTCCCACTTCTGGCAGCACTAGACCTGCAGACTTTTCTAACAACACAAGCCATTCCTAACCTATACACAGCATCTTCCTCAGCTCCACTAACAGCAGAAGTTCCTCAACAGACAACTGCACCTCATTCCAACTGCCCACCTGTCCACTCAGCTACAGATCAGCTTTTACACAGGACTAGTAAAAATGCCTCAGCAATAAGGATACAAGACCTGCTTCAATCCTTAAATGCTGCAGGACTGAAGAGTGGCATTCTAGAGCGTGATCTTAAAAAAAAGATTAATTTAAATAGAGACAAGCAAAATTCATCACAGGTCAGAATTTTTCCCTGCACAAGCTTCTGAAATACATAGAACTCTGGATGAAGAGCAACAAACTGGGCAGAAACACCCAAAAAGCTGGAGAATCCTCTCCTGTAAGGGAAGGTAGAAAACAGCACAGTGCAGGTTCTTCTGATCCTCTCATTTGGGAAGAAAAAAAAAAAAAAAACACACACACCAAAAAAACCAACACCTTCTGTCTCTTCACATCCTCCCATCCCCTCCCATCTTCCTAAACTGGGATTCAGAGATTCCTGAGCTTCACTGCACCAGCCTGTCACTGGAACCAGTTGCCCTGGCCACAGGCCTCTCTCCACTGAGGCCATGCAGCCACTGCAGCACTCCGAGACTGTGCTGGTCCTGTGCCCACAGCCAGTCCCACCTGGGCATTACAAACACACACACACACACCCCCTACCCATTCACACACCCCCCATCTCCCCTAAACCCCCCCATCTCCCCTAAACCCCCCCCACCCCACACACAGCCCTTCTGCCCCCAGCTGCTGGCAGGGCACCCACCCAGCCTCACACCGTGCTGCCAGTGGGCATCACTGACCTGGGGTGGGCAGGGACACCCTCTTCCTGAGGGTGACTAAGAGAGGATTTGACAGACAGCTGCTGCCTCCTGGCTCCAAACACTGGGGCCAAACACTGATAGGTATCAGTGTGGTTCAAGTGCTTCCTAGATCACTAGAAAACTTCGCAATAACTTAATGAGAGACCTGCTAACCATTCAGAAATGCACCAACAGCAAATTGAAACAGGTTCAGCTCCATTTGTTAGCTGAGACAGCTCTACAGGAGGTATCCAAGCACAATAGCTACACACAAAGTCACAGCAGTGAGGTAGCGAAAAAATAATCACTTTGAGGCAAGAGATTGTCAGAATATCCTTCAGTTCATGATATGTCATGCCAATAAATGATAAGACTTGGCCCGCAGGTATTTCTATGACAGTGTTCGTACTTGCTTCAGGAGACATTTAAAGATTATTTTCCGTAAGTATTTGCCAAATATAATTGAGAAGCAGATTATGAATCAAATTAACTCATGAGCATTTTAGTCCCAACTTGCCAAAAATACCTGTTCATTTACCTGAACTGGCACCAAGCAACAGCAAAGTTACTTGAATTAAAATTCCTAAAAGTGCCTGTTCTGTACACATTAAAAAAATAAATCGAGTCTGTAAATTCCTTCAGAGTTCATGATGGTTTTACTTAGCAGAGTACACTGGATGCTAAACAGCACTAAAATTTGGTTTGAATACCTGTGTCTACCAAAGACACTGGACCCTGAATTGGATATTAAGTTTTTATTCATTTCAAGTGAATCATCTACCCTGCAAACCTACCATGAGACTAAGCATACTTGAGGCCAGAAGTTTTTAGAATCAAACCCAGCCCAGTTCCTTAGTTCTAGCTACTAAAATAGTGTCTAACAAGTAAAATAGTGTCTCTGGACTTAACCCTTGACTTATTGACTCCTGCTGTTAATAACTGCAGAAACACCCACAGATGTAACAGCTACCAAAATAGAGCAGGATGAAAGTTCTGTTATTTTGCCAGATTCCCCAGTCTTTAATTTCCTATTGCCATGGCTTTGTTTGGCAGTTGTAGTAACTCACTGCTCCAGCTTTAACCGTGGGTTTGCCTGTACAAAGCAGGCCACCACCATCCAGCTGCTTCCAAGAAACACACACGTTGCACTGTGACATAACTGCAGCCATAAACACAGAAGTCCAAGTAAACCATTAACTACTAGTTACTAACTCATGGTATAAATTATACCTTCAGTGAGGTGCTACATTTGTTCCTGCAAGGTATTGGTTCAGTCAGGGATTTAGCTCCCAGAAGGAGCTTTTGCCCTTCAAAGTGCCTTGTGGGAGTCATAGCAGGGGAAGGCACCGCTCTCAGTGCTGACCACCTGCCAGCACACACCAGCTCAGCATGTGAACTTCTCCACCCGTGTTGCCTTCAAGAGGCTGTTTCACATTAAGTTCTTATGAAGCCCTTCCAAATCCAAGAATTTTCATAAATGTATCCCAAGGTATCAAACTCTGCCATCACAATCAACCTATGCATCTTCCACAGAATTTTATCAGCCAGTTCAAGGTTCTCCACTGTCTCTCCTTTGCTCCTATCAAGAGTGTCAAAAATACTCCTGGAGATCAACACCATAAACAAATCCCTGAAATGGCTCAAGTGACAAACAATGCCCATTTGCTTACCAGCTATTACAAAAAACTGTCAGTCAGCCTTAATATGTTCTTAAGCACTTTTCCCATCTCCCATAATTCTCACAAGCACATTTGTCCCTCCTGTATTTTATTATTTTTCTCTTACCTTTTGAATTTTTATGAGTTAAAAGGAGAAAATCAGTTTCAACCTCATTCCTTGGTTCATGGTTCAAGGTTCTGCACTGACACAGCAGTGAATTGTTCCATGCACGAGCACCACCACGCCGGGTTCACTCTGCTGCTGCTGTCCAGCAACCACATCTGGTAGCACACATCTCAAATACGTCCATGGCTCCTCCAGGAACTTAACGGTAAGTTAATTCAATTTCTGCAGTTTTTACGACCGTTGCTTAGGCTCCATAAACAGTCTTCCCAACAAAAACACAAGCTACGTACACTAAACACGTAACTGTAGCTCATTATATTCAAAATTAGAAGAGATACATGGCATCAATTAGAGAGCCAATGCATCAGCAGATACTGAACACACCAGCACCATGCAGCTCTGAAAGCTCAGCAAAGCTGTGAACTGCTGTGCTTTAGGAACTGAACATTTCTTCCTTTTTTTGCAGAATCCTAATGCTATTAATAAACTCAGCTACAAGACCATTTTTTTCCTAAGTATTATTACAACAATATTTTAAATAATATTATACAAGAGCATTTATTGAAGGAGACAAAATCTGAGGTCACATTCTCAGACTGCCAGCTCAGGCACACCTAATATGAGGCACTTGGATGTTAAAAAAGCACATGAGCCATCACCAACACCAGAAACACATAAGCAAGTTCACACTGTGAAATCAATTACTTTTGGATTACTCACATTTAGGTTCAAACTTAAATTTTAATTTGCAATCATTTAAAATTTCAACAACTCATGTAAAATTAAAAACTTTCTGGAATGTCCAGCACACTCTACCAACTTTCAGGCCATTTGTCTAACACAGTCTACTGACCTGGAAAGGTTTTTTGCCTGAAACTCCTCGAGTTTACTTGTAAGTTGTTAATAAATCCAAAATTCTACTTCAATTAGATCCCTCTCTTCGGGTAACTTTACACACCCAGTGAAGGGCCTGTCACTTATTAAGACCAAGGCCATTAGAGACTAACTGAACTGATACAATCAGAATTAAATTCCACAATTCTTAAAGCTGAGAAGATCCATTTGTGCATTAATACAGGAGAAACTCTTGTTGCATTGTCTCTTGCTACGTGGCTGGCACAGGAGATCCTTACAAAGTTCTTTGACAGTGCATTTTGTTTTATAATATATTAACAAGAGGACTTAAAGTGGTTATTTGGGAGTATTCCCAGGCAATTAGAGCTACAGTCCTTATGGATGAACTAGACTGCAAGAATTGTTCTCTTACACCTGTGGATTATGTTGCTAAATTCTAGCAAGTAGATAATAACGCGTCCTTCCAATTTAAACTAATTTTTAATGGTCTGATTTTGTATTAAACCCCATAAGCAAAAAGCTGCTTTATCAAACTCAAGACACAGAATAGGACGACTCTTGGCACAAATGTACTCAAAACCAGATTCCACAGGACTGAAGTAATATCCATGCTTCTTGGGCATAACTATTAGGACCTGAAAAGGTTCTTAGAAATCTGTCTCTATCTGCTGATAGGAAAGAAAAACAGTAACAAGTAAAATAAAACATCAAGTTCCTCTCCCGCCTCCATCTTGCCCCCCCAGTACAGCAGGAAAGCTCAACCACAGCACAGTCACCAGGGCACAGCCAGGCAGCTGCTCTCAGTGCAGCAAACAGACCTTACACTAGAAAATATCGGAATCCATCACCTGCTAAGCCGGCAGGGATGAGCAGGAGAATACAAGAAAGCTACTCATTTATGAGCTGGGTTAATCTTTTTTCCACTTTTCAGCCTACATCAGTAAAGCTGGCTGAGGGATTACGACAGAGTGAGCTCCAACAACTATCTGATTCAGGAAAAACAAAACAAGAAGCAAATCTGATCTGAATTACAACTCTGAGCCTTATTTTTAATTCATATGTTTAGTAAGCCTTTTATTCTGCAATTAAGGAAGTCTCAGAATGCCCGTAGGTCAACGTTTTGCCTGATGTATCAATGCAGCATCCAGAGTACACCATTATGTGCAGTGTTTGTAATAACTCACCAAAAACATTTCCCATTTCAGTTCAGTTCAAGACTTATCAAAAGAAATATATTTTTAACACAAAAAAGGTAAAAAAGTCTATGCCTGTTTTCTTCTCCATTTCACCTACTTTTACAGCTTTTGCTACAGACCTGATACAGTAGTGTAGTTCTGAAAATAATTCAACACCAAATCCACGGGGAACTAGAAAGCAAGCCGTGGCAGATCAGACATAGTGCCTATGTTCTGAAGACCTGGAATGCAGGCTGTAATTATATCTAAAATGTAAAGCTAAAGAATGTCACCAGCATACTATAAACCAGGAGCAAGTTGGCTGCTCCACACTGCATGCTGCCTAAAGAAACACCTGTGCATTTCCAAATCAACTCCTGTGCCCATCTACGTTTCCATGTGAGTTCAAGCTGTAATCAGGACTTAACACATCACTGACAGTCACTACCCACCTTTAGGATTATAAAACAACAAAAGACATTTTTGGTCTCATTACCTTCCCAGGCACCAACACTACATGACTTCGAGGCATCTGGACCAAATTTGCTTGGAAAATATGTTTTTTGGGAAAAGAAGTCTTTAAATTAATTCAATCTTGACATTTGTCCTCCATGTATTACTTCAGTTTTGCAGTTCTCATAGATCAATTCTCGGGAGAAACATCTCGAGCACAATCACATCACTTCATTTTAGAGCCTCTGAGTTTCCTCCAGGTCAGAACCCCAGTTACCAGTGCAGTCTACATGCAGGCTTTGGTAGAAAACAAGGGAAAACATCCTTCTTCTAACCTGCCTGGTCAGTTCTGTGTGAAAATGCAGGTAAATTTAGCTCTCAATAAAGGAACAGCCTGGAACCTTTAACGTGTGTGAAAAGGTTTTTTGCCATGGCCCTCTCCACACTGCTGCCCAGCGGGTTGTGGCAGTGGCAGGACAACAAGCAGGGTTAGTGTTACAGGCTCCATGTTACTCACTGCTACTGGACACTGGCTCAGAGCAGAGCACATCAGGGGTAGCTGCATGACTTCAGCAGGGGATTCTTCAGTATCATCACTGCTAGGTCAAACAACACACACACGTTTTGGGGTAGCAATTCTAGACTACTTATTTAAGCTACTTTCGGCCACCAAGAGAAGAGTGCCTGCACTCAGATGTGTTGGTCAGCAGTCATGCACTGGATTTGAACTTTGTTCTTCTCAGTTCTTCCCCCTGTACCTCCCTGGCTTGAAGAATTAAGTAATGGACTTACACATGTAAAGGAGGTCACAGGACTACATCCAAATTTAAATAATTCAATCATTAAACCACCTGTAATACTGAAAATGTGATATTAACAAAAATGTAAACTGATTAAATTTATATATGAAAAATATCTGGAAGGAAATGTAAAGGAACATTTATGTTAGCACCTTAGAAACAGAAGGTCAAAACCCCAAAAGAAATCCAAACAAGAACTCAGACAGAACTTCCACTCTTCAATCATGAGAACACTGTTAGTCTCTTAGCCATTTTCAAAGCCTACTGACCAAAAATGGCTTCACCTGCCCAGCAGAAAAAAGAAATCAAAACCAAAACCTAAAAGCTAATCATAGTTGTCACATATTCTGTTACAGGGAACAGAACTCAACCTTTCATGACATACAAAAGTAATGAAATCAGGGTTCTGGTAGAAGGTGTCTCATTTTCCTTATGACCCATCTTCACCTACTACACTTCTGCCTCTAAAACAGAGCTGAAGGTGAGAGAGAACCTTCTACCATTACTGATTTAATAGACACCATCTGTTTAACATACATACACACATTAATGACATCCTTTTAATAGACTGCAAAGACATAGGCATTAAAACACACCAAATTGTTTATCTTATCTCTTTCTTCACCCCAAAAAGCAGGTGAATCCAGCACAAGACAAACTGCCAGGTTATTTCTTTATGGAAGAAACTCATTTATCTGCAGCAAACAGGCTAAATGCTTCCAGCTGATTTTCCTCTAGTCTTAAAGAAGGATAAACTTAACACCTTTGCTTTAGCATTAAGCAGAAAAAAACAAGGCAGAGGCAATCTCGGGGGGAGATGGGGGGACCACTTGTCTAATTAAACCGAAAGAAATTCAGGTTTGTGGAGCACAACAGGAACAATTAACACAGATACGAAAAGGAGGGTGTAAATAATTTCAGTCATGAAGGCCCCTGTGCTATCCCAGATGCAAACCAGTACGGCATCATCCCGTAGAGCCTGTCACCTCCAGCCTTACCTCACAGGAGGTGTGACAGCTGAGTCACCATCCAGCCCCGAGAACACGAGGTGCCTCTGAACAGCCCTTCGACCAACTCCCTCAGCACAGACCTACTTACCAACAGATCCGAGCAAATTACAGGACAGACATCGCCACGCACCACCTACCAACCTCAGCTACCACACACTGCCCACCACTGCAAATGCCTTCTCAAGGTACTTCTTCATATAAGCAGCATTAAAAATATCAGGTAAGAATCACAATGACAAAGATGTATTTATTACATTTATTTAATCACAATCCTCATCCTAAGTCCACAAGAAGCCAAGCCAAGCTGCAGGACTCACTCAGAAGCAGTACCAGTAAGGAGAAAATGGTGAAACTACTTCTAAATGTATTAACTAGCAGATACTTTGAATTAATAATGATGATTTTTTTTTATATAGTTATACATGCATCAGTGCTCTTGGTACTGCTCAGTGTGCCAATGCTGTGCACATGACTAGCTTTGAAAGGACTGTATGTTTATAGTCCTGAGGAAGTGGAGCTCAGCATACACTTATTTTGTAAGTAACATTTTTGCTTTGAAATTTCCTGACAGTACATGCCAGCATGAAGTGAAATGATAGGTGGCTTCTATGACACTGAACTAAAAGCAAGAGAGCCTAAGTCACACCTATCTAATCCCTTAAAGAGAGAGCAGAAGGTTAAAAAAGAAAAAAGAACAAGCTTTTAAATTGGCTGAATGAGACAAGCATTGCCTCATCCACGTCCTGCCTCAAGGAGCATTGAGAAGAAAAGGCCCTTCTTTAAACAACTGAAATAAGATACAAGTTAGCAACACACATCTGTTGGGCCGACCTGCAGCACCCAGCATCACCAGGGTAAAACTGCAACTCAACTGCTCACCAGCTAAAATCCTGGTTCTTGCCAGTGTTTCTAACACGTAACATTCATCAGAAGGTCTCAGAACTTGCTGGGAAAAGCTTTGGTCTAAAATTAGTGTAATACATGAAACCCAGACATGTAACCCAACCTAAGCTCGGGACCCCACCACTAAGCTGCCATGCCACAGCTACAGCTCCAACCACACTCTGCCCCTCAGTGGGGGCACAGTCCTGCCCAGAGTGCTGCCATGCGCCCTGCCAGCACGGACTGCAGTCACAGAAGGAATTCTGAATTAACAGCTTCATGAACTCAACAGGTCAGGATTGTATCCTACTGTAAATGCTGATTTTTAAAAACTTAAATTGAGGTGTAGCCTATTCTGTTAGGCAGATCAAAAGACAAAGCAACATCACCCATGAATAAAACTCCCCCAAACCACACCAGGAGCGCCATTTCCCTTGTGTCAGGTAATAAAACAGCTCGCGAAAAAGGCCCTGCACCAACGCGAGGCTTCAGCAGTGTGATACGTTTTTAGGAGTCAGGTTGTTCTGCCAACGAAAGGGAGAAGGAGGAGTCCAGTCTTAACGTCACTGACAGATCTGCGAGTATGGACAGTGTGTAACTTACTATTGCTCTGTAACAAACCTTGCAGGAGAACCCCAGGATCATTCTCATCACACACATGGTTCTGACTCTTGGGAAAGATCTTCAACTGCCATCACAAATCCCACGTTACAGGCTGGAAACTCCCCCACACCCTACAGGAAATCTGAAATTATTATCTATTAATAATAATTAGCAATTTCTATTGTCCTCTTGATTTCCTAAATTTAGGCCTAAGCAGCTCTTATTTTCAGCCTGACAAGTATTTCAGCGCTCACTTCACAGATGGTTCAGCTACCCTCCCAGTCTTTGCCTTGAGTATAGAAAATGGGCCTGAAGTTCACCAAGGCAGGAGAGAGCTGCCTGAAACGGAACTATCTCAGTGCTGCTCCCCTTTGTGCTACAGTAATTCCAACCCTCTGCTTCAGGAATACGGGGCAGCTACAGCGGGTTGTAAATAAACTTATAAACAACATACTGAGCTACCCTGAGGTAGCAGGGACCAGCTACTGTTTGCCCATAATATTCTACAAGAGGGTACAAACACATTATAATTAATGATGGAAGCTGGTTGTGGAGCTCCTGATGGAAGACACGGTTACTCCAACTTGACAAAGCAATCAGCACACACTGATTCAGGAGCTGTCCCATCCATAGCAAGTTGGATAGACAGCAAGTTGGCGAGCAGACAAAGGACACAACCTGAGCCCCCAGGCTGGGAGGAGCCCAGGAGACAGGACAGGCACAGGACTCAGCAGGACACACAGGGTAGACCTTGCATGCAGCCAGAAGGGGAAGTGTTGATGCCTTTTGCTTCTGTAGAACCCAAATGAACAAATTACTCCTGTAGAGAAAGTGACTGCCACCATTTCAAGGACAAAAATCACCCAAAGTCACAAGGAGGCAAGCGTTTTATTGAGTTCTTCATTGACCTTAGCCTGGATATGTGTTAAGGCTCAGGCACCTGGCACACACATCCACTGAATCCTGGAACATCTACTCCAGGTGAATGAAGCAGATAGAGCTTATATAGAAGCCACTGCCCCTTATTTTAATTCTGGGCATATTAAACCAAACATAATCTTCTCTGTGACTATCTCCCATCACAAACTGGACTCCAGAACCGAGACCCCCATGAAAAAGCAAAAACTCAACCTGCTTCGGAATCATCCATATTCGGATGTTGCTCCAGTCAACACTGAATTCAGGTGGAAATGCCATGAGGCACATGAAGACCAGGAGTGCACTTCCACAAGCTGCCCTTCCTAGGTGCTTCCTCCCATCCCTATTGTATTCCCCAAATCCTTTGTTCTAATGCTTTTCCTACACAACTTTGAGCAGCAGTGTCACCTCAAAGATGCAGCAGTACCTGAGGGGGACAGCAACGCTCTTACAGAGCCATGGTGCTCAAAAGGGCTTCCCAAATCCTGATATGTTATTTTACAGGAACTTGGCACATGAAGAAGGGCAGTGCAATCCAGTCGGTACGAACACTGACAGCAGTCACTCCACTGTAGTCACCAGAGATACCAGGGATTGTCTTTTCCTGTATGCCCACCAATAATCTGATCGATCCAAGAAGTTCCATGAAAAAATAACAGCAAGCCACAATACAGGGGTTTCTCTAGATTTCAGAGAATCTTGTGTGCAAAACACCCGCACAAAAATTGTAATTCTTATCTAAAGCGTAAATAAAATAAATTCAACAAGTGAATAAGTGGATAAATTGAAGCAGTTATCAGACAAAAAAAATCCGGCTTTTCAACAGTGAGTGGTTACTTCTGACTGCCAGACAAATCAAGATCCACCCTGCAGAGAAACCAGCCTCAAAACAGAACGCGAGATTTGTTTCATTTCCGAAGGTTCCTGCACCATTACATTCCTCCCTAAAGAAGAGACTTCATTGTTACGGCAATTAGTATTCCTCCACCCCGGCAAAGGGAGGAAAAAAAAAAAAAAGCTCTGAAAGGGTAATCGAGCCATTTCGCAGCTTTGCCTCCTTACTCCACCCAGTCTCTTCCCTGCTCAATGGCTGCTCACAGCATCCACAAACATTGAACAGCAACAGAAACACAGAAAAACGAGATGCCCGAGAACAAGCCGGAAATTTGCAACGCATCTTTCAGTTTAAAAATATTTTCTTTGTTTAGTTCCCTAACATAATTTTTCTATTTAAAAAAAAATTACTCTAAGGGAAAATAACATTCTGACAGCAGACCCTCCCTCTCCCGAAAACCAGCCGAATGCTGCACAATCATTTACAAAATGATCATCGCTGAACGGAGGTTCTTTAACCACCAACTCCTAATGGCATGAACAATACTGTCATAGGAACATATACTTAAAAGAATCACCACAAAAATACGTAATTCAGCCAGGTCAGTATGCCCAAACACTTATTTATAGTAAAATAGTGCTTGTTAAAGATTTTTAATATAGCTTAGATTAACCTTTCCCCCTCCCTGGTAGGCAATTCATTATAAAAGGACTTGACCTGCACCAACCAAGCCCACTGCTGCAGCACTGCCGGCGAGGAAATGGTTCCAGTGATACCATGGCAAAGAAAGGGAAGGTGTCACATTATTATTGGTATTAAAGGTCAAGTTGAATTGCCTCCACCTTAAACAGAAAACAATAAAAAAAAAATCTACTGCCCACGGAACTGAGCAAACCCCAAACTTTCCAAGGGAGGCACCACTCCCACCCCCCAACTTCCATCAAAAGCCCTGCCTGCGTATAACCTCCTGCCTAAACAAAACCTGGGGAGTAACAATAAATACAGGATTTTAGCAAACTCGATTGCTATTAAAGGGTTTCCGAGGGGAGCCTGTGCATCTCCAGCCATCCAGGCAGCGATATGACCCCCAGAAGGAGATCAGACCTCCCTCGCCCGTTTTACTGCAGCTGGTTCTGAAGGTATGAGCCACCTCCTATCGCTGCTGCCCAGCTGAGCACTGCAGGAAAACGGGGGATGCGAGGCAAATTCTAAAACAACACCTACTCCTTTTCCTGGATTATCAATTCTCGCCCTGTTTTCGGTGCCGCGGCCGCGCTGGCGAACCGGGCCATCGCCCGACCCCCGGCCCTGCCCCGGGAGAGGGGGACGGGGGAAGCCCCCAGGAGGAACCGGGGAGGGATGCTCGGGGTCCCCTCGGCGCACGCACCGGGCCCCTCGCCCTGACGGCTTTTTTATGGCTCTTTGCCCCGGTCCGTGCCCTCCTCCCGGTATTTGCTAAGTCACGGGAGGAGCGGCGCGGCCCGCGGGGAGAACACGGGCCCGGCGGGGGCTCCGCGCCCGCCCCGCCGCTCCCGCCGGGCCCTGTTTTCCTGCAGAGTCACGGCAGGAGCGGGGCCCGGGGCCGCGGGCAGCGAGGAGGCCGCGCCCCGGCCCCCAGAGCCCCCCTGAGCCCGGCCCGGCGGGGGGAACACCGGGCCGGCCCCCCCGACCCCCGCCCCGCCCGGTCCCTCCTCACCAACGGGCGCGGCCGCCATTTTGAGAGCGAGCAGAGAGAGGGAGGGGGAGCGGGGCGAGGGCGGGGAGCGCAGGGGAGGGGGAGAGCGGAGCAGAGAGCGCTGGCCGCTGGGGCCACGGGCCGGGACAGCCCCGCGGGGCCGGGACGGCGGCGGGCCCGGCCTTACCGAGCCCCACCGGCGCCGCCGCCTCGCTGTGCCGCTCGGGGCCGGCGCCGCCCGCCCATCCCACTCACCGGCGCGGCGCGGGGTCCCGGTGCGGGGTGGCGGTGCCGGTGCGGGGCGGCAGTGCCGGCGCGGGGGTCCCGGTGCGCGGTGCCGGCGCTGGGCGGGCGCTCCGCTCGCTCCGCGCTGTCAGAGGCGCCGCGGCCGCCGGGAGGGAGGGCGGGAGCGGCGCGGCCGCCGCGGCGCTGCGCATGCGCGGCCGGGGGCGGGGACGGCCGCCCGCCGCCATCTTGGGCGGCCGAGGCGCGGGTGCGCGTCCCGGCGTGCCCCGCGCGCGGCTCCCGGCGTGCCCCGCGCGCGCCCGCCCGCCTGAGGGGGCCGGGGAGCGCACCGGGAACAGACCGGGAATATACCGGGCGTGCACCGGGAACAGACCGGGAACGCACCGGGCGTGCACCGGGAACACGGGTCCTGTGCCAGGAATACCGGCGGCACCGGGCACACACCGCCAGTACCGGGGACACCGCCGATCCCACCGGGCACATGCTAGGAATAGTGGGGACACCGGGAATACCGGGCAGACACCGAGAATACAGGGCACCAGGTCCGCCCCCTCCAGCCCCGGCCTCCCGCGGGCACCGGGCGCTGTCGCAGTTTGCAGGTGTCCCTCCCGGGCCAGCCCTGCTCAGGAGTGACCTTGTCCCGCACCCCTGGAGTCGCTGGGATCACTCGTGTCCGTGTGCCGGGACCCCCGCGAACTCGCCGTGTCCCTTCCCATCTCCCAGGGCACCTCCGCAGGGTCGGTGTGGGAACAGTCCCGCTCTACACCTGCAGCTGAATGTTTGATTATCTACAAACCCCACCGGGCTGCCTCTCCGAGTGTCCCTGGTTTCATGGAGCACTGTTCCCCCTGAGGATCAACCCTTGTGCTCCCCACGGGCGCTGCCAGGACAGCCCTGGAAAATCGGGCGCTGCCTCCCTCAGCTGCCGCCCAGCAGCACAGCCGAGCACCCGCGCCCATCGGCTTCTCCCCTCGGTTTGCCAGCTGAACCCCTGTGATCTCTGGGGGCTGGAGTGTCAGAGGGAGCAGTGCCCACTCGGGTTCTGCTCGGTGAGCACCAGAGATGCCCTGACAGAGGCCCCAGCCTGGACCCTGCTGCCGCCCGGGAATGCTGGAGCGGAGGAGCAGGAGCCCTGCAGCTCCAGGACAGGGACCGGTCTGAAAAGCTGACCCGAGGGAAGAGGTAATTCCATGTGTAACATTATCTAGAGAGCAAAAACTCTGTGAGAAACTTCAAAGGACACTGGAAATTTCCTTATCAAAATCTATACAGTCTTATCTGTTGCTCCTGCAAGCAGCAGGAGAGATTACTAAGGTAACCATTATGTAATGGATCTCCGTGCTGGTGCCCAGGGCACCTGAGGGTGCTGGTGTCAGCATCACCTGGGCTGGGCCATGGGCCCTCACTTACTCTTGTTTGTGTTATTTTATACCTCAGTGGACAAGAGAGGCCAACCCCACACAATGCAGGGCTGCCAACGCAACCAGGGAAAGTTTTTTACTAATTTTTTTAATTGACTAGATTCCAAGTTTTAGATCCATTTTAGACTTGAAAATTTCTCACCGTTCACGCCTAGGGATGGTGATGCTGCAGATATTCCCAAATACACTGGTGATGTGCAAAATGGACTAAAAGTGAAGGGTACTTCAGTTTCAGTATAGTGATTCCTTCAATATACTGAAACTTTTCAGTGATGAATTTCTTCACCAAAAGGGTGGTCACCATTGGAAGGGGCTGCCCAGGGAGGTGGTGGAGTCCCCATCCCTGGAGGTGTCCAAGGAACAACTGGACATGGCACTCAGTGCTATGGGATGAGTGACAAGGTGGGGATTGGTCACAGGGCTCAATGTTCTGGGAAGTCTTTCCCAACCTTTATGATTCTGTAGTTAATATAATTAATTAATGTTGAGACAAACAGTTGGACAAGTCAGTAGGCCACATTTCTAGTGAGGAGCCAGTGCTGTATGCATCTGACCCTTTTGTTAGTGGAAAACAATCCAACCGGAGCAGCACATGTCAGCATCCTGTACCAGCGTGTCAAGGACATGTTTGGATATTTTCCAAAAAAGAGGATTGGATCTGGCCATACTCTTTTGGGTTTTTTACCACCCAGTATTTCTAAATCTCTGTGCTGACCACTGGCAAAAGCTCTTTCCTTCTGTGGCAGAGAGAAGATTCCTGATTCCCCTGTGGGGCAGTTGTCAGGGGTATTTCATAGACATGTCAACATGAGAAACACAGGGGACTGAAATTTAGGGGAAGACTTTCAAATGGTTGCCCAAATTACCTTGGCTTTACTTCCATTTGTTTGCAAAGCAAGCAAAACTGCTTTGACAGCCTCAAAATTCTAGTGTATCACATATTTTGGGGTGTGTAGTCAAGCAATAATTAGCATCTACCCAAAAAATTAAATCTGGTTCAGAGATTAATGAATTCTCCAAAGATCTTTAGGATGTTTTAGGACCTAAATGCCTTTAGGACAGGCATTTTATTCTCCTTTTACAGCTGGCCTTCCTTGTAATATCATTGCTTGATACTGGGATGGAAAAAACCCCAGGTGCCAGCACAGCTGAACTGTGAGGAGTCCCAGAGCCCATTTTTCTTGGTCGTTTCCTTGATTGCCACCAAGAACCTCCATAACAGCGAACACAGACCCTGCACCTTGGCAGGGAGGTGCAGATCCCAACTGCACAGCTCCTTCTGGTTCCAACTTCAGATTTTTCCTCAGGATATTCCCAGAGTCAGTATTTGCAGCTTGCACAGCCCCTCTGCAGTGCGAGCCAGGCTTCTTCGGGGGAGCTTTTGCCATCTGGGGTGGCACACACAGAGTTAGCTACTACAGCCGAGATTGTGATTCCAAACGTTCAGCAACCCTTGCCGCACGCTTCCTGCTAAACACGGAAACCGGAGTCATTGATAATTCATATGTTGCCTCTGAATGAAAGATGTCATTAATATTCTACGCGTGTACATATTTGTGTAGCAAAGCACCCGCAGCGACGGCTCCACTGCAACCAACTCGTGTACACGTTTCACATCCGCCGCGGTGCCTGACCTACAAAACACAGCCCTCTGCAAGAGAAAAAGTTGCACAGAAATGCCTCCACAGATTTGAACTGAAAGAGCAGCGCAGTTTTAGTTTGGGACTGAATTCTGGTGACACGAATACTGTTATTACAAGGTGCCTAAGCACATACCAAAAGAAAATTAACTTCTGGCTGTGCCTTGTTGTTCAATTTAATGACTCAATGGGCATGTCTACCTGTGTCACTAACCCTGTCACTCGGATAAATCACAAGAAATTAGGATGATTTTCTTCTTTTTGTTCACTAGTGAATAGTAACTTTTCTGTGGCTCAAGCAAGACCTGGCTCTAGAACTGCAAATTTTCCACTTTATTGTTTATATAGGTGCAAAAGTTTTAGCAATCCTACTTCCAGTACTCATGTAGCCTTTCCTCTACATTATGAACATAAGGAAGAGGGCAATCTGTGTGTCCCTCTCTACCTGACATTCTTAAAAGCGTTAAAAAGGAAAGATAAATCCTGTCTCTGAGGTATCTCAGCGTTGGGAACCTTGTCCCTGTGCAAAGTCTTCACCTGTTGCAGTAGAAAGTCCAGGTACAAGTAGCATTTCAGCCTCTTATCAGTTCTGTTTCCACTGGTGAGGCCCTGACACAAACCTGGTTGCTCACCCTTGAGGTGCTCATCGAGGCCCTGACTGCCCTGGGCCTGGCAGTCCCAGTTCATCTGCTGGTTCTTCTGTGTTTTTGGGAAGCTGTAATCAGTGTCTGCTCAGCCTCACGTTCACCCTCTCTGTCCCCATACAGTAAGATGTTAAAAATATCCTTTTTTTTTGTGAGGCTGTGAAACCAGGTGTTGCACATAACAACTTTGACCTTTAAAATTTTAAGCTTGCTCAAGTTTTTAACATAAGAGTATTAATTGCAGGTATTTATTGCCATACAAGATGATATTTTTTGTTCCCAAAATCTTAAAATTTAGGAGAATTACACTTATTCAAGGACAAATATACTTATTTTAAAAGCTTTTATTTAATAGTTTCAGCAAATTATTCCTTATATCTTCAAAACATTTTTCTGAGTTACAGTGAAGACCAGTAACATGCACATTCCTAATAAAAGGATAAGAAAGCAGTGCAGAGATAATAAAGGATCCACCTTTTAATCTAATTGGGCATGCACTTTTGCTTGCAAAAGCTGCACACAGGTCTCATGCTAATGCTGCAGCTGAACATGCAGATTAGGTCATCGTGGCTCGTGTAGCTAACCAGAATAATTTGTGCATAAGTACCTGATTTGCATAGGAAACTGCTGCAAAGGCCCGTGCTGGTATTTGGGACCCGATTAATTGCTGCTGGCTGTCCCAGATGTGCTGCACAGCTGCAGTTCAGCAGTTGGATGGACTCTAGCACAGGCCTTGTCATACCTCAGCATCCCCTGTCCACTCACCTGTGACCTGTAGGAGTCACACTTCGGGTGAAATAAAAGAAACTACCACTGCTGGAGGCAGCGATGGAAGATTGCTTCCCAAATTTGTATCCAAGTAGAACAAGCAGATACAACCTAAGGGTTGGGGGAAATAAACCAAAGCACATGAGCGGGAGGCAGCAGTGTTAAAAGAGGGGAGCACAAACTAATGTTGATGTACTCTTAATCCATGGTTATCCCAGATTAAACTGCCTTCTGGAGAGGTTTCCAGGGACCTTTTCACATTGAGGTCTTTACCTTTGGTCACTAGAAGCATTTCTCCTCGTGGGTTTATGTTTTGAAAAGGATAAGAGAAACATTTCTTGCCCTGTGTATCACTCACAGTGCTGCTGAGTCAAAAGCACAGTTGAAAACAAAGCAAATGTGGTGCTTTTTTAGTTCTTCAAATTCCATTGCTAATTATAGTGATGTGTAATCATGTATGTTGTTACTGCTGACACTATCCACCCCTCTTCTAAATTCTTTTCACTATATTCCTTTCCACTTGCAATAATAAAGCCCTGCCAGCAATGCTAAGTGACACTGCTTGCATTTTATAGAATCAACATAGAGTATAGAGAGAGAGTGTATGAAGATTTTTATGTAATCATCAAAGGGTGTTTTTATTGCACTCAACCTAAAAGACATTCTTGTGTTATTCTTCGTGCTTTTATAATTTCATTGTCTATATATAACACATAGAATTCTGGAATTTTCTTTTAAGTGAAGGGTTTCTTCCCTCTAAGTTATTTCAGCCACAGGTATTGCTATTGCAGTCATGAGCAGCTCTTTCAAGTTGTGCTTTTACAGCACAAAGCTGTTGCTCAGGATACTGTAACACATCAGGGAAGTGTGGCCTCTGGCTGACGGGTGCTGCAGCATTCCAAACACAACTTTATGGGACGTGTATCTGTCTGTAGTCAATCCATGAATACTGGAGAAAGATGTTACTCCTAATGTCGTTCTGATAGAGATGTGGGAAGTGGGAAGAGCTGTGCAGGCCCTGTCCGTGGGGCTGTCCTGAAGGGAGTGATGCAGTGTGAGTGCACTGGGCTGTGCCGTGGTGACCAACCTCGCTGTGCTCCGCAGGTGCCGCGGGAGCAGAGCTGGCTCCAGACCCTGCTGCTGCTTCTCCCGCAGGAGGATGGACTTCACTGCTGAGGTTTTCACACTGCAGAGGAGTTTGTAGCTACAGGCTGAGGTATGCAGGGAGCCTGGTCAATGCCAGCTGGGAAAATGGCTTTAAATCTTACATGTCTGCTAAACAACAATACAATCCTGAACAGAAATACTTCCTCTTACAGGCAAAATTCATGCTTTTTTCCTAGTGTACAATCTGTTTAGCTAACAAACCAGTACCAGCTTTAGTAAACTGACAATCTATTCTCCCATTAAAAACAGCAACATTTTACTAACCAGTAGAACTATTCAAAAGTGTAAATGCCATACTGATGTTTCAGTTTTTAAATTTTAAATTAAATATTTATTATGAGCGGAAAATAAAAATTCCCTTTTAGATTAGAAACTATTGTTTCCCAGCAACATCATGGATGTTATTGGTCTAATTAGAAGGCTGAGGAGTTGAAATAGGTGTGTGCTGAGAGCCCCTTCAACTTCTGAAAAGATGTTCCAGGTTTCTTTCCAAATGGAATATTGCAGCTTCCCCACAAGCAGGAGGTAGGTGGCTCAAATGCCGTGTGATTCACGGCCATAAGAATGCACCACCACCACCAACCCATGCCCAGATACACACCCTAGTCAAATTATACATTTGACACATTCTGAAACTGAAACTTTTGGCAAGCAATTACTCACGTTAGGGATGCTGTGATTCAGTGTGGGGCTGGCTGGTGATGAAACACTGCAGGGCTGCTCCTCATGGCACATGGCACCAGGAAACAGGAACCTCAGCCTGCCTCGTTACCGCTGGTTTCCCTCTGGAGAACAGCTATAATTAATACTATGTTATCATAAGTGATTGTGAAGATCACCTGTCACAGTAGGTATTTTCTAGTAAATCTACTGAAAAGTGTAAATGGAAGAAAAAGTCTGAGATTTAAAACTTTCATCAGACAACAAAGACACAGCACAGGGCAGAGCTTGCTGTGGCTTTTGGGGAGCTGCAGCTGCTGCCCAGGGAAGTGCAGCTTTGGGAACTATAAAGGACAGAGGCAGTGAAAGGGTTTGTTCTGTGGCACACAAACAAACAAACACTGCTTTAGTCAATCCCTTCTGGCTGGAACTGTAATTCTGAACAGGGAGGCAATGAGAAGAAAGAAGGAACATCTATCCATATTTGGAGAAGTTACAAATTCTTAACACTGATACACTGTGATATCCTGTGCTTTGTTCTCTTGGGAACTCCTCTTCTTTGGGGCAAATCATTTCATGTCTCTTGAATACTTCTTAAAACATTTCCAATGCCAGCATTATTCATTCATGTTTATGAAGTCTGTTTGTATTTGTGCTTAAGTAAATGTCACCACAAAAATAATACTATAAAGTATTGGAAAAAATCTCTTCCCAAACCAGTGGTGAAGCTCTTGGTGAGTGTGATGGAATTAATCATCCAACTGGTCTGCAGTGTCTATAGCAGACAGTGACTGTGCCTCCACACTCTGCCGGCTGCAGATCTCCCTCAGACCTTTTGTGTACTTCTGTTATTTGTTCTAAGCATAATTTAGTGCCCTCAGTGACCTCATTATGTTTATATCTATAATTAGAAAAAAGATACATTTTAGGATGTGACATTTTAGCCAGGTTAGAAAGCGCACTTTATTAAAATTGCTTTGGAAAGGATATGTTGTCCCTCACTCTCCACTGGATTTTCTGTATTCTTTCCAAATAGGCAACTCTTAACAAATTTCATTAAACTAATGTGTATTACCTTAAAAATTTATAAAAGACTGAGTTCTGTGATTTTAAGAACTCTCTATGAAAAAGGGAGTAGAACTTTACCTGAAGGTAAAAAATCAGCATCCAACCGTGACATAAGAATTTGCAGGCAAAACTTCCACTGGTGCTGGTTAGAGCTGCACTGAAAGGAGATTATAGTTATGTAATAGAATGTTTTAGTGAATAGTTTCACAGTTCAATAAATTATTATATGACTGAAAGACACATAGGGCAGAGTGGGCTCAGCAGATGACAGGACATGCTTTTCAGAGTGTTTACCCTTCATTTTACACCAGTACTCCTTCTGGTTTAGCCAGGAATGATCCACAGCTGTAACTAGGAACAAGATGCAAGACTGGAATTGTAAAAATGACAGTTGTGAGGCTCAGTTTGTTCTCATTTTAAACCACAGTGATATCCTTGGTTAGAGATGGTGTTAATAAATGACGACAATCCTTATTTGGAACTGAGAAGTATTTCTAATTGAGAATGATTTAGTAATTCTTAAAACAGGGGAATAAACTCCTCTTTGGTTCATTTAGAGAGTCCCAGTAGATTTCCATTTGGCCTGGAGAGTTTTCTCTGTCCCCATTTTCAGGCTTCGTTGCGTTATCTGTATTCACTGTTTTATCTCCTATGGCAGCTTCTTCATTATTAAGCAGGCTCTGAGAAGGAGAGATTGGATTAGATCAGTTTTGTCATCAGTTTGTGCCATCTAAATGGCACAAGACAATACAAAGTATCTCCTAACATTTCTGACATACTGACAAAGCAGATTTATTGATATGAACTCTATCTAACATATCTGATCTGTACAGTCTTCTGACAGATTGTATTTGCAAAGCTGCTCTGCAATTTTTCAAAAACAAGCAACAAACTACTTTGCCTCCTTTTAGGACTTGTGCAGGAGGGTGTAACACAGCCAGGTGTTGACCTGCCCACAGACTGAGAACTGCATAAATAGGGAGCTTAAGTTTGCAAAGTTGTTTCTTCCCATAGCAATATTTCCTAGGATTCTTATTTCTTGGGGCTTAGAATTCAGAGGCCTGATGGTACATAACACAGCTGAAGAAAATACCTTCTGTTTTAAGTTGCCAATGTAACCGTGATTTTAAAAAAACAAACCCAAAACAAAACAGACAGTGTTGGGAAGGGCAACTGATTGACAATGTGCCAGAACAATGGAGTTAGGTAAGGCTGTTAAAACGCAATGGAATTATGGTAAGATAGTAATGACTACTAAAATTTTCAGCTGTAATGGCTCCACAGTCAGTTCTGTAAAATTCACCTTTGTGCAGCCACTGGCACATCTGTAGGAACAGGCACATCCACAGCTGGTGAATGCTGGTCCAGGAGCTTGGTTCTGGAGCAGTTGTGTGTGCAGTTTTCATTGATCACAGAGCTTCTGTTGCAGAAGCAGGAAGAAATTAAGCATCCTCGAAACTGCTAAGAGTTACTGTAGTGAGTTCAAAAGAAAAAGTAAATTACAAGTGGTGCTTTCTCCATCCCCTGCCTTGTCTGTCTGCTGATGTTCAGGAGACCTTCACCTGTTATTTTCAGGTGAGCAGAGCTGGGCTCCACGTGCCAGCAGAGCTTTCAGTAGCGTTTTTTGAATGCAGGGAGATGCCTGTAGGCAATTCCAGAAACACAGCTTTTATTTTCCTTTTCGTGACAGAAAAAGACCAAACACTGAAAACGGTGATGATTGCATTTTAATAACCAAAAAATCAAGTAAGTTTTAAGTGTCTAGAAACAGATTCTCAGGGGAAAATAAACTGAAAACATTTCCACCTTCAACCTGAGACATCAGCCTTCGGAGTGTGTAACCTGCCAGGTTCTGTGTGTTCACCATTATGTACTTTGTAAAAACCACTTTTTTTAGTTCAGGGTGGTTCTCCCACAAGGGAACCTTTCCATGCTCCAAGTTAATTATGTTTCTCTCCTCTCGAGTTTCTTTACTACCTAGAAATTTAAGCTAATGTGTTCTACTTTAGGTTTTTAAAAGTGCTCAGTGTTATGAAAACTATGTACTCATGTAAAAAGATTACAGAAATCGGAACACGGGGAAGTAGAGAACAGCTAGAGATCATCCCAGTTCTCTGTCCTGGATCTGGCCAGGACAGGGTTAATTTTTAATACCATTCCTAAAGCACAACATTCTCATAGAACATAATATCTCTAAAATAGTTGTCCTGAAGTAGTCCTGCATTATGCTGTGCAAAATGTATACCTTTTAATGAGGTGAGTTAATCCCTGTATTCTAGGAACAGACCTTGATAGCGTTATCTGTCATTACCTACAATACTGTATGAATTAGAGTGCACAGAGAGATTCTGGGGCTGCCAGACCAGTTAAGGAGAAACAACCTTTTACAGGGCACTAAAAGTGAGATGCTTACAGGCCCTCAGCTCCAGGTGGGGTTGGTATCAGCAGGGACAGCTATAACAGAGAGGGACACGGCTTTCCTAAGATAACACTGGATGCTGAGGTTTTGTAATAAATCCCTTGCCCCACAATTTCCATCATCCTTGTACAAACCTGGAAGTCTTCAAAGCCTGTTAGCAAACAGCAACAAGTGTTCCACTGCCACCTAAGATGGGGAAATTAAAACAGCAGTGTTAAATGTCACGCTTGGAAATGGCAATCGTACGTGTTCAGCAGCCCTTTACCCGCTGAAGATTAAAAAATAATGTGGGTCCTTGCTGGAGGGATGCATTGCCAGGCAGAAAAATGGAAAGCACTGTGCTCAGGAGAGCTGAGCCCGCTGAATGCGCTGGCAGGAGCCTGTGCCAGTGAGCTGTTACCTAATGACTTGGTAATTCAAGCTCTGATACAGAGTCAGGGAGCACAAGGGAATCTCTTGTAGCCCAGCATTTAGAGTCCTGAAGCTAAAAATCAGCTAAAATTACTGGATTTTCTTTTTTAATATTGTTAGTCCAGTGTTCATGTGAGCTCTGAGACATGAAGGGCAGCAAAATGGAGTTACACGTGGCTGTAAAGCCAGAATGGAGAAGTGGAGTCAAATAAGCAAGCGGGAGCCTCTGTAGTGTAAACCTTGAGCAGTGAGGGCTCTGCAGTCCCACAGTGGTGAGACACTGTTCCCATGGAGGCTGCTGGAAATCAGACAGGTCAGCAGGAGCGCTTAGAGCCAGGTGCATGGCAAAGCCTTTGGTCCCCACGTCCCAAGGGAGCAGTGGGGTGATCTGAGAGACAACCGGCGTGGTGACTGCGGAGGGGAGCGATGCTGCTCTGCGGGAGGAGGCTTCTGGAGGGCGAGGAACTGCCTTCAGTGGCTGGTGGTGGTTGTGGGTTGGTGTGTGGGTTCCTGTCTCACCCACAAACTCATACAAAGATTGGCAGTAGATGGATTGGTGGAGGCTCTCTGGGTAAAGGAGAGTAAAGGCTGCTGGATCTTCAGTTTAAAGAACACAGTCAAAGCAGTGGATACAGCCCTTTTCCAACCAGTGATGGCATTTCTGTGCAAAGGTTGCAATTAGCAAAGTATGTTCCATTTGTAATGGATGTAAGAGCTTGACATTATCTACTTACTGTATCCCAAGACCAGCTTAAAACCACTGTGGAACCTCCTCATGGCACGTTGGAAATGGAGTAGAAAATTTGAGGACTTGTATTAAGTCCTTTAAGGTCTTGTAGTAAGATTAATTTTAGTAGCAGAACTTCAGCGGTTTCACTGGGTGACACTGACAGCACTCTAGAATCCTGTATTGATTTATTTTTGTGCACTTCATTCTTCATTTCCATTGCCTTATTTCTTGTGGAGTGATTTACATATATGCAAAATTAATGTAAAAAATCAAATCAATATCGTGGCCTTTCTCACTAAGGTTTTGTAAGTGCTAATAATAGAACAGAGTGCAAAGCAAGTGGAGAATCTTGCCTTCAGGCATGAGTCTGCTTTCATAGCATTCTTATCCAGTTCTTTGTTTTGATGTTATTCGTAATTTATCAGTATTTTTACTAATTAAAAAATTAGTCCATAAACTACTTCATTCAAAAAATGTTGTTAAACTCAACAGCTAATACGCATTTTAATCTGGAGTGTGGAGAATGATGGTGAGAAGCAAAACAGGATGGAGTGGGGGTAGGGAACTTGGAATAATTTAAAGAAATTGCAGGAGAAGGCGAGAAGCTCATTTTATTCCCATTTAGCAATTAAGGCAGGATTCCGTCTTTATCCGTCATAGCAGACAGAAGGAAAGAAAGAGAGGAGGGGGTCATGAGTTGGGTGTTTGGCTGTGAGCATACCGGTTGTGATGGGAGAGGAAAACACAGCAAAAGAGAGAAGTGGCTGTTGGTATCCACAATCAGAAAATGTCTGAGCAGGGTGGCGGTCAGCTCGGCAGAGGGTCTGTAGCCCCCGTATTAGCCAGGTGGCCAGTTCCCCACTTAGCCTGCCAAGTGAGTTGATCATCAGCTGGGAGCCAGACAGAGTGCCAGGTGGCCAGATCCATCACTCAGCATCCAATTAACAATGACACTGGTTTGGAGCCAAGCGGTAAGGCGGCTCTGCAACCGGGAGAGGAACCATCCCTGTATCACCAGTCCAGTCCCTGCAGCAGGTCCAGCTGCCTTCCATTTCTCTGGAAAGTTTGGGCTTTTTGAGAGCTTGCTTTGCATTGTTTGGGTTGGTTATTTTTGGGGTGGCTTTTAAGCAGTAAAACTGTCTAAATCTTTTGGGTATCTCCAATGTTATTCTTTTCTGGCACTTCCTCTGTGCCTCAGACAGAGCTGTGCTGCACTGTGAGCAGTGGGTCTGTCCACGTCAGAAAGAAGCTACCCAAGTCATTTGACCTCTGAACTGCACTGCGGAATGGACTCCATTTAGGGAATGTTAGCCCATGTCTGGTTCTGGGATCATGGCACAGGTAGATCAAGCCTGGTTATACAAGAATTACGTGGCAAGAAATGGCCCTCCCCTCAGTTCTCATCAAGACTTTTACATATAAAGGCAGTTTTCAAACTCTGCTTTTTACACTGATTCAACATTCTGTAAAGGCAATTGTCTTTTAAAGGCTTTTTCACCTCAGTGCGTTATGTAAGATGTTCTTCATTATCTACACATTATTTAATGGGTCTGCTTTTCCCACTCTTTGCCTCTGTACAAATTTTTCATAGGTTTAAATGGAAGTACGAGATTCAAAGTTTGTTGTGATTATGTGGGTATAATCATGGATTTCCTAAGAAAGCTTTAGAAGACAATCTGGATCAGGGAGATGGGATGGCCCAGTGAAGCTGCTTGTTCAAATTACTCCAGAATTTGTTGGTCCACAGAGGTGGCTCTCTGGAGGCTCCTACATGCAGTGGACGTGGTCTCTTCCTAAGCCTTTCTGGTCTGCCATAGGAGCGAAGCTAAAAGGGTTTGAAGCCTTTTCCACTTTGAAGAAATCTGGTTGAGACATGTAAGTAGAGAATATTTGTCAGTTTTATTCACGTTATGAACAAATAGAGGTCTTCCATTTGTAGCATCTTGTGTTAAGTACTAAGGTATTAGAAAAACAAGGGGAAGGGGAGTATTTCAAAATTCATCTCACTTTAGACATCTCATAGGCTGGAAATAGCATTCCACCTTTAGACTGGCAGTTAGGGCAAAATAAACACTTTGGAATGAAGCAAACGGACTGGCTGAAAGTGAGATAATAGTTTATAGGAATGGAGCCATTTATAGCCTGCAGGATACAGCGGCTCAGAGACAGCCCAGTGACTCACGGGCAGCACAGGGAAGGTGCTCTCAGGGGAGAGGCCTGGTCAACATCTCAGAGCTGTCACTGCAGCTACACACGGGACAAACTGACAGAGAAGGACTGTCAGGGGTTTGTGGTTCTACCTGGGCAACTACAAATAATGACATTTAAAACTGATTTTCACAGGCCGGATATCAGATTGGTCACATCTCATTGCTTCATTAAATGTGAGTACAAGGATATGCATATGAGACAATTAGCTACATCAAGCAGGGTGTTTAAAAGAGGTGGTGTTGTCTCACCTGGCAGATGGAATACATACCAGTGCTCATTTCAAGTTCTCAGATACTCTCTTCATTAAATCATGTAATACTTCTTTGCGTTAGATTTCTCAGTGATGAGACAGGAATAGCAGTTTTGATCTGTAACTCCTTAAAGTCAATGAAGTATCTTGGCATTTTTGGATGAATGAGACAGTAACTGATGTACTATAATCCTGAGTTGACTCAGACTGGCCCTGTGACCTTGTGTTAGCCTCTCACCAGTTTCCATGGCAAAATGGAGCTAAAAGTGCTTAATTATCCACTTTATCTACTAAATAGGGTTAAGACTGGGGATGTTATGACCATTTAATTACTCTTTGTAATGAGCTCTGAAGAGAAGCGACTAAGAGCCGATGGTAGTGGAGTAAATCTCACAGCTGCTGGATAAACTGTGCTGGTAGAGTGGGAGGCCAAATGTGCCCCGGGTTGCCCCAGGTGCCGATGCTGAGCGATGCTGATCATCCCGCGTCCCTGCGGGCTCTGTGGTCCCATCCCCGCACACACCGAGGGGCTCTGTGATCCCATCCCCGCAGCCGCTGCCCCGGCCGGGCGGTCGGTGGGTCCCAGCTCTGCCTCTCTCGGCAGTGTGGCGATCGCTGATGCCAAGCCCCTTGCATCATCCGCCCTCCTCCGCCACAGCTGCGATGGTCACAGTTGCGCTGGGAGGAGCGTGTCTGTCTGTGGCGTTGCTGCCCGTTGGATCCCTCGCAGACCGTCCCACAGAGGTGGGGTTTCTGCCGTGCTGACGTGTCTGTAATTTCAAATCAGCCTCTCCTTGTGCAGCTCCTCTGCTGTCTGAGCCCTGCACACACGGGGCTGCAGCGGGCGAGGACAGTCTGTGGCTGCCAAACTGCCCGCATCCTCCGCAGCGATCCGACCCCCAGACATGCCCTGCTCGCCCCCCGAGCACCCCGCTCATCTCCCCCTCCTCGGCTGACCGGCCCTTCTGCCGCGCACGGGAGAGGGGGAGAGGTTCTCCCAGTTCGAGGGAACTTGGAGAGAGAAAAAGCTTTATTAGGCCAATTTTTTGGTTGTGAGCGAGAGGACAGTGCCCAGCAGCGGGCACGGTACTCCCCGACTGACCGTGCTCACGTGGAGGAGCCCCACGCTGTGCATCAGCTCTGCCCTTGCTGGGACTGCTCACACAGCTGCGCCAGCAACCCAAGGTTGCCTGTTATCTCTGAGCAGTACACAACGAACAAGCTTATTTTGAGAAACAACTTAAAAGAACAAGGTTTTGCTTGCTTTCTAGGTCCACAACTGCTGCTTTATCTTGTCTTCAATTTTTTTTTTTTTTTTGTGAAATATAAAAGAATTATGATTTTGTCTTTTTTTTCCTTATATTTTAGCATGACTGCTTTTAGAATATCTCCACCTTCTTGAACCAGCAGAAGGGTGATTTCACATCAGCTTCCTAAGGGCAGGAATTAATGTAGTTGAGTGCATTGATGAAGGCAGTGGCCAGTCAGAGGAAAAAGACAGAGAAAGGAATGGTCAGCTTTACATATTTCAAAACTGAAAGTTCCAGATAGGTCCTTCCCCAGGGATTTATTTTTTCCACTGTAATTAATTCTTCAATCTCTATTGATGATTTTTACCAGCATCATCAGGCAGTATTTACATTTGTTTGTTTTTATATTAGAATGTTTATGAACAACATGTGAAAGAACCAAACACAAATGAGTTCAAAGATGACATCACTTTGCCATTAATGTAATTTGGGGCTCAGTTATCAACAATCTTACATCCTCAGATGCCATTTGAAAACCTGCTGAAGGACCAGACAATTGGAATGACCATCTGTAATTCAGTCCACTCAGATGCCATCTGAGAGGTGGTGGAATCCTGTTCCTAAATGTCTTACACCACAGAATTTAGTGGGGATTTTTACCACAAGAGGATAAGATGAGAGTCTTCTCCAGGTTAGAATCTCTCCTGGCCCTCTTTTCTCTGGTGGTCCCAAATCCATGCTGTGAGCAGGCCCCTGGATAGGCAGTCAGGGAGGATTTTGCAAATCTCTGCCCCTGCCAGTCACCATGAACCGTGTTGCCCCAAGGAAATGAAAATTGCCTGCCTGTTCTACACCAGTGTGCTATGCAGATTAGAATATGGCTTTAGGTATTTGGGTGCTTTAAGCCTGAGTATAAGATTTTTTTTTACCTCCATAATAATGAAGTGGAACTAAATGCTCTGTTTTCCAGTGTGCCACAAGGCTGATTAAACAGGAGGCTGGCAAAGGGGGTTTAGAGCAAACATTTAGCTTTGGGTATTCTTTTGTTTGTTATTTTTGAACAGTGGATTGGAGCAGATTATAAAGCTTGAAATGAATATAAATAGTTTCCTGGTTAAAAAAAAAAAAAAAAAAAAAAAAAAGAAAGAAAAAACCAGAAGAGGACCTAATTTAAACCTTGCCCTGAGGAGCTGGCAGCTCAAAGCCAACACGTGGAGTCATGTAGTGGAACTGTAAAGTGTAATTCCTCACCAAAAGGAAATGAAACTCATCTAGTTGGGTTTGCTTCACAGTGTCCTCCCAGCCCAGCTGTCTGAGGAGCTGTTACCAACATACTCGTACTGGGAATTAGGAAGCTATTATTTATAACAGAAGTGTCTGCTAGCTCTTCTCCACTGCAGAATGCCTGCTTAGCATCGAATGATTTCTGCAACATTCCTGGAAGGGCAGCGATCCTCATCATTTTACTAGTCCTTATCATCTGGGAAATATTCAGAAATGCTCTTCCCAGCACACCTGTGCAGCTCCACGTGTTCCACATCTCTGCACGGGGATGCTGCCCCTTCCCAGAAGTCCCAATCCACTTTTGGGATCCTGGATTTACTGCTAGCATTAAGGCTAGTTAATAAACCTAATAACACTGATATCATTAGAGATAACTAAGACTTTCATGAGCAGGAGGCTGATATTGAAAAGTGGGTAGAGCGAGGAAGGAAGGGCCAAGTGAGGTGTTAGGGCAAGTGGAGCAGCAGCCTCTGCCTTCCCAGCTCCTGCAGTGTGACCACAGACAAGCTCTTCCTATTCATCCTAGCTCTTGGTTTTCCTTAAGAAATCTGGCAAAGGATCAGGCAATGCATAATGGAAAGGCTGCTGAATGCTGCAAGTGATGAAAGCCCCCAGCGTTTGGCATTTATTTTTGTAGCATTTGGAGATGTGGACTGGGTAATCCAATATGGCTTTTATGTCTTATCTGGTATTGTTTGCAGCAGGCCTGTTTAGTGAGCATGTCACCTTTAGGCACTAGTGGTGAGCAACATCTGAAAATGGAACCTTAACCAGCTGCTGCTCGAGCAGTCCGAGAGCACAGCTCACAGTGAACGCGGGGCTGTCCTCTGATGGCACTCTGTGCCAAACTGCCTTGAATTGAAGACTTCTCATGTGAACATGTGGGAAAATAAATGATGCAGCTTGGAAATGTCAGTGGAAAATAATATATCTTTATTTATCCCTATTTTCTTGTTTACAGATCTGTGCAGTCACAAATAACAGATCAATGTGCTCGCTTACATCCATGTTGCATCTTATATTTGTTTATTAACAGGTACAAAATATCCATATCTCTGCCCAGTGTGTTAGGAATTGCAGAGGGGTTTTTGACTCACTAATTAATATAGATTTTTTATCTATTGAGAACAGGGCTGAAAGTGGACTTATCAAAAAATGCCCCATAGATGGTATTTTTACTGTTGTCCCTTAGTGAATACCATCCAAAAAGGTCTCAGCAGTACTGTATTTTGCCATCTCTGTTAAGTAGAATACAAAATTATATATAAATATATAATTAAATATTAATTTAAATATATATACACTTAAATCTAGTCTTACATCACTTTGGGGAAGATGGGGCTAACTTTGACCCAGTTTTTCACTGCTGTGATTAGTGGTTCTGAGTGCCTCTAACTGAAATCCATTAAAAGGTGCTGCCTTGTTAAAGCTTCATCTCTGGTGATCAAGTTTCTTTGAGGAGTTTGCAGTTACCCACTCAAAATAGACTTGCTAACAGTCACTAAGTAATTTCTGAATATTTAGGTCACTTCCCATTTCTAGTTTTCACCTTTGGAGACAGAACTGGTGCAGGTAGTTATTGGTCTGAACTCTCTTCTGTTCCCACTTAAATAACTGGGAATTTTGCCATGAGCTTCAGTGGCCAGGACTTTTAGATCTTTTCGCACTGACCTGGGGGAAGTGTTTGCAGATCAGGGTGTTTTTATTTTCCACTTTCTTTAGGAGTTAAAGGGAAACAGGTTCTAGATTGTCAGATTAGCAGTTCTTGTAACTTTTCAAGGTGAGAGATTTCTCTCCACTGGTTTTGTAGGCTATTATTAAAAGGTCTTCAGCACGTCTGAAGCGTCACCTCTGCAGGTCCCTGCTGGCCCTGTCACTTGGCACAGACACCCTCTGGAGCTCTGCTGGGGCAGCTGTCAGGAGCCTGAATTCTGCACAGCCACCCCTTGCACTTTGGCATGTTCCAGTCTCCTCTTCCCAAGCTGCTGTGAGCCTTGTGGAAGGACTGTTAAAGGCAACACTAATGGCACTGGCTCAAGGTTCTCTTGCAAGCTTAAATGAACCAAAGTTTCAGCATTGCTGCCTTCACAGTTCCATGTTTTGGGGTGGTGTATCCCTTGCTTTCCTTCAAGTCCAAACCTTTTGGTTAGCTAGGAGTTCTTTCGACTGAAAAAGCCATGTCAGTGTAAGCCCAAGATGGTTTAGGGTTTTGGAATAACTTTTTTTCCTTCCCTTTCTGTGATTTCAACCATATCTGGCTTGGGGATTTGCTGAGCTTCAACAATCCCATTATAACCAAAGCAATGCAATTTGCCAGTAGACAAGCTCTTAATGTCATTTACAGTGATTATACCTGTGTTAAAATTACAGTATTGGTTCAGAGCAATGCATTATTTAAAATAGTTGTAAAACTGATTGGTCAGCCTCTTAAATAAAATTGCTTCAAATATCTTTTCTTCAAATACTTTTCTTCTCCTCTTTGATATATTGATATTATGAGGCCTCCTCTTGTCTCTCAGTGACTGTCAGTGCAGCCAGACAGCTCACGGCAGTGTCACAATGGTATTGTGCACATCAGACTTGGCAGAGATGAAGTCAAACTGCTTGGAGCTGCTGGGAGGGATCTGTGGGGTGCTCAGGGTGCTTCCCTGGAGCGTGGGGAGCACTGAGCTGCAGGCAGGGCCATCCCCACAGGGCTGGGAGCTGGGTCAGAACCCACCGTGTCACCGCAGGGAGCGCTGGAAGGTGACCTTGTGTTGGCAGGTCTGCTGCCTGTCCCTCCTGTCTGTGCTGCTCTGAAAGGGTCATTCTTGGAGATAAGGAGCTCATAATGGTTTCATAGAATGTCAACTGGATAATTAAATGCCTTTCTATTTTAGGTTGAAGAAGTGTTGAAAAATTATGCTGTTAATTTTACAGTAGGAAATAAATGCACAGAGAGTGTGTAGCATCCAGAAAATGGACCCAACCCCATTGCTTCGATTCTAGTTGGGTATCATAGACTTAAAAGCAGTTACCACAAATTTGATTTTTTTTTTATATAGTCTTGAGAGCTGGTGACATTCAGGTCTGGTGTTTTTAATTTCAAAATTATCTTCTAGTGTTTATCTACAGTTCCAAAACAACCCCCAATTTATATTTAAAGAGAACTTTATCTAGATTGTTCTGTAGATTTTGTCAGCGGCTGTTTCATCACCATTGGTGATGAAAAGTGAGATTTTTTTTTTTGCTCCTGACCATCATTATCAAGTGTTTCTGTATTTCTTTACAGCAGATTTCCCCCTAGACCTTATGAATTGCAGTCAGTTTTTACTCCAAGGTAACTCCCTGTCCCTGCACGGGCAGTTCACAGCTGGCAGTCAGGTGTCTGTTCAGCACGGCCTAGCTTGGGACCTCCCCAAAACACAGGATTTAACAGTAAGATTCCCATCATCTAGCTTGTAGAGTTGGATTATTTATTGTCATTACTACTATTATTATTACTATTATTTTCTGGATTTTCCATGTTCATTTTACATTCCTTGCCTTCTCCAAGGATGGATTCTTTATTACCCTGCACTTGTTACCTGCTGTTATGCTCATTCTGGCAGGTTGTGCTCACACAGTCACTTTGCCAGAGCAAATTTTCTCACCCTTTGGAGAAACATCTTCTGGCCTTGAACCCTACAAAAAAGAACATGAGATTATCTTAGCTTTTGGTACTTTGATATTTGATACCTGAAAATTTTAGGAGATAAAGAGCGTATTGTGACAGCTCCTGGTTTGGACATTTTGTGTCGCTGGGACTCACAGTTTGATCAGAATTGAAGCTCTCAAGGTGTCTGTTTGCACTTGAGGCAGCTGGCTCTGGAACCCTTAGCGGGACTGTCCATGGGAGGGAGACAGGGAGCCGGGACAGGATGGGCTCTGCATCCCGGGAAACCGCAGCCAGGGAATTACCAGGACAGAAATGAACTGCCTGCGAATTACCAGGACATGAATTACTGCCAGAAGAGGAGTGAAATCGGGAACACGCGAGTTGTTATCAGCTTTGTAAATAAGTCACCAAAAGGGAGAAACCCGCCCTCCCCCCATATTAAATCAGGCACTTCTTACACCATCAGCTTGTCAGAAGTGTGAGACCCGAGCAAATGCTTTCAGCATCTGAAGAGATGGTCCCTCTGCAGTGTGCTCGGTTTCATCCCCTCTTTAAATATTTTCTAATGCCAAACAAATGCTGTTCGGGTTTATGTGCTCAGACTAACAGTGACATCCAGTGGCTGAGCGACCCAACCACGGCAACAATCACAGCGGATGGAGCAGCTGAAGGGATCAGTCACAGTGATTTAGATCAGGTGGAGTTGATAGTGAATATGTAATAATATGCCATCCTCGGGACTCGTGTGACAGCCAAACCCCTTTCACCCTCACACGTGTTCTCTTGGAAGGCTGCGGTGAAGCTGCAGTGTCCAGAGGAGAGATCACTGTGAGTTCTCCTGCAGTGGTGGAGACTCTGGGCACAAATTGACTCCTGCTTTAAAAATCTCCTTTTATCTCTCCAAACCAGTCTCACCGAGTCTGTAAGCACTTTGGGCATGAGCAGAGCCGATGGCTGTTCGAGAGCTGCCTGAGCACTGGGGAACATGCAGGGCTGCAGCACCAGTGCTGGTCCAAGATGGGGAAGATTGTTTGATGTGCTCCTGAGTGCTCCAAAGCCTTTAGAAGGAAAATACGTTCAGAAAAGGCAACTAGAACTGATAGTGCAGTGTCATAAACACAGCTGGGGTTTCTCTGTGCCCCTAGAGCATCTGATCAGAGTACGTGCAGAGTAGAATGTTTATTTATTACTGAGAGGTAATTCGTTACTGGCCTTGGGCCCAAAGGCAGCAGCTGGAGCCACTATTGCCAGATCAGACCCTTGTGGCCCTGGGCACGTCACAGGTGAAGGATAATCCATCTCTCTTTGGGATGGCTGTTGCACCTCTCCTGATGGCACACTGCAGCCATCCATCCTCCTCTTGCTGCTCAGCTTCTTGAGAGCCATTTGTGTTTTGTTTGTGGTCCGCAAGTTAAGGGAGAGCTTAATGACGTAGAATTCACAAAGCTGTAGGATGGTAATTATGCCAGCAGTGCCACGTTCTAGGAACAAACCTGGGTGTTTCAGAGAAACCTCGCACAAAGCGGGAGCGGCTCCCAGAAGTCTTCTGACATTAACAGTACAAATAGCTTGATAGAATAAATGGCTGCTTCCAGCATGAACAGAGCTAATTTTAGACAGGAGTCCCTAATGTGCCTGTCAGTGCTTCCAAATGAATGATTAAAGATAAAAATAGATTTATCATGTTTTCCCTTGCACCGGGCCTCAGATCTGTGGGCAATATGGAATCACCTGCTGCAAACACCCTGCCCTAATGTACTCTGGAAATGATTCCACAGTGTCCACTGAGCACAGCTAATTGCACTGTCACAACTGGAGACATTCCCATCCTGACTGCAGTTACAAGAAGCACCTGGTAAATTTGTTTTGACTTTGCTGTCTCCTGGTTAACGTAAAAGTGCCGGTGATGCAAGGCCTGTGCTATACTTCATTCTCTCCTAAGAGACTGCCAGTGAACAGCACACACGATCAGAAATGTGCTTTGTAGGGCAGATCCGAATGTAGATGTTGCCTTTTTTTTGCTTGTTTTCCCTGCAGACCTTTGTTTATTTTAGTGGTTTAGTTTATTTACTGTGTAATTGAATTTTTGAAGACAGTATCCATTTAGCAAAAACTTTTTTCCTAAAATAACTCCATTTCACTTGACTCTGTCCAGTGGCCCAATTTCTAAGAAATATATCAGAAATATATGTTAAAATATTCAAGTACCAGTAATACAGAAATATTGCCACAATATCATTGGAAGCCTTAAATAATCACACTTGTAAATTCTATCCATATCACGGGAGTGCAGTGTGCCTGTGGCAGCTCCTCCCTGAGCATCCACAGGGGCTGGCAAAGCATCCTCCCCAAAATACCTGATGAGAAGATCCCTTCATCACCCCTGCTCAAGGCCCAAGGTATTTCACTCTCTTTATAGGCACATCATTTGTCAAAACAAGTTAACAGATTTTGTATCTAAATCTTTAATTAGCAACAAAAGAGTAAAGCCAGAAAAAAATCAGTTCATTATTTGTCATGGATACAGAGTACATTTGCCTTCACTATGAAGAGTAATACATTTATAGTAAGACTTTATTCTTTCAAGGTTCACGGGTCAAGATTAATCAGTTGTGACCTTGGCACACAGCTCTTCTCTTCATGACGTAAAAGCTGAGCAAGGGAATCTGAAACAGGGATCTGTACGTTTATATAGAGCTGGGCCTGATTGAACGGTTGAAATGTAATTGAACAGCAAAAAATAACATTCCTTTACAGAGGGAGAATTAAAGACCTTTGGAAAAAGAGAGGTGAAATATGAGTAATTTTTCAGTAAAGTGACATTATGAATTAATCTCTAACATGGCTGAGGTTGACAGTTATAGTTCCTTTCCTACTGTAATCCTTTCTCCAGAGCAGTTCTTCCTGCTTAAAATATTCAGAGAGAAAGATACAAACATCAACATTTGAAATGTGAGGTGCTTTGGTGGCAGAGTGTTCCCTGCCAAACAGAATTCACATTTGTTTCGGCTTGGCAGCGCGAGCTGGATCATTGCACTGATCAGTATTGTTTGAACCCAAACTGGGATTTCTACTGCCTTTTCATAAATCCACTGAATCATTTATATTTGTATTAAGGTTTATAATCTTGTTTTTGAAAAAGGAGCGCTGACCTTTGGCTGATGTCATTTGCTAGACTTCCTCCAAGCGATGCCATCAGGAATTACAGGGATAATGAGGTGGAACAATTTATTAATCTGTCATCCCTGAGCAAATGGGCTACATTTGTTTTGGAGCCTTAATGTAGTGGTCATGGGTTAACCAGCTTCTAAAATCCCATGGGCTTTTATTTCCAGGTAGGAATAAACTGGGATCCTACTGACTTACCACGTATCAAGGAAGATAATGGGGGAAATCTATAATTAGTGTTAAAACATCATGGATTTTCATAGGGTCAGGAATTCACTGATGCTTTCAGTGCTGCAATTCATTGCACCCACAGAGCTCTAGAGTGGCCTCAGCAGAACTCCAGCCAGCACTGCAACCTGCAGGTCCAGGAGCTCACCTGACAGATTTGTTCACCTGGGTTTGATCCCAGAGCAGTTGGAGTTCTGGGACATCATACCCATAATTAAGGCCTTTATTGAACTGTTGATTTTTTAAACTATAGTTTTATATCCTTTTGTATCCTTAACTGCACAATTTATTGTAATTCACGCAAAAATAACTGTGGCATTGATTTGCAACTATTTAGTATTACTCAATTTGTAAATTATCTCAGAACAGAGTTGTTTGTGACACAGGCTGAAGCAATACAGTACAGTACAAGTCATCCTAATGCATATCTAAATATTCATGCTACAGGAGGACAATTGTTTGGAAGTGTTGGCTAGCAAACCCTGGAAAGTACAGTTTGCCTCAATCATACAGCAAATTTGTTAAAGCATTTGGTATTTTCTGTAGGAGAGTACTGATGAGCCAGTGTTTGATACCATTGAAATTTTTTCCTGTTAACTGTCATAAAGAATTGTGTATGTGGTGGACGCTTGTGGACAAGCATAATTCTTAGTGTCCTTTTCAGGACTAAACTTGTAGTAGGTTGTAGATCTAATTTTGGTTGTGAATTTAACCAAAAAAACCACCAGAATCTTTGGCATGAGACTATTGTCATGTGCAGAAAGTTTCTGGTCCCCTAACTTCCATCATCAGAGCTTGTAGGCTGTGCTTTTGGCTGGTGTAAGGATAATTTCTTCAGCAACTGCTATTTTGTGTATGAGGTCAGTGGGAAACTGCTACTCTACAACTAGAACACAGGGGCAAGAAACCAGCAAATTTGGCTTTGAATCAATGAAATCTTCCTTTAAGGCTGCTTGGCAGTTCCAGGTGTACTTGTTCTGCACTGAAATGCAAATCTACCATTTGAAATATGCAAGTGTTTTCAGATTAATCAAAATTCCATCGCACTCCTAAACTTCCAATGCTCCTTTTCATTGCCCATCACACACACACTTGTTTCCATTTCACATCTTCAGCTAGTATGTGCAAAAAGAAAAATTCATGATGAAAACCCCTGCTAGGAGTGTGCTCTGCTGCTCCCAGGGCATGCCTGGGTCTAATCCGGGATTATCCCCCTCCCGACAGCTGCTTACTAAAGTGCTGTTCCCGGTCTAGACCTCGTGTCCCACATGTTCTTGGCTTGCTGAGTCGGCACAGGAGCCGGCTGGCCCTGGGCCTCTCGCCACGCCCTCCAGATGCAACCCACGTGTCTGAGACCACTTCTGGCAGCAGGAGCTGCACACCCTGCTTGCTTAGGCACCAGTAGTCCTTGCTCTCTAAATCTTTCATTACAGCTGTTGAATACACTCTTATTATTTCACAACTCTGCACCTTTTTCTTCACTGTTTGCTCTGATGCACCAGCAGTGGGGAGCAGCAGCACATTTCTGTGCTAACAGCCCAGATAACAGACGTGATAAGTAAACATATAGAAACCTGGAGGAACTTAATGCAGAGCCTTATTTAAATTTTTTTTATGCATCCAAAAATCAACAAAGATTTTGTCATTCTCTTCTGACCTCTCACCTGACCTAGTTCTCTTTTAGTTTAGAATTATTTCTTCCACTCTCCTTCCTCCTCCTCCTCCTCTGGTCTTCTTTACAGAGGACCACTTTGGTAACTTTTAACTCTCTTATTAGCTAAGCTGCTGCAAGGACAGCAGAAGAATGAATTCCATGGGGAATTATGTGTGCAGACTTTCTCATTTGAAAAGGTGATTATTCTATAACAGCCTCTGACCACTTTAACCATCCACTGACAGTGCTGCAGGACTCACAGTTAAATGATATGGCATAATTCTACATCATCTTACTTCTAAAATCAAACTGCCCTTGCAGTGAGCAGCTGACACCTACAGCCATAGGCTGATCTGTCTCAAAGTGCAATGTAAGCCTTTCTCTAGGATTTGCATTTTTGAAGGTAAAATCTGCAGATCCCCTCACCTGAGCAGACTCTCCATGGGAGCTGCAGCCAGTCAGCAGAGTTCTTACAGCCTCACTTACTGATTTCTTCTCTCTGACTCCCAACGTGCCCTGTCTGTTTTGGTCTGCTCTTATATTTTTTCTGAGAAGATGAAGAACCAAAAAATCATGGTCTTGCATTATACTGACATCCATCTCTCATCCCAAAGGAACTTAAATACTCAGAGGTTCATGCAAATTGTTATTTCTTATTTTGGCAGAATTTTGGAGTTACTGCAAACCTATAAAACCATCTGTAGTGTCAGCTGAGATCTGGTGTCCTGATACCTGTACAGCAAAAACAGCCTCCCTGTTTCAAACACAAATTAATTGTTATCTACCCAGACCCTCCCCATCATAACCCACAAGGACTCCCTTCAGCCCTCCCAGGCTAAGCCAAAAATCTTGAAATGTGAGATTCTCTCTCATTTGCCCCAGGTTCAGCTTGCAGGTATAAAATGTCTGATGGCCTAGTCCAGGGTGAGCAGATTGATCAAATCCTGTAGGCAAGGGCTGAAGTATAGGACTCCAGAATCCTTGGATGCATTTTAAATCCAATTCAAATAAATGCAGCTTACAGGAAGAGTTCTACCTATCATGTTTACGGCAGAGAGAACATCTAAGTTAGGATATTGCTGACACCACTGCTGTACTGCGATTAAAATATGGCTTTTGATTAGTAAACAGATGGATTTTGATCTGCATCATGAGCCTGAATGAATTTGTTGCCAGTTCTTGAAGCGATTTGTGTTCTTGGAATCAAACTACCAAACAGTAACAGATGTGAGTACATTGAGCTGTCAAGAGCTTAATGAAGTAAAACCGAGATCACTCCCCAGTTTCAGAGAAGGGTTAAGGGGATCCCTTTTTGAAAGATAATTATTTAGGACAGCACACCTGTCATTAGGCTGCAGAAGATACCAAAAATTAACCACTATCTCACATGAATTCTCACTCTGCCACATGTGGTTGAAATGATAGATAGCATTGTAGCTCAAAATTAATTGAGCTTTCAAATCGGGAGAAAGTGGGAGAAAAAATTATCTAGGATTATTAAAACCAGTTGAAATTGCCAGCACAGCACACTTTACAGTAGTATGAAACACTCCCTTTCAATTATTAATAGAATAAAGACAGTGTGGTACACAGAGCACTGACAGTTAAATCCAGCACAGCACATGCAGCCCTACTGACATCTGCTTCCAGCGTGGTGTGGGAAGAGAGAGCAGAGCCTGGCCCTGGCAGAGGCTGTCAGTGTTTGGGGAGTGCCCAGCATCAGCAGGCCATCTCCCAAGGCCTGCCTGCAGTGGTGCTGTGACACTGCAGGAGCAGAGGTGCTTTCTGTGCACAGCCCTCGTTCCACCAGCCGAGCGAAGCAGGAGCTCCATCAGTGGTTCCATCTCCCTGCTGGCTGTGCCTGGATGAGCCAGGCCACGAAGGCAGCAGCTGCTCCTTTCCACGGCGAAGAGATGCACGTGTGGACTCAGTTAGAGCTGTGAGGACACTGTCTGTGGGGGTTTGTCCCAGGTGGAATGGGGTGTAAAAGCTCAACCTTGGGTCAGGTCTGCAGAACTGCCCAGAGGCCTGCAAATCTCACAACCCACCAGCTGCTGGCAGGAGCCTCTCCTCCTCTCCCGTGTGATGCGTGGCTGGGGGGAGATCACCTTCCAGCAAGGTACAGGGACATTTGTAGTGCTTATCTTGTCACAGAGTCACAGAACCACAGAATATCCTGAGCTGGAAGGGACCCACAAGGGTCATGAAGTCCAAACCTTAGCCCTGCACAGGACCATCCCCAAGAGTCACACCATATGCCTGAGAGCATCATCCAGATGCTTCTTGAGCTCTGTCAGCCTTGGTGCTGTGACCACTTCCCTGGGGAGCCTGCTCCAGCACCCAGCCACTCTCTGATCCTTCCATTGTGAACAATTTAGGTAAATCACCAATCTTCATTAATCGTGTTACTGCTGTGAAAATAACTATTGTGAGAAATGAGTATCTGCAGGATTGAAATCGCCTTTTCTGAGCACTTTCCAGGGGGCGGTGTTTCTGCAGCTGTAGAGGAGGTGACCATGGCAGGGCCTGGGGAGGGGAGGGCTCTGGGGGTGGTGGTGGGCTCAGAGGGGGATTCCGTGCAGGTTGCTGTATGTGAGTAGTTTCACTTATGCAACTCATCTATTAAAATCAGTCAGCTGGTGATGGCAAAGAGAAGGCTCTAAAGCCTGGGAAAAGACACGATGGCTGGCAGGGAAAGTGCAGAAAGGAGATAGAAGCCTTTGTTACTTTCCCTTTCTGCAGTACAGAGGATGCACAGTGCTGACCCTGGGGCTCCTCTGCAGAACAGCAGATTTATAATCTGTAGGAGATTGCTGCATTTTTACAGGAGCTTTGGGTGAATATATGACTGCCTCCATAGGAGCCTTTCATCATTTAGCATCCTACTGGTGCTTACTTCTCCTCTCCACAGGAATCCTGACCCAAAATGATTGTAAATTACCAGGCAGAGATCTTTGATCACTCACCAATTAGCTCCCTTCCTTCCAACACATAAAGCTCTGTATGAGGGAGCTCTGGTGACTTCAGTATGGAGAGTAACATTTAAATTCAGTGTACTGGGAGGTTGGTTACCTGTTACTTGTTCCTGAACTGAAAATTTCATCTGTGGTTCTTCTTTTATAGTGTTCCTTTCAATGTAAACCCAAACCCAATGTGTGCATATGAGTACTGGTACTTTCTACATCTTAGGAAGACTGAAATGGCACGGCTGGCCCTGTGCTTGGACAGAGCCCACACTCGCAGGGATCGTGTTCCTCCTGCATTTTTACAGCTGCAAAGAGAAATATTTGCTTTCCTTTTGAATGAAAGTTTTTTTCAGTTGTAATTCTGCACAATTTTTGTATTTCTAAATATTTAATGATACTTTCCAAGTGGCAAATTCTGCTTTTAAGGCTGAGTGTCCACATGCCTTCAGCCAGCACAGAAGGGACTGAAGGCACTTGAGAGCTGCCCCTTGCCCTGAGCTGGGGTGGGGCTCACCAAGTGATCCTGTTTGTAGGGTTAGGCTTGGTGTTTCCAAAATTTTGACCTTCTATAAACTATTGATGGGGTTTAGCATGTTCTCAAGTTCTCATCTTATAGTAAGTTTAGGACTTTTATTTTTTTAACTCTACATTGTCTTACTTACTCCTTCCCAGCGGGAAGTGCCCCACATACAGAATCCAGCAGTGGCAGCCACAGAATTAGACTCTCACTTCCCCTGTGAAAACATTGCAAAGTTTCTCTTGAATTTTGTTCTACTTTTGTTAAACCCATGCAGTGATTTTTAGCTGTAAAATAAGTTTTACTGACTCTTGCCCTCCCAAAGCAGATATCTAAAATAAACCCAGTGATCATTGGCTTGCTATGTTGCAGTAACTGTTAAAAAGCAGGGGAGATATTGGTGTCACCACTGAAACAGACAGATCTTGTCATGGAAAACAAGCTCTCAAGGAAGAAAAAACCAAACAACCCAAAACAAGCGGTGGCAGAGTAAACAGAGGAGGGGGAGAAGTCCCTCTCCAAAGGCCTTTCCCAGCAGATCCAGGAACGAAGCCCTGTGCCGCTCTGGAATCTGGACCAAATGCAAAGATTCAAAGGTCTATTCTGTTGTTTTGTTTTTTTTTTTTTAACTTAGAAATGAGTCACAAAAAATTACAGGTAAAAATAGGGGGGAAGTGGATTTTCTTCCCTTTGGTATATTGGTTTTATTTATGGTCCAGTTACAGCATAACAGCTCTCTGAATATCCAGGAGGCCACTGGGCAATCTACAAGAAAATGCAATCCGCAAGCAAAGGAGCAAGGGAAGAAGGAAAGCAACTTGCCCTGTGGCACAATTAGAAGTGAACCCCAACCATAGCATGTGCTCAGGGAACACAATGAAGCGAAGGCTTGTGATCACACACATCACGAATCTGCTGCTCTCGGAGCATCCCAGAGGGCTCTGTGCACGTGGATGACCCACGCGTGCTCACACCCCGCCGAGGGCTCACCCCGTTCTGCGGAGGAGAAACAGGCGTTTATTTAAATCAAAAGTGACTGCAGCAATCCAGCACAAACATTCCATTTCAAAGCCATTACTCCTGCTCTTCTTCCAGCCCTCCCTGTCAGCAGAAGGCCAGGGAAGATGCTGCTCGTGGTGGGTTTGGGCTGCCATGCCCGGGGCTCTTCCCATCATTGCTGTGGTCAGTGGGCTCCTTGTCTAGTGTTCCCCATCAGCAGCCTGTTGCTGGTTCGGTGACTGTGGTGTCCCTGTCCCTGCGTGTGTCTGTGTGTGCAAGGGCACAGTGGCAGCTTCTTGAGGCAGCTGGGCAAGGGCCTGTCGCAACTGGGGACAAAATAACTGCAAGTTGCTGACCAAGCCCTGGGACGCAGCGGGCAGCAGCAGCCAGAGCAGGAGCCAGCTAAGCAGAAATATTGGCCTACATTTTTTTCCCTGCCTGGTAGAAGGCATGTGAGTTTCTATGGCAACTTGTGTTTTCTGTTCGTCAGGCCTACTGACTCACTTCTGGGGGAGCCGTGGAGAAAAAAGATTTGATTCCTTTCCCTGCCAAGTCAAGTGGCTCCTTTCCTGCAGCCCAGAGCTCTCATCTGAGGGCTTCTGGTCAGGATCTGTGGCTGGTGTGGCTTTGTAGCATCAGTTTAGGGCCACAAGACAAGACAGTTGAACGTGACAACATCCTCTTCGCCTTGAGGAATCACTGGCAGTGAG